>JAUIMM010000136.1:1930000-3130000 GCA_031769625.1 Taudactylus pleione
TGGGCCAGTAGATCATCTGCCTGATTTAGAGGTCAGAAGAGAGGTCTTTGCCATGGAGCAGTTGAATGACCCTACTTTGGTAAAAGCCAGGGAGAATGTAAAAGTAGTTGACAGTAAACCCATAGAACCTGATAGTTCTTTGTCCTATCCCCACATCGCAATGTGTCAGGATTTGTTATATCAGGTGACTAAGAAGGGGGAAGATATTGTGGAACAACTAATAGTTCCAAAAGCCTACAGAAGAACAGTGTTGGATCTGGCCCATGGTCATATAACGGCAGGCCATCTAGGGGTAGAGAAAACCACTGAGCGAATAATGGAGAGGTTTTTCTGGCCCGGGCTCCATAAAGAGGTATCTGACTTTTGCGCATCCTGCCCTGAGTGTCAGTATCATGCTCCCAGACCACATTTTAAAAGTCCACTAGTTCCATTGCCTATTATAGAGGTGCCGTTTGAAAGAATAGTGATGGATTTGGTTGGACCCTTAATGAAGTCTGCCAGGGGCCACCAGTATATTCTGGTAATAATGGATTACGCTACCAGGTACCCGGAAGCGATCCCGTTGCGCAATACGTCAACCAAGACCATTGCCAGAGAGCTAGTTCATGTCTTTAGCAAGCTGGGTATACCTAAGGAGATACTAACTGACCAGGGTACACCGTTTATGTCAAAAGTCATGAAAGAGTTATGCCGTCTGTTCAAAATTGAAAAATTAAGAACTTCGGTCTATCACCCCCAAACCGATGGGCTGGTCGAGAGGTTTAACAAGACGTTAAAACACATGCTTAGGAAAGTGGTCGACAAGGATGGTAGGGATTGGGATTACTTATTGCCGTATTTATTGTTGGCCATAAGAGAGGTTCCCCAGTCCTCCACCGGGTTTTCACCCTTTGACTTGTTGTATGGGAGACACCCAAGGGGGTTACTAGACATTGCCAAAGAGACATAGGAGGGGCAGTATAGTCCTTACAAAATGGTGATTGAGCATGTTTCTCAAATGCAGGAAAGAATTGCTGCGGTAGTGCCGATAGTGAGAGAGCACCTGGAAGAGGCTCAACAGGCAAAGCAGAGGGTATACAACCGCAATGCTTGGGTACGTAGCTTTGCTCCTGGGGACAGAGTGTTAGTGTTGGTTCCCACTGTGGAAAATAAACTTTTGGCTAAATGGCAAGGGCCCTTTGAAATCTTAGAAAGAGTGGGACAGGACAATTACAAAGTTTACCAGCCGGGGAAAAGAAAGCCAGAACAGATATACCATATAAATCTGTTAAAGCCCTGGAAAGATAGAACGGTACTGTCGGACGTCCGAGCCCCTCCAGTAAATCCAGGGCCCTTAGTTCCCGAAGTGACAGTGGTAAAAACCCTGTCGGCAATTCAACAACAAGAGGTCAAGGAGTTTCTGATTATAAATAGGGTGCTGTTCTCTGACGTACCTGGGAAAACCTCGGTCATTAAACATGACATAATCACTGACCCATGACATAATCATTAAACATGACATAATCTAAAGCCCTATAGGTTACCAGAAGCACAAAGAGAATCGGTGTCAAAAGAAATTAAAAATATGCTAGAGTTAGGGGTTATTGAAGAATCACATAGTGAATGGTCAAGTCCCATTGTGTTGATTCGAAAGCCCGATGGGAGTGTGCGTTTCTGCAATGACTTCTGAAAGTTGAACAGTGTTTCAAAATTCAATGCCTACCCAATGCCAAGAGTGGATGAACTGATTGAGAGACTAGGGATGGCAAGGTATTTAACCACTCTTGACCTAACCATAGGGTATTGGCAAGTGCCGTTAACCAAGAGTGCCAAAGAAAAGACAGCTTTTTCAGCACCAGAGGGCTTGTTTCAGTACAAAATGTTGCCCTTCGGGTTACATGGGGCACCTGCTACCTTCCAAAGAATGATGGACAGGATTCTAAGGCCCCATAGATGGTATGCGGCTGCTTATCTGGATGACGTGGTCATTCATAGTCCTGATTGGCAGTCTCACTTACCAAGGGGAAAAATCTGGGATACACCATTGGCAGAGGCCTGATAAAGCCTCAGCTCAATAAGGAGGAGGGCATACAAAACTGGCTACAGCCTCTGAATAAGAAGCAGGTGAGAGCCTTCTTGGGAATTACGGGGTACTACAGGAGGTTTATACCCAACTTTGCCACCATGGCAGTCCCACTGACTGACCTAACCAAAGGCAAACAAAAAGTCATGGTGGAATGGAGTCCTGAGGCAGAAAAAGCTTTTCAGGAGTTGAAAATAGCGTTGTGTTCCAAACCAGTCCTGATGACTGCTAATTTTGACAGGGAATTCATAGTACAAACCGATACTTGGTTAGAAGAAAGTTCAAATTGATCACTGACCATGCCCCTCTGAAGTGGATGTCCGAAAATAAGGACAGTAATGCGAGAATTACGAGATGGTTCTTGGCGTTGCAAACTTTTAAATTTTCAGTGGAACACAGGCCAGGAAGCCAGCTGGCCAATGCAGACACATTGTCACACATTCATTGTTTGGGGGCTTCAGTTGTTCCGGCCCACAGGTCGAAACAAAGGGGGGGATATGTGATAGGATCACTGGTAAAGTGGTCTGTGGCAGGTACATTTGTCCCAGATTCCTGTCCTATGTGTTTTAAATCCCCAGGAGAAAGTCTGCAGTGTAGCAGGCTTGAGTCTCGGCTTTTTGAAAAGCCGGTTTGGGACCTGGGGGTTGTGGGTGAGAGGAGAGGGAGGGCTCCACCCACAGCCACTCCAGGTTTTGGGCCTTGCAGCCTGGTAACAGGCTCGTTAGGGTTTCCACCTGAGAGTGGCCAACATAAACCTAGTTTGTTTAGGGCTGAGTGTCTGACCTGGGAGAGCAGGCAGGGAGTTTGCTCAGAGACACTTGAAAAAAAAACCTATCTGTAAGTGCTGTGCTGTGCCTTTGTTGCTGGTGAGGGCATTAGGCCGTCAGGTTCTTGTAGTGAGGGAACCACCTGTAAAGTTAGAGCCCAGACAGGGCTAGGATTTATGTTTATGGTTTCTTTATGTTATTTCTGTTTTGCACAATAAAGACTGGCGCCGACCAGCTTGTACCCGAATCCAGACTGGTGTACTGTTTCCCAGCTGCTGTGTGTGTAAGGAAGGAGTCCTCTACCCAGGAGAGGGACCCCTAATCTGACTGTGTCACAATATATATATATATATATATATATATATATACACACACACACACACACAAAATATCATGTGGAAGAAAAATATTATAATTAATGTAAAAAGACCACTTAAGCACAGCCAAGAATTATTATATAGATGATAATTGATGTGTAAAAAGGATGAAAATGAAATAAAAGAGTCACAGAAAACAGCTTAGTGATTCATTTAATCCTTTGGGACTATCTGTGTTCAAGGTATAAATCCACTTGACTCCGATTTGTAACAACTGTTTGGATCTATCTCCTCATCTTACCTGCACCTCAAAATTTGTGGTGTACCTTCTGTCTTGTCCCTGTGGCAATTTAAAGAGTGCATGGCAAAGCATAGGGCGGCTATTAGAGCAGAACTTGTGTCAAGGCAAAAGTGACCAAGCGGTCGCTAAGCATTTTGCTCAGGCCAATCATAACATTCAGAATTAGATGAGGAGATAGATCCATGTGGTATTTTTTTTTATTTATTTTATATTATTTAGTGTTTTGTTGAGTTTATTTTTTCACACATACCTTTTTTATATATATTTTATTTATTTTCACGTATATTTTATGGTATTTTTTCTACATATACTTTATAGTATGAATTTTGTTGCAAATAATATAGCTATATCATATTCACATTTGTGCACTGTATTTATGTATATGATATATATTTTATAGGTCTTGTTACATCCATGATTTTGCATGCATGTGACTCTATATTGTGTAGAGCCCACAATGTTTTCATCTCTCTTAGGGTGTTTTATATTCAGTTTAAGTTTTGTTTACTGTTGCCTTGGAACAGCTGTGCGGTTTCCAGTCTCTGCTCAGACCCGGTCCCTACTATACTCGTCATACACTTTGCTCCACCAGTCATGTAGACCACAGCTATGGGACGGCGTCTGACCGGAGGCAGGTGAGCAGTCTGTTATGTGAGTATATAAGAGAGTTTGTACCACTTTGTTCTCTTATGTCTGTCCTGATGACTGGGTAGCAGTCCCCGAAACGTCGATGTAATAAAGACACATCTTTGTTTAATTTTTCAAGACTTGGGGGTAAATTTATCAAAGGTCGATTTAACTTTTGTTTTGATGTGCGATTTAGCTCACCTCAAACTGACTCAAATCGAATTTTCAAAATCCTCTTAAAGCTCCTCATTTACAAAGATTCGATTTGAGCAGCATTTCTCAAAGCGATTTCGATTTGGTTTGGTTTTGAACAGTGATTTGCTGTTCGATTTGACATGTTCATGTACAAATCGAATGGCAAATCCCACTTCAAAATGAACTGCATCCCCGACAGCATAGAACTGCTTCATGCTTTAAATTTCAGCATGAGCAGTTCATTGTCACACAGATACATGCAGACATCAGTGAGATGCCTGCATGTATCTTACTGTAACAAGCAAATAAAGAGTTAAATGTAGAAAAAAAATTACGTGAGGTACCCCCCCCCCAAATTACAACCAGCCCCAGAATTCTGAAAGCCAGTCCTGGTTGTTTAAGTACATGGAAAAAATTGCATAGGATTCCACTGTACTTAATACAACCAGCACTGGGCTCTTGGAACCAGTCCTGGTTCTGGACTTGCAGGGAAAAAAAATCGCTTATAAACTTATACTGTGTATGTGTGTGTGTTTATTTCAACATTTCTTTACAGGTGAACTACAGGTCCCAGTGGGCCCTTAATGCCCCACATGCTGGTACTTGTGGTTCTCCAACTACCAGGATGCAGGGGAGGCTTGCTGGGACCTGCAGTTGTACTGTAAAGACAATGTATTTATTATTCTATTTTTACACTACATTTACACAATCAACCTGCCACCCACTGCCCAGGGATGGCGGGGATAGCCCCAGGTTATCAGCCTAGGCTAGGGGTGCCCTGGAAAGGGATCCCTAGCCTGGGCTGACTAGCAGTCAGGACTGATGCTGTGGCTGGGGGACCCGGTGATAGGACTCCCCTGGCTGTGGCATCAGCCCCCACTAGAAAGGGTCCAGGGCTGGTTCTGGAACTTACAGTGGAACCCTACACAAATTTTCCTCTGTAAGTCCAGAACCAGGACTGGTTCCCAGAGCCCAGTGTTGGCTGTATTAAGTACAGTGGATCCCTACGCAAATTTTTCCCTGTACTTAAACAACCTTTCAAAAGTCCGGGGCTGGTTGTGTTTTGGGGGGGTACCTCACAACTTTTTTTTTTTACATTTAACTATTTGTTTGCTTTTTGCAGTCAGATACATGCAGGCATCTCACTGATGTCTGCATGTATCTGTGTTAATTCGACCTGCTCATGCTCAAATTGAAAGCATGAAGCAGGTCTATTCATTTGGGGATTTGAAGTTCGATTTGAAGTTTGATTTTGTGTTCGATTTCAAATCAAATGATAGTAAATAAGGGATTTGTTTGTTGGTCTATGTAAAAGTACCAATGTTTTCCCGATGTTCGATTTGAGGAAAATTTTATTTGAAATTCGATTTTACATTCAATTTGGCCTTTAGTAAATACCCCATTGCAAAATCGCATGCAATTCGCATACCAAATCACTCAAAATGCCAAATTGATCCTTAGTAAATTTACCCCTTGGAGTGCCGACTTCTGTTTGAGATATATATATATATACATACATACAGTAATCCAAGTTCATCCACCTATGTGCGTTTGCCATAAAGTGTACAGCCCCATGTGAAATACTCCTTATAATAGGTGAGGAATTTTCAATGATTTATTTTCAACGTTTCGAGGTAAAACATCCCCCTTCCTCAGGAATCATCAATTTCCTGAGGATGGGGGATGTTTCACCCTGAAACTTTGAAAATAAATTCCTGATGTGCCATACCGTGATTTACTCACCTATTATTAGGGGTATTTTAGAGGTATTTCACATGTGACAATGTATTTTATATACATATATGCAGAATATATATATATATATATGCAGAAAATAGAACAGAACTGTGGCGCTGTCCCTTAAATTGTTCAAACACATGGGAAGTGGTATTAATCAGGAAGTCTACAGTATTTCCTCCTTCTAACATTGAATCACACTATACTCCTTTCGCAGACAGGTGGCTGCTTGATCCTTGAAAAAGCCAATTGGTAAGTCGGATAAATCTGGGGAAATAAGGGGACAAGGACCAGCGCCTGATAGTGCAGTAACTGATTACATCGTGAAGATATGTATGTAAGTATTGAAATGTGCCTACCGTATACAGTATATACTTGCATATTAAGCATATCACAAACAATCCTTAGATCGCAGTCATAGGATCACACATCGGACGTAGCCTTCAGCTTTTGCCTCTCCTCCCCAAAATAACCAGGAAGTCACCGACTGGACTATTGCAACCTTATTGGAGCAGAATAATATGCTTCCATATTGTGGTATGTTTAGGAAATACTGAATTTTACTTCACAAAGTACACATATTACACACAACATAAAGTGACAAAAAGGTAGCTTATCTTGTAAGTCGCAAATTGTCTGTTCCTGTTAGGGTAAGTCCTAGTAAGATCAGTATAAGTTCACTCAAATTTCATATGAGGTAGGTATTTATGGTGAGTAAAGATGATGTATCAAGACCAACATGCTTCACCTTTCAATAGGCTTCCTCAGGGGTCACATATAGTAAGGTACAGGAGGCCTTAAATACCTTTCTTTTCCCTCCAAAATTTGGCCGATTTTGGTGCCCTCAGACGTCACTTCCGGTTCACATCTGCCCGGAACCGGAAGTGTGCACCCACTATGATGTCCATGACCAGAAGTGCGTGCATTGCAGTGCCTATTGCCAGAAATGCACGTTACTTCTGGTTTGCGGCTGTCACCGGAAGTGGCCATGATAACGGGACTATATCTCTTCAAAGGATGATCCAAACTCAGATGGTATCAGTCTATTAATGCCTTTTATCATGTAACCATAAAGAGCAGCATTCCTACTTCTTAACAGCCTATTTTGCTACCGTGTTTCCCCGATAATAAGACACTGTCTTATTTTTTTTTGGTTCCAAAAAACTCCATAGGGCTTATTTTCAGGGTAGGTCTTATTTTAACTAACATTGACAGCAGTGCCCCTTATGCAGGCCCCCCCTGTAGCAGTGCTCCTTATGCAGGCCCCCCCTGTAGCAGTGCACCTTATGCAGGCCCCCCCTGTAGCAGTGCCCCTTATGCAGGCCCCCCCTGTAGCAGTGCCCCTTATGCAGGCCCCCCCTGTAGCGGTGCCCCTTATGCAGGCTGTAGCAGTGCCCCTTATGCAGCCTCCCTTGTGTAGCAGTGCCCCTTATGCAGGCCCCCCCTGTAGCAGTGTCCTTTATGCAGGCCCCCTTATTGCAGTGCAAGTACAGTACTTACCTGAGTCGCCGCCGTCCGGGATGTCCCTCTCACTTGTGCGCTGACTGGATCTAATATGATCCAGCAGGCACGGCCGCACAGGATTCTCAGCGCGCGGGTGACGTCATGACGTCACCTGCGCACTGCATGACTGGGAACGCTGGTCTCTGCAGCGTTCCCAGCTCAAAAAGAGAATAAAGTAGGTCTTATTTTCAGGGTAGGGCTTATTGTAGACTGGGCTACAAAAGTAAGGGTAGGGTTTATTTTCAGGGTAGGTCTTATTATCGGGGAAACACGGTATATGTAGTATGTTCTCCATTTTCTTGGAGTCCATATAGATTACACAGGTGCCATTTAATTGGAGATCATTCTCCAAAGTCAATAGGTACTTATGGGTACTGTGGTGTCCATCTTTCCAGAGACCATATACATAATTTGGTCTACTTTATTGAGGACAATCTCTGGGGATCAGGGCGACCAAATATCAGGAAATTTTGGGGACCAAGGTTCAAGGCCATATTATAAACAACAAGATTATATTCCGTGGTTCAAAATTTTCTGCATATATACATAATACTTCATAAATTAGAAACCATGATAAAAAATATATAAACATTCTATTTAAAAATACATATTAAAAAGAGTGTAAATAATATAACTATAAGAATCCAGTATAAAAATCCAAAAGTATGTAATAATACACCCACAATACCAATCTTTTACCACTTGCCCAAGATTCATAAAAACCTGGATAGTCCTCCAGGCAGACCATTGATACAAACCTGCCAGTCCCCACATATAAAAAATTATTTTGAAGTAATTGTTGTAAGACTACTGGTTAATGGTAATGCACTAGTAACCAATTTTGATATAAGGCTGGGGGCTTTCCTATAAATATGGACAGGTCTGCCAGGAATAACTGCACCAATCACTGGATCTTTCTATTTTATAGGACTCCAATGTTTGTTTGTTTGTTTTTTTTAAATCTTTTCAATGTCTCAATACTGATCAATATATTCAGTGATAAAAGCCCACTGATATTTCTCATTTTGTGTTAGGTATTATTGTTATTAAAAAGTTATTAACGAACAATTTTAATTACCTCATGCAGGGATTCTTCTACTCTAGTTTGGTTATACCAACATGCTTTAAATTTCTCTTTCATGTCATTGGCTTGGGTTAGAAAAACCTGTTGTTCTTTACAATTTCTTTTGAAATTACAAAAAGGTATAGAAATAAGCCAATTTTCGTGGTGGCTCCAATATGTGTACCCAAATCTCTCGGTTTAGTGTAGATCTTAGTGTGGATAATGCCTTCTTTAATATAACATAAATGAAAATTAGTTTACTATGCTAAAAATGTGTGTATAAGCAGGTAGTTTTTTGTGATTTGTGAATGATGATAAGTATGCAGAATAAACAAGCTCTAAATTGTGGAATGAAAGCATAACATTAATCAACAATTAATGAAATAATAACTAAATGTAAAAATGTGTAAAGCTCTTTTCTTGACATGGTGGTGGACGCTAGGATGGTGGAATTTGCAGTCTTTGAACAGCTCTATGGTCCAGGTTTTAGTGCTAGCCGCTATCCCTAACTAACCCTGCCTTAAAGCCGGTGGTCCGGTACCTCCGTCTTCTTCCTCCAGACATGCTTGATGGTTACCTGCCCGATGTTGTCCAGTGTATTCTCACATGTGCGGCCACTAGGTGCGTGACACCTGGTGGTGATGCCAGACGCTGCCGGAGCTAGGCTGTGCGGACTTAAGTACAGCTGCTAGTATACTGGTGATACTTTATTTCATAAACTTTCCCTCCAATGCGTTTCACACCTGGTTGGTGCTTTCTCAAGGATGCTTCTAGGAATTGTTTATATAGTAAAAACTTTATCAAAATAAAGTTAAAAATGGAAGTCCTAAAAACAGGAAGTCTAAGGAAAACAGCGGTGAGCATGTGTTCCTTGTAACCATATATTGGAGCTCAAAAGTCTATATTCCTTATTTTTTGTTGATTTGTTATGCTTATCATTAGAATAAACAATGCTAAGATAATAAATTATATGTAATGTGATAAGAGGTGATTAAAACATGAAGTATGAGATATATATATTTCATACTTATATACTTATATTTAATTATAAAAATGTGCTTCATGAAATTCTATAAAAACATTTTTGGCCAAACGTAATAGGGTGAGGAGTTTATAAAATGTGAGTTCAGCAGTAAAACTCTCGCACTACTACATTGATCGAGTTGTATTTTCAAAACAGGAAACACCTGGATGAGAGTTTTTTGAGTCTGAAAAACATGCAAGTTTGCATGTTCTGTGACTTAATTACATTGGCAGAGTTTAAAAATGTGAGTTTTCTCTCACATTTTCTAAACTCTCACCCTATTACATTTGCTCCTTTTTAGTGTTTGGACTATAGGTCTCATTCAGACCCAGCAGCAAGCGCTGAGCATTCGCAACCAGGACGATGTTATGGCCCTGCGCACGCGCAGCGGCCGCACTGCGTGTCCGCTGGCCCCGGAGCGAGAGACAAAATCTCTTGCTGCGGAGCTCTCTACAAAAGGGGTGGCTGTCGATGGTGATCGACAGCTCGCCCCGTTTTGTAGGCGGGGCGGGGGGATGATTTCACAAACGGAGGCGCCTGCCATTTTGTGGGCGGCCGCACTGACATCAGCAGTGATGTCAGTGGGGAGCTTCCTGCTCGATCAGAGCAGGAAGCTCCCTGGGGCTTGCGGTTGCCGAGACCCAATCTTAGGTAGCGACCACGAGGCCACACTTAAAATTCAAAGCGGCCACCCTCATTCAGAACGAGCGGCCGCTTCTTGCGACCGCCTCTGAATGAGGGCCTATATCTTCTCCTCTCCAATTTGGTACAATTCTCTGAATGCTGACAATTTTTATTCTTTTTGGGTTCTTATTGTGATGATTAAGGAAGTGTGCAGATGAACAATGCATCTTTTTAGGTTGTATATATGTAGTATGATATGCAAACTCTGACTTTCCTTTTAATATTATTGGACATTCCAATAAATAATCACTCCCTCAGTTTCACAAGATATTTCATCCCTGATATCAAAGGTTTTCTTTGTATTATTAGATGAAAATAATTTTATTGGTTTTGTGTTTGTTATTTGGTTTTTACATCCCATACATTTGTTGCAATATTGAATGTCTTTAGTTCCTCTCTTGTTTTGCAGATTTTCTTCTACTGGTAGAAAACTTATTGTTAGTTGTTGCTTCAAGTTCTTTGCTCTTCTGTGTGTTTATCCCTTTCCCACATGTTACACTTATGACCCCTTCTGCTTAGTAGGGAGGGAAGGTCGTGCAAGTATAGCCCTAGTATATGACATAAGTTGGAGAGAAGTTGGCTGGTCTGATGAAAAAGTTTGCAGATGGCTGGTCTGATGAAAAAGTTGGTAAAGTGTGAGGAGCACCGGTTTAGTTGGACAAATAAGTTGGATGGTTGGTCAGTTGGATGATTGGTGGAAAGTTGGTCTGATGTATGGCCAAGTTTAGACTTCTTTTTTATTATGTTACTATCTCTTATTAATGCAGTTTCCCACTTCCTGTTACCCACTGACTGTTACCCACTGCCACTCCTCAGCATCACCAACTACCTCGCCCTGGCATCATCCTCTGCCTGTCTCGCACTGCTCTACCCATCACCCTCTCTCTCCTGTCAACCTCTGCCTGTCACCCTCTCCCTGTCACATACTGCCTGTCACCCTCTACTCATTACGATCTCTCTCAGGTCACCCTCTCCCTGTCAATATCTGCCCCTCCTCATCACCCACTTCCTCTCCCTGTCTCCATCTAGCTCGCCCCAGTGTCACCCACTGCCTGTCACCTATTGAGTGTCACCCACTGCCTCTCCCCAGTGTCTCCCACTGTCTGTCACCCATTGGTTCTCCACAGTGTCACCCACTACCTCTCTCCAGTGTCTCCCACTGTCACCCAGTGCCTCTCCCCAGCGTCACCCACTGCCTGTCACTTATTGACTGTAATGCACTGCCTCTCTCCAATGTTACCCCTTGCTTATCCCCAAGGTCACCCACTGCCTCTCACCCACTACCTCTTTATAGTTCCATCTATTGCCTGTCCTTTCCCAGCATAACCCACTGCCTGTCACCCACTGCATTTCCCAGTGGCACCTACTGCCTTCCCCCAGTGTCACCCACTGCCTCTCATATTTGTAGAAGGGCACAAACTTATTATTTGCAGGTGGGCACTGAACACTCTAGAACTGGCCTTGTCTGTGGGTACACTGGTTTCACCAGTCCATGGACTTCTACTGATGGAGATGGTGCCCACTACTGCTAGGGCTCCCTGGTGTGACCTGAAATTCCACGTCCCACGTCTTTCCATGTCTACAAATGAACTCAAACTGGAACTGTATAATAAGCCCTTAGTTTGTCATTCTAAAATATCTCATTTCCCCACAAAAAGGTGACACCCCTAGGTTTAGAGAAATGATTCACTGAAAGACACAAACACTTAATTTGCATTAAAATGTGCACAGTTTCATTGACACACAAGCAGTGTGCTGCACAGGAGACAACACAGCAATTCCTCCCCTGCATTTATATTAATTACTGAGACACAGAAACAACCTGGAAAAAGTATACTGTCAGGGTTATTATCCTGAGACAAGCCGGTTGAAAACAATCTATTAAATAAGTATGTAATGTGTTCGTTTAGTGCAGGTAATCTGGACACCATGGCCATGGAAGCCCCCTGGTGGAGAAAGTTAAAGGGAGGTTCATGGCTCTACAAAGACCAGTCTATTTGCCTTAGACCTCCACACCTTTCATGATCTCTGCATTGTGCTGATCACAGTGTGAGGGTATGAGATAGGAGTTACCACTGACATTTCGCCATGCCAATGAGATGACAGGCTGAGATACAGGAAGCAAAGGAATTTACATTACCTGTGTCCTACGGAATCAATATGTTATACTGCTGGACATCAGCCCAGCGGACGAAATACCAAAGCCGGAAGGCCAGAAGATGAAGATCCTGACAGGGAAGGAAAGTAGACTATCCATAACCCTCTCCCCTCTAAACCTAACCCTCCCTTAGGGGTACCAAACAATAACCTCCCCTCTTAGTGCCTAACCCTTACCTCCCTTAGGGGTGCCTAAACCTAACCCACCTCCCAGCAACCTAAATCTTACCCTCCAGGGGTGTGCCTTACCCTAACCTCCCCCGGGGATGCCTGACCCTAATCCCCCTTCCTCTAGCCAAACCCCAACCCTCCCAGGGGGGTGCCTAACCCTGTCCCCCCAGGAGAACCTAAACCTAACCCAGGCCCACAGCTTTCCACTCCCGATGCCCGGCTTACCTACGATCGGTATGACAGGTATCGGGATTTTGGCGTGGGGCTAATGATAGGCATTGGTATTTAGATGCCTATCATTAGTCTCATGCCGCGATTTCACTGTCGAGAAGCCGGTGGTCGGCATTTTGACCGCCGGCTTCCTGACTACATACTGTGTCCTACACTGGTTCTCCTCTTCAGCTCTCTCTCTCTTTCCTCACAGATTCAACCCCTCCCCTATCTGTGTCACATCCCCGACCTCCCCCATTTCCCCACACAGGTTCTCCTCTTCAGCTTGCACTCCCCTCACAGATCCATCACCCCACCCACCTGCGGCATCCCCGACCCCTCCTCTCCCACACAGGTTACCCTCTCCTTCTCACGCTCACTTCACAACTCCAAACCCTCTCCATCTGCAGCACCCCTGCTCCCCCTTCCCAACACAGAGAGAGGAGAGGGGTACCTGTGTGAAGTGTTGCCATGTGTGTATTTATGTCCACTTCCTGCACAGCAGCCTTTATCCCCATCCAATCCCTCAGTTGCATCCCATCACCATGGATACCATATCATGCTATTCTAAAGGGCAAATACAGTGGGACACACTGACAGTACAAATAAGGGCAGAAGTTATGCCTCAAATAGGAACCAGACTGTAAAGAAATAACACCCGAATTGAGACGGATATGGCATCACATAGTCCAGTGAGGGCAGCCACAACATTACCCACTGAAATAGAAGGGATTATTGTGACCACTTCTATCCCATGGGATAGCGGGGTGAGTTACGGACTCTTTGCTACCTAGATAGAAAAGAGAACTACATACAAGAAAATTGTCACTAGCCCGAAGTGTGTATGGAAGTAACCACATTAGAACTCGGCGGAAGTGACCTCACGGGAGCCGGGTGGAAGCAATGCGGATGGCGCCATCCACAAGTGGATACAAAAGGAGTGAAAGTAACACATGCTCGCCATCCAAACAAAGCCCAGTAGGGATGGGACATCGAAAGAAAACATTAGAAGTACCGATGTTTTTAACATTATTTAGGTATAGACATTGGTTCTCTGGAACCGATGTTTACCGATGTTTCTGGTATTTTGAAGCAAACTCTGTACTTAGACATATAACAGACTAATAAACTTTTAAAATAATTCTTATACTATGTCTATCTTCATGCAGGCAAACAGTATATACATATATTACACACACATTTACCACGAAACATGTTTCACTTTTCAAAATGCATACATCCTTATAATTTTTGCACCATTTGTGTGTATATATAACCAACCAACCAGTGTTCACTGAGAGCAGTGGCAGTGAGCTGTGGGCGGGACTGTTCTATGTGATGCTGCTAATTGGCTGTCCAGGGTGTCTTTCACTCTGTCACCGCAGAGACACCATCACACAGTGTCACAAAAAAATTGGAAAAGCAGGGCAAAACATTGAGAGAGAAATCTAGCGATGGTGATGAAACATTGGAATCTAAACATTGCAGGGTTAAACATCAAAATCATCCGGCCGATGTTTCCAATGAAACATCAAATGATTCCTATCCCTAAAGCCCAGTACCTGGGTGAAATGCGTTGATGAAGGTAGGTAGGTAAGGGGACACTGCTGACGCCTGCACCGTGACAGATACCCCATACATTTGCCAGCAAATGACTTTTACTCATCCTACCCATGAGTGCCAGGAGGCCCAACAAGGAAACTGAGAAACCACCTGTTATCACCAACACCATTTCCCCTTTTTGAGGTGTATTCTGTGTAGATATATACTGCAAAGAGAACTCCACACATTAGAGGGTTAGAATAAACGCTCAGCGGCTGTTCTCTCCCCCAATCTTTAATTCCCAGATACACTAGGGACTGCACTGTATGTTTTACATGTTTCCCTATATCTTATTGTTTGTATACCTGTACTAGCCACTTTATGTCCCTTTTATTGTTACATCTGAATGTTGATACTTTGAAAAAAAAAACATTTTTTTCATATACTGTATGTATATATCTGAAATGTTGTATTCATTATTTTAAATAAGCAAAGCGCCAGAGGTATTATTCTTATTAAGATTTCTATCCAGAGAAGGTCGATCCCTCTCACAAGCAGCATCCCTAACAGACCAGATAGGTTTAGCACATCCCTCACCCACATTTTTTGTTAGTGCAGATATGTGTTCGAAATCACCCAGCTGTAATGATTTTACAATATTTGTGGCATTGTCAGAAATCACAAATTCTTAGGAGAGTCCAAAGAGGTTGACACTGGTATACCTCTAAGTGAAGTCGGTGATACACAGAGTAGCCTGCATCTGAATGAGATGGCATTTGTTAGATGCTGCTGCTGTTGATGCTGCTGAAGAAGAAAATACACCCACCAAGTGGGCTGTCACAGCCATGTCATTTTTAGTTTGCCCTGTTATGCTTGTCCACATATCTGTGGTTAAGTGGACAGTGGGTACAATTACATTTTGGAGGATACTAATTAAGTTTTTTTAAGTCCATGTACAAACAGTAATTGCTTTTCTAGTGAAGTGGAATCTAGATGAGATTTGGTAGCGGACCTCAATTAACGGTCTAAAACCCACTGCATTGAAGGCGGATTGTCAGGATGCGGCCTGGGATCGGTTGCTACTCACTTTTGCGCCGACGTCCTTGGGCTTAGGTGTTCAGTTGCTGGGAGTGGAGGTGAGTGGTGACTGAGTATTCTCCCCGGGGCCTGCGAGGGCTTTTGTGCGTGCGTCCTGGTTTCTGGGGTGCTGGGCATGGGTGCAGCCATGTTGGTCCATATCACCTGACTAGTCTTTCCCAATGCTAGTCCTGTGGTCACTCAGCTGATCCTCTGATCCAATGACCAGCTACCCAGGGGTATTTAAGTCTTACTCCAGGAACCAAAAACTGCTGTTCAACTTCACTGTTCCAGTGACTGTGTTTCTCACCCGTGTGGCTCTGTGCTATTTTCTTCAGAGTGTTGGTACAGCCTAGTCACATTTCTCCAGTATTTCCTGCATTTGCTACCATGCTAATTTTCCGTCTGAGACTTGAGCTCTCACTCAGTTATCCAGTCTTTTATGTTACTTTTCCTGCATATTTTTTAGTGTGCTTCGCAGCCTCTATTGCATCTTCATTTCCAGTGTTCAAGTATTCCATTATTCACCAGTGTTCAAGTATTTCGTTCAACTCCTGTTTTCAAGTATTATCTCAACTCCTATGTTCAAAGTATTATCTAAACTCCGGTTTTCAAGTAGTCACTTCATCTATTGTGTTAAGATACTCATGCTAATATAGTCTTGGTCTTTCTGCTACTCCCAGGTACCTGGCCAGAGGACCGCGACCTGCCTACTTGGTGCAGTGAAACCCAAATCTTGATTGGAGGGCTCACTAGTGAAGACCACCAAGTGAGTTAAACTCCGCACCACTGGACAGGTCTAACCAAACCTGGTTTGGGCCGCAATAGGGAGACCTAGTCATTGGAACTCGCTTAGTTGTTCCCTAGCCACCCTAACCCCCTGGCTTTTACCCTCAACTTGGGATTTCCTATACAGATCGTTACAGTTTGAACAGCCAATATGCAAGCCACCGGGTTCCAGGGTGAAGCGAGTTTTCAAGATCTACTCCTTCACGTGACTGCACAAGAGACAGTCCAGCAACTGATGGATCTACAGTTACAATAATTTTTTTCTCACTTAAGTTCCGTTCTTTCTGTTGTTGCCACTTCATCTCCAGCCTCATTTCAAGTTCCATCTGTAAAATCTTCTGGGTCCTTTCCTCCTGAGCCAAGTTCAAAAGAAATTTCTACTCCAACTGCAGAATTCCTTTCTAATTGTACAACCTAACTTTCCAGTAGTCCCCTTGCCTCTGAATCCTCCAATTTCTGTACTTTGGTGCAGTTTACTAGTTGCTTCTAGTGCAACTTCAAGAACTCCTCCCTATATTTTTCCAAATATTTCCCAAGCTGTCTAGTGCCATTCCTGTTTCAACTCAGCCACCTGTGCCTCATCTCTTATGAGGAAAAGTAAGACATCGTAGTTTTCCACACCTGAAGCTTACTGAGGCAGAACGACAGCGACGCCGGGAACTTTTTCTTTGTTTATATTGTGGAAAGGTACATAACTTTATTAAGGACTGTCTCCTTCATCAACCCAGTAAGGATAATTACAGTAAGACTTCCTATGACACTCTTGGTTCCAGCCTGCAGCCTTTTACAGCTTCGCTAACTTCTGTTCTGGGCAAGGAGGCGATGTCGTCTCCATTGGATAAGGTTAAAATTTACGATTGGGGTCCTGTTACAATACGCTTCGTCTTGGGAAATTAGGCAGAATATTGCAACTACCTAAAGTTAGTATATCTCCTCCAGTCTGTTCAGGTCTCAGTCCGGGTAAAGCTTCTAGTTCCGACTCCGGTGATGATTGTGCTTCTCTCAGTTTGTTTAAGACGTCAGTTTATTTAACCATGGGAGAAGAATTTGATTTAAACGTTTTGGAGGAGACATCTGAACTGACTTCTTCTGTGGGAAAATCTGTTCAGCTAACTCCAGAAGACATTCTTGTGTCCTCACCATCAGAGGGGCTTTCTAGTTGCTTACCCCAGGAGAGGTCTCCTGGTGTTATACCCCAGGAGGAGTTTTTGGGTGTCATACCCCAGGAGGGGGTTTAAAGTCTTGTACCCCAGCAGGGGGTTCCAAGTCTTATACCTCAGGAGGGGGTCACTGTTTCAAGTTTCTCACCCCAGGATGGAGTCTCAAGCCTCGCACCCCAAGAGGGGCTTTCAAGTTTCATATCCCAGGAGGGGGCTACAAGTTTCATGCCCCAGGATCAGGTCTCCATTTCGAGTTTCATACCCCAGGAGGGAATTTCAAGTCTTTCACCCAAGGAGAGGGTCTCAAGTTTTTCAACCCACATGAGAGTTTCAAGTCTCTCTCACCAAGGGGGGCATCCAAGTGCCATTCCCAAGATGGTAATTTCAAGTGCTATTCCCCAGAAGGGGATTTCAAGTGTTATACCCCAGGAGGGTTTTTCAAGTTTTACGTCCCAAAAAGGGGTTACAAATTTCATGCCCCAGGAGGGGGCTTTCATTTTGAGTTTCACGTCCATGGAGGGGGCCTTCATTTTGATTTTCACACCCCAGGAGGGGGCCTTCATTTCAAGTTTAAAGCCCCAAGAGGGGGCCTTCATTTCAAGTTTCATACCCCAGGAGAGGGTTACAAGTTTTGCACCCCAGATTGAGGTCTCCATTTTGAGATTCATACCCCAGGAGGGGTTTACAAGTGTTTTATCCCAGGAGGGGGTTCCAAGTGCCATTCCCCAGGATGGGATTCCAAGTGTTATACTTTAGGAGGGGGTTCCAAGTTCAGGAAAAATCTTCATGTGTTATACCCCAGGATGGGCTTCCAAGTGTTATTCTTCAAGAGAAGTCTTCAAGTGTCTCTCCCCAGAAGCAGGTTTCAAGTGTTATACCCCAAGAAGTGTCTCTCCCCAGGAAGGGGTTATAAGTTTCTTATCTCAACAGGAAGTTTCAAGTCTCTCTCCCCAAAAGGGAGAATCAAGTGCCATACCCAGGACGGCTTTTCAAGTGTCTAGCCCCAGGAGGGGATTCCAAGTGTGATTCATCAGGAAAAGTTTTCAAGTGTCTCTCCCCAGAAAGGGGTTTCAAGTGCTATACCCCAGGAGGAGTCTTCAAGTATTTTACTTTAGGAGAAGTCTTCAGGTGTTATACCCCAACAGAGGGATTCCAGTGTTATGTCTGAGAAGGTAGCTTTAAGTGACTTGTCCATTCCAGTCTGTTTGACTACTTCTTCTATGGTACCTACATTTCAGAAAGGAAAAGGTTCCAAGTTAAAGACCAAGGAAATTTCATGTTCACAATCAGATCTTTCACTTTCTTCTATAGACAAGACTAGTTCTTCAGCTCCTGGGAACAGATAATTGCTTGAACGGCTTGACTTTTGTAATTTGCGGGAGTCCAATGAGAATATTGAAGCCAAGTTGTTAATAAATAATTATGGAGGCAAAGATTTTGGGATGCTGATGCCAGGCCGGGCGTCAGCATCCAGCAGCAGGTGAGTGCATATAAAATACATGTTAATTTACAGTAAAGAGTCTGGGGAGGGGGAGGGAGGGTTCAAAATGACAGACTAAATTATATAATATATATATACATACATATATATATATATATATATATATAACCCCTGCTTGCTGCTCTTCTGTAGTATCTTTCTGGGGTTCAGCCAAGTTACAAATGTCTTGACGCTGTCTGACCTTGGTGATGCCTTCGCCCGAGTTGTTAATGCTTGTTTAATAACAGTGGACTAAGGGGTTGGCTCGGGAAAGCCTTACAATAGTGAATAGGTGTAGAGAAAAGGCTACTATCTATTAAGATATCAAACATTAACACCAGTGGTGTCACCCCCGCCAAGAGGTGACACCAAGATGCAGAATCCCCATCAGACTCAGGAGCCAAGTGCTGCACTGTATTATTAAGTGCAGCCCTCGGCTCCTGACACTGTGAGGGAGCCAGCCGGCATTGCACACAGGGCAGTCCACACCTCCAGCACCCCCCTGCCCCCCAGTAATAATGGGACCACGGTGTTCGGCAGCAAGGCCACACCCCCTTCCCGCCAGGCCACGACACCATGGGGAGGGCCGCCACTGATTTACACCTCACACAGACATAGGGCATCCCAACAAAAGAACATTTGTTTTATTCTGTTGGAACACTACTGGTTGATAGTCTTAAAATTAAATGTTACATATGGAAATTTGAATATATTATGACAATATCACTTGCAATATTTATAACATTTCAGTAAAACATGTATCAAGATAAAACAGGCACCTAGAAACCAAGATATATCTATCTATTTAAGGCTGGTGAGGATTTTGATGATGAGGATGTTGATAATGAAAATGTTCTTTCTGTAAGTGAGGCACCAGTGGAAGCATTCCTTGCCCGTGATAAGAAGAAAGCCATTGTCATGCTTGGGCAGAAGAAGAAAATAAAATACCTCTTATGTGTGGAAATATTTTTACCCAAAGCCAGACAACAAATGCCTTGCCATCTATAGCGTTTGTAAATCCACGATAAGCAGAGGTAGGGACTTAAGCAATATAGGAACCTCCCCCCCTGTTACATCATTTGCAGCACGTACATGAAATTTTTCTTGCCAAAATCAGAAACTTATGCTAAAAAGTAACAAGTATTCCAGTGTCAGCTAACATGCTTCTCTTTGCTAGATCCAAGAACCTGCAATCACTACCACCAACACCTTCATTATCAATATCCTGAATCATTATTAAAACTAGTCCTGCAAATACTTTGAAAATGCTAAGTGAGCCTATCCAGGATTCCTCAGAAGAATCCTTACGCGGTAGGACTGCTGCGGCTGCTACGGGTGGACTTATTCCAGAAGGGGACAGAGAAGTCTACTACTAGTAGGAGTTTAGAAAAACTATTGACTATAAAACAATCCTTTGATAGAGGAAGCAAGTATGACCGCAGTCACCCAGTTGCACAGCAGATCACTGACACCATAACAGCTATGCTGGTATTAGATCTGTCTCTAATATCCGTGTCACGATCCGTATGGGAAATCCTCAGGTGAGGGTAAAAGCCAGGGGGTTAGGGTGGCTAGGGAACAACTAAGCAAGTGCCAATGACTAGGTCTCCCTATTGTGGCCAAAACCAGGTTTGGCTAGACCTGCCCAGAGGTGTGGAGTCTAACCCACTTGGTGGTCTTCACCAGTGACCCCTCCAATCGGGATTTGGGTTTCACTGCACCAAGTAGGCTGTTTGCAGCCCATCTTGCCAGGTACCTGGGAGTAACAGAAAGACCAGGACAATATTAGCATGAGTATCTTAACAAAAGAGATTAAGTGACTACTTGAACACCAGAGTTTAGATAATACTTTGAACATAGGAGTTGATATAATACTTGAACACAGAAGTTGAGATAATACTTGAAAATAGGAGTTGAACTAAATACTTGAATACTGGTGAAAATAGGAATACTTGAACACTGGAAATATACTAAATACTTGAACACTGGTGAAGAATGGAATACACCAAACACTGGTGATGAATGAAATACTTTAACACTAGTGATAAACTAATTACTTGAACACTGGTGATAAACTAAATACTTGAACACTGGTGATGAACGGAATACTTGAACACTGGTGAAGAATGGAATACACCAAACACTGGTGATGAATGAAATACTTGAACACTAGTGATAAACTAAATACTTGAACACTGGTGATGAACTGAATACTTGAACACTGGTGAAGAACTTAAAACTTGAACACTGGTGATGAACTAAATACTTGAACACTGGAAATGAATGGAATACTTGAACACTGATGATGAATGGAATACTTGATGAATTTGAGAATGCTTGAACATTGGTGATTAATTGAATACTTGAACACTGGTGATGAACTAAATTCTTGAATACTGGTGATGAATGGAATACTTGAACACTGGAAATTAACAGAATACTTGAACACTGGAAATTAAATGAATACTTGAACACTGGAAATGAACTTGAGAATGTAGAGATCATGGCGTAGATTTTCACAGAGGAACTCAGAAAAAGGTGGACACAGGCATGTACTGGGATTTGGTAGAGGTCCAGCTGAAAGCGAAGTAGTTAGCAGGAAACCTGACATCTCAGTACCACAGAAAAGCTGGAATAGAGGCTGAGAAGCACACTGCAAAATACACAGGAAAAGTAACATAAAAGACTGGAAAACTGAGCGAGAGCTCAAGTCTCAGACAGAAAATTAGCATGGAAGCTAATGCAGGAAATACTGGTGAACTGTGAGTAAGCTGAAGCAACACTCTGAAGCACAGAGCCACACTGGTGAGAAATACAGTCACTGGAACAGCGAAGTTGAACAGCAGTTTTCTGTTTCTGGAGTCAGACTTAAATACCCCCTGGTAGCTGGTCATTGGATCAGAGGATCAACTCAGTGACCACAGGACTACCATTGGGAGAGACTAGTCAGGTGATATGGACCAACATGGCTGCACCCATGCCCGGCACCCCAGAAACCAGGCAACACGTGCAAAAGACCTAGTAGGCCCCGGGGAGAATACTCAGTCACCACTCATCTCCACTCCCAGTGACTTAACACCTAAGCCCAAGGACGCCAGTGTGAAGGTGAGTAGCGGCCGATCCCAGGACGCATCCTGGCAGTATCCCTCCCTTTCCAGGTGGGCTCAGGACCCCAAAAATGTGCAAAAAAAATGTCCTTCCAGAAATACAAGAAAGCTTCCAAAAAACTTGAAACTTGAGACACTAGAAAAACTTGAAAAAACTTCTAAAACCTTGATTGAGCCTGTCAGATATCTTCAACTACTCGAAACTTTGAGAGACCAAAATAAAAATGTAGCTCGGTATGAGATTTACCAAGTTTGGTCTTGGACAGATTCATCTAGTACCATACATTCTTGAGAAGGGAGTAAAGCGGTGTATCCAAATTTAGAGTCTGTAGGTGCTGGAATATTACTTCCTGAGGTGATTTGCAAAAGAAGGAATTCCCTGGTGAATAAAATGTTGATCAATTCAAACAAGCCATCTTCATTAATAATTTTGACCCCATAACTCTTTGCTTTCACTCGCCTGGATTTTCCACCGTAACGGCCCATAAGATAATTGATTTTACTGCAAATCTTCCCAAAAACTTTGCCTCCATAATTATCTATTAACAACTTGGCTTCATCATTCTCATTGGACTACCACAAATTACAAAAGTCAAGCCCTTCAAGCAATTATCTGTTCCCAGGAGACTTTGCTTAGTGCTAAGAATCTTAGCTGAAGAACTAGTCTTGTCTATAGAATTAGTCTTGTCTGCTGGTTCTGCTTTGCTGGACATTGGTGGGGGACCTCTCAGTGTCAATTTCTACTGGATGCTGCACTGCTTACTGCAGTGTGCACCAGTTCTAGAAGCAGAGGCATCATGAGCCGCGCCGGGCCAGGGTAAAGGGTGTGTGTCCTAATTGCGGGAGGTGTGGTCACTCCCCCTAAGGTTAAAAAAAATAATAATAATAATTTTGCAGCATGCTGGGGAGGGAGGTGCTGTGAGGGTGTGTTGGGCTGCTGTGAGATGAGAGAGAGGGGTGGTGCCAGACCCGGGCCCCTCTAGCAAGCATGGGCATGGGTAATTAGTACCTGCTCTCCCCCTCACAGCACCCCTGCCAAGCAGTTCCGAGTACTCACCCTAGGAACTGTGGGAGGAGAGATGTCAGGACATCTCTCCTCCCACAGTTCCCAGACTTGGAGCTGCGGGGCACAGGTAACATAGGGTGCACTTCAGTGTAAGCAGTGATTGAAGTGGGAATTTAGAGGTGGGGGTATGGAGATTTAAATCTCTGCCCCCCCACACATACACACACACCTCTCACTCCCTGCTACCCTTTTAGCCCCTGCTACTCTCTTACCCACTGCACTTCTCACTCTCCTCTCTCACCCCCCACAACATCTCCCTGCCTGCTTCCCTATCTCACTCCCTGCCCTTCTCACACATCAGCCTAGACTGGAGTAGGTGTGTGCCCTTTGCAGAAACTGTGCATTACCATGAAGTAGAGATATGTGATGAGGTGTGTGTGACAGTGCCATCTTTAGTGAATGTTTACATCTCCCTGGCAAGCCCAGGCCCCAAAATAGGTCTGGGTCAGGTACTCTGTACCCACACCATCTCTCATCATCCTTAAAATGATTATATTGGATGCAATATGCAATAAAATGGGGATAATAATTAACAATCAAAAATAGAAAAAAGGGCAATAATTCTAATGCAAGATAAAGTTTCACAAAATATTTACTAAAGTAGTGTTACCAGTCGTTTCTATTTAAATGTTAGCAGATTGCTAGCAGATTGTGTGACCTATTCATCATACCTAAACTTTCTCTGGAGGTAATTAGGTTTAGAACTCGCATGGAGTTTTACGTAGTTAGTGGAGGAATTCTGCATTCCTCCTCTCCATAACTATCTATTTCGAAAAGCTGTCATTTTTGCGATGACAGCTTTTCAGGAAATAGTTTTCCCTCTCTACACTAACTAACTGTAGCTGGAATCCGTGCTGCGCATGCGCTGTTACATTCGTTAATCCAGTGCATGTGCAGCACTACCTACAACTGCGGTAATTTTGTTTGTGTCTCCCCTCTACCTCCTGCTCATCTGCCCCCCCTCACCCAACTGCTCACCTCCCCCCGTCCCCAACTTACCTGCTCGCGCAGCAGCCTCAGGCTCCATCTGCTATGCTGTCATGTGTTCTCCCCAGCAGAACTCAGTAGTTCAGAAAAAAAAAAAAAACTTTTTTTTTTTCTAAACTTTATTGTGTTCTGCTGGGGAGAACACATGACAGCATAGCAGACAGAGCCAGAGGAGAGTCCAGAGCGATGGAGGTAGACGCCCGGGGACATGCCCAGCTGAAAGCAGGTAAGTGTTACCTACTATACGTCACCTCACAGTGGCGTATGGTAACACCATCAAATTCCGAAAATACATAATTTTCGGAATTTGATGAATAGCCTAATTTCCATATCCCCATACTAATGTATGGGGAGTGTGGAAATTAACGCAGGAGGACTTAATCAGGAGATATCAGTGATATCTCCTGTGTTAAGTATCTTCATGAATACTAAAATAACGTTAATTAAGGAAAATGTCCTTAAAAACGTTATTTTAGTGTTGATGAATAGGCCCCTGAGTTATATTGTTATGTATTATAAGGGGAGAATACTGTATATTATAAAAAGTAAATAAACTAGAAATTAATATCATGTCATAAGTATTTTTCTATAAACAGTACATTTATATATTTTTTTCAGAAATTCATGGTGTTATAGTGAATGTAAAATCAGCGAACCATCATTTGGTGCCACTGCCAAGGTAAACAAACACTGTAAATTGTTTGTGGGACATGGGTACAAATTACTGTACAAGATTTAATTATAAATATAAGGAATTAAAAGTTGTAAAAAAATTGTCTCACCTGGAAGGCTGCACATGATTTAATGGGATAAAGGTAGATATGACTGAGTGTGATTGCCTTGTTATTTGTTGTCATGGTGCCTCTCCCTTTGCATGAACAAAAGCTTTCCACTTTAGAAAAACTGGAAAATATATGGCTCTGGGTGACAATAGCGTCGCTTGTGATTTTCCTATTGCTTTTTTCCTCATTGCTGTTTGTCTGTGAGAAACCAATTCTTGAGAACTCTTCAATATCCAACCTGTGTATGTTACACTGTGATGAACTTTTTATGAAAGTGTCTACTATAAAATGTAAAAACACTTCAGCATCTTCATACGTAGACATAAAGCCAAATGATATTCTCACAGAGCCAGTAGGTTGTCCATTAATTATATCCATATTATCTCCACAGATGTGTCCAGCCTTTGTAAACAAAATGATGAAAATATTTGTTATTTTTAAAGTACAATAAGCTTGAATAAATACAAATAATTACGTTTAGTTAGCATATGTACCTTCTTTGACAGGAAGGGTAATATTATTTTCCTTTAAACAATGCTTACATATTACAAAGCATTTTCAGTGGCCATGCCCCTTGTGGTTTGTGGCCACACCCACTTTTTCGGTGCACGCACATACTTGGCTCCATTTTTAACTTGCCCTGGGCTCCAAATACGATAGTTACGCCACTGGTAACCCATACTGCAGGTTACTCTGATGCATATTCACTACCAATGCCAGTTAATCTGCATCAGAAGATACAGTTGCTGGCTTTGTCATTCAGACACAGCACATAATGTTTTAGTCAGCTAATCTCATACTTGCCGACTTTAGTGAAATTATTTGGTTGGATGTAGGTACTATGGGCTCTATTTACTACAATCCGCATATTGAATGCGGATTGTAGTGTGATATTACCGAGTGAATTCGCACTGCGAATTCAGGCAATATCACAGGGATTTACTATAAATCCCTTGCAGGGACAGAGCTTGCGATAAAGCTCTGTACCTGCGGATCCCATCCGCACTCTAGTCGCGGTATTTTCGGAAAAAATACTGCGACTAAGAGCCCGCGCATGCGCCGACCGACCACCGCTACTACCCCCCCCACCAACGCTAAGCCCCGCCCCCGGCGCTAAGCCCCGCCCCCGCGATCACGGACCCCCACGACCCCCCCCCCGCAACCCCCCCTTCATTACACTTACCTGCATCCTCCTGGCCTCCGGTGATCTTCTCCGGGCTTCCCGGTCAGGTGATCTCCCATACTGCACTGGGGCCCGATCACCTGATGACCGGACCCCAGTGTACTATGGGAGACCAGCTGACCGGAGAGGAGCCGGTCCCTGGATTCAGGTAAGTAAAAAAAAAAAGTTTAATTTTTTTTTTCTTTTTTTTTACAGTAATCAGCTTGCGGTCTGCTTAGACCACACAGCTGATTACTGGTACCGGCTCCCGGCTCTGCTCTCCCCGTTAGAGCAGAGCGGGAGCCCGGTAACCGGGGGAGACCCTGGATAACGCCACCTCCAGGTGGCGTTATTATCACAGGGCTTCCCCCGGTATTTTTTTACAATTTATTTTTAGTAACTATGGTCGGATCACATTTCCCATTACAATTATGGGAAATGCGATCTGCTTTACTAAAAATTAGTGATACTGGGGGTTGGAGTAGAATTTTACTAATTCTACTCCAATTGCCCTGTAATAACTACAGGTGAAACTAAAATAATGTGAAAAGGGTGTGAAAACACCCTTTTTCACTTTATTTTAGTAAAAATAACGTTAATAAATAGAGCCCATAATCATCAATTTGTTTAATAATTTTGACTCACTGAACTGAAATGGGTAAGAATTTGTTCCTCTACTTATTCAATCTTATTCACAGGTGTTAGTGGAATATTCTTCATTTACTAGTGTATAATTGCAATAAATAGAACTCACACTATGTTAAATGGTTTGATAACCTGGATATTTTTAGAATAACATTGTGGACTTTTATTAAATAAACTTTCATAAGGGCCTGACTGCTGCAGTCAATTAAATTACTTGGTAGACCAGAACATGGAATGGTTTACTGAGTAGCTGTTTCACTCAACATGTAGCCACTCACTCCATGGCATACATATAGATTGTAAGCTTACAAGCAGGGCCCTCTTACCTCTATGTCTGTCTGTTATTACCCTGTTTTGTTCTATCAATGTTTCCAATTGTAAAGCGCAACGGAATATGCTGCGCTATATAAGAAACTGTTAATAAATAAATAAAATAAATAAATACATAAAAAGAACAAAGGCACATAATAAAAAAATTTACATAATAAAAAAATTGACATGACTGGGGCAGAAAGAAAAAATTCTGTATACACCCAAGAGAACCCAGGAGCAGAAGTATCAAACAGTGAAAATAGAAGAGAAGTGCCCATAACAACCAATCAACTTCTACCTATCATTTCATAGAATGCACTTAATAAATGCTACCTCAAACCTTATTGGTTGCTGTGGGCAACTTCTCCACTTGTTCAATCTTTTCGCTGCTTGAAACATATGTCCCCAAGTTTCAAGACTCAAAATGCTCTTCAATATATAGCAGCTATTGTACCATACTTACTGACAGTCTCGCAGCCCCCTCTGGGAGGGGGCTGCCAGGTCAGTGCAGCAGGGAGCATGTGTACAGCTTATGTGGGCAGAGCAGCGGCATGCTGGCATGATCATTTCAACGTGGCTCCACTCCACCCTTTATATGCCAGGAGCAGCACCCAATTTTTGGGAGGCTCCCTCCAGTCCCTGGAGAGTAGGCAAGTATTCATAGTACCCTCATAACTATTCTCAAGAGCTCAGTTCACCTTGGACTTGGTAAACACAAGCAGAATCTGAACTACATCTAGGCAATCTGGGAGTGACAGGAAAAAAAGGGAAAGTAGCAACAGTAAACAACATGGCAAACATAGAATAAATAGTGGGACAGGCTACACAAGGCACACATAATAAAGAGACAAATAATTATGCCATGCTTGCCTACTTTTGAAAAAGCATTCCAGGGAGATTGTGAAAGCAACACCTATGAGTGCGGCGGTAAAGTGGGCGTGTACTGCTACATCTGCGAGGCGTGTCACAAATTGATTTACATGCAAATGTAAATGAGCTTCAAAGCAGTTAGTAAGATCTATTTGTTGATTAAAACACACTGATACTTTTCAGAAAATACATGTAGCCATAGGGATCATTATGCTTTTTAGACAATGCAGGGAAATTATACTAATGATCTAATTTGAATATATATAAATATCTATGTTTTTTATGTATAACAGCTACATAATGGGTGCAAGGTGCAATCAGGGAGATTGCTGGACTCTTCAGAGAGTCAGGGAGATTGCTGCTATTTCAGGGAGTCTCCCTGACAATGAGGGAGAGTTGGCAACTATGAATTATGCATTATGCCACAGACAAAGACAAAGACAAGAACAGCAAACACAAGGTAGCCACATACAAGCCTTAAAGCTATACACACTATCTATTTTTTGACCATACCGATAATTGGGATGATTTTTTTGCAAAATCACGGTCCTGATATCTGTGCAACACACTATACAATTTAAATTACATACCTGACAAATTTCACAGTGAATTTGCATATGTATGCCCTCATTTATGATGAGGTAATCAGAAGAAAGCAAAGGAACTATGGGCAGATCATTGAGAATGCACACACACTGCTCGATATTGGGACATTGAGGTTGAGATTTTCAGTCTTGATCGAAAGATCGGATAATCAAAGGAATGCTTTTGTGGATGTTTTCTAACCATTTTATTGGCAAAACGCTGAAACAATCATTAATACAATAAATGAGGGTGATCACCTGATTATTGTGAAATCGGCCCACTTATTGTATAATATGTAGGTAGCTTAAGACCTAGGCAAGATCAAAGCAAGCACCAAAAAAAAAAAAAAATCTACAGTAGAGCTGTATACAAAATGCTACAGCAACCTTAAATGTACTAACTAATATACTCTTAAGCGGCCCATACATGGTGCAATTTTTTACACAATGTGGACGATTTAGATCGATTGTAACGATCAATTGTGCATATCGTGTGTCTTTTTTGGCCATTTACAATTATGATGCACGTCCCCGTCGTCATAGATCTGCATCGTACATCTTATGGGAAAACTGTAAGATTACGACCTGTTGTGTATGATGTGACACACATCGCAGTAGTTTTTGTGTATTTACGATCTGATGTACGATGTACGCGGTCTTGCAAAATCCCTGGCCACTCCCCTTCTCCATTTTGAGATTGAGAGACGACACAACGGAGAACAGCTAGCAGCATCGTGAACCTTGGCAAGTGAGTATTTATGTACTATACAGGCTACCCTGTAGCCACTGTGCCACCAATGTTTATTTCCCCTGGCACACTATTGCTTAGACCACTGTGCCACCAATGTTTAATTGTACCCTGGCATATGGGAGCGGCTCTCCCTCCTGGTCAGCCACTCCTTGGTCCAGCAAGACCGCATCCTCCTCCTCACCTTTCAGCCTCAGATAGCCATAGTCTAGCAGGAGCCTATGGTGATAGGAATCCATCAGAAAGAAAATACACACACTTTGTAAAAGGCAAGCCTTCAAACAAAGAAATACACACTAGCAAAGTACAGCATTCAGCAGGGTATAAAATCAAGCCTCACTAGTCACTGAGCAGAGTGTGCACAGATCAAAAATGGATAACGCCTTTTATACCCCCTAGCTAAACCCTCCCCTATTCAAATTCCAGAAGATGTATTGTGAGGTGTTTAGCAATAAACAATGCATTGTTTACGATTTGAAATCGGAAACAACGCATCAGATTGTATGATCTTATGTCGAATCGTACACCAATTGTGTTCATCGTAGAGAGAATTTCAAGGTAGGAATTTCAAGTACAATCGTACTACACATCTTACCAACTGAAAATCACACTGTGTATGGTCCGCTTCACAGTTTGCGGGAAATTCCTACAGCTATGACTGTACAACTATAAAAATATATATATTGTATATATCTGCGCTGTGTTTTTCAGCAGCTCATTAATGCACGAACATAGAATTAATTAAAATATGAGCGCTAGGTAAATAAATCAATAAATAGATAAATAGTGGCACCTGTAAATACAAATATTAGTATAATGTGTTTATAGCTCCTTTTGGAGATTTTTGTGTGAAGTGAGGTCCACTCAATGGTCCCAATAGCCGCAATGATGCCAGCCCTATCTCTCCCTACCTTGTCCCTCCAGCAGGCGTTCCTTATGGTATAAGTCCAGATGGTGATGGTGATCGCTGGAGCCGAGTCTGGCCTGGACTCCTGCTCTCCATGTGCCGCTGGCGTCTGGCCGGATGCGGGCGCGGGTGATGACATCAGTGGGATTTGCAAGCGGATGCGGACGGCTTGCTTGCCGGGAGACCTTGATACTGGATGCCTAACACCTACTGCCTCCAATGCATTTCATGCCCTCAAGCACTTTTTCAAGGATGGCATTGCTGTCCATACTGTTGGTTTAAATACCTAAAAAACTTTATTGATCTTTCATTAAAAAAAGTAAGTGATCACCGGAAATGGTTAAAAAAGAGCGGTACCCATGTGTTGCTCTCCATTTTCATTTTACAAAATTTATATACATAAGGTGCCGCATATTAAATGATATAAAAATATGAATATATATATGTTAAATGTGTCTTCAAATTTATTTTTTTAAAATAAATTAAAATAACTATATGTTTAAAATTCAGTCTAAAAGGTTTATTTTATAAAAAATTATAAAAATGCATTTAGTTCAATATCTATATTCAAACCAAATGGTTGCAAGGTTTTGAGATCATATACCCATTTTGTTTACATTCTTTTAAGGCTATTTACAATATTACCTACTAACTGCTGAAGAAAACAGAAGCCTGAAAGAATTAAAGAAAGATGAGTCGATTGTTATAAAACCAGCCGACAAAGGAGGAGGAATTGTGTTGATGGATGTAGAGAAGTATGAACAGGAAGCTGAAAGATTATTAGGTGATACAGAGACTTATGAGTTACTACCTAAGGACCCAACAATCAAATTTGCAAAAGAATTAGAAGTAATCTTAAATGAAGGTCTTGAGATGGGAATTATTAAGAAAAAAGAATTTGACTATGTCTGGGAAAAATATCCAAAAATGCTGACCTTCTACTTCCTACTAAAAGTACATAAGGACCTAGAGAATCCCCCTGGTTGTCCCATTATATTGGGAATAAAATCTATTACAAGCAATTTATCTAAATATATCGACTTCTTTCTCCAAGACTTGGTATCACAACAAATAAGTCATCTTAAAGACACTATTAATATATTACAGGTATTAGAGAACATGACTTGGAAGGAGAATTATACTTTGGGGACAAGTGATGTGAAATCATTATATACATGTATTTCACACACCAATGGATGTGAAAGTACCAGACATTTTCTCTCCACAATGGCAGAATCAAGAACGAACAAATAAATTTCATCATGGAAAACATCGATTTCATTTTAACACATAACTACTTCTGGTACAATGGAAAGTTCTATCTACAGAAACAGGGGACTGCGATGGGAACTTCCTTTGCACCGAGTTATGCAAATTTGTTTGTCTGAAAATGGGAAAATGACCACATATGGGAAAATAATGAATATAAGGACAATATAATTTGTTGGAAAAGATACATCGACGACATTTTCTTTATATGGAGTGGTTCAAATGAATAATTACATATCTTCATTAAGTATATTAATGAAAATGACGTCAATCTGGAATTCACAACTACCACAAGTAAATAGAGGGTCATGTTTCTGGACTTGGAAATTTACATTAGAGAGAATAAAATACACTCACGAACATATTTTAAAAAAGTTAACGGGAATAATGCCTTACCAACATCAAGTAACCATCACAGGAATTGGATCCGGAATATACCTGGAGGACAATTCAGAAGAATAAAATGCAACTGCACTGAGAATTCGGAATATTATCAACAAAGTGAGAAATTGAAGATGGAATTCATTAATAAAGGCTACAAATCTAAAGATCTGGATATCCAATTAGGAAAAGTAGAACAACTTGAAAGAAAAGACCTCATTATCTACAAAAATAAAAACATGATTGAAGAAAGAGATCTTTCTTTCATACCACAGTTTAATAACAATACCAACTCCATAGAAGAGATTGTAAAAAAACACTGGCATATTTTGAGGTTGGATGCTGACTTAAATCCCCATATCTCAGAAAATCCACGAATAATATATCGTAAAGCTAGAAATATGAGACAGGAATTGGTAAAAAGCTATGTTGTTTTGAATAAGGAAGCCTTATGTCCAACGAAAGGACATCATTATTGTTTGAAATGTGCGGCATGTAAAAACCAAAAATTGGCAACAACAAAGCCTAAATGTGAATTCAAGTCAAATATAACTGGAAAAGAGTATAAAAGAAAAGATTTTATTTCATGTGAAACCGAAGAATTGATTTACCTACTGAAATGCCCCTGTGGGTTACAATATGTAGGCCAAACTAAAAGAAAAATGAAAATAACATTGGCAGAACATCTTTACAATATAAAGAGGTCTGCAATCCCATAGCGTATCAAAACATTTTGCAGAAATACATAAAAAAAATCCAGTAGGTTTGAAGTTCACATCAATACAAAAGCTTCATAGAGATTGGAGAGGTGGTAATATTGTAAATAGCCTTAAAAGAATGGAAATAAAATGGATATATGATCTCAAAACCTTGCAACCATTTGGTTTGAATATAGATATTGAACTAAATGCATTTTTATAATTTTTTATAAAATAAACCTTTTAGACTGAATTTTAAATATATAGTAATTTTAATTTATTTTTAAAAAATACATTTTAAGATACATTTAACATATATATATTCATATTTTTATATAATTTATTATGTGGCACCTTATGTATATAAATTTATAAAATAGAGAGCAACACATGGGTACCGCTCTTTTTTAACCATTTCCGGTGATCACTTCCGGTTTTTTATGAAAGATCAATAACGTTTTTTAGGTATTTAAACCAACAGTATGGACAGCAATGCCATCCTTGAAAAAGTGCTTGAGGGCATGAAACGCGTTGGTGGCAGTAGGTGTTAGGCATCCAGTATCAAGGTCTCCCGGCAAGCAAGCCGTCCGCATCCGCTTGCGAATCCCGCTGATGTCATCACCCGCCAGCGGCACGTGGAGAGCAGGAGTCCAGACCAGACTTGGTTCCAGCGATCACCATCTGGACTTATACCATAAGGAACGCCCGCTGGAGGGACAAGGTAGGGACAGATAGGGCTGGCATCATTGCAGCTATAGGGACCACTGAGTGGACCTCACCTCACACAAAAATCTCCAAAAGGAGCTATAAACACATTATACTAATATTTTTATTTACAGGTGCCACTATTTATCTATTTATTGATTTATTTACCTAGCGCTCATATTTTAATTAATGACTGAACAACTAGTAGAAGACTCCAAAAACAAGGCCACAATCAAGCCAAAGATATGGTTACGTGAAAATCATTCAATAACAAAGCAGCAGAATAAGCAATTGAAGTGCATACGCTGATCTCGCAAAAATGTTTTCTACAGCTGTTTTGCATTAGTGCACATTTTAAAGGATAAATACTGTGTTTCCCCAATAATAAGACCTACCCTGAAAATAAGCCCTACCCTTACTTTTGGAAAACGGTCCAAAATAAGCCCTACCCCAAAAATAAGACCTAACAAAATCCTCATTTTGTCCGGTCCCTGTCTGCGCTACACTAAAATGCCCCCAGCTTCACCCCCCGCATGAAATGGATGCCGCTGTTAAAGATTTAACAGTGGCATCCAATCACAGCTGCAGCGTCTCACTCTCTCACAGTGTGCGAGTGGCACCTGGCGTGCATGGCAGCGTCATTTACAGCAGCGCCTCGGAGGAGAGGAGAGAAAAAGAGGAAAAAAAATAAAGTTAAGTAAAGAATTGTATTGAATTATTGAAATTGCTGTCAATGTTAATTAAAATAAGCCCTACCCCGAAAATAAGCCCTATGGAGTTTTTTTGACAAAAAGGCATACTTGCCTACTTTAGTAAAAGCATTTCAGGAAGATTGTGAGAGCAGCACCTATGTATGCTTGTTACAGTGGGCGTGTACTGATAAATCCGAGAGACGTGTCCTCAACCTGACTTTCATCCAAATGTAACCAGCCCAAAAGCAGTTAGTAAGATCTATTTGTTGATGAAAACACACTAATACTTTTCAGAAATTCATAGGGATCATTGTGCCTTATAATAACCAATGCAAGGAAATGACACTATTGATCCCATTGGAATGTATACATCTTCTTTATTTCATATAACAGCTTCATAATGGGGGTAAGGATGAAATGAGGGAGATTGCTAGATTCTTCAGGGAGACAGGGAGATTGCTACTATTTCAGGGAGTCTCCCTGACAATGAGGGAGAGTTGTCAAGTATGCAATAAGGTATGGATCTGGGGCAATGAATAAAGAGGCAGTTGCCTACTTCACTTAAAAAAAAAATAAGAAAAGAATTACAGTATACAGTAACTACAGATGTGCCCACATACATCTATCCTTCGTGCGCTATAAGTCGCACCACACATAATGCGGGAGCTCCATATGACTCGGTAGCGCCGAGCATCTTTCGTGCAATTTTTTACCTTCATATGCATCTTATTCACACAGTGATGTGAATAGTAAGCACAAGCAGCTTCTGCTGATTAAAATGATATATATGCATGCAAAATGCTATGTTGCAGTGTAACAGCCGCTGACACTGTAATGTAGTGTTTCACATGCAGTTACACATGCTGTTGCACAGAGAATATAGGCATACTGCATATCATTTTAATCAGCAGAAACTGCTTGTTGTAACTATTTGCATCACTATGTGACTAAGATGCATTTGTAGGTAAAAAGTCGCACGAAAGATGCTCTGCGCTACCAAGGCATGGCGCGACTAGAAGGGCTGTTTATCTCACAAGGAGGCTAGATGTATGTGGTCTCATCTGTATATACTTTGTATGAAAACCTCAATAAAGACAGATACAAATTATTCCAATTAAAATTACATATACTATTACCCCTTTGCCATCAAAATTCCGGGTCTGACCCGGAGTTGGAACAGGGTTCCTATCCGGATCAGACCCGGAATTTAGCTGGCGCTGACTTGGGACCAAGTCGGCGCCGCTCACACCACAGTCGGGTCTGCATAGACCCGGCTTTTCAGGCGTGAAAGTGGACGCTTGGAGATTACGTCATCTCCAAGCGCCACTGAAGCCGGACCAATCAGCCGGCTTGCGGCGCACTGCAGGTCATCAAGGAGTGCGCCGTACACACACAGGGTTTCACGGGTTACTCCCATGTTAAACCCTGCTATTTACCTGGGTTGGATTGCCGGGGCACTGACCCAGCGATCCAACCCTCACCCCTTTTACACCAAGGAGCTGCCCAGGTTAACCCTGCAATAACCCGGGTTTTAGCTCCAGTGTAAAAGGGGTATAAGTTACAAAAAAATCAGCATAACTCTGGGTACCAGATATTATAATAAATTAATAAGAGCAGACCGCGAATTCTATGCACTGGAAGGAGTACATTTACTAAAGTGAGAGTTTTTAGAAGTGAGTTTTAGAACTGATGTTGTCCATAGCAATCAATCAAGTTCTACTTAACATTTAACTAGCACCTTCTAGAAGATAATAGCTAGAATATGATTGGTTGCTATGGGCAACATCACTTTATAAACTCACTTCTAAAAACTTTCACTTTAGTAAATGTACCCCAAAGTCTATTAAACAGCCTCTTGGAGTTTAATTAATACCACTTTCAGACAAAAATTCCTAACTTCAACCCAGCTCGGACCCTGGACACTGAGCATGGGTTGAAGCTGGGCTACCCCTTTCACACTTATACCCCTTTTACACCGGAGCTAAAACCCAGGTTATTGCAGGGTTAACCCGGACAGCTCCCTGGTGTAAAAGGGGAGAGAGTTGGATCTTCGGGTTGAGTGACCCGGCAATCCAACCCAGGTAAATAGCAGGGTTTAACACGGGCATAGCCCGTGAAACCCTGCTGTGAGAACAGCGCACTCCAGGTCACGATGACTTGGAGTGCGCTGCAAGCCGGCCGATTGGTCCAGCTTCAGTGGCGTTTGGAGATGACATCATCTCCAAGTGTCCACTTTCACGCTGGGAAAGTCGGGTCTATGCAGACCCGAAGCCGGTGTGAGCGGTGCCAACTTGGGAATATCCGGAGTCGGCGCCGGCTAAATTCCAGGTCTGATCCGGATAGGAACTCTGTTCCAACTCCGGGTCAGACCCGGAAATTTAGGTGGAAAAGAGGTATTATGGGGAAGACCCAGTACTACGTATGTCTGTGCCGCAGGTAGAAACCAGCTGTCTTGGTTTAGTGTCCTTAAAACAAAAGGCTGCCAATCAATTGACAGAGCACAGAGGCTGTGCCGGCACTGGTATTAGTTTAGTAGAATATCGTGAAACTGTTGAGGTTGCTACATAGTCACAAAACACAGTTGCAAGACAAAGGAACTGGAGCAGCGTCTGTGCATAAAGCTGCTTATCCACAGTGCATAGTGGTTGAGGCTAGCTCAGGGGTAGCCAACCTCAGTCCTTGAGAGCTGCTAACAGTTTACCAGACCATAGAGCTAGTAAACAGTTGTATTCATTACTCAATAACACATTTGAAAAGATCCACAGGTGGAGCTAATTATTTTACTTGTGATTCTGTGAGACCTGGAAAACATGCACTGTTGGTAGCTCTCGAGGACCAGGGTTGCAGGGGCGTATCTATAATGGATGCAGGGTGCAGGGTCAACCCCTGGGCTAGCTAGTCGCAAGACACAGAAGTTGAAGTAGTATCTTTGTGCATAAGCTCCCTACTTGTTCACAGTGCACAGGAGTATGGACAGCAATGCATTTTGTCCACCACCGAGGATTTTATCAAGCTGAATGGCCCTATATCTTCCTATACTTTATTAAATAGGAAGCTCTCTTTCAGTATTGGTTAATTAGATGAACTAGTCTATGCCCAATTAGGCCAAGTAAGTATCAGTGCATATTTGACCAAATAAATATAACAATATAACACATATCAGAGACTATAATATACAAACATAAATTCAAATATACTCATCAATATATGGCATTTATAATCAGTATTTGTGCTGTTTTTTCAATTAGAGACATCATATTTCAACTTTAAAGCTGGGTACACACGTAAAGATTTTCTGTCCAACCATCCAACTAGTTGATTGGTTGGAATGAAAATCTGGTAAGGTATGAAAGCAAATGACAATCAGCAATTTGCTCCCAAATGCAGGAAAATGGACAAAAACTGTTGTTTGAACAAATTGTTTAGATCAAACATTTAACAAACTTGTCTGAACAACCATTTTCATCTGTTTTCTAGGATTTAGGAGCAAATTGCTGATCATCAGTTACTCCCAAACGTTACAAGATTTCATTCCAACCAATCAAGTAGTTGGATGGTTGGACAGAAAATCTTTACATGTGTAGCCAGCTTTAAATATAATTAAGCTTAATTGGAACATGGTATAATGGTGGAGCTTTAAGCAAAAATTAAAAGTAATAGGAAAAAAGGAGGGAGGAGGAAAAATATTACTACTAATAACAATGATAATAATTTTAAATATGATTAAGGATGAAAATAATAATGAATAAAAATTAGAGTGATCTGAAAAAAAAATATATGTCAAATAATAAGAATATATATATATATATATTTGGAAAAAATAATAATATAAGCAATATAAGTAACAATGGGTATTGCAAATATATTAATATAAATGTAATAACAGAGCAATAGCCTTATATGTGTACCCTGTGGGATATGCACACATGAGATCTACCATGAGAAAATAAACCAAGAGATAACCATAATTATATTTATGCATGCAACCGTTTTCAATAATCACAAAACTTGCACTATACATTAATTTTTCTCTTGTTCATTTTATTTTCCTTTTGCATTCTCTATTTATCAACACATACATGCATATATAGGGGTAAATTTACTAAATTTCGATTTTGATTTTTGAGTGATTTGGCATTCGATTTGCAATCAATTTTGCATTTGGGTATTTACTAAAGGCCAAATCGAATGTAAAATTGAACTTAAAACTGAAGTTAACTCAAATCGCACTCAAATCGAACATCGGAAAAACATCAGTACATTGACCAACACACAAATCCCTTATTTACTATTATTTGATTTTGAAATCAAACACAAAATGGAACTTCAAATCGAACTTCAAATCCCCAAATAAATAGACCTGTTTCATGCTTTTGATTTGAGCATGAGCAGGTCGGATTGACACAGATACATACATGAGTGAGATGCATGCATGTATCTTACTGTAAAAAGCTTAGAAAGAGTTACATTTAGAAAAAAAAATATGTAGGGTCCCCCCACTAAAACAGAACCAGCCCTGGACTTTTCATAGCCAGTCCTGGTTGTCTAAGCACAGGGGAAAAATTGTTTAGGGTTCTGATCCTGTCCTGGTTCTGGAATTACAGAGGAAAAAAATTGCATAGAGTCCCCCTGTAATCTCCAGAACCAGCACCAGACCTTTTCTAGCGGGGGGCTGATGCCACAGCCAGGGGAGCCCTATCACCGGGTCCCCCAGCCGCCGCATCAGCCCTGACCGCTAGTCAGCCCAGGCCAGGGATTCCAGCTGAGCTGGGGACTCCCCCAATAAAGGGGTCCCCCCCTCTCCAGGGCACCCCTATCCTAGGCTGATCGCCCGGGCTATCCACGCCACCCCTGGGTGGTGGGTTGATAGTGTAAGTGTAGTGTAAACATAGATAAGTGTAATCATTGTCTTTACAGTAGAACTGCAGGTCCCAGCAAGCCTCCCCGCATGCTGATACATGGGGAACCACAAGTACCAGCATGTGGGGCATTAAGGGCCCGCTGGTACCTGTAGTTCACCTGTAAATAAATGTTTAAATAAACACAAGACACACACAACGTGAAAATAAATGTTTAATACATTAAACACTCACACATACTACATTACCTAGACTGGTCCACTTCTCACTGTAGGCATCCATGGTCTTCTTAAAATATAAAAAATATAAAACACGAACCACACACTAAGTAACAACCACAACGATTGTTACTTCCCGAATGAAGTGCTCAAATGTGGCTTCTGCCTTTGTAGAGCTGTATCTGAGCCTTCATTGGTTGAGAGAGGTCAGCCCCTGCCTATCTCAGCCAATTAATGGCTCCCTCCATTGAAGTCAATGGTGGGAATAGCAAAATAAACTTTACTTACCCTGCGGCTCTCCATTGACTTTAATGAAGGGAGCTGTTCATTGGCTGCGAGAGGTGGGGGCTGATCTCTCTCAGCCAATGAATGCTCAGGCACGGCTCTACAAATGCTAGAGCCACGTCTGAGTTCTTCATTCAGGAGATAACAACCATCGTGGTTGTTATCTATTGTGTGGCTCGTGTTTATTAATTTTTTTATTTTAAGAAGACCATGGATGCCTACTTTACACCAAAGAGGACTGATCCACACATAGGAGAAGGTGGGTATGTTTTTTTTAACCACAGGTACCATATGGACAATTTCCTGGAGAAGTGAACCGATGCTACAGGTATACATAGGTGAGTATGAGTACATGTGTGTGTCCATGTGTGTCTACATGTGTGAGTGTATGTATGTTTAATAAACTTATATTGTATATGGTGTGTGTGTGTATCCTGTGTTTCTTATATATTGGTTTTTCAGTGGAACTACAGGTACCAGCGGGGCCGTAATGCCCCAAATGCTGGTACTTGTGGTTCTCCAAGTACCAGCATGCGGGGGAGGCTTGCTGGGACCTACAGTTCCACAGCAAAAGACAATATTTAAAACTATTTCAAATGCACTACACTTACACTATCAACCCTCCACTAATCGTCCATGGGTGGCGGGGATAGCCCAACCCCAACTCCCCAGGGATCCCTGGCCTGGGCTGACTAGTGGTCAGGGTTGATACTGTGGCTGGGGGGCCTGGTGATAGGGCTCCCCTGATAGTGACATCAGACCCCCTAGAGTGGGTCTGGTGCTGGTTCTGGAGATTACAGGGGGACCCTATGCAATTTTTTCTCCTGTAATTCCAGAACCAGGACAGAATCAGAGCCCATTGCTGGTTGTGCTAAGTACAGGGGGAACCCTATGCAAATTTTCCCCTGTACTTAGACAACCGGGACTGGCTATAAAAAGTCTTGGGCTGGTTCTGTTTTAGGGGGTCCCCACATCATTTAAAAAAAATGTTTTTACTGTTTCTTGCTTGTTACTATAAGATACATGCATGCATCTCACTGATGTATGCATGTATCTGTGTGAAAACGAACTGCTCATGCTGAAAGTGTAAGCATGAAGCAGTTCTATTCAGTCGGGGATTTGCAGTTCGTTTTGAAGTGGGATATGCAGTTCAACTTGTTCGCGAACATGCCAAATCGAATAGCAAATCACTGTTCGAAACTGAACCAAATCGAATTAGATTTAGAAAATGTTTCTAAAATCAAATTTTAGTAAAAGAGGGATTTGTACTTTCGATTTGATTTGGTTTGAGGTGAGATAAATTGAACTTCAAAACTAAAGTAAAATCGAACTTTGATAAATATACCCCATAGTGTCATAAAGTTAAACCATCTAGAACCAGAAATAATAATTCCACTATGAATCAGAACAGTAGAGGGAGTGATTCATACTTGCCTACCCTCCTGGTTTCCCGCAAGCCTCCCGAAAATTGGATGCTGCTCCCAGCCACCCGAAAAGGCAGGCAAGTCTTCCGGAAGCCACCGACTGCTCCTGCCCCCCCCCCCCCCCCCCACGATTGAATGAGAATCTCCCGCTGCAGGGGGGTAGTGATGCAATTCATGGCAAATTGCGTCATTGTAGCCCCGCCCCCTGCTGCACAATGACGGAAATCTCGGCATTGTGTAGCGCGGATAGGGCCAAAATGACGTGATCATGTGGCCATGCCCCCACTCCACCTGCAAACACCTGCCACGCCCCCAATTTTGCCGATCTGGCTGCACCCTCCCAAATGTCGGTATCTATGGAGTGATTCCTTTATAAATATTATGTCCAGATCAAGAGAGGGAGGGAGATACTGGCATAAATACTGTAGGAAGATTATAATTATAATAATTTACAACATTTAGATAGTTAAGTGAGTGTGGTGCACCATCCATTGACCAGACAGTGCATATGGATCGTGGACAATTCCACCCATTCACTCCATATCAATTGTTTAAGGTATATAAATGCTAAGTGGTGCAGAAGCAAGAGGGGACAGAGATTTTCAATCCAAAAATTCTAAGGCTTCATTGAGGCCATCTGGCTGCAAAGTCTGTAGTTTGAAAATCCAATTGGACTCTGCCCTACATAAATTTGTGAATCTCTTATGGTAATGACTTCTACTCCAATTACTGACAAACTCCAAGGATTGCAATTACTGTGTGTACCTCAAGAAAATGACTTGACACATTGGACCTCATTCAGAGCCATTCGCTAGATGCGATCGCTCACATCCAGCATATGCAAATTTTTCAAAGTGATGCCATGGGAAGCGATAGCTTGCCAACGCATAAGCACACCCACTTTGGCTGTGCAAGCGATCGCTCTGTGTATGCTGACACCCATTAGCCTATGTAGAGACGTCCAATAGCGCACGTCATCTCCAGGAAGTGTATTAAAACATTGGTACATCGAGTACCATCGGTAGTGATCGCAGCGCTTGTGGTTGCCTTACCCTGCCACAAGCACTGCGAAGACTTCAGTGTAAAAATCAAGCAGGTGACGTGTACTATGACGCTGCCTGTTAATTATGCACGCCTTAAAAACGGCGTTGAAACACTCAGGCACACCTGCGTTCGCACCTCCACTCCCCAGTTATTAGTGCCCTGCCCCTGTTACCACCCACAAACGGCCTCTCCTGTCACTCATTTTACTGGGCTGTCTTTGCTGGGCGAGCGAGGGGGCTGCGATCGCACAGAGTAGTTTGCGCACGCATAGAACGCACAGTGCTTGCGAGAGACTCTGAATGAGGTCCATTGTGTCTTATGACCTTTGAGAATATACAATGTGCTTTGAGGCTTTCTTTTAAATTCCTCATGGTACATCCTACATATTGCTAATGGCAACTGCAACTTAAAACACATATAATATAGTCTGATTGGCAGTTTATAAATTGTTGAATATTAAATTCAAGCTTAGAAGATGCTAGTCTTATTTACCACAAAACAGACCCAGAGCATTATCAAAGGACTGATAAGCAACTTTACAAATATTGGTTAAGGGCCATGCTTGCGTTTGCTGCCTGTTTCTGCCAGAACTGGGCATTTTAGCCCCTCCAAGCACGATCCTTAGACCACATAAACATGTCATGCACTAAATACACTTTCTTAATGACATTTTTATGTTCTGCAGGCCTAGTCTCCAAATAACATAGAATTTTGTGGCAGATAACCTTTTGGCCCATCTAGTCTTCCCCTTTTAGCCTTATGGTAACCGCAAATTATATTTTATCCTTAGTTCTTTGTAAAGATCAAATAGGGTTTCAGGTTACCATACGGTTAAAAAAGTGGCATATTAGATGGGCCAAGTGTTTCTAAATTGCCGTCAAATTCTATGTTTCTATGTTACTTGGAGACTAGGCCTGCAGAGCATAAGAATGTTATTAAGTACATGTATTTAGTGCATGACATGTTTATGCAATCTACGGATTGTGCGGATATTGAATCAGCATCTGGAATCCATGCAATATATAAGTTTTAAAATGGGTAAAGTTTTATGTTGATAATTGTTTGCCCATGGACTGTACAGTTTCCTGTGCCTGTTTTAAAATAAGTCAGTTTGTTTTTACATTGGTGCATCTTTGATAGCACTAGTCACATTGGCATTGCACACTATTTGGACAACTTTAATTTTATTGGCCCGGCAGGGAGCAATGTCTGTATGGATGTCCTATTTCTGTACAAACTCTGTATTGCTGGGTGGGTCAGTTGCACATGCAAAGACAGAGAACCTCTCTTCATGCCTGTCTTATTTTGGTATAGAGGTCGATACTGTTGCAGATTGTTGCCGCCTGTCGGCTGACAAAGTGGTGAAGTTGGTAGAGCAGATTGCTGTTTGTATGGAGGTTTGTAGAATTAAGTTGCACAATCTCCCGTCTTTTTTGGTACCTTTAATTTTGCTTGCTGTATTATCCCAATAAGGAGGGTTTTTTGTAGGAGGTTGGAGAAGGCCATGGCCATGATGTCCCAGTCGCATCATCATATTTGTTTGTGTAAGTAGATTAAGGATGACCTTCAGGTGTGGACCTAGTTTCTGGTCTGTTTCAATAGCGAGAGAATTTGGCCTCTACTGCTGGTGGCTAATGCTACATTGCTGCATTTTACTGATGTGGCAGGGGCATCTGGTTTTGGTGCAAACTTTGATTGGGATTGGTGAGCGGCACCTTGGCCTGCCACCTGGCATGCTGATGGTTTTACTGCCAAGTTATTCTTCGTTCAATTTTTGCGGATGGTTGTGGTGATGGAACTTTGGTTGGTTAATTGTCTAATCAGAAAGAATATAAATTTTTTATTTTTTGACAATTTAGGGGTACTCTACTGGCTTATGCTCCTCAGGCTTTGCAGCTGTTCAGACATTTGGTTTCGTGTGCTGGCTACTGCTGCCTCTGCGTTCCTCTGCAGTTGTCTTACCTTGTTCTACATCTGTCTTGCATGGGAGTTTCTGGCCCCAGCCATTAAGAAGACTTACTCTTCAGCCTGGAGTGATTGGGAGGGTAAGTTTGTTTGGGGCTTCTTGTTCTTATTTGTTTGGGGGCTTTATCAGCAGGGTCGCTGTAAAGCTTTCATGTTTGCAGTGCTAGCTGGGATTTTCTTAATTTTAGGATTAATTTTTTAACAGATTCTACTAAATATTTTGTTCTCTCAAAGACTCTGTAAGGGTTGGGTAAAGGAGGTCCCTGTTTGTGCTGAATTCACGTAAGCCTATTGATTTATAACTTTTCTGGGCATGAATAGATGTTTCGTTTTGACTTTTCAGTTGCTTTTTTCGGGGCTGTCCGTGTTAGCGAGTTAGTTGCTTCCTGTAAAGCATCGGTCACTTCTATTTACTTATGCACGATGTTGTGGTTAGGGATTCTTCTGTGCTTAGTACAGTAAGTTGTGGACTTCCAAGATGGACTAGTTTGGCCAGTGGTGTTGGATTATGCTTGATGAGCATTCTGATGCTTTGGTTTGCCTGATGTGGCTTTCTGTTTCCAACCTTAAGTGTCATCCCTCTGGAAGTCAGCAGTTGTTAGTACATGCTGATATAGCCCCCCTTTTAAGTTTTAATTTGCAGCAGTTTGTAGGCATTGCTTAGTGGCATTAGGTTAAGATAGCAAGAATTACAGCCAGGGCCACCATCAGGGGGGGACTGCCGGGTCTGGAGTCCCAGGCCCGGGCAGCAAGGGGGGCCCGCACAGGGACACACCTACCAGTCATGCAGCAGGTGCCCCTTGGGAGTAATGGCCCGCAGGTATTCCCCGGCACGTAGCAGATCCTTCTCACTGAGGATCCGCACCGCAGCGCCGGGCATCTGTCACTGACAGTGATTAATGAGCAAGCATAGCCTCCATAGCCTCTTTTACTTCCTGGTGGCTGGCCCCTCCTCCAGACCAGCCACCTGACAATGAGCACAGACAGAGCAGCTCAGAGACAGCATATGCCTGAGAGAGCTGCAGTGTGACTCACCAGTCTGCCCACACGGACTCTCTGCAAGTCTTACTCCTGCCCCTTGCAACAGATGGAAGTGAGCCGGAGGGCCTCTCAGGACACTGACAGAGGTAAGTTAATTGGGGAGGGGAGGTGGGAGGCACCACTGAGAGACGGGGGGGGCAATGATGCAGAGGGAAATGTCTGGGGGGGCACTTACAGACAGAGGGGAATGTCTGTGTGTCTGGGGGGCACTGAAAGATAGAAGGGAATGTGTGTGTGGGGGGGCATTGACAAACAGAGGGTGTGTGCGTGTGTCTGTCTGGGGGGGCACTGACAGTCAGAGGGGAGTGTGTGGGGAGGGGGGTCACTGACAGAGGGGAGTGTGTGTGGGTGTCACTGACAGACAGAGGGGAGAGTGTATGTGTGTGTGGGGGGTCAATAACAGACAGGGGAGTGTGTGTGTGGTGGGTCGCTGAGAGAGGGGAATGTAGGGGGGATCGCTGGGAGAGAGAGGGGAATGTGGAGGGGATCCTTGAGAGAGAGAGGGGAAAGTAGGGGGTGTCATTGAGACGGGGGAATGTGGGGGGATCTCTGAAAGAGGGAAATGGGGGGATCGCTGAGAGAAAGTGAAATGTGGGGGGGATTGCAACTGGTACAATAAAGTTTTTCTTTTTGTTATTGAGGCAAGGCACGCATGACGCCATTACATCATGCACGCCACACAACTGACAGAGGAACCGGCTGCAATGCGAGGAGGAACAGCCAGAAGATACAGGAGAAGTCAGATAAATGTCTGTGTGCTGTAGGGGGCAGAATAGAGACAGAGAGTTGCTGGCTAGGGAGACATTGCAGGGCTGGAGTTGAAGAAACACGGGGAGGTGGGGGGGCCCTGCCTATTTTGTGAGTCCCGGGCCCCACGATTTCTGATGGCAGTCCTGATTATAGCATGCATTATTTTTGGATTGGGGTGACGACTTGTGCTGCGTTGGTGGGGGCATGTCCTTCTTTAATCCAAGCGCTAGGGAGGTGGAAATCTTCCACTTTTAAGGTATATGTGTGGTGTGATAAGTGGTAGCTCATGCTCCCTGCGCCTATCCAAAAATGTTGTTTACCAGCCAGTTATTGAATGGCTATAATTCAATAAGTGGTGGCATTAAATTATTTTTTATTTTTTATCACGGTGACCCCAATTTGACCTACTTTGAGTTCCCTGAATGTTTATTGAGTTTTCTTCTACACTTGGGTTACCTGTCCTTCCTTACCCTGGCTAGGCTAGGTTTGTGCATGTTTTGTGTTGTTGTTGTTTTGTTATTTATATTCAGTTTTGGCATTGTGACTCACTGTTAGGGTCTGTTTTTATTCACAGCTATAGAGGATCTGGTTGGGCAGATTTGGTTAGCTGGTCACTTCTACATCTACTGGGCCAAGAACCATAGTTTGGGTCAGCAGACTAAGGCCCTCATTCAGAGCCGCTCATAAGCGGCCGCTCGTTCGCTCTGACCGATGTTCGCACATCTGCGCATGCATACGGATTTTAATACGCATGCGCGAACCAGTCAGTGCGGTCGAAAATCGTTTGTTCGCTAAATAGCGAATGCCTGCTATTTTGAGTGACAGGAGGAGGCGTATGTGGGTGGTAACAGGGGAAGGTGCTTGAAAATGGGGAGTGGAATTCAGAACGCAGGCGTGCTTAAAGGTCAAAACGGGCGTTTTAAGGGAGTGCATAATTAAAACAGCAGCGTCATTGACCACGTCACTTGTTTTTTTTTGTCAGAACTGCTCGCAAAATAGCGGTAGGGAAAACCAGCCACAAGAATAGCGAGCAGTTCATACGCTGTTCGATGTACTCGATTAATCTAATAAATAGCGGACAGGACGTATGGTGCGAGCGGCCAGGGGGCGTCTTTTTCAAAATTACGACCGCAAGTTTTGTTCGCTCGTTCAGACATAGAGGCGTGAACAGACCACAAAGAGCGAACGGTTCATTTGAATAACCACCCCTTTTTTTTGAACGAACGACCGCAAATAGCGACCGGCTCTGAATCAGGGCCTAAGCTTTTGCTGGGAGGGTGCAAGGTGCATGAATATGTACGATTATTTAAAAACTTTCACCAAAGTGCTCCTTAATCACTAAAGCTGTTTCCATATCAGCCACAGTTCAACAATAGCTGTTATAATTAAATGCAATGACAAAACAAATTATGTAAGTTCAACAGTGCTGTGACCGATGAATTGTTTCCTATCGAAGGTATCAATGATATATAGCTGGATCATATAGGTAAACCAGCTTCAAAATGGCAAAAGTCTCCTATAGCAAAAATAATAAATGTTCTAATTGAAGTTTGTTCCTTATCTCTAAACAACAGATATACAGTGTCCCAATGATGTGTATCATATATTTTTCAATAAGTGGATTTATATCAGCCAGCTTATTGAGTCAGTTAAAAGAGTCTACATACAGTAGTGTCCCTGTTACGATTTGTACACTACAGTTACCATCAGACAGGACAGCGTCTGGATACCTTCGGGATCAGGCTGTAGTTTTTGCCTAAAACAACATTTTATTGGAGGCCTGCAATCATTCTGGTTTTCCCACAGATCCGGTGACCTCTATACGTTGTTACTTTGCCATGCTGAATTTTATTTTAGTGTTATGAACATCAGAGCTGTAACTAGACATTTTGGTGCCCTGTGCCAGAAATCGCTTTGGTGCCCCCCTCCCCTATCGTAAACAGGGACAGTGCATGGGGCAGGCACGCGGGCCAAAAAAAGGACGTTGTCTCGTAGGGAAAGGGCATGGCCACACTATAGTTCCCAGCTATGTGCTCTCTCTGTGTACGTTACATGTCTTAGAATATACACTTTATGGGTAGCCCCGGTAGTGTATAGAGCTACCCAGGGGGAACTTGAGCCCGGTATAGCCACATAATACCCCAGAAAATATGCAACGGCAGCTTCCAGGCCCAGAGGTGGATTTGGTGTGAAAAGCAGCCATGGAAATTTCTTTGAGCAGCCCTAAGGGACGGTGGAGTTTGTTGAGGGGAGGGGTTTGGTGTGGGAATGGGAGGTGTGTCCTGACGACGACGGGGGGGGCTGACCCCGAAACGTTGCACGGTAAAGCACTGTTTTTTCTCTGATTATTTGGACTGGGAGTGCCACTTATTTCTTGTGTATATATATATATATATATATATATATAGAGGGGTACAACCCCCCAGGGTGAGCACCCCTGCAAGCATTTGGAAGGCTCTGTAACATAGTGAGTGCCGGTATTTTTATGTTATATATATGTATAAAAATAAAACAATGCAATACTCTGCTATATACAGGTTGAGTCTCCCATATCCAAATATTCTAAAATCCGGAATTATTTTGGCATGACTGAGATAATGAAACCTTTGATTTTTGATGGTTCAATGTACACAAACTTTGTCTAAGGCACAAATTATTAAAATATTGTATAAAGTTACCTTCAGGCTGTGTGTATAAGGTGTATATGACACATAAATTAATTTCATATCTGTACACAAACTTTGTTTGAGCCACAACATTTTTTAATATATTGTAGAAAATTACCTGCGACTGTGGCCCTGATTCAGAGCCGGACGCTCTGACAGAGTGCTCGCTCTGAATCAGGGTCGTCCCTCCTATTTTTTGGAGCGGCCTCCTGGCCACTCGCATAACTATGGGTGACCACCCACAGCTATAGCGAGCGGCCAAAATGATGGTCGTGATGGTCAAGACCATCGCGACCATCGGGCTTGCGATGAGACCCTTGCAATAGGGTCTCATTGCCCCACTCCCACTGACATCACTAGTGATGTCAGTGGGACCGGCCCCAGACGGTAGGCGTTCCCATGGGAACGTCTCCGTCTGGGCAGCCACGCCCCCGGCACGCCCACCAAAGGGGGCGTGCCATCAATCACCATCGACAGCATGCCCCCTTTGGTGCGAGACCCGTAACGACGGCTTGGCCATTGTTATTCGGGTCTCACGCATGCGCACGACGGAGCCGGCTCCGTCGTGCGCATGCGCACTTGGGCAACATCGACTTGCTTGCGAGCGCACAACACTCGCGAGCGGGTCTGAATTAGGCCCTGTGTGTATAAGGTGTATATAACACATATATGCATCCTGTGTGTATATCTGGGTCCTGTTCCCAAGATATTTCTTTATGGTATGCAATTATTCAAAAATACGGAATATTCCATTTTCTAAAATACCCCTGGTCCCAAGCATTTTGGATATGGGAGCCTCAACCTGTATATATATGTATAATAATAAGTAAGAGCCGGGTAATGCTATATTACGGAGTCTATGAGAGCACACCCGTGATTTGGAACGCACTTCCGGATCACTTCGGGAGTGTGGAACGCATGCCGTTAGGACGGCTTTTTGGTGGTACAGTACACACGCCCATTAATTGGGATAATCATTTAGGGTATATAAACAGTGCTAACATGATCATAAGATATCCTCCTGATGAAGTCCTTGTGAATGTAAATGGATGAAACGCGTTGAGGTACAGGCACTCTGACAGGTGATATCCTCTGATGGCGACACTGTGATGTTGCAGATGGACAGATAAGCCTTATTTATCTTTTTATGTACGGGCATTTTATTTTTTGTCTTTTGTGTTAATTAAATTTGTTTCTGTAGTATTACACTATGGTTCTCTCTCTTTCTCTATTTTTCATCATGATGGAGTTATGATATCGGGTTGTTCATAGGATCCTGAGATTGCAGACTAATAAGGTCATTTGTGTTGTCAAAAGTGGTTTTTCCACATTTCAAGGTACACCCCCATCCACACAGAGGTGATTACACCTGGTGGTGGTTAAAATTTATTATACAATATTGCACTAGGAGGCGCTCTCTTCTCCACTCTTTATTTTATAGGATTATATGCTGTCGGAACAACAGTCTTTGGGAGAAGAAGCAGCCACCCTTGAGATCTGGGGAGTGCGTCTGTCAAGGATTATTAAGACATTAATCTGACTGAATATAGACTAAGCGCCATTGCCATTTTCTCTTTGTGTATATATATATATATATATATATATATATATATATGAAAAGTAATATAGATATATGCCATATATCTATATATTATTATACATATATTACACAAAACTCACACACGTGTAAATTTATACCTGTTTCCGGTGACTCCTCTGTTTTCACCGCTTGCTGCTGGCCCTGTGTTGTGGCTGCTGTCTGTGGTGTGTCACTGTGTCTGTGCTGGAGGCAGACTGCAGAGGGCTGGTGGCAGAGCAGCTCCTAACCTGGTCATTTTTAAAAAATAATTTTTAATCTTCACTTTTTTTTACTTTACTTAGCTTCAACGGCAGCGGGACGGGGAGCAGATGCCCGGCGGTGGGTGGGGAGTATGGTCAGTCACTATAAGGAGGGCTGGTCAGCCGCTGGCCACCAAAGCACAGCTGGAACTGGCTCGGTGGCCCAATCCACTCCTGACAGGACTATCCGGACTCTGGAGGAGAAGGAACCCCTCCCCATGCTGCTGCTGCTGGCAAAGGGTATACGGTACCCTGCGGCGTGCATCACTGCCGACTCCCTGCTTCCTTCCTGCGTGGTGTTCTTGGACACACAACAGTCGGGAATGGGCGGACCACATGGGGTAGGCAGCTGCAGCGCTGCCTGCTTTTATGTGTATCAGTAGCGGTGTGCCCAGCAGAGAATGTGCCAGGCACACTGTTGCTATTATACATTGCAGCAGGCAGCCACAGCAGATGAGAGGGTGAGGTGGCCGGTTCTGCCCACAGAGCATGTGCTCTCTGCAGGCGCACCGGCCGCACCACCCTAGCTACGGCCCTGATGAACATACAAGGACAAGTATGTTTTTATGGACAGTTAAAATAAAGAAGTTTTTATGTTTACCTTCCTACTGCAAATCCACTTATTGAAAATATATATGATACACATCATTGGGACACTGTATATCTGTTGTTTTTCGATTAGAACATTTATTATTTTGGCCATAGGAGACTTTTGTCATTTTGAAGCTTGTTTACATATTTGATACAGCTATATATGAATGATCCCTTCAATAGGAAACAAAATATCAGTCACAGCCCTGTTGAACTTGCATCCTTTGTTTTGTCATTGCACTGAATATGTGTTTGTGGTCAACATTTTGTTGCCATTGCTGGTATTTTCTGAACCTTTGTGGTGTGCATGTTGGGGGTAAAGACATTGGTCATCTGAGGGGTCTTTAATTTATTGTGCACTTGAAAAAGGTGTTGCTGTCAAGCAGTGGTGTAACTATAAATTTTGCTCCCCCCTGCCAAAAAGTTTCAGATGCCTCCCCCCCAGCCATAAAACAAACACACCCAAATATGACATTTCAGGTGTTTAGTTCCATGACACAGTAATGTCCCTTATGACACAATAAGTAATGCCCCTTATAACACATTATGTCACACCGTAATGCCCTTACACATTATGCCACAAAATAATGCCACATATAACAGACAGTAATACCCTTATAACAAATTATGCCACACCATGCCCCTTATACAGTGCCCCCTGTAGTAGTCCTCCTGTAGGTGTGCCCCTTATGCAGTGTCCCCTGTAGTAGTGCCCATTATGCAGGCCCCCTGTAGCAGTGCCCATTATGTAGGACCCCTGTAGCAGTGCCCATTATGCAGGCCCCCTGTAACAGTGCCCCTTATGCAATGCCCCCTGTAGTAGTGCCCCTTATGCAATGCCCCCTGTGCCCATATACCGCATATGTAAATGCAGGGGGGTTTCTGTCTGCCTGGAAACCCCACTCCCCAGCCCACACCATGTCCATGTCCTGCTTTGTATTGTATTGTAAGTCACTGGTTACTTATTTATGTACTTACTCCAGTAGCTACTGACTGGTTGAATAATTCTGTTAATGGTGTGTAAGGCACTGTGGAACACTTGTGGCGCCATATAAATAAATTATAATAATAATTAATAATAAATAGTAATATAATGGAGTTTTACTAGCACTGCATGTTCTTCTCAGGATCATAAATGAAACAAATAGCACCACCTGTGGATATTTTGACATGTATCAGCCAGTAATAAATAACCTGTGCACCAATTAGGGGATTTGGAAAACATGCACTGTTAGGGATGCACTGCTATAGAGCCCAATATTTACATATATGTCCAGGGCAGTGCTAGGTTCTTCTGCTGCTCCCTCAGACTTCCGGACTTGCTCCCATGCCCTGGAATGGTGCTCACATCTAAAATAAAAATATTCAGCTCAGGCAGGAAGGCCCTACGGCAGTATTTAATGGCTTACTATGATCGCTGGTCCTGTATATGCTGGAATTATGTCACACAATACACTTTGTATTATGCATATTAAAGCTGGATAAGTGGTAATTATGCCCTCTTCATGGACTGGCCACACTCATTCTAAAATCAAGCATTTGGATACCCCCCTCTAGAAATCCTGCGTTTGCCACTGTGCCATGTCCCCTGTAGTCAGAGCCGTAGCTAGGGTAGTGCGGGCGGTGCCATCGCACAGGGCAACACGGGTCACAGGGCACTGTTTGGGCCTGTCAAATTTCTATTTATTATCATTCTTGCTTGTAGCTTCCGCTTATTTCATCCCCAGCATTTCCTGGCCTCTCCTATCTCTTCCCTGGCCCTTTCCCATGAAGCCATGGCCCTTTTTTGGGTGCATTATGTCCCTTTGAAAAATGAGGGGGCGTCAATGCTCTTTCTGGCACAGGGCACCAAAAAGTCTAGTTACGGCTCTGACTGTAGTTGTGCCCATATGCTGGTTTCTGCATGCACTTCCATGGACTGCAAGCAGAATTCAGGTTCTGAGTGCTAAATCACGTTCCAGCAGTTATCATGCATAATTGAATCTGCCCTTACTGTCTTTTGACTTATTATTTTCTTTCAGTTTGAAAATTCCAAGAAATTATTGGCCATGCATCTCCCATTCATACTGTATTATAATTTGCAACTTGAACTACAGTATTTATACTGTATATTTTGTAATGCATTGTCAATAGAGATGAGCGGGTCTGGTTCCCTGAGAACCGAACCCACCCAAACTTCAGGGATCCAGGGCGATCAGAGGCTCCCCTCAAAAAAATAGCAACCAGCCCCGGGCTTTAGTGACCCAGTGCTGGGTGTGCTTAAATACAGGGGACAAACATCATAGGGATCCACCATACTTAAGCACAACCAGCACCGGGCTAGTCAGAACCAGTCCTGGTTGCCAAAATATGGGGGACAAATGACGTAGGAGTCCCCCATATTCTGCGCAACCAGCACTGGGCTCTGTTCCGGTCCTGGAAATACAGAGAAAAAAATTTGTACAGTTCCCCTGTATCTTCCAGAACCAGCACTGAACTTTTTGTAGCGGGGGGCTGATGGCATAGCCAGGGGAGCCCTTTTACCGAGCCCAACAGCCGCAGCATCAGCCCTGACCACTAGTCAGCCCAGGCTGGGGATACCTGGGGAGCTGTGTCACTTAGCATAGTCATCCAGCTATCTTGGTGCAACCTTTTGGCCTCAAAACAATATTGTGAGGTGTGAGGTGTTCAGAATAGAATGGAAATGAGTGGAAATTTATGTTATTGAGGTTAACAATAATGTATGAACAAAAAAAATCTAATTCTGGGATTTTAGCTGTTTTTATGCTTTTTTTCCAAAAAATACATATCCAAACCAAAACCCGGAAGGATGGTTTTGGCAAAACCAATCCAGATCCAAAACAAAAAGAAAGATACAGATCCAAAACCAAAACACAAAAAGTGGCCGGTGCACACCCCTAATTGTCATACCGTATGCATGTTTATATGTTACAATTGGGGGACATTAAAGATTATTACCTAACACTGCTGAAACATAAAATTTTAACTAAATCCATTTCAACCAAACATTTGTTTTCATTATCTAACCTACAGTATACATATGAAAGTTGATTGGTTGCTATAGCTTCAGTGCATATTTGCGCTTTTTGCATAGATTAGTGAAAATAAATGTCAACAGGGCTTATCTGTTAAATATTCATTTTGTTAAAAAAAAAATCATAACCATAGCAATTAATCAGACACTTAGGGCCTGATTCAGACCCACTCGCGAGCGGCTGTCCGCTCGCAAGTGGGTCGATGTTATGCACTGAGCATGCGCACGACGGAGGGAGCTCCGTCGTGCGCATGCGCCAGACGCGACGAGCGAAGGAAAGTCCTTCGCTCGTTGTGTCCGATCAAAGGGGGCGTGCTGTCAATATTGATTGACAGCACGCCCCCTTTGGTGGGCGTGCCGGGGGCATGCCTCCCTGACGGGGGCGTTCCCACGGGAACGCCTCCCGTCAGAAGCCGGCCCACTGACATCACTAGTGATGTCAGTGGGAGTGATTTTGGCTCTGATAGAGGCAAAATTACTCCGGAGCTTGCGGTTGAAAACCTCAACCGCAGGCTCCGGCTCGCAATTTCGATGGTCGAGATGGTCTCGACCATCGCGGCCATCACAAAGCACGCTCGTATAGCCTGTGGGTGGTGACCCACAGCTATACGAGCGTCCTGGAGGACGCTCCATGAAAATGGAGCCCGGCCCTCATTCAGAGCGTGCGCTCTGCTCAGAGCGTACGGCTCTGAATGAGGGCCTTAATCATCTAATTTGCACTGAACAGATTTATTTTTTACTGTATATGAATCGCTCTATATTTTACCATGGTAAATATTTCATGAAAGAGGAAATCTGTAAAACGAGGTAAATTACGAAAGTAATAACATACAAGCGTACACACATATATACATATTGAGTAACTGTCTAACCTGTAAGTTATTTTTCACTTCAGTACTGCTAATCCCCAAGTGCTTTTGGCAGGCTCCAGAATTGCAAAAACAGCCAGTGCGAAAGTGGATATTATACAGACTAGCCATCTTGTCAACCTGCGAATGCAAAAATAAGATATTATAAAACATGCATAAAATACACGTCATGTCAAATGTCAAATTTCAAGGCAAGATAAAAGAGCAGTTTGGAATAATCTAAAGATTGTTTTTCTTTCACTCAAAGCTGTCACTTTTCAGCTTTTTTTTAGATAATTTTAGGGAGGCATAACTCAGGGTAGAGAACGATTTAAGACTTGGGGCCAAATGTAATAGGGTGAGAGTTTAGAAAATGTCAGAGTTTAGCAGTAAACTCTCACATTGGTTGAGTTTTATCTTCAAAATGGGAAAACATCTGAATAAGATTTTAAATCGTGAGAGTTTTTTAAGTCTAAAAAAACATGCAAGTTCGCTCTGTTACTTTGTTTTTAGACTCTATTACATTGGCAAATTATAAAAAGTGTCAGAAACTCTCACTTTTCTAAACTCTCACCCTATTACATTTGGCCCATGGAGTTTGTTTTGTTAGATAGATCTTGTCCCAGTGTATCACCTTTTGGGGTTAAGTTTTTTAACAATTAGACAAAATATGCCCCATTTTATAGATAAGGACTTTTGCGCATGTTAAGTAGCCACCTGCAGGGAGTTTACTCAGAGTGGTTTCATTTAAGAGCATAAATATGGCTTTTCCCTGCTTCCAATTTATATTTTGTAAACTGGAGCAGAATTACATATACTAGTGTTAAATAGTGGAGCTAGGGGGTGTTTTAGGGTTGGTCGTGGCACATTTTGACTGTATTTAGCTCTGGAACTGCTCTAATTAAGGAGTTCAATCATCTGGTGTAAGCGTTGCCAGAGGCATATGTTAGTGCATGAGCTGTGATGTAACTAATTTATTCATATAATCACTGCACAGCTGCCGCATCACTGCGGCAGCAGCAGAATGTTCTATGAAACCTGCACGGATCAGTGTGATCCCTGCAGGCTTCTCTATTGTAAACGTGTAAAATACAATTGAAAAAAAATGAGGTGGGGCCACCCCCCAAGCATAACCACCCCCAGGCACTTTGCACCGCCACTGGTTCACAAAATATGGGGAAAAATGTATAGTGGTCCCCAATATTTTTAGAACTAGCACTAGGCTACACTAGTGGATGGGTAATTCCACAGCCAGGGTCCCCCCATATAAAGCATTAACCCACACAAATAGTCAGCTGAGGAAGGGGAGTCCAGGGAAAGTGGGGACCCCAACTTAGGGGGTCCTCCCTTTCCGGATAAACCCAGGCCAGGGCTGAAGCACCCCTGGGTGGTGGGTGTGGGGTTGATTGTGGTAAATAAAAGATGTAACTTAATATTGTCTTTTGCATTAGGATTACAGGTCTCAGCGAGGCCCGCTGGTACCTATAGTCCCCATGTAAAAGAAATATTAAAATAACAACAGTACACCATAAAGAGTACAACTTTATTACATACACTCACACTAAATACTCACCTTTTCCCCATCCCCAGTTGGTCCCCTTGGCAAGTAGGCAGCCATGCTGAAGATCAATCCTCTTCTCCAGTAGCATCCGAGGTAAGTGAAACAAAAACCATAAAAATGCGAACCACCGGACATAGCAGCATTGTATGTACATACTGTACATACAGTGAAGCTCCCAAAAGTGACAGGATCCATGTGGTTTCCAGCACTTGGACAGCCACCAGCCAATCAGCGGCCAGTCCCATAGGAACTGCCTTCTGATTGGCCGAGTACAGCATGCATAACCAATTTAAAAATGGCACCATGAGCTGTGATTGGCTTCAACATGGCTCCATCTTTGAAATTTAAGATGGCCGATGTGAGCCAATCACGGCTTGCTGCATCATCTCCTCACACGATGGCAGAGGAGGAGCTAGGAAGAGTTCCTGAAGACCAAAGATGCTGGAATATTGGGGAGGCGGCGGCCATTCAAATGAACGTACAGGCCACCACCACCAGGTGCAATTGGAAGAAGATGCCGCCAGAGCTGCAAGCCCTGGGGAGGCAGATGACATGCAAAAGAGCTTACATGCCACTGCTCCCTCAGTGAAAATGGAAGTAGAGGATGCTGCCAGTGCACAAGGCCTGGGGAGGTGGTGGCCATGAAAAAGAGCTTACAGGTCGCCACCCCCCAGGTGACGAAAAAAGAAGAGACACCACTGGTACCACAAGCCCTTGGGAGACAGTGGCTTTGCAAAACAGTTTAAAGGCCACCACCCACAGACAAACATGAAAAAAGAGGATACAAGCAGTGGGAAGACAGCAGCCGCAGAAAAAATCTTAAAGGCTGCTGCCCCCCCAGGTGAAGAGCAAAGACAAAGATGCCGAAAGCCCTAGGGGTGTGATGGCCATGCAAATAAGCAATGCATACAGCTTATAGTTCAGTGTCCCACAGGTGAAGAGCAAAGACAAAGACACCAAAAGCCGTGAGGGTGCGATGGCCACGCAAAAGGGCTTAAAGGCCCCAGCCCCACAGGTGAAGCCGCAGAGTAAAAAATAATTAAAACATTCGGTGCTGTGTCATTATTTTAATATTTCCTTTATAGGGGGGCTATAGGGACCAGCGGGCCCTTACTGCTTGGACATGCTGGTACTTCTGGTTCCCCAAGTAGCTGCATGCGGTGTCCAACTTGCTGGGACCTGTAATTCCCCTATAATGGACAATATTACTATTTTGTCATAATCATTAATGCCACATGCACCGCCACTAGGGCTTCAGCCCAGACCTGAGATGTCCCCAAGAGGGGGGACCTTTTATTAGGAGATCCCCACTTCCTGAGGAATCTCCAGCCTTGGCTGCCTAGTTGGGGGTGGTGAATGTTTTGGCTGGGGGGCCCGCAAAGTGTGTCCTCTGGCTGTGGTATTACCCTCCCCCCACTAGTAAGAGTACAGTGCTGATTGAAGGAAACACAGGGGACCACTATGCATTTTTCCCCATATTTACTCAACTAGGACTGGCTCAGGAGCCTGGTTCTGGTGCATAGAAATATGGGGCATCCCATGTCATTTCCTCCTGTATTGCCTGAACCAGGTCTGGCTCAAAAAAACCCGGTGCTGGTTAAGTTTGGGAGGGGGGACCCCACACCATTTTTTTTTCTTTTACACTTTTCTTTTACAGGAGATTTACAGGTACCAATGGGCCCTTGTGGTTCCCCAAGTACCAGCATGCTGTGACTGCCTGCTGGCAACTATAGTCCCTCTTTAAAGGACAATATAATTTATATTTTTACCACTCATTAACCCCGCACACACCACAAGAAAAAGCAGATATCTAGAAGGCAACATGTGAAAGCAATGCAGGTGGGCATAGAGCAATGAGTGAAGACAAAGCTGGTGGGCCCAGGGAGGCTTGTCAACTTCTCTGGTTCTAAATTTTACAGCATAAATATAATAACCTTTAAAAAAAGCTATGAAATGCCATAGACAAAACACTTTATTAAGGCTTCTTACACATGATAAAAAATTTCAGAAACTTGTTGTAGCTATTCCACTCAAACTCCAAAAAAGCAATTCAATTCCAATCAATAAGGCTTATGCCTTAATGGACATGTTCCTTGCACATTACAGATATGATATGCCATCACACCCTGTGGTTAACTGCAGATTCAGCACTCTCATGGGGTCTATTTCAGCACTAAAGGCAATGGTGGTCACGGACGTAGATCAAACAGTTGTTTGCCTTTGTGCATGATCATAAACCGCAGGGATCGCATTACTCACAGAGGAATCCATCGCAAAGTGAGTGACAGGCTGCCAGCGTTTGGGGGTGATGACGTTTGAATGACATTTCAATGGCGTGCATAAATTAGCCACTGTGACTGCATGTGCAGCATGAGAGATCTCTGTGTGTCAGGAGACTTGCAGTATTTGCAACTGATCAGATTTGTTATAAATGCTGCATGACTGCTCAATGTACGTTGATGGTACTGATGTTTACGTTTACATAGAAGAGCAACGGATATGAGAAGGCAACAGTGGGAGTCTTTATGTTGGCTGGGCTTTGGCAAGCATTAGCAATTGCGATTGCATTTGTGTCCACTGCTGAACCAGGCCCTTGGAGTGAGATTGCTGTCACTCTCAAAATAGTGATTCACAGATTTGTGTGCTCACTGGAATACATACATGCAGTCTATGCAACTGATGTTGCACAGGACAAGAGGGACCATGTGTGTGCGTGTATGTGTGTGTGTGTGGTGGGAGGTAGTATAGAACATAACATACAGATGATGGAGTAAAGAAAATGACATACAGATGATGGGGGCAGCACAGAACAGGGCATACAAATGATGGGGGCAGTACAGCACAGGGCATACAGATGATGGGAGGCAGCACAGCATAGGGCATACAGATGATGTGGGATAGCACAGAACAGAACAAACAGATGATGGGCACAGAAATGTGGGGCAGCACAAAGTAGGGCATTCAGATGATTGGGGGCAGCACTGAACAGGACATATAGATGATGGGTGGCGGCACAGAACAGGGCATACACATGATGGAGGGGGCAACACAGAACAGGACATACAGATGATGGGTGGGCCAACACAGAAAAAATTACATACATATGATGGGGAAGGGGGCAGCACAGAACAATACAAGGTGTACAATACAGGACATATAGATAAAAGGTGAAGGGAGAGAGCACAATACAGTATATGCAGGTAAGGGGGAGCAAAATACAGATGGGGCACACTCCTTGACATACAGATTAGGAGGTACAAAACAGGATATACAGATGGGGGACAGGTGGTACAGTAGGTCTCATGGGCCTTATAAGTGTTACCTGGGAAACACCTGGCACAGGAGAGCCTTTTTTTTATCAACGTGTGTACTAACGTAGTGTACTGTATAGGAATCCAATATTTTCAATTAGATATCTATGTGAACAACAAAAACTGGATGTAGAGCTATAAATATAAAATCCATTGCTCAAAATGCTTTGGCTTTAGTCTCCCATTCTGTAATGATGTGCGAAGCAAAAAAAAAAGTGACTTTGCATGTCAGCTGTGATGTGCCTAAATTTAAATCCAGTGTATATAATTTAATTATACTCAGTATGTAGTGGGTCTATCCAGCACAGCAACCATGGATGGTTATTCATCATGAACATTGATCTATGCTGTGTATATCAATTGATTTTAAAATGGCCACTCTATATTTTGTAAATGTATTCCTATCAAATTATAAAATAATATTTTAAATTACTATACTATTAATGCTTCTGAAGATTGTACATTGGTTATCACATTTGGTAATCAATCCCTGTGACAGCTTATACTACTGTACTTTGGTAGCAAAAATAGCCATTATACATTTATAAATATTCTCGAGTTGAAAACTGGACCCTGAAGTACATCTGCAGCTTTTATTTCTTTACATTGTCCTCACCTGTAACCCAATTCCATTGATCCTGAAAAAGACCCCACTGTTTGCTAACATGCTTGCAAACAGTGGTGCAACTACTGGGGTGTGGCTGCTATGGTGCCCGAGCTGCCACTGTGGCTCGCCCCTCCCCCTGCACCCAGTCATGCACATAAGGTGGGCCAGTCCAATCAGGGCCACAGAGAGAGGCCTGGGTTGTTGATTTGGTGCCAGCCCACTAGCTGATTACAGCTGGTGCACCGGCAGGCAGACATGGAGAGACAGCACTGCCAGTTGTGAGACAATCAAAGCTGGCAGACTCACAGTTAATCAACAGTGGCGGCTCCGGATTGGCTGCAAGTCTGCGAACTCCATTTGGCTCGCGACCAGCACCAGATTCAAATTGTCCATGTCTGCCGCTGCCTCCCGGTGTGCCAGCTGTAATTAACTGGCAGCCTGGCCTCAAATACACACCTGCTATCTGCTGACAGCACACAGGGGGAGGCTAGAGGCTGCTGGACAGAGATGGGAAGGTGAGTTGCTATGGAGGAATAATCTGTAAGGGGCATTGCTGTGTGGCATAATGTTATAAGGCGCAATACTGTGTGGAATAATGTGTAAGAGGCACTACTACTATGTGGCATAATCTGTAAATAGCATGACTGTGTGGTATAATGAGTAAGAGGCATTATTGTGTAGTGTAAGGTGCATTACTGTGTGGCATAATGTATAAGGGACACTACTACTGTGTGGCTTAATGTGTATAAGGGGTACTACTATGTAGCATAACCTGAATGGGCTCTATGTGGCAAAACATGAATGGGCTGTGTGTGGGGGCAAATATATGTGTTTTTTTTACCTCTAGGGGTCCCTTTTAAGATCTTGCTATGTGGCCCACAAAGTTCTAGTTATGCCCTTGCATGCAAACACAGATGACTGAAATATGTAAGGTCACTTTAAAAAGGACTAACTCTGGATTTAATATGAACTTGCACGAGTCATAGTGTTTGAGATTTGCTCAGACTATTTTGTAGCAGGTTTTTTGTGAGACTGACAATTTCCACTTGAGCCAGCCCTGGAACATGTATCATTTAAGTGTCCTCATGTTTAGTTATTGTATGGCAGTGTGAGGCCCTGACAAAGTTCAAACCTAGGCAAAAACCTATTACTGGTCAAACTACACCACCCTGACAAATTTGTTGGAGCTAGGTCCAAAACTCTGGCCGGACAAACAGAGTGACAGACAGACACACTTTCTCGCTTATTTTATAGATAAAATAGAAAATAAATATGATAGTGCTCGGTATTACTCAAGTTATACATATAACAGCAGCGTCCCAATATTAATGCCATATACAGTATGAATACAAAACAGAAAGACAATTGGTGTTGGAGATAGTCACCACCAATGCAACATAGGTCTGTCTAGCAAATGAAAGCATGGATATTTTGTTTATATTGTGATCAAAATGCTTAAGCTTGCAGACTAGCATCAAGGGTTCTTTTTCTCATTTTCTGCAAGTTCCTACACGGCCATATTTGCTTCAAACACTATTAGATTGCAGTTAAGATTGCACTTCCCATATACAGAGGCTAGCAGCTAGACAAGCCCACACCCAAAAATGCCTTGTATAGCTTTGTTTGACAGCAACTAAGGCAACATCTATTTTATTATATATAGGCTACAGTATTTGTATATATTTTTATTTGTAGATTTTGTTCAAAGCATTTCATTGCTCACATTTACAGTTTGGTTCTGTGGAAGTATAGAATTCATTTTGTATCCTAAAAGTCTTTTCAAGTATGCCACGTATTCATTGTAAGTAAATGCACAGGGCAGGAAAGAGTTAATTCCATGTGCAGACTCAGTCATATATTCACAGAAAAGCATATGTACATATATGGTAAGGTATGCGATCCCAAATCTTTACCCAGCCCTGTGGTTTTTTCTAAATGTAATCGAAAACAGATGTGTCCTTCAGAAACTATAAATGTATGTGCTTTGGCGCCATTAAACCAGAGATTGATTTCACACTACACAAGACAGTCGTGTTTTTAGATCTCTCCTGTGTACACAGCATTGTGCTGCAGCAAACAAAAGCAATGAGGGTCTCTGAGCTCATTGTATTTATAGCCATAGCTTAAATACAGGTCGGACAACTGGAGGTCCCAGCGAGATATCCAGCAAGCTGATCACTGGACGGACAACAAGCGTGTCTGAGAGGAGAGACATCAGAATAACAATCCTGGGTGGTGACTATTTTTGTACTCAGTTCTGATTCCTCTGCCTTTCATCACACGTAGTTCTGTCCTGGGATCACACTGGATTTATAGACACCCTCACTGCTTTTTTATTATTTTTCTGAAATGTACTAACCAATCTGTCATTTGTTGTTTTATGTTAGGCCTGACTGACGTATGAGAGATATTTTGTCTGTGTGAATTTGTTTGTCTGAACATTGTTGGTGGTTCATCCTCAGAGTGTGCAGAAGGGGGGATTAACCTTGGCATGATTGCGCGGTGTATACTGGATCATGCTGGGGCAATTCTCAGGTCTGCATGCTTTGGGAGAAAGGACGTGCTGTGATGTCAGGTGATTTGAAGTCCTGTTGTATAAAGGCAGGTGCCTGAATGCTTATCTTTTTTGCAGTTCCTATCTATGAACCATATGAGGCATACTAGGTCAAAGAAGTGTCTTGTTTGTCTTGTACATCTATGAAAATTTATTTAACCTGTTTAGAAATGTGTAGTTAGAGTACCATTAGTATATCCTATAGATTTAACATTGAGTGGATTAGGTTATGATATAGAAGAATCCAAAGAAAGTCCATTAGATCTGCAGTCAACACCCACTGGGTTTTGACAAGAGGGACCAGAAATATTTAGAACAGTCTGTTGTTATATCTAGTTATCAAAAGAACAAAGAGATAGACCCTAATAAAAAGTAACATAACCAGATAAATTAGAGGGAATAATATTCAGTTAACTGCACCAATTAGCCAATAGACCCTTCACAATAAGGAAGTCCATAAATTAGACATATAGTCAGGATACTTAGGGACCAGTAGGTTCCACAGATATAGGTCATAAGGGATTTTGACCATAAACTTGTTAGAACGAGGGACAGTTTTAACAAATGGGAAATACTGACAGTAAGTCAGTGCCTCAGGGCACTGCCCTGCAGGTGATAAAGAAACTATATGGTGATGCAAAGGGCAACAGTTTTGTGAAGGTGTTTAAAAAGGCAGGATTAGGTGAGGAGCATTGGTTTGATTCTAAAAACCTCTCTGATTTAAGAAGGGAGCATAGATTGCAGATAAGGAAACAGGGTATAGAAGATGAGGTAGATAACTGGATTGAAAGATGTAGTAAACTAGGAACAGACAGTTCAAATGACACACTTGAAATGCAGATGGAACATTTGTCACTAATTGACCCACTAGGGGTCAACAGAACCATTCCAATTAGACCCATACCACCTAGAAGGGCAATATATCAACAAAAATATCCAAATTGGTCATGTCTTGCTTGTGGATTTTGTAATGTCCCAGGGGATACAATATGTAAAAATTGTCAGGCCCTATGGTCTGAACAATGTCCAACCTGTGGGTTAGGACTGATTGATAATTTAAGACCAAAAAACCCATTGACTCCAGAACAAATATTGCATCACATCAGAAATCCTGCTAATTATACTTGGAGATGTGACTGTGGAGTCTGCCATTATTGGCAAGATAAACAATGTACTACTTGTAAGGTTCTAAGAAGTAATAGAAGAGACCCTTTCTCTGAAGAACCTAAAGGGGCTACAGCCCCACCACCTTATGACACTAGACCATTATTTCCAGTCTCAGTCTCACAATCAAGAGACAATGATGGTAATGTAGTACGTACCACCTTCTCCTATAAGCCTTGGACCCCTGTGGAAGCAATGGGGTTCATAAAAGATTTACCAGACCCCAGAAACAATCCTATGGGTTTCCTCAGGTATATGGAAAGGATTAGAAATGTTCATAATGCCACATGGTTAGATATGCATGATCTCACTGAAACAGCATCAGTAGTACATGTAGCTAATGAAATAGCTCAGGCTAGAGCAGGAAATGGTGATAATGATTTTAATCCACCAAACATAGCAGGCCAGACAACAGCAGAAAGCGGAACCGAATGGGTAGCTAGTTGCAGAGTTTGGGCCCAGAGAGAGGCTGCTAATATGCCTGCTATAGAAGAGAACCAAACTAAGGGTCAATCTGTTGTGGAATATTATGAGCAACTCCTTAAGAGGCATACAGACCAGGGGTTTAACACACAAGACCCTGGTCATGTAAGGATTCTGAAATTAACTTTGTTTGCTGGAATGAATCCTGAATTAATGTGACAGTTAAAGGTCTGTAGGCCAGAATATTCCTCCATGCCTCTAAATGACCTAGTCAAAATACTTAGGTCTATAGAAGATAATACTAAGGAAAGGCAAGAAAAGTGCGATAGGAAAAAAGATGCCATGCCCAAGCCCATGTATGTTCTTACTTACCCTAATTTAAATCAGAAGGGCAACAAGGAACAGGGCTATAGACCACCCAAGCCATCAGGCAGACCTAGTGGTCAGCAATCTAAAAGATCAGAAGAATGCATGAAAAAAGGGCTTTGTTTCAATTGCATGGAGCAGGGACACATTAAGAGGAATTGTCCCAAGTTAAAGAAACTCCAGACCCAAGACCTTTTGGTGAATCTTAGCCAGCAATAGAAAACAGGCCCCCAGAGTCTAATTTGTCCCTTAACATGTAATGCCCCAGCAGGACCACAAATTATGATACCTGTTAAATTGTGAAATAAAAAGATAAACTGTCTCATAGACTCTGGGGCTGCTACAAGTCTCTTAAAAGAAAATATAGTAGATCCCAAGTATATGGGATCAGGCTCCACTAATGTAGTGGGAGTGGGGGGCCAAGTTATCAGCCTCCCTAAAACCAAACCTATACAGATTGAATTAGACTCAGGAGTAGTGCTACCAACCCAGTTTCTAATTTCAAAAGATTCACCGGTGAATTTATTAGGAGCTGACCTACTGGCAGCTCTGGAAGCTAGCATAGTGTACAGAAATGGGGAAGCTATGTTAAGTACACCAGCAGGATTGTTGCAAACTATGGCCTATGACACTGCACAATCCCTAATGACATGTTTACCCTCTGAACAAAAGGAGGAACCCTTATTGTCTGTAATTGAGGCAAGGGTACCATCAGGGGTATGGGCAAAGGGAAAAATGGAGGTAGGACTCCTACCAGTAGATCCAGTAACAATCAAAGTTAAACCTACAGCAACGCCTGTGAAAATGAAACAGTACCCCCTTAACGAAGGCCAGATACAGGCAATAGAAACACAGATACAACAATATGTACAAGCAGGAGTGTTAAAACCCTGCAGATCCCCATGGAACACTCCGTTGTATCCAATTAAGAAACGATCTAAGGATAATGAACCTGTATCTTACAGACTAATTCATGATCTTAGGGAGGTTAACAAGCATATGGTAATTGATAGTCCTATTGTGCCAAATCCACATACGCTGCTAAACCAGATCCCTCCCTCTGCTACACACTTCACAGTCATAGACTTGGCGAATGCTTTTTTCTCAGTCCCTATGACGGAAGAAAGTCAATTAAACTTAGCCTTCACTCACAAAAGTCAACAATACACGTAGACAAGATTACCACAAGGAGGAGCCACTTCACCTAGTGCCTTCTCAGAAGCTATGACACTGGTATTAAAAGGATGGGTACCAATAGATCCAGAAACAGTGCTCATCCAGTATGTAGACGATTTGTTGCTATGTACCAATAGTGAAACAATGTGCATAGAAGAGACAGTGTCATTATTGAAATTTCTACATGAAGCACAATGTAAGGTGTCAAGAGACAAAATACAAGTTGCAAAGCCTAAGGTACAGTTCCTAGGCCATTGTATAACCCACCAGGCTAAGCACATCCTGGAAGAAAGAAAACAGATTATACTAGATGTAAAACCACCCCAGACACTGAAACAGTTAAGAGCCTTTTTAGGGCTTATCACATATTGTAGGGATTGGATCCCAGGTGCATCTTCTAAGCTTCAAATTCTATATGATGCACTAAAAGGTGATAAGCAGCAAGGCCCTCTTAAATTGACAGATTAGCAGAATCAGGTGTTTCAGGAGTTAAAGAAAGACATTATATCTGCTCCTGCCCTGGCTTTACCAATTACAGTAAACCTTTTACACTATACTGGCATGAGGTCCAGGGCCACGCACAAGGGGTGTTAACACAAGAACATGGGGGTAGGCAGAAGCCTTTGGCTTACTATTCCCTACAGCAAGATCCAGTCATCAGAGCTGCCCCAACCTGTATCAGGGGGGTAGCAGCGGCAGCCATTTTACTAGATAAAACTGCAGATATTGTGTTAGGTGATTCATTAATATTGCAAGCGCCACATGCCGTTACAGAAATACTCAATAAGGCACAGACTAAACACTTATCTGCAGCTAGACTCACAAAATATGAAGTAGCTTTACTTACCCCATGTAATGTAAACATACACAGGTGCACGGTATTGAATCCAGCGTCATTACTTCCGAAAGATTCAAAAGGAGGAAGTTTAGAAACAGGAGACATTGACACTCTAGCAGCACCAGATATGCTAATTAATAGTAGTGCTGCCAGTGACAGTAATGATAGCAGAAAGGAAAGTGAAAATCACAATCTTTTTTCTTCAGACACATGCTGCGAGCATGATTGTATTCAGCTTATGGAACAGGAAATCACACAGATTTCTCCTGTATTAGACATACCAATTCCTAATGCACAATTAGAATTGTTTGTAGATGGTTCAAGGTATTATGTAGATGGCCACCCACATACGGGATATGCAGTTACTACTGCACATGAGCCAATCATTCAAGAACCTTTACCACCTACCATGTCAGCCCAAGAGGCTGAATTAGAGGCATTAAAGGCTGCATGCTTTTATGCTGAGGGACAGACTGTAAAACATCTACACTGATTCCAGGTATGGCTACGGGATCGCTCAAGATTACGGTCCAATGTGGAAAAGTAGAAACTTTGTAGGGTCTACAGGTAAACCAATAAAACATGCAAACTTGATTAGACAGTTATTTGAGGCCTTTCAGGTTCCCAGGCAACTTTCAGTAATAAAGGTCAAAGCTCACACTAGGGAACAGACGCCAGAAGCAAAGGGAAATGCATGTGCGGATGCTGCTGCCAAGGAGGCAGCTCTTAAGCCCCTACAACAGTCACCACAATCAGCTGCTCTTATAGCATCAGCTGTAGAATCCCCTAAAGTGAGTCAGGACCTTCTCTTACAGTTCCAAAAACAGGCCTCTCCAGATGAGTTGAAAGCCTGGCAGAAACAAGGAGCTGTGTGTATACAAGAAGAATGGTCATGTAAAGGACTCACTTGCCTGCCCAGGAGCCTCTACCCAGTGATGGCACAAATCCTGCATGGAAAGGTGCATGTGTCTAGAGACACCATGATCAACACTGTTAAAAAACATTGGCATGCTCCAGGGTTTGGCCAGGCTGTGCAAGCCTTTGTGTCCGGGTGCGTGGTATGTGCACTTCACAACCCTGGCAAAGCTGTCAAGGTACCACTCAAAAGCACCCCACAGACATTTTTTCCTTTTCAGAGAGTCCAAATAGATTTCATCCAACTGCCTCCCTGATCTGGGTATGTCTATGTCCTCGTGGCAACCAACCTTTATAGTCACTGGCCTGAGGCCTGGGCCTGTAGGGCAGCAAATGCTAAAACAGTAGCAAAAAAGCTAATCCAAGAAGTCATTTGCAGATATGGGGTACCAGAGACAATAGAAAGTGACAGAGGTACTCATTTTTCAGGTGAAATTGCACAACACATAATGAGTGACCTAGGGATAGTCTCCGCTCTTCAGGTGCCGTACCACCCACTAAGTTCCGGGCACGTGGAGAGACTAAATGGCACCCTAAAACTTAAGATACAAAAATTGATGGCAGAAACAAGTAAAACTTGGGTAGAATGCCTTCCAATGGCTCTACATTCTGCAAGAAATACCCCATTGAAAAAGACTAAGCTGACACCATATGAGATACTATTTGGTAGTCCATACAAACTTGGTTGTTACTTTCCTCAGCAGTTGCAACATCTACATGGTGATCTGACTGGTTATATGATACAGTTGCAGAAACAACTAACTCAATTCCACCATCAGGTGTTTTCATCTATTCCAGATCCCAACGCAGACTGTAGTTCTCACAAGCTGCAGCCTGGAGACTGGGTAGTCATCAAAAGACATCTGAGGAAGGTCCTTGAGCCCAGATACGAGGGTCCTTACCAGATTCTCCTGACAACTCCTACAGCGGTGAAGGTGGCAGAGAAAAATACGTGGATACACGCATCGCATTGCAAGATCTTTACACAAGGGGAGTTGGAGTAAAATGAATAAATATATGCTTTTAGGCCCCAAGCCTGATAGAGGCTTGTGGGGATATATTCTATGTTCTGCTATGGTTATTATACTTATTTTAGCAATGAATTTTGAGGAATTGCTAAACAGGTGTAATGATGCTTTTAATAGTACAAATGGAACTAATCAATCCTTGGTAAGAGTTAAAAGAGAATTGCATGAACAGCTTAATGAAATATGGGATAACAAGTTCTTGCAAATGCACTATCGATTAATGCAAGGTATTAAGCTCACTGATTGTTGGATTTGTACACATTCCCCGATTTCAGCTAAAACCATGCCATATGTGGCAACCCCAGTAAGTTGGGATGAATTAAGTAAAGATATAGACACCTGGACTAGGCCAATAAAATTGACACATGAGCCATTTAACAACTCAGCAGTACGTTTGTGGCTGGGTGGATCCAACCTCCCTTTTGGAAAGCAGTACGTGATGGTTCATTTGACCAGTGGAACAATTTTGGCCAAATGTGCTATCAAGACGACTGTGTTAATATTAAAAATGAAGGGTCTAAAAATGCAAACCTAAACTTAGGAACTATTAATTTTAAAGTAAATGTTACCTTTTATGCTAAACAAGTAATTCGCTATATTGGTGAGGTACCGACACAATTACTAATAGAATATAACACTAGCGATACTAGATGGGAACAATATCTCAATCATTCCAGTGTTTGGGATAACATAACAAATGATATACGATGCACTTCGGATGACCAAGGTATATATAACGTGCTAGAGAGTTGCCCTGTAAAAAATACTTCAAGGTTGTTATGGCATGCTCAACAAGTAATTAAAACTGGACAGCATTTACTACCAGAAGGGTATTATTTTATGTGTGGTAATAAGGCATATAAATTTCTGCCCTGGGGAGGGTCAGGCAGTTGCACTATAGCAAGACTGAGCCCCGCCTCATGGATAGCAGAAACCATAGATATAACCAATAGCCCAGCAAATCATCGAGTAAGGAAGGATCTTATAAAAGGTAAATCTCATGCTCATGATTTAGTATATATCCCATGGTATAAGAAAATGGGCCTAGCTTTATCAATATCCGGACTTAGTATACAGAATGCTCAAAAATATAGAAGCATTAGCTAAATTATTTGACAACGTTACAGATGAAATATTGGATGTATTAGAAATAGTTCATGAGACTTTAAGGTATCATACCAAGATTCTCAGACAGCATCAGCTGGTTCTGGACTATCTAACGGCCTCACAAGGGGGCATGTGTCAGATAGTGGGACCTGCTTGCTGTAATTATATAGCTGATAATTTTACTGACCCAATATATGCACACTTGAAGAAGGTCAAGGAATTGAAGGAGCAGTTTAGGAAGACGCATAATGATCCAGAGTATGATATTGATAGTAAAAGATGGTTTTCATGGTTGAATCCAGCAAATTGGTTCAAGGGGATAGGAGGTTGGCTTTCAGGTATCCTCATGTTAATAGCTAAAGGATTTGCATTAGTAGTAATCATTTATATTGTTGTTAGATTTGTTGTATGGTTAATAAGGAAAATACTTACACTTGATTACTGTTCTAGGTTTAAAGCATCTAAAGAAATGTCAAAGACAACTATGATCCTGCTACATGAATACGCCCAGAACTTTTGTGTAATCTGCAAGACAAGGGAAGCATTGCTTTGCAGAGACTTATGTGAACAATGTATGGCAAAAATAGAAGACTTCTACAAGGATACGGATGAAAAGGAAGATTCAGGACTATAGGGACTAAGAGACTCATCGCCTATATGGTCTTGAATGGGCACTGCCCCATGCAGCTACCTCGTTAGGGGGGATAACTTGTTGTGTGAAGTAGGGACCAAATACATAGGAGGTGGGTCATGGCTAGGTAAGTTAGAAAAAACAATAGTATGTAAGATTTGAATCGAAAAGGAGGAAAATGTGGTAGTATAGAATTCATTTTGTATCCTAAAAGTCTTTTCAAATATGCCACGTATTCATTGTAAGTAAATGCACAGGGCAGGAAAGAGTTAATTCCGTGTGCAGACACAGTCATATATTCACAGAAAAGCATATGTACATATATGGTAAGGTATGCGATCCCAAATCTTTACCCAGCCCTGTGGTTTTTTCTAAATGTAATCGAAAACAGATGTGTCCTTCAGAAACTATAAATGTATGTGCTTTGGCGCCATTAAACCAGAGATTGATTTCACACTACACAAGACAGTCGTGTTTTTAGATCTCTCCTGTGTACACAGCATTGTGCTGCAGCAAACAAAAGCAATGAGGGTCTCTGAGCTCATTGTATTTATAGCCATAGCTTAAATACAGGTCTGACAGTTCATATATATTTGGAAACAGACAATTTTTCTTATTTTAGCTTTTACCAAGATGTGTGCAAGTTACAGTTATATAATGAATATGGTCTTAAACTGCAGACTATAAGCTTTAATTTGAGGATATTCACATCCACATTAGAGGAACAATTTAGGAATACACCTGTTTAACATGTAGTCCTCTCTTTTTCAAGGGTCTAAAAGTAATTGGACGATTGACTCAAAAGCTGTTCAATAAACAGGTGTGGGATATTTCTTCATTATTTCTTTATCAATTAAACAAGCAAAAGATCTGGAGTTGGTTCCAATTGTGGCATTTGCATTTGGACGCTGTTGCTGTAAACAATGGATGGGGAACCTTAGGCCCGGGGGCCATATAAGGTCTGGCCCTCTGAGGTTTTCTGCTAGCTTCATCTGGCTAGCAGGGTGCCTAGAATGGCACACTGCAGCCAGAATATATGCAGCAGTGCCACCTGGAGTGTCCTTTGGTCGCTTCAGATGGTCACACCGCTGCCTTTACAGCTAACCGGAGCATCCCCAGGATGCCACGGGCATTGCTGTAATCACCGGTGATTGTGGCCCTGCCCCCATGTGATGTCATCAGGCCCGCAAATAATGTTATATATATCAAAATGGCCCCCGGCAGAAAAAAGGTTCCCCACCCCTGCTGTAAACCCACATGTGGTCATAGGAGCTCTCAATGCAAATGAAACAAGCCATCCTTAGGTTGCAAAAACAAAAGAATCTATCAGAGAGAAAGTGGGAACCTTTTGAGTGGCCATATCAACAGTTTCGTACATTCTGGAAAAAAAATGCACTGGTGAACTCAGCAACACAAAAAGGCCTGTATGTCTACAGTGGAAGCTCCTACCTTTTTAGATAAAGGGGGGGCTGCTCTTACTGCATTCCACACTCCAGAGACCGCCCTAGAGCCTGTGCAATGGATACAGTGGTAGGACCGGCTCATGTGCACAAACAATGGCTTCTAGGTACTTCATCAGCTGCAGCCCTAAAAGCCAGACAGGGCTGTCAGAAAGACAGGAGAGTGGCTTCCTATTGGAAGCGCTGCCTGTTAATCGCGGCACCTCTCACTGGGTCTGGCTGTCCTGTATGTGATTGACAGGTAGCACTTCCAAAGGCTCACTAGGGGTGGCATTTTTACTGAGGGGGGGGGGGGTGCAGCCTCTAGGTAAAATGCACCACTGATCCTTTCCATGGTAAAGAAAATCACCCATCAAAACATCCAGCCAAGTGAGGAACACTATCCTGGAAGTCTACCATAACAGCAAATACAGCAGGTTCATCACAAAAGCATTTAGAAGTCTCAATAATAGAAAGGCCAGATTAGACTTTGTGGAAAAGCATCTAAAAAATTCAGCCCAGTTCTGGAACAGCATTCTTTGGACAGATAAAACTAAGAACAACCTGTACTGGAATGTTGGGAAGCAAAACGTTTTGAAATGTCTCATGATCCGAAGAATACCACATCATCTGTAAAACATGGTGGAGACAGTGTGATGGCATGGGCATATATGGCTTCCAATAGTACTGGATCACTGGTGATTATTGATGATGTGATAGAAGCAGCTGGATTACTTCTGAAGTGTATTAGGGATATTTTGTCTGCTCTAATTCTGTCAAATTCAGCAAATTTGATTGGACAGTACTTCACAGTAAAGCAAAGAAGTGGACTATTCAGCAGTGGCTAAGTCAATCACCTGATCTCAACCCAATCGGGCATGGATTTCACTTACTGAAGGAAAAACTAAAGACAGAAGACCCATAAACAAACAACAACTGAAGATGGTAAGCATAACAAAGGAGGAAATCCAACATTTCTTGATGTCCTTGAGTTCCAGACTTCACGCAGTCATTTCCTACAAAGGATTCTTGATGAAGGTATTAAAAATGAACATTTTATTTATGATTATGTTCATCTATTTACATTTTAGCCCCTAAAAATAGGGGACTGTGTTTAAAAGTGGTTACAATTCCTAAATGTTTCATACAATATTTTTGTTCAACCCCATGAATTGAAGCTGAAAGTCTGCACTTCAATTGCTTCTCCATTGTTTCATTTCAAATCCATTGTGGTGGCATACAGAGACAAAATAATGAAAATTGTGTCAGTGTCCAAATATATATGGGCCTATCTGTATATTTACGTAAAAACTATAAAATGGCTGCTTCACATACGCAGATAATCAGATATATCCTGCTTTAATCATATAAAATAAGTTTAACTTACCGTATATACTCGAGTATAAGCTGACTTTTTCAGCACATTTTTTGTGCTGAAAAAGTACCCCCTCGGCTTATACTCGAGTGAAGTGTAGCACTGACCGGACGGAGTTCGGTCAGCGCTACACAGCACAAACACACAGCCGCCGGAGCCGGCAGCTGTGTGTTTGCTGTAATCAGTAGCCGCTGAGAGTCTGTCAGACTCTCAGCGGCTGCTGCTGCTGCTCCCACTGCGGTAGCCATCTTCCGGCTCCCGCAGTGGGTAATGGGAGACACGTTGTCATGACGACGTCTATCCCATGAAAAGCGGCCGGAGCAGCGGATAGCGGCGGGACCAGGAGCGGGAGTTTCAGGTAAGTGATTTTTTTTTTTTATTCTTATCACATCTCTCTCTACTGGGGGGGACAACAGGGGGCACTACCAGGGGGCGATTACTACAGGGGGCACTAAAAGGGGGGATTACCACTGGGGGAACTACCAGGGGAGGATTACTACAGGGGGCACTACCAGGGGGGGATTACTACAAGGGGCACTACCAGGGGAACTACCAGGGGGCAATTACTACAGGGGGCACTACCAGGGGCACTAAAAGGGGGGATTACCACTGGGGGAACGACCAGGGGAGGATTACTACAGGGGGCACTACCAGGGGGGGATTACTACATGGGGCACTAAAAGGGGGGATTACCACTGGAGGCACTACCAGGGGGGATTACTACAGGGGGGCACTACCAGGGGGTGATTACTACAGGGGGCATTACCAGGGGCACTAAAAGGGGGGATTACCACTGGGGGAACTACCAGGGCAGGATTACTACAGGGGGCACTACCAGGGGGGATTACTACAGGGGGCACTAAAAGGGGGGGATCACCACTGGGGGTACTACCAGGGGGGGATTACTACTGGAGGCACTGAAAGGGGGGATTACCACTGGAGGCACTGAAAGGGGGGATTAACACTTGGTGCACTACCAGGAGGGATTACTACTGGGGGCACAACCAGGAGGAATTACTACTGGGGGCACTACCAGCTGCTGCCATTTCCCACACTAGGCTTATACTCGAGTCACTAAGTTTTCCCAGTTTTTTGGGGTAAAAGTAGGTACCTCGGTTTATATTCGGGTCGGTTTATACTCTAGTATATACGTTGTCATTTTCAAAAACAAAAATCAAATTCAATATAAAATATGCTGGAACAAGTCATTCCTAATTTAGATCACTTGTTTAATTTACACATGTAATATCTGTGATGTTGACTGCACAGTGCTTAATCTAGAAAGGAACCCTTCATGCCTTCAAGTGAAATATATCTGAAGAATATTATGTGTTAAAGATTAATAATTACTTTGTTTTTAATTACTTAAAGAGTAACTTACATTTTTGGGACTTTGTAGCTATCCATTAAATGTATCTTGTATGCTTATTTCAAAATATTTTATAAAAAAATGTGTCATTTTAATTAATTTAAGTGTCCTCAAGTTTAGTTATTGTATGGCAGTGTGTGGCCCTGACAAAGTTCAAACCTAGGCAAAAACCTATTACTGGTCAAATTACACCACCCTGACAAATTTGTTGGAGCTAGGTCCAAACCTCTGGCCGGACAAACAGAGTGACAGACAGACACACTTTCTCGCTTATTTTATAGATAAAATAGAAAATAAATATGATAGTGCTCGGTATTACCCAAGTTATACATATAACAGACTTTGTAGCTATCTATTAAATGTATCTTGTATGCTTATTTCAAAATATTTTATTAAAAATAATGTATCATTTTAATTAATTTTCTACATTTGCTAAATTTTCAAAGATGGGTTTTAGAAAATATGCTTTAATAAATCACTCTTTTTGTAACAAGAATTAAAGCAGGATTTGTTAAAAAAATGTTAACTTATAATTGTGCAAATATGTTAAACTTCTGTAACATTCAAATGCAACACCATTGCTATCTGATGCTAAATGTAGACAACAACAAACTAAAATTTATCTTTAAAACTCAAACTACAAGTACATTTCCAAAAAGTAGAGAGGGTAGATGTGGCTAATAGTGAAGTCTAATTTGCATACTGTACATGTGAAAGAACAATATCACAAAATGAATGCAATCATTTTTATTATACTTTAAGTAGAATTATTCTGTTTGACATAATTAAAGTTGTATCTATATTCTATTATACTATGTGGTCTCTATGTGTATCCCCAAAAATTACAGTTAAGTTAACTTAGGAGTTCCAAGACAAACCGAATATAATATCATTAGGGTGCCACCATTACTAGTAGCACTGTGTTGTGTGTTGACACTCTTATAAAATTAAAATAAACAATAAATACATTAAAATAAAACTCGTGTGTTAAAAAATATAATTCCATTAGGGTGCCACCATATCTAGGAGTGCTGTGATGCACTGGGTTGTGTGTTCATGCCTGTTGGAAAAAATAAAAATAAAACTGTTGTGTGTTAAAAAATATAATTTACCAAGCACTGAAAAGCTGAGCTTAGCCATTGTAGCCTAAAGTATATGATATTGCAAATTTCTAGAGAGATGGATCCCAATGATCCAGTAACCTATGCAAGACCTGATGGGTGCACATGTCCATTAAGCTAGCTGGGTCCAAAAACAACGTAAAGTGATAGTGTTGGTTATTGTTTTATTTTATTAGTCTTTGCTGGGCCTGCCATAGGAAATTATTCCTGGCTGACACAACCAGTTTTTAACCACTTACTGTAACTGGCACAGTCACCTGGGATACAACCACCACCAGACCAGGTTTCCTTGACACATCCATGCAGACCATGCTCTCATCATCCGCTCCTGGGTGCAGAAACTGATTTCATCTTGATGGTCTGCCCTGGGCTGTAAAAATATTTGCCTGGGACTGCTGACATCACATACCCATTTTGTGCTTCAAAGGTTTAATAAGGGTTATGCTGCCACTGAGGGTAATTCTACAATGAATACATATGGACTCTGGGGACTGGGGGGTAATCTTTCAATGGAGACCTATAACAGAGACCTGTAATGCCACTGAGGGGTCTATTACCCCTGGGAGAGGTTGGGGTTATGCCGCTACTGGATATAATGCAACTCGAGGAGTGTAGGTTAATGCTGCAATGTAAACCAATGGACACAGAGGTGGAGAAATAATACTTACAGGGGCTGCAATGAAGGCCTAGGATGAAAATGTGTTAGGCTCATAAATCTTATGGCCAATTCTGGTTATTGGAGCCGGTGTGTACTAGTGCCTGCCTCTTCATAAATAGCAATATACTTGTGATAAGGAAAGGAATGTTAATTTTTGGACCATAAATTTTGATAAATAGGTCCCATTTTGTTGATTAAGGCCCTGCCCTGGCATGCAAACAGTTAAGCAGCTTAATGCAACCTACAGTAGAAACCCTTTACAGTGTGCAAAAATTTTCAAAGCAACCAGCAAACATTACTTCTTGTCATGGCTTGCAGGCAACAGATTACATCTTCTAACCTAATATTCAGAAATTATCTCAGAGTGTGACAAAGGCCTCATGACCAAAAAACCACCATGGTGCATTTTATTTGATTTAGGGATGCAACTATATTGAAGAGTGAATCCTATTTTCTAAGGCTTGTCAGGATGAAGATGTATATAAAAAACTTATCATAACAGTAAAACTAATGGGAAGTGACACAGCAAAGAATTGCCAATTCCTTGCCTTGTCAAGCAAAAACAACAGCCAAAATGTACAATTATATTCTGCACTGCAATATTACAGTGCACCTGTTCTCATCGGGTTATGAAATCAGCACTCAGAATCTAAATGAAGGTCTGGCAATCACAATAAAACTGTGTTGTTTCCAGCATATGATATTCAGCAAACACGTATATCAGTAATGAACTTGGCAAATCTGTCTGTCACTCTCGAAGCTGACTTATCATTTTGTCCAAGACTGGAATAGGAAGAGTGATAAAAGAAAAATGTCATCAAATAAATAATATTCAGTATGATGTTTCTTCATTTACATATTCATTGCAATGTTATGTACATATAATTAAGTTAGCACACAAACTTTCACTGATTTAACATCAATTCATTCACTAATAAAAGACGTTCTAATGGCCACAAAAATCAGATTATTATGTTAAGTGAGTTGCTAATGAGATTTTTCTAAAATAGCCGTCATTATCATTACTTTGTTAATACCTGTTCTCATCAAAACAAAATGTGTGATGATTTAGTTAACATATGTGATGTGTTCAAAAGTACACACGTCTAATTAAAACATAGGCATCAAAAGAATACAGTATATGAAATTGCATGGCACTGCATAAAAGTCTCCCCAAGCTAACTAACATTTGTCAATCACTTTTACATTCTCTCTAGCTTTTCCCAGAGTAGGATCATTTAACTGGTTCAACAACATTTTCTATTTCAGTAGGAGGTACATCATCCTGTGCCCCACTACTGCTCTCATAATTTTCTGGCTCCTCAGTCATGCTTGAAAAGGGAATATTTCTGCTTCAGAACACTCTCCCACTGCCACTGCAACAGTAACATTCTCAAACGGATCTTTGTTATTTATTTCTATAATAAATCGGCTTTCTGCTCAATATCATATCATACATCAAACCATGAACCAATCCCACAGGGACTACAGCAGAACCACACTGTGGGCCTGATTCAGAGCCAGATGCTCTGACCAGAGCGCTCGCTCTGAATCAGGGTCCTCATACCTAAAAATGGAGCGGCCTCTTGGCCGCTCGCATAGCTGTGGGTGACCACCCACAGCTATGCGAGCGGCCAAAAAGATGGTCGCGAAGGTCAGGACCATCGCGACCATCGGGCTTGTGACGAGACCCTGTGGTAGGGTCTCGCTGCCGCAAGCCCAGGAGTGCTTTTGGCCTGCCTATGGCAGGCCCAGCAAAGACTAATCAGAGCCGAAAGCACTCCCGCTGACACCACTAGTGATGTCAGTGGGACCGGCTCCAGACGGAAGGCGTTCCCATGGGAATGCCTCCGTCTGGGCAGCAACGCCCCCGGCACGCCCACCAAAGGGGGCGTGCTGTCAGTCACCATCGACAGCACGTCACCTTTGGTGCGAGACCCATAGCGACAGCTTGGCTGTCGCTATGCAGGTCTCGCGCATGCGCATGGCGGAGCTCCCTCCGTCGTGTGCATGCGCATTAGGGCACCATCGACCCGCTTGCGAGCGCTCAGCGCTCGCGAGCGGGTCAGAATTAGGCCCTGTGTTTCTATGTTCACTTCCGCAGTACCATAATACTGAGTATCCCCCATGTATGCAAGTCAACACCAACAGTTTTTCTTATATGTGTAACCAGGCTACCAGAATCTAAAAAAGCCTATATCCAGTTGCCTTCTACAGTGATATACTGTACACATTTGCTCATCTGACTCAGTCTGTCAGTCTGCAATGCAGGCAGTGGCGTAACTACTGCCCCCGCGGTGGCTTGGAGGCGCTGGGTAGCTTGGGGGCGATGGGGGCAATAGTAGTAACTACAGAGGGTGCAGGGGGTGCGGTCGCACCCCCTGCACCCTCCATCTGCCGGGCACCCGCTGCGTGTGTTACCAGCGGGCGCCTGGCTCCTATTCAAACCCCCGGCGGCAACCTGAGGACGGAGCTCCCTCCGTCTTCCGGGTCCCACAGGGCACTATGGGAGTGACGTAATGACGTCACTCCCATAGTGCCGAGGAGCAGACGCCGGGGACGGAGCTCAGGAGTGAGCTCCATCTTCCGGGTCCCACAGAGCACTATGGGAGTGACAGAATGACGTCACTCCCATAGTGCCGAGGAGCGGACGCCGGGGTATGGACGGCAGCAGCACTGGAGCGGGGATAAAGGTAAGTGTTTGTGTTTTTTTCTTTTGTGTGTGTGTGTTTGTTTGTGTGCGCACGGTGGGGGGGAGCAACTACAGGGGGCTAACTACAGGCGGCTAACTACAGGGGGCTAACTACAGGGGGCTAACTACAGGGGGCTAACTACAGGCGGCTAACTACTAGAAGGGGCACTACAGGGGGCTAACTACAGGCGGCTAACTACAGGCGGCTAACTACTAGAAGGGGCACTACAGGGGGCCCTGCATAATGGGCACTACTACAGGGGGCACTACTTTAATGGGCACTACTACAGGGGGCCCTGCATAATGGGCACTACTACAGGGGGCCCTGCATAATGGGCACTACTACAGGGGGCATTGCATAAGGGGCACTGCATAAGGGGCACTACTACAGGGGGCATTGCATAATGTGCACTACTACAGGGGACATTGCATAATGGGCACTACTACAGGGGGCATTGCATAAGGGGCACTACTACAGGGAGCATTGCATAATGGGCACTACTACAGGGGATATTGCAAAAGGGGCACTACTACAGGGGGCATTGTATAAGGGGCACTACTACAGGGGGCATTTTGGGGCACAACTACAGGGGGCACTGTATAAAGGGCATTGATTTGATACACAGTTTACAGGTTATAAACTATGTTCCCAATAATCTGGTTCTACACGGACATAAAAACTGTGCAACCTGTCTTGAGCTGAGGTGATGGACTGGCAGGAGCAGAAAGGAGGGTTAAGTAGATCTGTCAGGGTGGGATGTAATGGGCATTATTGTTTGGCATAATGTTTATTTGGCATTACTGTGTGCACAATGTGCTATTAGGGGCATTAGTGTGTGGCATAATGTGTAAGGGGCATTACTGTGTGGCATAATGGGTTGTATGTGGCATTACAGTGTGGCATAATGTGAAATAGGGGCATTACAGCATGGCATACATTTGTTATTACTGTATGTCATTATGTGTTATATGTGGCATTATTGTGTGGGATGTGTAAGGGGCATTGCTGTGTGGCATAATGTGTTGTAAGGGGCACTCTGGTGTGGCATAATGTGTTGTAAGGGGCATTCCGGTGTGGCACACTGTGTTATAAGTGGCATTACTTAGTGTGTCATAATGTGTAAGGCACGTTGCTGTATCATGTAACCACACACCTTAAACGTAGTCTTTGGGTGTGTTTGATCTTTGGGTAGGGGGGGGCGCCTGAAACTTTTTTGGCATGGGGGAGCAAAATTTATAGTTACGTCACTGACTGCAGGCTAGCTGAGCAAAGAAAGAAATTGTGCGATTAATATAAGCAGTATCACATTACATAGGTTCAGAGGTAAGCAAACAATTAGCAGCAATATGACCCAAACCCCCAAATTGAAAACTTTGAATTATATTATCAAGTTTTTTACAGGATACAGGAACCTTCCTGGCACTGCTGGCCTACTTCCATGTTCCAAACCCACCACATTAGGTTCATTACACTGCCCAACACCCTTCTCCACTGGAATTATCTTACCAGTGGTCACTGAAAATCGCCAATGTATGACTAGGGTCTGGTAGGGTACACTTAATAGTTCCTCAGCCACCACATACCTCTCCACCACTTCTAGCAATTGGTCTGCTATTTTAGGGTCAACATGGCTCATCCACTTGCGCATAATTGTAGGTAAGGACCATAGATATCAATCCATAATGACCCTTTCCACGATCTGGGGACTCTGTAGATACTCTGGCTGTAGCCACTTTGTGATTAGATGGACGAGGTCCTGCATTTGAGAGCAGGGAGGATTTTCTGTTTGGCATTCCCAGTGATGAACTCAGGCACGAACAAACACGGTGACTCCCAACTGAGTTAAGATTTATTTTTTTTAACTTCTAATAGTTTTTAGTATCAGTCAGGAACAAGTCAGATTAGGCTTTTTGCAGTTTGCCTGACAGGAAGCGTGCCACAAGATTTTCCCATTGATCTTTAGGCCAACTCTCTCTCACAGCTGTTCTTTCAAAAGTGGTTAGATAAGCTTTAACATCATCACTTGGGGTCATCTTTAGCAAAAATGACTGGCCCTTATGGAGCGAGAGCTAGTTGGAACATCTGTGGAAACGTTTATGCACAGGGCTGCTAGATGCTGCACCACCTCTTTTAAGACCTTGTGGTCTTGGCTCTGTTGCTTGCGGAATTGGCACAGTTACTCATAGTCTTGGTGCTTTTGCTTGCAGTCTTGGCACTGTTGATCTGTTGATCGTGGTATTTCTCGAGCTCAATTGTTTTTGCCTCCGATTTTCCTCAATAGTCACTTGCTGTAGGCTATTGGCTTCCTGCTGAGCAGCTATAGCCTGAAGCAAGGCCGCAATAATGTCCTCCATGTTATCTTTGGGTGTAGGATTGAAGCAGAATCTGGCTACCCTTAGCTTCTACCATGCTACCACCATGGATTTCATAGTGTATAACTTGATATCTACAACAACAAATTGATGTCTGTCACTTTAAAGTTTAAACATACTATTTTCGGATGGCTTAAATTTCAGTGTGTCTGCCAGCATTCTCCACCAATTGTGATGATATCAAGATAAGGGTGCCATCTCCTGGAGTAGATGATGGGCTCTTCCAAACACACAGCAGCCAGAAAACAGCACACCAGTCTAGGGATTCAGTGTATTTAGCCATAGCTAGTTTATTGTACAGTAAACAAAAACATAAAACAAAATCCTAACTAGTAAGGTAGTTTCATCATTTAATATGCTCCTCTATTCTTTTTATATTAATAGTGTGATTTATACACAATAAATTTATTTTCATATATTTAGATGCTCACTGGTATTACTGACTTTGGGCCTGATTCAGACCCACTCGCAAGCGGGCGAACGTACGTTAGGCGTACGTACAAAAATATTTAAATTCAAGGGCTCGCTCGTATTTTCGAACGCATCTAAAAATCCTCCCCAAACTCAGACGACCCCTCCTCTAACTAACGAGCGTGCGAAATAGCGAGCGTACATCCCCAAAATGGCTTGAAGGGAACGCACGCACAAGTATAAACCGGAAGTGGCCTTGTCAGATGTCGATTACCTGCTCCTTTATTCTGCCTACCTCCATCAATCGTATCATGCCAATCAATGTATCAATTACCTTAATTTTTTTTTTTTTTTCAACACAAAGAAACTTTACTCTTGTCCGTGTTTGTGTTTTCACGCAGAATACGTACGGCTTAAACATTCGCTTTTATTGTTCAAAAAACATGTTACCCACAATTAAACAATTGTTCTATTGCTTTGGATCCCAGCATATTTCCCGGGGTTCATTTCTTTATTTAAATTTGCTTACGCATGTCACTGCATCAAGCCTATCATAACTCTCCAGAGATTTCTGGCCCTGTCGAACATATGACTCATACACTAACCAATAGAATTGCTCCTGTTAATTTACCAAATACATTAGCCAATCAGAATTTTTTTGGCCACTTTATCAAAAATGAATTTTAGGAAAAACACCATTGCCATCATGAGAGCCTCCGCATTCACCAAGTGCGAGCTGCTGGTGCTAACGGAGGTGATAGATAGGCGTATCACCAGCCAGCCTCCACCCATCACCAACCGGCAGAAGCGTTCCGCATATGCGGAGGCACGGGCCCGCCTGCGCTCCTTCGGCTCACGCCGCAACATCGGCCAGGTGGAGCGCAGGTGGTCGGACCTGCAACGGCGAACGCCCCGCTTGCTGGCATGCTTTCGCATGCAGATTTCAGAAAGTAAGTTTTATTTATTTTGTTTATCATGTTTGTCTTTGTGGCCCAAACTGCGTGTGCATGTTGTCATGTCTGTCCAATTTATTCATTCTCCTCATATTTGCATGGCCATGTTTTCCCTCGATTTCCTAATTATTCATTCTACTCATATTTGCATGGCCATGTTTTCCCTCTATTTCATAATTATTCATTCTACTCATATTTGCATGGCCATGTTTTCCCTCTATTTCTTAATTATTCATTCTACTCATATTTGCATGGCCATGTTTTCCCTCTAATTCATAATTATTCATTCTACTCATATTTGCATGGCCATGTTTTCCCTCTATTTCATAATTATTCATTCTACTCATATTTGCATGGCCATGTTTTCCCTCTATTTCTTAATTATTCATTCTACTCATATTTGCATGGCCATGTTTTCCCTCTAATTCATAATTATTCATTCTACTCATATTTGCATGGCCATGTTTTCCCTCTATTTCATAATTATTCATTCTACTCATATTTGCATGGCCATATTTTCCCTCTATTTCTTAATTATTCATTCTACTCATATTTGCATGTTTTTTGTTGTTGGGGGGTGTTTTTAAATTGTTTTTTGGCCAGGATTAGTGCTGAAACTAACCACAATTTGTTTGACATCTTTTAGGGGGACAGCCAAGACTACGCCGTCACCGTCCGGCCAGACGACGGTCACGCCCACTCTCCCCAACCCCCAGCCAACACTCCACCCCCAATAATTCCCCTATTCCCCACTCCTCCCCAGCCTTCCAAGACCCTCTCAATGAAATGTCGGGACTCCTTCTCCTCCGTCCCACTTCCCCCTCTCCTCCAACCACCCTTCTTCCAATTACCCCCTCCCCGGAGTCCGTAATAACCCCGCCCCGATCTTTGGGGAATGGAGGGTCCTCCGAGGAGGACGATGGTGGGACTTCCGGAGCTGCCGTTTTGTCACCCGGTATGTTTTTCTTTCGCCTTTTTTTTAAGCACAAACTGTTTGTATGTAATCATGTGTCGTTCCCTTATTCGGGGTTTTTGGGTCGACTTTTGTGGATTTAGCAGATTGTCTTTAACTGTTCCTGCTGATTTCAACATACACATATCACACCTGGGGGAATTTGTACATAGGCCTTGTATTTTTGGCACCCCCCATTTTTGTTTTTTTGGGTATTTTTGGAGTGATTTCGTTGTATTTTAAAATTTTTAATGTGGTTGCCCTATTGTTGTATTAATCCACACACTTTTCTCACCCACAGAGGAACAGAGGCGTCGTGACGAAGTACAAGTTTGTGTGGCCCAGATACGCCAACATATAATTGGTGTGCTCGTGGCCCTTGATCGTTTGTCTGGCATCCTTCGCCAATAGTTTGTTTTTTGGTTGTTTTTTTTCACATTAAATGTTATTTTTCAAACATACGTTCCGGCTAATTCGTTTTTGCAAACCCAAAGATTGTTAACCCTGACATAAGTAGACTGTTCCTGCAAGGATTTCCATTGTTTTAAAGTAAGATTGTGTTTTGTATTTGTATGTAAAACAGCCACATTACAGTCACAATGTCATTTCCCTTTTTGGGTGTAGTGTCAATTAGATATTTCAACATTTTACAGGTTCCTAGTTGGTGTGCAAGCTGCTTAGGCCAATCTTACAAAGCCAAATGATTGTACAGGCTTCCTTTTGGTGTGGGTTTTGAACCAGAAAACATATTTCATTTTAGCTCAACTGGCGACAGTACTGGATTACCCCTTAGTCAAATGTACCGTGTGTGAACCTGGTTACACTTGCTGGTAACGTCCAAAAAAAGGAAGAACATTTCACTCAAAAAACATTTATTCACAACATAACTGATAAATCAAAGTGGTCACTCACAAAAAAAACACACAGTGATAATCTCAAATACAACACATACCAAACTAAAACAAACCAAAAACAACAAATCAAGAACTGGTTGATGAAGGACCATGCCAACATGATTCCACAAACATGGCGTTGCGATATGGGTTCCATAATATATTCCCAAAATGTCCAGATCCAGGTTTGGTAAGGGTAGCAGGAAGTAGTGAGTGTTGGATTGCCAAAGATAATGTGAACAAACAGAAGATGGTGGAAAAAACCCCACAAAATTAGAGGTTCGCAAACAAACCCAAACACATTAGGTATAAACACTGTTGTTTTGTACAAACTAAAAAATCTGGCCACCACGCTATCGCGTATGGCCCCCCCACATACTGACCTCCGACCAACCTCGGGGGGGCCATCCTCAGGTAAGGCATCCTCTGGCTGCATTGGGACACCACTCCTTATGGAGATGTTGTGAAACATCCCACACAGGACCACAATTTTCGACACCATATCCGGCAAATACATGAGCTCGCCACCAGAGCGGTGGAGGCATCGGAATCGGCCTTTTAAAAGGCCGATACAGCGCTCCACCACTTGCCTGGTGGCTGTAAGTGCGGAATTATACGCACTTTGTGGGCCTGGTGTGGGAGCCAAATAAGGAGTGAGCAGCCAGGACATGCAAGGATATCCACTGTCTCCTATGGAAAAGAATAGACAACATCAGGAACACTGTGTATCAAGCTTAACATTGTTATGTACTAAAGGTCTCCACTTACCCAGAAGCCACGCATCACCAGCTTGTAGGTTGTTTAATTTGTGCCATATCCCTGATTGCCGGATGACGAAGGAGTCATGTGCACTTCCGGGTACTTTAGCATTCAGGGACAGGATCTGGAGGGAGGCATCACATACCACCATTACATTGAGGGAGTGATAGTGTTTCCTGTTTCGAAATATGGCCTCCAGCCGTGCTGGAGGCTGAAGTGGTATGTGAGTACCATCCACAACCCCTATGATGTGTGGGAAGGCAGCTATTTGGTAAAAATTGGCCTTGGACACACTAAGGGCACCCATATCCAAAGGCATTTGAATAAAATGATGGAGGTGCTTGAAAAGTGCCTCCATCACTGCCCTCAGGATCCTGGAAAAGGAGGATTGGGAGATGCCCGCCACTATTCCCACCGTTGTTTGAAACGATCCTGAGGCACAGAAATGTAACACCGCCATAAATTGCGTAAGTGGTGGTATTGCTGTTGGACTGTCAATTTGCCGCTCAAGATCACTTTCTATTAATGAGAGAGTGTCTATGATGATTTTGGGAGGTAGACGGTAGCATCTTAAAACTTCATCATCGGGCATTCCAAAACGGGTGACACGTGTTCGAAATATCTGGGGCCTTGCATGCCTACGATGCCTACGCCTGGGACGAGATTGAGGTTGGTCGGCTTCCGGGAGCATGGCCAGAACAATCCGCCCCAGATCTACCTGAAATTCAAAGATTTCAATGTAAGGTTTTTGACCCACCCCAAAACTAAATTAAAACAACTTAGCTTGATGATACCATCCATTGCTGCTTACATGCCGGGGTATTGTCATGATACGTCCAAACTGAAATTAAACACCAAAATTATTTGACACATTTCACTCTGTGCATTTTTGTTTATAAATTTTGTGCTAGACCAAAGTTAAAATATGCAAAACACCCATTTTGCAAAACAGCAAAACGACATTTCACACAGTACATCAAAATGGGTTGAAATGTTTGCACAAAAAGCGAAAGAGAAACCACAAAAAAGTTAAAATGATTATTAAGCATTTAAAAATGCGCTAATTAGTTAGCAAATACAAGTCACAAGAGTAACTACTAAAAATGCGCTAATTAGTTCGCAAATACAAGTCACAAGAGTAAGTACTAAAAATGCGCTAATTAGTTTGCAAATACAAGTCACAAGAGTAAGTACTAAAAATACGCTAATTATTTCGCAAATACAAGATAAAAAATGGACTTACCAAGAGCAAATATATAAGAGTCCAAATCAAAAGGTCTTTTGGTTCGAAAATAATCAAAAACTAAAATAGAAGAAATTATGGATCCAAAATTTACAAAAAAGAAGAAACACAATGAAACAACAATTGATCAAAAGTTAGACTTCACAAAACTTACCAAATCAAGAAACGAGGTCCCAAAAATATAAACCAACAAAGAGAACGGAAAATAAAAACGCAAATCTAACCAACAAAATAATCTCCAACCGCCAACTCCTTTATACGCAATCAATAAACTCCAGCCAAGGTAACCTCCAACAATCCAAAAACGCCACCTCGACTAGAGACACACCTAGCCATAAATAGTGTTTCATTTCCTGCACAAATTAAGGAGGGATCATAGGGCCGCACAATCAATGATGCGGCCGCAAAATAAGGACGCATGTATAAATACGTCACGAAAACACGTTAAAATTCTGGTGTATTTCTTGTTTGGACCTCAGACATGGCGACAGACCAGGGAAACAATGCCCAAGAGTCAGGCGGTAAGTCTTTCATGCATTTTGTATCAATGATTAATTTGAAACATAAGATTGAGCAAGCTGTGATTTTGTGAATTCTGAAAATTTACACAAATAGGTGAGGAGGATGACATGGAAGAGGCTGCTGGGCCCAGTATTCCGGCCAAAGCGGCCAAAAAAAAAAGGCAGCCACATTTCACAAGAAAGGAGATGGAGGTTTTGATCCAGAAGTGTGTGGACATCCTGCCACAGGCAGACAGGAATATGAGTCTAAGCCAGAAGTGGAGAATGTGGGAAGAGGTAGCCGTTGCTGTCAATAGGGTGGGTGATTATGTCCGTCTAGCCCGGGATGTCAAACGGCGGTGAGTAAACCCTTGCCCCCCCTAAAAACAAACCCCATTTTAAACCAAAGGATAATGGCTTCCATTTTTTCCAACAGATGGGGCGACTTCAAATATCGCCTAAAGCAAAAACTTGCGGACAGGGCTAGGCATGCAAGGAGACAGGTGGGGGTCCCACCCCTGTGTCATTGGAGTTGACGGATTTAGAAGAGCTGGCACAGGGGTGTGTGCAGCCTGTGGAGGTGTTTGGCGTGTCCAACATGGATACGGACATGCCAGACTTTGCGGCTCCTCATGTTGTCCCAGGTAAATCTTTGGATGTCATCAACTCTGAAATGTTATTGTGCCAATATGTAGATTCTAATGTGAGGCTTTTCTCTTTTTTCCTAACAGAGACACAGGCGGATGAGTCTGCTCCAGAGGGGAGCCTTGGCCGCCGAATTTCTGCTGGCTCTGCAGGGGAGGAACCAGTACAGAAGCCAGTCCAATGTTATTGTGCCAATATGTAGATTCTAATGTGAGGCTTTTCTCTTTTTTCCTAACAGAGACACAGGCGGATGAGTCTGCTCCAGAGGGGAGCCTTGGCCGCCGAATTTCTGCTGGCTCTGCAGGGGAGGAACCAGTACGGCTGAGGACCCTGCAGAAGCCAGTCCAGGGCAATCCCCCTCGCAGGCAGTGGCCCTCCTCACAGAACTCAATTTCAAATCGGATTCCCATACGGAGATTCTGCAGAGGATGGACGCCAGTCTGCTACGGGTGGCTGAGGCCCTGGAGCAAAATGCTGCGGCCAACGTGACCATTGGTCAGGCCCTGACGGAAAATACCAGGGCCAACATCCGCATCGCCATTGCCCTGGAGCAGCTCGTTCGCCAGCACATGGTGGAGCCGACCTCCCTTCCTGCCGGAACATCAGGATCCTCCACCTCAGGCAAAACATCAGCCAATCGTCCAAATGTGCCTAGCCCTGTGCCTAGTCCAGAGGCCACAACATCTGCCTCTGGACAGGCCAGCCCGATGACATCCCGGACCCGGTCTGGCGCCCTCCCTCCCCCATCCAAACGGGTGAAAAAACGGTGACAGCAATGGTGACTTTTCCCACAATCCTTCTGTGCTTGGCTCATATTCCTTTCTGGTCAAAACTTCCCTCTCCTTTCTTGTGAAATGTTTTTATTTTTTTGTTGTATGTTTATGTCAACAGTTATGTTGGGCCAATTTGTTTGATTTTGGAACATATCTTTGGGCAAAAAAGATGTCCCCAATATTTTTTAATTTTGTTTTTTTGTTTGAGCAATAAATTGAAAAAAAAAAAATTACATTGGATTGTGAAATTATTGTACAAATGGGTTACATTTAATCCTGGACCAAAAGGCAAAAACTCGCCCCAAAAAAAAAAAAAAAAAAAAATGGGCTCTTTAAGTAACGTTTCAAAATTCATATAACGATACAAATTCAAGAGGCACAAATAAAATGGTGCGAAACTTAAAACATGATGACATTATTGTTACAATAGGCCCTAACCACCAAATTGAGGGCAAAATAAACCCCCACAAATGTACGCAAATTGATTGTGTCATCCTGACATTAGCAGCTCTGAGTTCCACCTGCATACGGTTTTGTGCTATCCCAAAAAACTGATTTCAAAACACATACCAAGCCGGTTCTCAATCCAACACTAATTGCTTTTCTGCCCTCCCGCAATTAATCGCAACAACATCGTGGAGTCCCGGGACGGAGGAGAAGGCCATCGCCAATGTGGTCGAGTAATCCAGACCCTAAGCTGTGCGAGCATTTGGAAGGGAAAGAGGATCATCCAGTGACGTACGAGTCGGTCCGAACACATTTTACGCTCGCATCTGCTAATGTATGTACGCCCCCAAAACGCCTCGCCACGCCTGCGTTTTTCCATCTCCACCCCCGTCAACACCCTAAAACGCCCTGTTCTGTCAATCACATTTGACATGTCACTTCCTGTACGCTATTTTAGGAACGAGTCCAAAAAAACTCGCAATCTGCCGTACGCACATGCGCAGTGTTACACCGACGCATGCGCGGTTAGTTAACATCGGAACGCAACGAGCGTACTGTTGTTAACGAGCGGCTCTGAATGAGGGCCTTTGTGTTTAAAATGTACTTATCATAATAAAGAGTCCACATAAGCTTGATTTTTCAATCCTTTTTATTAAAGTATTCTCAGCCTTAACATTGTATGCAAAGATGTAAGTACATTGTAACATCAATCTTCAATTGTCTCAAGTATTCATGTAACACACTGGGGAAAATGTAATAGGTTGCAAATTTGTAAAAAATGAGAGTTTAGCACTAAATTCGCATTTTTTACTCACTCGTAAATGTAATAAGGTGTGACTATAGTAAACCTTGCATTTTTCGGGCTTTACTATAACTCGCAAAAACAATCTCGCATCCAGATGTTTTCCCATTCTCTAGATCACAAGTTCTCAAACTCGGTCCTCAGGACCCCAAACAGTGCATGTTTTCCAGGTATCCTCAAAGAATCACAAGATAAATAACACTGCACAACAATGAAAATGTTTCCGATGTGAAAATAGTTACTTCTAATTTAGCATGCAAAGAATGAATGACATTTAAAACTCTCAGTTAGCTCTGAGTTCCGAGATATAGCCCATTTATGATGATGTAGGGGTATTCCTAGTGAAGTGGGCAGAATGGAGAGAATCTTACCAGCAATCTGTGTTCCGTGCTGAGGGGGCGGGGCCTAATGACCCAATTAAATGAATCAGTTATTTGTCCCCTCCCCTATTCAAATATATGCGATTCACGGGATTACCCATACAAGATAACTGTGGTAACTGAGTGACAAGCATAGTGAGCGATTCCACCAAGACATTTCAGCAATGGAACTGTCGAAGCTGGATAATTGGCTGAGACAAGTTCAGCTTAAATTGAGATCACAAGATGCCATTTTGCGAATGGCCGCCCAAGAGCCATTTTAGGTAAACTCACACTTAAGTACATATGGCGATATTAATATTAGCATCATGCGATTGCATCTTTCACCATTTCTCATACACACATTAATACGCACAATTGCGCTGTTAACTAGTCGCATATTAGCGAATGCATAAGATCCTGTATGAAAACACTGTTTATTAGCTTCATGCGCACGCATTTGCCCCAAGTTAACTAGCGTCTTTATATCAAACCCCAAATACTTACACAGTACATATTCACATAAAAGGTCTCATAAGCTTTAAAGTATAAGATTCAAGTTTGTTCATTTATTATAATTGCTGAGAAATAAAGGTTATTTGGTACCTAAGGTTTAATACATGATAAGTAAGTTATGTTTGATATTATACCGATCTGCACTCTTTCAATAGCATTTTGATATCGTCAGTGTGAAGATCGCAACATGCATTCTCAACTTATGGACTGCAGAGACTTAAAGCACCGAAATGTACATTATATGACCAACTGTTAGGAGGTGCATGAACAGGAAACCAGAGACAACCAGTTGTTAGAGGCTGGACTGTGTCTATTTGAATCAACCTGTTAAATGCTCTGCAACAGATTCATCCTCCTGGGAACCAATGGCATCAGCGACAAGCCTCTCTATTGTGTTGTCTGTTTCTGAGAGAGTATAAACGTGTGTGTTGTGACCCCAGTCTGAGTCTCTTGCTGAATGCTGATAGACGGGGGTTTCTTGCTGAAGCCTACATCTGGTGCAGAAGCGCTGCATATGTATAAATGTACTTGGGTCTGTATAATTCTTTGCGCTAAATTGTACTTAGATCATAGCGTGTAACTGACTGTACTTTTACTTGAAATATCACTTTGTGCTTTGGAACCACAGGTAAAAGGTCTGGAGTCTTTATTTACTATATGACTGCGTAGGCAAAATGGCGTCATCCTTAGAGGTTTATATGCAGGATATTAGAAGGTATAGGCAGGAGTGTATAGAGGTTCTAATTCAATATCCTTAGAACAAAGCTATCAGGGTAGGTGAATCACTACTGTTGGACAGTGACAAGAGATGCCCCAGAAGAGGAGTACAAGCGACAAGCAAAGAAAAAGCACCCCCATGAATAGGCCACTATATTAGATAGTACTTTCGTATGCTGTATGTTTGTTTCGTTTTGTGTTCTTATTTGTGATTGATTGAATTAAAACAACTGTTATTTATTTTCTATTAAGAAAATATCAGATTATTTTCAAATAGCTTTTCACTATGACTATATTACTAATGTACATACAGTATAGTGCAAGTAGTGTAGCTTAAAAAATAGAGCTAGTAAAACATTATGAAATCATTTTAGTTTTTCGACCTCAAATTAGTAATGTATGACTATTTTTAGAAAGGAAACAAATTAAAAGTATTAATTTGTTGTACAGTGTAATTAGCTCCACCTGTGGGTCTTTTAAAATGTGTCAGTGTGACCTGGAAAACGTGACATGTGTGGGGCCCCGAGGACCAAGTTTGAGAACCACTGCTCTAGACAGAACTCAGGCAATGTAATAGAATGAGAGTGCTTCTGTCTGAGAACTCGCAAAAACAATAGACCGGCTTCAGGTTAGCGAGTTTATCCTGGACAGGTCAGAGTAACACAGAAACATGCACATATCCATGAGATACCTGCATGTTTCTGTGTGTACATATTTAAATACTTTTGTATTAAAAAAAAAAAAAAAATTTGCACCCCCTCCCCTGAAGCATAATCATAATAGTTAAAAAAATACAGAAAACAAACACACCATGGAGCTCATTCAGATCCGCTCGCAAGTTGCGGTCGTCACTGGCAAAAAGGAGCCAGATATTTAAATGAAGTGCTTGAACTGCGTCGCGTAAGGACGCCCACTGTGTTTTAGCGAGCTACGGCAAAGTGCGCTCACAAGTGCTTAAAGACACCCCTTTGCCAATCGCAACACACGTCATTACCGGGATATGAAGGATTAATCGGGACCATCAAGAGCCATCAGAGCTGCTTGCAGCCCTTTGGGTTGCCTTAGCCTGCCGCAAGCACAGCGATCAGTGCTAGCTGAAATAGATGCAGGTGACGTGTACAAGGATGCTACTTTGCTAATTATGCACGCCCTTTAAACAGCATTTTGGCAGCCTGACACGCCTGCGTTCGCACATTCACTCCGCCATTCACAAGTACCTTCCCCTGTTACCACCCACAAACGGCACTATCTGTCACTCAAAGCAGTGACCTGATAGTGACTTACGAGCAACCAAAATCAGATCGCAACGAAAGGCTTGTGCACTCGCACTGCGAATTATACGCTGTCGAAGCTGGATTAGTGGCTGAGACGGAATCAGCGTAAAAATTATTGTGCGCAACGCCATCTTGCGAATGGCAGCTAGACTCCATTTTAGAAACAAGAATCTGCAAAACGCCATTTTGCGACCAGTGCCATTTTAAGTTACAACTCACGAGCTAAGTACAGATGGCAATGTTTTTGATATTCTTTTTAGAAGCCATGACAGGCCCATTCTGGGGACAACCTTGCATAGAGAAATACCAAAACAACTAGAAAAACAGCCTCCTGAGAAAAGTAAATAGAACAGACAATACAACAGAATACTGTGAGTGTTTTACATACAAATTGGGAATCCCTGTATATAGACAAGTATAGTTGTGGCAATTGTAATATGGCCAAGATACTTGAATTTGACTGAATGAATGAAATCTGCTCTTTTTCAGACAGGCTGGTACCAACACAGCTGGGGGTCTCCACCTTGTTTGAGAAGTGAAGCTCACTGCCCATAACACATTTGCATTGCAGTTTGAAACTGTTAGTAAGGAATGAGATATGTGTGTGTGTGTATATATATATATATATATATATATATATATGTATGAAAAAGAAGTGTAAGAAGACATGCGCCTAATAGTGTAGTATTTAAAAATGGTGATAATTCGTGCTCATAGAAGTGATTGTGCGTACCAAAAAGAAAAACTTTTGAGCTTATCTGTAGATCCAGAAGGTGGGTGGTCTATATAAGGCAGGTTGAGTGGGATGTCATCTGCTTGATCACCTTCTAAGAAGCTAAAATGGGCTCATAGGAGAAAGAATGTATATAGTATAGTATTTCCTTTCAATTAGTAGTAGTACAATTACATATAGAGGCTGCATACCAGAAAATGCTAATTAGATAGCCTGTAGTTTGTCATCCACCACGTAACTTTTAGTGCCCTCTTTCCGTCCCTCTATGGAGCGTATATGTTCAATATATGAGAGCTAAATATAAATAATCCCTATTCAGCATATTTGAACATAGGGTTATTTTATTCAGTTACAAGGTATGGGGAGACATCACATGAAACAAACAAACAAAAAATAAAACAAAGTTTTTGTGCTTATCTTTAAATGGGGGTACCCAGTCCTCATGGATATGTATCCAAAAAACACCAGAGAGCCTGGGTCAAATGGCCTCAATGTGTTTCATCCCTTTGGGACTTCTTCAGGATAAATCCATCATAAATAGAATGTAATGCATAAAAACCGCACATTACGCACAGTTGCGCTGCTAACACGACGCACAGTAGCGAATGCACAATATCCTGCATGCGAACGCTGTTTATTAGCTGCATGCGTGCACATCTGCCCCAAATCAGATAAACCTAACTAGCGTCTTTTCCCATATCCCTAATACTTACATAATGCACACTTACACAAAAGGTTCCATAGCTATAAAGTAAAAGATCCAAGTTTTATTAATTTATTACGAATGCTGTGAAATAAAGACTATTTTGGTATCTAAGGTTTAATACGTAATAAGTAAGCCGTGTTTGATATTATACTGATCCGCACTTTGGCCCTCATTCAGAGCCGTATGCTCTGAGCAGAGCGCATGCTCTGAATGAGGGCCGGCCTCCATAATTATGGAGCGTCCTCCTGGACCCTCGTATAGCTGTGGGTCACCACCCACAGCCTATACGATCGTGCAGTTTGATGGCCGCGATGGTCTTGACCATCGCCACTGCGAGCCGGAGCCTCCGGTTGAGTTTTTCAACCGCAAGGCCCGGAGTGATTTTGGGTCTATCTGAGCCAAAATCACTCCCACTGACATCACTAGTGATGTCAGTGGGCCGGCTTCTGACGGTAGGCATTTCCTTGGGAACGCCCCCATCTGGGAGGCATGCCCCCGGCACTCCCACCAAAGGGGGCGTGCTGTCAATCAACATCAACAGCACGCCCCCTTTGATCAGACACAACGAGCGAAGGAAAGTCCTTCGCTCGTCGCGTCTGGCGCATGCGCACGACGGAGCTCCCGCCATCATGCGCATGCACAGTGCACAACATCGACCCACTTGCGAGCGGACAGCCGCTCGCGAGTGGGTCTGAATCAGGCCCTTTATCCACAGCTTTCCGGTATCATCGGTGTGAAGATCGGAACATGCGTTCGCAACTTATGGACCGTAAAGACGTAAAGAACCAAAATGTACTTTGTAAAACCAACAGTCTAGATTTGCATGAGGTGGGAAAACGAAGGCAACCAGCTGCTGGAGGCTGGACTGTGGCCATTTGAATCAACCTGTTAAGTGCCTTGTAACAAACGCACCGTGAAGGAGAGCCAATGGAATCGCAACAAGACCTCTCTTTTGATCAGCTTATTTCTGGGGGGGGTATAAATATGTGTGCTCTGACCCTGGGTTTCTAGTCTATTCTGCTGATTGCTAATTGACAGAGGTCTCTTGCTGATGCCGGAATCTGGTCCCAGAGCGCTTGCGTATGTATGACTGTATCTTGGGTCTGTATAATTCTTTGCGCTAAATTGTACTTAGATCACAGCGTGTAACTGACTGTACTTTACTTGAATATTACTTTGTGCTTTGGAACACATGTTCAAGGTCTAAAGTCTTTATTTTACTGTATGACTGCGTACACAAATAGCGTCAATTTTAGAGGTTTATAGGCAGGGTTTAGAAGGTATAGGTAGGAAGGTATATAGGTAGAATTCTTAATGCATGCGCAGATTGGCGAAAATCGCGCCTCAGCGAGCGGGTTTGAATCAGGTACCAGGTCAGGAAAAGTTTATTATAACATACATGCACACACACATGAACACTCACACTCACTATCACACATACTTCCTTAGTATCCCTGATGCCATCATGTCCCCTTGTACAGTAGGAATCCATAGGGAACCTGTAATAAAAAATCCATACTCACCTCTCCTATGCGTAGTTCATGTCCTTTTCATTCCTTGTAAGCATCCAGGGAGTTAAAACAAAACAAAAAAACACTGAAACCATGCCGGACAAGAGTAAAGGTATGTACCTTTCCTACGCACGAATGATTGGGGTCCACGTGTGCCCAGTCATTGCAGGAGTCTCCAGCCAATTAGAGGGCATCACCGTTGGAGCTGCCTGCTGATTGGCTGTGTGTGATCAGCCTGTCTTCTCCATAGACTTAAATGGTGTGAAATCTCCACTGAAGTCTATGGTGGGAACAGTTACTGTGAATCCAATGATGTAACCGCAAGGTTACTTGAAGTGAACCTTGTGGTTACATCATTGGAGACAATGGTCGTGATTTAAAGTACAATCCTGTGCAGAAATGCATTGAGCCTAGTGCTGCACATCTCTGGACTGCAGACCACTCTCTTACTCGACCAGTGCTGAGTATCATCAACCACAGCTTCCATGCTGTATACAGACCTGCTTCTTCCACTTCGATCAGCCAGTTTCAAATGAGCGTTCTCAGCAGCAGTATGCCCTTCAGAAGATCGGATCCAGCTGCACAACAAGCCCTGCTCCACTGCGCTGATTCATATATCGATGAGTACATTCCTTATCAGAGAGGATATTAATCCACGATAACAGCCGAACTTTATTACAGCCAATCATCTCTCAGTGGATCTCAACTTCGGCTCCTGCACAATAACAACTCAGTGTACCCGCATGCTGAAACAAGATTACCACTTCCGATATACCGGCTGAATCATCTTTCTGACACTCCCCTCATTTTATTTGGGATACGGCCAATATGGACTTTTTCCCATAAGATAAATTTTATCTTTTCTATCTTTAAATACAAGCATTATATAAATTCTATGATTGAGCACCTGTCATCTGAGGTACACTTTTAGACTCATCCAGTTAAACCGATGAACTGCACAAATTTTTATTATATATCTTTGGACAATAACATCTGCAGTCTATCTATACCATGGTATTTACCCTACAAAAAATGAGCTTTGTGCAGTTTTTAAATATTAAAAGTTTTTTATTTCAGCATGAATTCTTGAGACTATCTATTTTGGTTGACATTTGTGCAGTCTATATACATTCAATAGCCAAAATCCTAACCTGTCTGGGCTCTAACTAAAAAAATAGGATCCCTTTCTCAACCATGACAGGATCTAATGTCCCTACTTCAAACATAGGCAAATGGACAGTTCTCACGATCAGTAAACCACAATGCCTCTCAACAAGTCTGCTGTCATGGTCTGGTTATTATGTAGATCCAGCTAGACCCTTAGGTATGACTGATGTGCAAAGAAAATGAAGTGGCTTGATGACACTTTGGCTATGGATATCAACAGGAGTATTACGTACACTAGTGACAGTGTAAGAACCACAGACTTGTGATATGCATGGATACTGGACTTGAACAGACCAGGTGCACTGGGAAACCACTCAGGAACTCAAAAACTAAGAGTCAGCTTACTGGACACCTCATTGAACAGGCCGTATACTGCACACTGAACCATAGCCCTGGAACCAGCACCCTTCTCTGAACCAGCCCAAAACAACAGAACACAGTGCAGGGAAACAAATACAAGATCAGCACAATAGTATAACCTAAACAATCTCTAAGCATAGAGTAAATCAGCATAAGTAACTTGCACGCACTGTCCTAGTGGTATGATGGAATCAAGACCACAACTGCATTTGCCGCCTCTGCACTTAGGAGTACCTACTGATTAATGCTCCAGGGTCCTTTCAGTAACAATGGGCATGTTTATAAATGTGGTGCCCTAATGCACGTTTCTGTTGGATGATATTTAAGAATTAGTAATATAATGGTTAGATTGATCAATGCTCCTGGGTTTTCAGTAACAATGGGCAGGTGTATAAATGTGGCGCCATAATGCATGTTTATTTTGGAGGATATTCAATATTCTACAACCTTATCTAACTGGATATGCCCAATCTCGTCCGATCTTGGAAGCTATACAGGCATTGGCATGGTCAGTACTTGGATGGGGGACCTCCAATAAATACTGGGTGTTGTAGAAAATTTAAATAAAAACTACCTTTTGACATGCGTAAATCCCACAACACCTATAATTATGCTCTAAAATTGGTTTTAACATGAGACATTGATTAAAACAACCCACTTCTCCAAAATATACTACAATTAATATTTATTCATCTTGTTTATTAATAGACCATGGAGCATGGTCCATTAATAATAGACTGAAGCATTAAGACAATTGGGAGATTCCAAATTTTATACTGTGCTATTAAAAGATTCCACTAATACATATCTATTTGAATTAGAAGGGCTATTAAATTGTGCAATGGAAGATGTGGTCATATCCAGGGAGGAGCTTAAATTCCTCCTGCCATCCTTTCCAACTATTCCTATCTACTACCACCTCCCCAAAATTCACAAGTCTCTCACCACTCATGCAGGACGTCTGTTGAAGCCAGATGATTGGCTGAGACAGAATCTGTTAAAAATCAAAATCTGCATGATGCCATTTTGCGAATGGCAACAAGACGCCATTTTGCGAATGGCCGCCCAGCGCCATTTTAGCGAATCTCAGACAATATCAGTACATATGGCGATGTTATTATTTAGCCTTGTGCGATTCCCACACAATAGAACACTATTAAAAGTCCTCATTATATAAATACATACATTTACTAAAACATATAATATGAACAATCCTGCAAAACACGTACCACGGTGTACTCCACAAACACGTAGACGCACAGCGCTAACTAGCATCTTTTCTTAATATCCTTACACTTATGTATTGCACACTTACATAGAAAGGTTCCCTAGCATTAAGGTTAATATTAAAGGTTTTATATGTTATCAAAGCTATTGTGAAATACAGGTATTTTGATATCAAGGGTTTAGTACATGATAAACAGATCGTGTTTGGTACCATTCTGAACCACTGTTTATTTGCAGATTTCCGGTTCCATCGGCGAGGAAATCACAACATGCGTCTGCAAATTATGGATCATAGAGAGATAGGCATTGAAATGTACTCTGTAAATGTAATGTTATTAGCCAGTTTAGACTTGTTCTTCGGCAGGAAAATGGACACAAAGAGCTGTTGGAGGCTGAACTATTACAATACAAACTGACATATGAACTGCATCGTAACAAAAGAACCAGGAAGAAGAAACAATGGGATTATGCCAACTTGTTCTATTGTATTGCCTATCTCTGTAAGAGTACATAAACAGGCACTCTGAATCTGATAGTTAGTCATAATTTTCTTGCTATTGACGGAGGCTTCACCTTTGATGCTGGAAATCTGGATCCAGAGCACATGCGTATGTATTCGACTGTACCTAGTGATTGTATAATTTGTTTGCACTAATTGTATTTAGATCACAGCATGTAACTATATGCTTTTTTGTGAATAATATCTTTTTGTGCTTTGGAACCACAATCAAAGTCTGGAAAGCAATTATTTCTTGTGCGACTTATAACACTATATAGCGACATTTAGGGTGTATAGTTCATTAGGTATTCATAGTGAGAGCTCATGCTACCATTTCACATGGTAACACATGGTTATCGATCTCTCAGCAAAGGGTGGAGGCGCCATACGCAGGAAAGAACGCATTATGCCTTCGAAAACCTGCTACCACTTGATGCTGAGAGACCGCTATCCGCTATTGTGTGAGTTCAAGGAGCGCTGATTAGAATCCAGGGACAAGGAAGGAAAAAGTTTGTTTTTCTTTGTTGATAAAGGTTAGTGTTAAAAGGGGAAGTCGCACAATAGTGAACGCATATTTCCTGTATTGCTGCCACATGTTAAACGGTCATTGTATGTATAGCGTTATTGCTTGTTAAAACCTCTGAATTATACTGCCATATTAAGGGAAAAAGGTTTTTATTTTCTGCGCAGAAAAGGAGTGTATAACTGAAATGTGTGATTGTAAAGGCTACTGGGCCTGATTCAGAGCCGGACGCTCTGACAGAGTGCTCGCTCTGAATCAGGGCCTGCCTTCTGGTTTTTTAGAGCGGCCTCCTGGCCGCTCGCATAGCTGTGGGTGACCACCCACAGCTATAGCGAGTGGCCATGATGATGGTCGCGATGGTCAAGACCATCGCAACCATCGGACTTACGATGAGACCCTTGTGGTAGAGTCTCTTTGCCGCAAGCCCAAGAGTGCTTTCGGCTCAAACAGAGTCGAAAGCACTCCCACTGACATCACTTGTGATGTCAGTGGGGCCGGCCCCAGATGGTAGGCGTTCCCATGGGAACGCCTCTGTCTGGGCAAATACGCCCCCGGCCCGCCCACCAAAGGGGGCATGCTGTCACTCAACATCGACAGCACGCCCCCTTTGGAACGAGACCCGGAGCAACGGCTTGCTCATCGCTATCCGGGTCTCGTGCATGCGCTCGACGGAGCCGGCTCCATCGTGCGCATGCGCACTGGGCCACCATCGACCCGCTTGCGAGCGCTCAGCGCTTGCGAGTGGGTCTGAATCAGGCCCACTGTCTGTTAAGCCTAAAATAGTGGAAGTTACTGTCTGTTAAACCTCGGTAGGTGCCCGAAAGGGCAGCACACACTATTGGGCCAGTGTACAAAGTAGGTATATTGTGGTTTAGGTTATCGAGAAACTAAAGGGTTTCTTGGTCCGAACATCCATTAATCGCAAAGTCCATTGATCAGTTAGGTTCCTTGGGCAATGCGATTGTACCGCATGATTATATAAATTGCGGTTGTGAAGTGGGTGTCGTGGGAGTGAAACTGCTGGCAAGCGTAGGGGTTATTGGAACTTCTAGATGCTACCAGTGGGAGTAAACTCAAAGTAGGAAGCCAGTGGTGAAGCTTGGGTTAAATTTACCACAAGTAAAATAATTCGCTAGGTGGTTACTTTACTCCTCGTGTATACACACGGATAATATCGTAGCGGTGAAGTGGGGTATTGCGGGAAGGAGCGAGCGGCTGAAGCTTGGTTTAATGCGGCCGCAAGTAGAATAATTTACAATAGGTGGTTAGTCTGCTCCTCGTTGTGCAGGCCGAATGTAATGCCAGACGGGTCAGCTGGGTATAATGGGAGGGAGTGAGTGAACGTTACTCTCTGAAAATCGATCACCAGTCAAAATTCTCTAGAAATTGCTAAGCGTTTTCCCAGATGGGTGCAAAGCCATTTCTAGGAATGTGCTGCAGATGGAAGGGCTGTTAGAATTGGCCAGGTATGTTATGTTTAAAAAGTATGGTGCGTATGCTACAGCATACTGCGACATGTGGGTCAAAATAACCAAGAAAAGTAGAATACCTTATCCTAAGATTGGTAGCTTTGATTCGGAGGTTCTGAACAATCTCAGAGACAATATATGTTTAGTGAAGTCTCTGAAGAAAAGGGTAAAGTTTAACGATTGCTTGAAGTTGTGGCAGCACGAGGGGGAAATGTGGCTTAGGGGTGTGCACGCGACGCAAACTAGCGTCTCATGCATGACCCAAAGGAGCGCACACTCAAATAGCGTTGCGTGCGCACGGCAAAGTAGCACACATGCACAGCAAGGTAGCGTTGCGGAAGGTAATGTCAGTAGTGTACGTGCACCACTACCACACTATGCGGATGTAGGTACCTTCGATCTAAAAACCTATAAAAATGTAACAAGTAACTTGTACCCTCTTCTAAGTAACTATAAGGAACATGTTTATGATGCAGATGATGAACCTGTTGTGATGTCCACTCTTTCCCATGTTGCACAAATGTTAAATGTACCACCACAGCAAGCACAGGTAGCTGCCCCGCTTGTACCAGAAATGGAGGTAGCCCCACCAGTACAGGAAGTATTAATACCCGCTTTAACAGTAGCGGAGATTACTAATACCATACGTAGTAGCAGTAGGCTGAACCCTCAACTAGGTAATCAGGCCAAAGGTAGCATTATGGAAGGCATCCATCCCGTCCGGACAATAACTGTTCCCAATGGGAATCCAGACGCACATGGTGTAGTGGCCACAAGGGATGTAGTGATGCATTGTCCATAGACAAGAGCTGAACTACGTTCTTTAATGACAGATTTCCCCGACCCTAGGAAAGAACTAGCAAAGTGCCAGAGATTTGTAAAGGATTTAGGTAATGCTCATGAGTCAACCAATAAAGATTGGCGAGTGGTATTACGGGCATGTCTTCCACACAATACCGACGTGAAAAAGTTTATCACAGCTTGTGTATTTAATGGAGATAGTCCCATAACTGATACAGGTAATCAGGACAATATAACCAACATTGTGACCCAATTGGCTGTATTTTTCCCATTATTTGTTAACTGGAGTAAAATCTTCACGATTAAGCAGAAAGAGTGAATCTGCAGAAGATTATTTTACAGACTATTATCCAATACACAGATATAGAGGATATAAAAGACAATACCCATCACAGAGAAATGACAATCACACTGCTTATGGATGGTCTTAAGGACACTCTAAAAGCCAGGATTCAGACCTCACTTCCTGGATGGAGGGGCATTACACTAGACACACTCAGGGAATCTACAATTGAACATGATAAAAACATCTTGAGGAAGAGAGAAATGCAGAGTGAGAAACTAATGGCTGTTAGTATTCAAGCTCTGGAAGGAATGCAAATAACACCGCAACACTCTTACCACACTCAGCCACAATACACTCATCCCATACAACCTCCAAACCCTTATCCCTATACATAACCACAATCTTTCCTCATTCCCCAATCCACACAACATCAACCTTTTACAACACGTCAACTACGATGGTGTTATAAATGTAACCAGGAAGGCCACATAAGTAAGTTCTGTAAGGCTAGGAAATGGGAAACGCCAAACCAGGGAACACCGACATACCCACAAAAGGGGCACCCACCACAGAAAGGACAATTCCAGCCATCACCTGCTCATGTCGCAGCAGTGAATGCTTTGCTGGAAGAAGATAGTCAGCTCTAGGGGTCAGGTCACACCTGTAGTCTACAGTCAGTCAGGTTAACTGGGGATGTTAGAGAAGAACCTGTCATGTTAGTTGATGTAGCTGGTACTAAAAACATTCTTTTCTTGTAGACACAGGGGCGACCAGATCACTGATAAAATCTCCATCTAATTTACAGGTGACCAGCGAAACAGTACCAGCAATGGGTGTAAAGGGTAAAGTGCAACATTATCCTTTAAACAAATCTGCAGAGGTTACTATCGGTCCATTGCATTCCAGGCACTCCTTTCTCCTGGCAGCAGTGGCCCCTACTAATCTACTGGGAAGGGATGTTATGTAAAATGGGATGTGTAATTTATTGTACCCCTGATCGTATATTTCTAGATAGAACAGAGAGAGTTGTGCACGAGGTGAAGGATATACTGGACACTCCCCAAAGGTTATTGTTTCACTCTACTGTTTCAGATAAAAATCCACCTCAAGTAGAACAAATGTTATCTCAGATACCGGGGTCCCTCTGGACCAAAGATGGACAGGACACTGGATTGATGGCAAAAGTAGCTCCCGTAATAGTAAATCTAAAAGCGGTGGGCAAGCTCCAAAAATTCCTCAGTACCCGTTAAAACAGGAGGTAGAGATAGGGGTTTATCCCATAATTGAGCGGTTATTACAACAGGGGATTTTAGTTTGTACAGCGAGTGTAGCCAACAGTCCCATCTTTCCTGTGAAGAAGAGTGGTGGGAGGGGTTATAGGCTGGTACAGGACCTTAGAGGGGTTAATAAGGTAGTAGAGAGCCAATTCCCCATAGTGCCAAACCCAGCTGTCATCCTCATGGAGATCCCACCAAATGCAACCCATTTTACTGTCATTGACCTCTGTTCTGCTTTCTTCTCTGTCCTCCTTAACCCTGACTGTCAGCACCTATTTGCATTTACATACAGGAGGGTACAATACACATGGACACGATTGCCCCAGGGCTTCATAGACAGCCCCAATATCTTCTCCCAGGCCTTACACGACTGTTTACAATATTTTCAAACTGCCAATGGATCTGTTCTAATACAATATGTGGACAATTTATTGTTGTGTTCTGATTAGTTTATGTCATGTTTAAATGATACTAAACTTTTATTGCTTCATCTCTCGCAAACAGGACACAAGGTTGCTAAGGACAAACTACAGCCATGCCAGTCCAGGGTTAAATACTTGGGACATTGCCTAACCCAGGGGTTACGACATCTAACTACTGACAGAATCCAGGCCATACAGAAAATGACACTGCCGCAGAACCAACAGCAAATCCGTACCTTCTTGGGAATGTGTGGATACTGCAGAATGTGGATCCCAGTTTTACATTACAGGACTTAGGGCCTGATTCAGAGTTGGGAATAGAGAGAGATATCTCTCTCAACTGTGAACCTGAACAAACCATATTGCAATGCAAGGGGTGTAAATACATACATTTTTATACATGTGGGGTAAATACTGGCTGCTTTTGCATGTAGCCCACAAATACTGCACAGCATTATTATCACTCTACAATTTAGATGGCAGTTTGGAAACACTCCTCCCAAATCTAAATCTCTCTGCACATTTTAAATCAGCCCCACCTGGAGTGCAGCATGGTTTCACCGAGATGATCAGTTGAGAGAGATATCTCACTCTATTCCCGAGTCTGAATCAAGCCCTTAGTCTCTTCCTCAAAGCCCGATCGTGTCATATGCACAAGGAAACAGAGCAGGCTTTCCTTAATCTTAACGATAGTCTGACAAGAGCACCTGCCCTGGGAATACCTGATTATGAAATTATGAAATTTTTTTTAATTTGTACTGTACAGAAGCTAATGGTAGCGCAGCAGGTGTCCTCACACAAAAACATGGTGATGCCAGTAGGTCCATAGCATACTACACTGCACAAGTGGACACTGTGGCAAGATCACTCTCAACATGTTTAAGAAGTGTAGCAGCAACTATTGGTCAGTAAGAGTGAGGATGTAGTATTAGGCCATGATATGATTGCCTATACACCCCATGCTGTATCTGCTTTGTTAAACTCTGCCCAAACCAGGCATGTCTCCTCAGCTAGGTTCACCAAATGGGCACTAGCCCTAATAGCACCTGCAAACATCACCATTAAGCGGTGTTAACGTATTTGCCATATGTGCCTCAGGATGCACAAAGGGTGGAGAGAGGTTGAGTCACTGGTGAAAGGTGAGTTCTGCAGGTATATTGATACACATGATTGTATGGATATTTGAATCACACCTTTACTGCAAGACCAGACATACGGGATACACCTTTAGAAAATGTAGATGTGACATTTTACAGGGATGGGAGTTGTCATAGACAGACTGACACTGGAGAGTTATGTACAGGTTATGCTGTTGTAAATGACGAAGACATCATAGAAGCTGAACCTCTAGATCTACCTCACTTGGCCCAAGTGGCGGATCTGGTGGTACTAAGAAGAGCGTATGAATTAGAAAAAGGCAAATCTGCTAATATCTACACTGACTCTAGGTACGCCTTCGGGGTAGTACATGATTTTGGTGCTCTATGGGGTCTGAAAAATTTTATGACAGCAGCAGACACACCAGTCGCACATTCCAGACATATAAAAGGACTACTGACAGTGATCCAATTGTCTAAGGAAGTGGCCGTGATTAAGTGTAAAACTCATACATGTGAGGACGATCCAGTGTCACTGGGCAATAACAGGGCAGATGAAGCTGCCAAATGGGCAGCAGGTTTAAGAATAAACATGCCAATTAACCAAATGATGTTTCAAATGATTGATATGCAGAAATTAATTGAGATGCAAAATTTATGTTCCATTCAGGAAAAGGCAGTCTGGAAGTCCAAGGGATGTGGGCAAGAGTCCTCTGGACTCTGGAGAGATGGACAAGGTAAGCCAGTGGCTCCCAAGGCATACTACCCAAGCCTGGCTGAGGCAGCGCATGGTCTGACTCACTTGGGAAAACAAAGTATGTGCAAATTGGTGAGAGCATACTGGTGTGCACCGGGTTTTTCTTCCCAAGCGGAAAAGAGAGCAATGTCCTGTTTGACCTGCTTGAGGAAAAAACATTGGGAAAACAATCCCTACCAAGCCATCCCACATTCCCCCGACCGACGGACCTTTTCAGGTAATACAAATTGATTTAATCCAATTACCACCCTGCAGGAATCTCAAGTATGTATTAGTGTGCACTGATGTGTTTTCTAATTGGGTTGAGGCATACCCAGCTGCCACTAATACTGCTGCGTTCACTGCTAAGAAAATAGTTCAGGAGTTTGTATGCAGATACGGTATCCCTAGAATTATTGACAGTGATAGGGGTACTCATTTCACAGGTGATGTCTTCCAAAACATGTGTAAGTTGATGGGTATTAATAGTAAACTTCACACCCCCTACCGACCGCAAGCCCGTGCCAAGGTGGAGAGGATGAACGGTACTATTAAAAATAAATTAAGTATGATCATGGCAGAAACTGGACTGGGGTGGCCAGAAGCACTACCACCTGTCCTTCATAGCATCAGGACACCTCCTAGACCGCCTCTCAATCTGTCACCCTTTGAAATACTGTTTGGTAGACAACCTCATTTGATTATAAGTCCACAGGAAGATTTTAAACGCAACAACGAGGTAACTGTAAGGTATCTTATAACAATGAGTAAACAGTTAAAGCAACAAAGGCAGAAACTGAAATTGTTGTCACATGATATGCCAGAAACAAACTGTCATGATGTAGAACCTGGAGAATTTGTTATGATCTGAAATTTCTTGCGTTCAGGTTGTTTGACAGATCGGTGGGAAGGTTCGTATCAGGTGTTGCTGACGAGTTCAACTTCATTGAAGGTTGCAGAGAGAGATACCTGGGTCCATTCCACTCACTGTAAGAAAACCTTGTCCGCCTTCCGCCTTGTCTCTCCACCAACCGGTGGAGAGACAAGGCGGAATTGAGGCAGATAACATGGACCTGTCAATTGTGAGTCTGTTCCGGGAGGGTTATAGGTTACAGTGAGATACCGGAGCTAAAGAAATTTGTAAATCACTGTTTTACGCAATGGAGTGGACTGCTGTGGTTATCTTTGTATTTTCTCCCAGAGTTCTCATCATCCTGGGTTGTTTCGGGATCTCTGGTTTCTGTGACGGAGGACAGAGGACTGAGAGGGGAGCTCAGGGTGATATCGATGGAGTGGAGTTGGGAGAAGGAGCAATACAGTCACAAGGATGGTATCTGACCAAACCCAGTACAGTAATTGCTAAGAGATCTGTTATTTTGGAAACTCAAAGACAATGTTAAGGTCTATCATCTGAGGATTACTGTATGTGTGAGTTTTGTGGGTCCCTAATTGATGAGAATTGCAACCAATGATGCCAACCTAAGTATAACCCATATTGGGGTGGGTATCCTTTAGAGGATTATCATACCATGGTGGGCAAAGTTTTAAACCAAACTGGCTGTTGAGTATGCTCTCATGTGCCTCAAGGACAGCATAATGTAGGGTTAGTGCCATTCCCATTGAATGTCTCTGAGGTTTTAGAATCGCAAAGAGGTAATGCGCTGGATTGAAAATTTCTTAAGTCCAAACCACCTCATTTTAAACTCCACCAGTACCAAGTAGATAGATCATTTTTATGTTTGAACATCACCAACTCAATAAACCAGGAAGTTGGGAGGTGACGGGGAATAACCAGACGCTGACCTTCTCACCAAGAGCTGATAATGAACCTATAAATCTTGAACTTTTACGCACAATTACACTAGGTGGAAGACACTTCCGGTATAAATATACACTAAGTTCCACCAAATAAATGGTTGGTAGGGTACCAGAAGGATATTGTGCCAAGATATTACAACCAGAAACGTGCATAAGTGAAATGGGAGAACCTGAAATAGGATCACTTGCTAGGGAAATGTGTGGGTTATTGATGTTTACTATCCCTTATGTTCTCCCCGATGATGTAGATTTCATATGTGGTAGAAAAGCATATAAGTGGCTCTCTCCGAGTTCTGAAGGTTTGTGTTACCTGGGAAGAGTAGTTCCAGAAGTTATGACCCTTACACATGGTGAAATGCTTGGTATTCATAAAAACACACCATCACCATATCTTCACACACAGTATGAACACAGTGACAAGAGAAACGTGATATCTGGTGATGTATATAAAGCCACACAATGAATTGGTGAAACAATGGGCTTCCAAGTTTTGGTAGCATTGGATCCCACCAGGATTGCTCGGGGCACTCTAAATTTCAGATATATTCAAAATCTTGCTAAATTAATAGATAATATCACCAAGATGTATGATGACACGTTTAGGTATAAAGGTAGGGAGTTGCAAGCTTATAAGAAAGAACTTGTGCAACATAGACTAGTGTTAAATTATTTAACAGCTGTCACTGGAGGGTATTGTGTAACTTTGGCCACCCAATTTGGTGTAAAGTGTTGCACCTATAATACAAACGATACTAGTGACCCCAAGGAGGTGATAGACCGGAAGATGAATGAAATTCAGCAGTTAAAATGGGATTTTCGGAAGAACCATAATGCTTCTGTGGCTGAAGTAGAGGAGAAGGTAGAAGAATGGGTTACATGGTTGAACCCAGTGAAATGGTTCTCCGGCCTAGGAGAGTGGGTCCAGGAAATGATTGCTAGTATAGGTAAACTCCCGATCCTCATATTGGTTGTCATCATAGTAATTGGCTTATGTGTCAAACATGTTCCTACTGTTTTGAAATGTGGAAAATGTAAAGATAAGGTAAATCAAAGGAATTAAATTATGATGGCGGTCAGTAGTAACAGTATGAATACCAAGGTAAATGAAGAACTGCATTACAACCCTGAACTAGAATGTACCATCAGATGATGTATAAATTTAGCCATGCATGAAATGTGTTATTAAATGTTATTTTAAACATCTTAAATAATGTAAGTCCATATCCCCTTCAAGACTTCCTTTATAGGTTAGGTGCATCCCCACATCTTTCCCATAATCTTTCAGATCTGCGGTGTGCGTTTAAGGGTAGTTTTATGTCCCTCTCAGTGACACATTATTGATGGTTTAAGAACCACCTTGTGCCATCCCATAATATAACATTAAATAATATGTCATAGTGTAAGCCTAAATTAATTTTAAAATCAGAGTGTGATAGCGTATTGTTTGCTATCAAAGGGTGGACTGTCGAAGCTGGATGATTGACTGAGACAGAGGGCCTGATTCAGAGCCATTCGCTATTTGCGGACGGTCGTTCCAAAAAGGGGCCGGCTATTTAAATTGAGCGCTCGCTCTCTGCGGTTTGTTGACACCTCTATGTCTGAGTGAGCGAACAAAAAATGCACTCGCTCTTTTGTAAAGACGCCACTTTGCCGTTCACATCACACATCATCTCCGGTATTTATTAGATTAATCGGGTACATCGAAAGGCATCTTAACTGCTCGCAGTGCTTGTGGTGGGTTTTTCTTACCGCTATCAATGCGAGCAGTTCAGGCTAAAAGACAACCAAGTGACGTGGTTGATGACGCTCCTTTACTAATTATGCACTCCCATTAAACGCCCTTGTGACCGTTAGGCACGCCCGTGTTCGGATCTCCACTCCCCCGTTTTCAAGCACCTTCCCCCTGTTACCACCCACAAACGGTACATTCTGTCAATCAAATTAGCAGCCCCTCGCTGTTTTGTGAGCACACGATGTCCGACCGCAATGACTGTTTTGCGCATGCGCATTACGACCCATACGCATGCGCAGTTGTGCGAACATCGCTCAGAGCGAACGAGCGGCCGCTTATGAGCGGCCCTGAATCAGGCCCAGAATCTTTTAAAAATCAAAATCTGCACGACACCATTTTGCGAATGGCAACAAGACGCCATTTTGCGAATGGCCGCCCAGCGCCATTTTAACGAATCTCACAGAATATCAGTACATACGGCGATGTTATTATTTAGCGTCGTGCGATTCCCACACAATGGAACACTATTAAAAGTCCTCATTATATAAATACATACATTTACTAAAACATATAATATGAACAATCCTGCAAAACACATACCACGGTGTACTCCACAAACACGTAGACGCACAGCGCTAACTATCATCTTTTCTTAATACACTTACGTATTGCACACTTGCATAGAAAGGTTCCCTAGCATTAAGGTTAATATTAAAGGTGTTATATGTTATCAAATCTATTGTGAAATACAGGTATTTTGATATCTAGGGTATAGTACATGATAAACAGATTGTTTTTGGTGCCATTCTGAACCACTGTTTATTTGCAGATTTCCAGTTCCATCGGCGAGGAAATCGCAACATGCGTCTGCAAATTATGGATCATAGAGAGATAGGCATTGTAATTGAAATGTACTCTGTAAATGTAATGTTATTAGCCAGTTTAGACTTGTTCTTCGGCGGGAAAACGGACACAAAGAGCTGTTGGAGGCTGAACTATTACAATATAAACTGACCTATGAACTGCACCGTAACAAAAGAACCAGGAAGAAGAAACAATGGGATTATGCCAACTTGTTCTATTGTATTGCCTATCTCTGTAAGAGTACATAAACAGGCACTCTGAATCTGATAGCCATCATTTTCTTGCTATTGACGGAGGCTTCACCTTTGATGCTGGAAATCTGGATCCAGAGTGCATGCATATGTATTTGACTGTACCTAGTGATTGTATAATTTGTTTGCGCTAATTGTATTTAGATCACAGCATGTAACTATATGCTTTTTGGTAAATAATATCTTTTTGTGCTTTGGAACCACAATCAAAGTCTAGAAAGCAATTATTTCTTGTGCAACTTATAACACTAAATAGCGACATTTAGGGTGTATAGATCATTAGGTATTCATACGTCCCATTATATCTGTTAACTCTCTTTCTTCTTTTCTTTCCGCCTATGTTGATAGTCATCTTTAACCACGTGTCTCACAGCTGAGGTTCCATATACAATATACTTCTCATTTTTTACAAATTATTCTAGGTGTTAAATGGAAATCTTCCTATGCCTTTCTGACTTTGGATGTTCAAAGTCTGTATAACAATATTCCACACAAGTTGGGTGTTCAAACTATACAGGAATTACTTATTCATGATGGGGACCTCACTGTGAGACAGACAGTTTATTCTTGATGCTATTCATTTTATTTTGACGCACAATTATTTTCTTTTTTCTAACACATTTTATCTTCAAACTATAGGGAAGGCCATGGGGACCAGGTTTGTGCTGATTTACGCCAACCTGTACATTGGGCATGTTTAGGACAACCTCGTGTGGGGTGGCAGACTCGGTGCTCGCCTGGTCTTCTATGGCCGTTACATAGATGATCTATATTTTATTTGGGATGGGGATTCTATCACCGCATCTGACTTAGTTTTCTCAACATGAAGACACTTAATTTGGTTTTTACACACACGTATGACAGGAAGAAGGTAAACTTCCTGGATGTGACCCTAGAAATAATTAATAATGAAATACAGACTTCAAATTACATCAAAGAAGTCGGGAGTAATGTATATATCCATTCCAAGAGGGGCATATGCCCTAGGAAAACTAATATCCCTAAGGGCCAATTATTAAGTCTAAGGAGGAATTGTTCCTCCAAAGAGGTCTTTAGTCAAAAAGCCACCACTATGTTAGATTCCTTTTCTAGCCGGGGTTACCCTAAACACTTAACCATTGATAGAAGCCGTTCGTTATTTCAAAAATTAAATGAGAATCATCAAAATCGAAAGACATGGTCTTTATATTAAATTTAATAAACAATCAAATGAGATTAAATGGATTATAAAGGAAAACTATCATATTTTTAAATGTGATTCAATTCTGATAGATTATCTTCCAACTAATCCTAGCTTCATATTCAAGTAAAATAGGTCATTGAAAACTATTCTCGCCCCAACTTTATTAAGCCAATTGCTGAGGAAAAAGAAGCTACTACAGATAATTTATCGTGGCTTCCACCCAAACTGTCTGGCTTTTTCAAATGTGGAAAAAATAAATGTACAACTTGCAAACATGCTATAAACAGCACCAATTATAACAGGGGAACAGTCACAAAAAAGTTGAAGCTTTATAAATTGCGATACTACCTGGGTAGTTTATCGATTACAATGCGGGTGCAATTTAAATTATGTGGGAAGAACTACAAGACCTTTAAAAGTTTGATCTAAGGAACACCGCAGAAATATTGTGAAAGGCTTTCGTAATCATGGTCAGGGCCGGATTAAAGGGGGGGGCGACAGGGGCGATCGTCCCTGGGCCCCCACACACAGTCATTGGGGTTAAAGTGAACTGGAGGAGACGGAACCAGTTCCGCCTCCTCCGGACACCTAACCCCGGTGCCGCACAGAGACACCAGGCGCCTGCTGAGATTGTAACCAGCGGGCGCCCGGCCCCCTCCCCACAGCGGCAGCCAGAGCTGGAGACTAGAGCTCACTCATGAGCTCTGGCTTCTGGCTCAGGAAGTGAACTATGGGAGAGACATCATGAGTCTCTCCCATAGTGCAGAGGAGCAGCGCCAGCCGAGCGGATCAGAAGGCAGCAGGAGCGGGGCTTAAGCCAAGTATGATTTTTTTTCTCTTTAGCGCAAGCGGCTTTTCCACTGCTGGGGGGGACAATACTCGGGGGGACATTACTACTGGGGACATTACTCGGGGGGGACATTACTCAGGGGGGGATATTACTACAGGGGGCATTACTACAGGGGGCCTTACTCAGGGGGGACATTACTACTGGGGGCATTACTCGGGGGGGGGGCATTACTTGGGGGGGGCATTACTCAAGGGGGACATTACTACAGGGGACATTACTCAGGGGGGACATTACTACAGGGGACATTACTCAGGGGGGCATTACTACTGGTGCCACTACCACAGGGGGCATTACTACTGGTGCCACTACCACAGGGGGCACAACTACAGGGGTATTACTACTGAGGGCATTACTATTGGGCACACACAGGGGGCATGACTACTGGAGGCACAACTACAGGGGTATTACTACTGGGGGTATTTATACAGGGGGCATTACTATTGGGAACACTACTACTGGGGGTATAACTACAGGGGGCACTGCATAAGGGGCAACACTCCTGGGTGCACTGTATAAAGGGCATGTAATAGGGGCCCCACATGTTTGTTGCCCAGGGGCCCCCACAGACCTTAATCCGGCCCTGATCATAGTATACTGAGATATTTTGCTGAACATCACAAAGGGGATCTAAGTTCACTTCCAGTTATTGGTTTACAACACCCTTTAACACAATAGGGGAGAGACAGATTCGAAATACTTTGCAGACAAGAGATCTATTGGACTTTCCAATTGACTTCCCTCTTTCCGAGTGGTCTGAATGAAGCATTAGAGCTGAATGCAATTATTTACTTTGTTCCAGTTCCCTGTTAAAAGGTTTATTATTTAAACAAGTTTTGTATATTATAATGAATTGTTAATCCAACCACTAAAATAAAGGCTAATCCCTAAATGAATAAATAGACCTTGTATATTTGATGGATTATGACTAATCTTTTTATTGGTAATCATATCTACTTATTTATATATTATCTAGCAATGGAAGTTAGAAGATTATTTAATTCAATGGTGTAATCAGTGATGAAATTGTACTATGTGATTAATTGTCTATCAGTCCAATTACTAAATCATTCTACACTGAGGGCCTGATTCAGAGCCGGACGCTCTGACCAGAGCGCTCGCTTTGAATCAGGGCCCTCCTCCCTCAACTTGGAGCGGCCTCATGGATGCTCGCATAGCTGTGGGTTACCACCCACAGCTACAGCGAGCGTCCATGATGGTCGCAATGGTCAAGACCATCGCGACCATCGGGCTTGCGACGAGACCCTGCGGTAGGGTCTCGGTGACCGCAAGCCCTGGAGTAATTTTGGCTCTATCAGAGCCAAAATCACTCCCACTGACATCACTACTGATGTCAGTGGGGCCGGACTCAGACGGTAGGCGTTCCCATGGGAACGCCTCCGTCTGGCAGCCACGCCCCGGCACGCCCACCAAAGGTGGCGTGCTGTCAATCAACATCGATAGCATGCCCCCTTTGGTGCGACGGCCAAGCCATCGTTATTCGGGTCTCGCGCATGCGCACGACGGAGCTACCTCCATCGTGCGCATGCGCAATTCAGCACCATCGACCCGCTTGCGAGCGTCCTGCACACGCGAGCGGGTCTGAATGACCCCCTGAGTGTATTATTTCTTCCTTTTTATATATATATATATATATATATATATATATATATATATATATAAAAGGTTGTACAGTTTGAGTCTCCCATATCCAAATATTCCGAAATACGGAACATTTTTAGCATGATTGAGAGGACCCCCTTATACAGGCCTCCAGTAGTACCCCCAGTAGTAATCCTCCTATGCAGTGCCCCTTATACAGTGCCCCCAGTAGTGGTCCCCCCTGTGCAGTGCCCCATGTGCCCCCAGTAGTAGCCCCCCTTGTTGTGCCCCCAGTAGTGTTCCCCCTTGTAGTGCCCCCAGTAGTGGTCTCCCCCTTGAAGTGCACCCAGTAGTAGTCCCCCCTTGTAGTGCCCCCAGTAGTAATCCACCCTTGTAGTGCCCCCAGTAGTGGTCTCCCCCTTGTAGTGCCCCCAGTAGTGCTCTCCCCCTTGTAGTGCCCCCAGTAGTGGTCTCCCCCTTGAGGTGCCCACAGTAGTAGTCCCCCCCTTGTAGTGCTCCCAGTAGTCTTCCCCCCATTGTAGTGCCCACAGTAGTAATCCCCCCTTATAGTGCCCCCAGAAGTAATCCCCCTTGTGGTGCCCCCAGTAGTAATCCCCCTTGTAGTGCTCCCAGTAGTAAACCCGCCTTGTAGTGCCCCCAGTAGTAATCCCCTTGTAGTGCCCAGTAGTGCTCTCCCCCTTGTAGTTCCCCCAGTTGTACTCTCCCCCTTGTAGATTTCCCAGTAGTGCTCTCCCCCTTGTAGTTCCCCCAGTAGTGCTCTCCCCCTTGTAGTTCCCCCAATAGTGCTCTCCCCCTTGTAGTGCCCCCAGTAGTGCTCTCCCCCTTTTAGTGGCCCCAGTAGTGCTCTCCCCCTTTTAGTGGCCCCAGTAGTGCTCTCCCCCTTTTAGTGCCCCCAGTAGTGCTCTCCCCCTTTTAATGACCCCAGTAGTGCTCTCCCCCTTGTAGTGCTACACGTAATTAAAAAAAAAAACACTTACCTGAATCGACACTCCCGCCACCGCCATCCACTCCTCCGTTCGTCCTCCCGGGCGGGGCCACTCTGCATTATGGGAGAGACGTCATGACGTCTCTCCCATTACCCACTGCAGGAGGCGGAAGATGGAGCGGCTCCTGCAGTGGGCGCAGCGGTAGTCAGTGAGAGTCTGACAGACTCTCATTGGCTGCCACTTAAAACAAACACACAGCTGCCAGGGCCGGCGGCTGTGTGTTTTTACAGGCACTGTGTAGCGCTGATCGGGATCCTACACGCACGGTGCAGTCTGTGTCACAGAGACACAGGGCCTGATTCTGAGCCGGACGCTCTGACCAAAGCGCTCGCTCTGAATCAGGGCCCTCCTACCTAAAAATGGAGCGGTCTCCTGGCCGCTCGCATAGCTGTGGGTGACCACCCACAGCTTATGTGAGCGGCCAAAAAGATGGTCGCAATGGTCAAGACTATCGGGCTTGCAACGAGACCCTGCGGTAGGGTCTTGCTGCCACAAGCCATGGAGTGCTTTTGGCTCTATCAGTAGTACTCCCCCCATTGTAGTGCCCCATTGTAGTGCCCATCACTAGTGATGTCAGTGGGGCCGGCCCCAGACGGTAGGTGTTCCCATGGGAACGCCTCCGTCTGGGCAGCAACACCCTCGGCATGCCCACCAAAGGGGGCGTGCTGTCACTCACCATCGACAGCACGCCCCCTTTGGTGCGAGACCCATAGCGACAGCTTGGCTGTCGCTATGCGGGTCTCGCGCATGCGCACGACGGAGCTCCCTCCGTCGTGCGCATGCGCACTAGGGCACCATCAACCCGCTTGCGAGCGCTCAGTGCTCGCGAGCGGGTCTGAATCAGGCCCACATACTGCCCACAGCCAGCGGCCCACATGGTGCTGTGGCCTGGGGGGCACATGGCTCCCTGCCCCCGGCCCAGATCGCCACTGACCTTGGCTCATGGGTACAAACAGGAGTATAGGCATACTAGTGACAATGTAGGAGCCACAGGCTAGTGATAAGCATGGATACTTAAGAATGTAAGCTCTCACGAGCAGAGACCTCTTCCCTCATTTGCTTCTCTTTACATTTTCTTCTACTTCTTACTCCCCCAGAAGGGCACCTAACACTTGACTGCTAACTCCCTGCTGCTTATTGTGTTTTCATCGCTATTGCAGCTTTGTATATAAACCATGTCCTTCTCCTGCACTGTAATGTACTGTAAGTTACTCATTTCTTGTTCACTTATTAATTTATGTACTCTGTAAGGCACTGCGGAACACTTGTGGTGCCATATAAATAAAGGATAATAATAATACTGAACTGGAACTGGAGTAAACAGACCAGGTCCATTGGGCGACCCCTCGCCTAATGACCTGTGAAGGCCAGCAAGACCCGGGATACACTCCATAGACAAAGGTGAACTCCTGTACTCAGAACAATAAAGTACTGGTAGATTGGAACTCAGAACTCAATTTACTGAGAGTGAGAGTTTATAGAAGTGAGTTTTAGAAGAGATGTTGCCAATAACAACCAATTAGATTCTACTGAACATTAAACTAACACTTTCTAGAACATAATAGCTAGAATCTGATTGGTTGCTATGGGCAACATTTCTTCTAAAAACTCTCACTTTTGTAAATTTATCCCCAGGAATCAGTATCTAATGTAGTTAGTGTGGTGTATATAGATCTCATTGTGATGTATGTATTCTGGTGGAAGGTTACAATGGATCTTATTATTTGCTTGTAGTAGTTGGCGTATGAATCTCTAGTTTTTGGTTTTGGTTTTCTGCAGTGTCTCAGTAAAGAAGCATGCTCACTCACTATGCCTAAGTTGTTAAAAAACCCTTATTAAAATATAAGTCCCAGACTTAACACTGGCGACGAGGATTAAAATCTTCTTCAGCATTGCTTCAGTGATCAGTGGAGCACCAGTGAACTGACACAGCACAATTGGAGGTGCAAGAGGAGCAGCACATGCAGACTGCCAGCATCACCTAGCCTGAATAAAGGGGCACATGAGTTATATCATTCTTTCTCTAAGGAAGGGAGGAAAAAGGGTATAAAGGCAAAATGTCACTATATATTAGCACAATAGCTGCTTTTGATAATACTATAGAGGACTGGGCTACATATATTGAAAGAGTGGAATTATACTGTCATATCAATTCTGTGCAGGAAGACAAGAAAGTAGCAGTCTTACTCAGTGTAATGGGTGCCAAAACATACAGTTTGCTAAGGAGTGTAATAACACCTGAAAAGCCAGCCAGCAAGTCATTCACTGACATAGTGGACATTTTAAAAAAGCATTTAAATCCTAAACCATTAGTGATTGCTGAAAGATTCAGGTTTCACAGAAGGGATCAAACTAAAAGTGAAAGTATATCTGAGTTCATTGCTGAACTGAGAAAGTTATCTGAAACCTGTCAGTTTGGAGCAGGGTTACTAGATGCCCTAAGAGACTGTTTAGTTTGTGGGATGACAAGTGCTAGTGTACAAAAGAAATTGCTGGCTGAGCCTGAACTGACCTTAGAGCGAGCACTATCAATAGCTATTTCAATGGAGACTGCAACCAGGGATGCATCCAAATTACAACAAAAGGGACCAGAATGTACTGCTAATCCAATTCATTGGAATCAGAGATAGTCCTGTGTCTTCTGTGGCAAGTCCTCACATGATGCCAGTCAGTGCTGGTTTAAAGACAAAGTGTGTAGAAAATGTAAGAAAAGAGGCCATATTAAAAGGGTGTGCCATTCAGGAAGAACACCCAACCACCCACAAGTATCCAAAGCCTATGGGACAAAATATACAACACCCCAGGTGCATAAGGTAGCTGACAATGAGTCAGACTCTACTGATAGTACTGGGACAGACAAAGGTTTAGGCAGCCTAGAGGTGCACTCTATAACAGCAAAAGAGTGCCAAGTGATTTGGGTCACCTTGGAAGTAGCAGGTATTGACTTAAAAATGGAATTAGACAAAGGCTCTAGTCTGTCAGTAATAAATGCAAGTGATTACAAACGCCTATTTGCTGAGATTCCTTTAAAGAAAACATCAGTAGCACTCCGCACATATATGGGCGAACCTGTGCCCCCATTGGGAAAAATAAAAGTATTTGTGAAATACAGAGGCAATACTCATAAGTTGTATTTATACGTACTTCCACAGGGTGGACCAGCACTATTGGGCGCGAATGGATAAGGAAAATTCAACTTGACTGGCAGTCCATTCACATGTTACAGCCTACCACATCTAATGTATCCAAAAGTGACGCAGCTACTAAAGGACTTTCAAAATTGTTAGCTGCTGCACAACCCATACTCCAACGAGGGATAGGAACGCTAAAGGGCATTAAGGCCAGTATAGAGTTGGATCCACATGCCGTTCCAAAGTTTCATAAAGCTCTTACAGTACCATATGCTATCCGACCAGGGGTTGAGGAGGAATTACGGAAACTGGAAGACTCTGGTATACTCTTCCCTGTAGAATGGAGTGAATGGGCTACGCCTATAGTTCCGGTAGTAAAAAAGGACAAAGCAGGAAGTATCCGAATTTGCAGAGATTTCAAAATGACAATAAATGCAGTACTACACACTGTACAGTATCCTTTGCCTAAAGGACATCTTTGCAGCTCTCTCAGGGAGCGACCGGTTCTCCAAAATTGATCTAGCTCAAGCGTACTTACAGATGGAAATAGAGAATGCATCCAAGAAATATTTAACCATCAATACACACAAATGCTTATTGCAATATAATTGTCTTGCGTTTGGACTATCTTCCACCCCAGCACTATGGCAGAGAGCAATGAACCGAGTCCTACAAGGAATACCAGGTACACAATGCTACCTGGATGACATAATTGTAACAGGCAAAGATAATGTGGACCATTTAAGTAATTTGGAAAGAGTATTAACCCGACTACAAGAATACGGACTCAGAGTAAATAAAGACAAATGTGCATTTTTCCAAGAAAGCATTTCCTATTGTGGACATGTAATTGATAGAGAGGGCCTACACAAGTCAAATTATAAAATTGAGGCAGTACTGCAAGCACCCTGGCCCCAGTCTGTGTCACAACTGAGATCTTACTTGGACCTAGTGAATTATTATCACAAGATCTTACCAAACATCTCCACAGCACTACACCCACTAAATGCCCTACTACAGAAAATGCACGTTGGAAATGGACGAAAGACTGTGAGAAAGCATTTTCAAAATCAAAAAAATTCTTACAACTGATAAAGTCCTTACTCATTTTGATCCAAATTTGCACATCAGACTGGCATGTGATGCCTCACCATATGGCATTGGAGCAGTGTTGTCACATCAACTCAGAGATGGAAGCGAGAAACCAATAGCATTTGCTTCACAGTCCTTGACAGTGGAGGAGAAGAATTATGCTAAAATGTAATCAATATTTGTATGGACAAAGGTTTACATTAATAACTGATCATCAACCATTGGTATCGATTTTTAACCCCCAAAAGGGAGTCCCAGCCATGACTGCTGCTCGTCTTCAACGTTGGTCATTATTAATGGGTGCACACACATATGACATTGAGTTTAAAGGAACAAAACTGCATGGCAATGCTGATGGTCTATTGCGCTCCCCCCCTGCCCCAAATTGAGGAGGACAATGGTAGAGACCCACTGGAAGTGTATCACAATATGTTAATACAACAGCTACCTATTACCAATGACATGATCAATCGGGAAACAAGGAAAAACCCGGTGCTATTTAAAGTAATGGACTTAACTATCAAAGGTTGGCCTAAACATGGCAATGCTCAATATTACGGCTTTTCGGCCAGGAGAGATCAACTTTCTGTATATCAAGAAACTCTAATGTGTGGGTCCAGAGTGGTAATACCACCTAAACTGCGAAGTAGAGTTTTGGCAACATTTACATGAGGGTCACCTGGGCAGGGTGAAAATGAAGAGTCTTGCTAGTAGCTACGTGTGGTGGCCAGGAATCGATGGTCAAATTGAAACATTGACAAAAGTATGTGAAGGATGCCAAAGAGTTAAAAATTCACCACCCTTAGCCCCGTTACACCCCTGGGAATGGCCATCATCTCCATGGCAGCATATTGACTTTGCTGGTCCATTCAGTGGACACTCATTCAAAATGGCCAGAGATAATAAAGATGAAATCCACTGCATCTGAGAAAACAATTGCAGTTCTGCGAACCATCTTTGCCAGAAATGGTCTACCGAAGCAAGTGACAATGGGCCACAATTTGTGTCCACGGAATTCAAAAAGTTCATGCGAGACAATAACATTAAACATTTTACATCAGCTCCACACCATCCAGCTACTAACGGTTTGGCTGAGAAATTTGTACAAACATTCAAAAAAGCTATCAAGTCCATGTACAATGAACATCTGCCTATGCAACACAAGATTGACAACTTCCTGTTTATATATCGTAGAACTGAGCAATCCACTGCCGGTCAGCCACCTGCTATGCTCTTTATGCAATGGAACTTGCGGTCTCAGCGGGACTTGATAAAACCAGATGTAAGATGAAAGGTACACGACAAACAGTTTCAAACTGTTTATCAGAAACCTACTCGGACCTTCCACATTGGCCAGCAGATGCTTGTCCGTGATTACAGAGGAGACAAATGGCAACCGGGAATAGTTTCTTCCAAATCCAGCCCTCTGATGTACGTTATAGAAGTGGGAGAAGAATTGTGGCGACGCCACATTGATCAAATAATTGAGGCCAGGAGGTGAACAGACTGTACATCCACACCTGGACATAGCCAAGCAAGTGATTTGGGAGTTTATGTATACCCCTCTGGGTCTGTTACAGAGACTGTTCCTGACACTGTAGAGAATGTATACCCCTCTGGGTCTACTACCTGGACTGTTCCCAAGCCTGTTACGTAGTCACCTGAATACCCTTAGTGACAACAACTGATCCTGAACCTTCTAGTGTGACTTTGGTGGAGCAGCTTGTCACTCTGGAACCTAAGCATCGTTACCCAGACAGAGTTCGTAAGGCACCCCAAAGGCTTGATTTGTAGCCTTCTGGGGTAACATATACATTGTATAATGCTAATCATTTTCTATGTCTGCATTTATCTAAGTTGGGAGGAGTGTAGTGTGTATAGTTCTCATTGCTGTGTATGTATTCTAGTGGAAGGTTACAATGGATCTTATTATTTGTTTGTATTAGTTGGCATATGAATCTCTAGTTTTTGTTTTTCTGCAGTGTCTCAGTAAACAAGCATGCTCACTCACTGTGTCTAAGTTGTTAAGAAACCCTTATTTAGTGTTCACTCTAGCTCCGGCGCCTAAGGCACGCGCCCAAAAAGGGGGCGTGTCTATAAGACGCGTCCCCTTCTCGTCATACTTGGGGGCGTGCCCGGCACTTACGGACATGACGGGCAGCCCCAAGCTTTGCTGACAGTGAGAATAGATGCCGGGCGCATGCACCCGGCGTCTATTCTCCGACGGTGACCGGGTCAACACACATTTCTCTACCCGCGGGACACTGCGACCCACGGGTGAAGACGGCACCCGCAGGCTGTGAGGGCAGAGTGCTTTTTGCCCTCCTTCTGGAGGGCAGGTGCTTTTTGCCCTCCAGAAGGAGGGCAGGGCGCCGTGCCCCACTAAAACAGCCTAGCGGGAACGCTACATATTAAAATATAAGTCACAGGCTTAACAGTTAGAGTACAGGTTGAGAAAACTAAAACTCTGGTACTGCTCTGATGCAAGACCTGAAACTGGAACTCAGTGAGGAACCAGAAACTGAGAGTCAGGATAAGTAATACAGATACTGAACACCTCAGTGTACAGACTGTATACTGCACACTGAACCCTAGCCCTGGAACCAGCACCCTTCTCTGAACCAGACCAAAACAATAGCACAGAGCACAGGGAAACCAATACAAGGTCAGCACAATAGTATAACCAAGTAATCTGAATAACCACAGAGTAATATAATAAAGGTACTGTAACTTGCATGCACACACTGTCCTAGCGGCTCTGATGTAGAGTGGAGTCCATATAGATGTACTAGTCAGGAGCGTTTCTAGAGAGGATGGGGCACATATGCAGTCTCCATCATGGGCCCCCTCCTCTCCGTCCGGTGGCCAACTGCGCACTGAGCAGTGCATGGCCAGCACCACACTTAAAGACTTTGGGGACTTAGAGTGTGCCCAGAGTCTATAGCACATGCGCAGGTCACTGGGAAAATGGCCACGGTGGCCATTTTCTCTGTACTGCGCATGCACAAATTACGGGAAAATGGCGGACATTTTAAAGTGGTGTTTACAGTGCAAACACTGGAGCCGTCATGGGACTCCAGAGAGGTAAGTATAATATGGGTGCAGGGTATGCAGTGCGAGCCCCCCCTGGACCCAGGGGCCCGTGTGCACCGCACACCCTGCACCCATTATAAATACTCCACTGGAACTAGGAGCAGATCTTTATGCAGCATGGAAGCATGGAAGCTGCAGTATTAGCAAATAGAATGCATGGAACAGTAACAAATGGGTATGTCTGAATGCAGCATGGAAGCTGCAACATTGGCAGAAATAGCTGAGGATGGTATCCAGCCAGTCGCTCACGAAATAGCAATGGAAGTCACAGGAGACATGATATCAGAACACAAGGAATGAACCCTGGTATGGGGACATGTTGTTCAACACATGTGCTGACTCCAGGTGCAGACTTAAATAGCAGACAGTCCATTCCCATTGGAGCAGAGGATCAGGTGAGCACTGGTGAGCTGTTCAGGTGCATCAGCTAATTGCAATGGAATGTTCAATGTTTCTGTAAAGACCTGGATACAGCAATGAAGGAGTGTCTGAGCTTGTTAGATGCTAAGACCCAGATTCGTGACAGATTCACCTCGACAGCCACGTCTCTTTTCTCTGCTCTGCTTTCCATGAGACCTGTCTCCAGCCTCTAATTGGCGGTAGGCTGTAAGATGGTGAGCCAGAGTGTGGTGTGTACTGAGCGCATGTGTTACACAACCTTGTGCCTGGTGGGGGTGCCACTGAGCTGACTGATGTCATGTGACACATTGCTCACCTCTCTTTCAACCGGCCTTATTATTACTGTTATGAGTAGTAGTGTAAGGAACTATCACATTAGGGGGCACTCTTGCCTGACCTACTTTCTCCAACATGTGGGGCCTTGACTGCAATAGCTCTTTTCTCTGCTTTCCACAACAGCTATATAGAGTAAAAAGCATACAGCGGCACTCGAAGACTATAAAAAAATTTTTAATGTGATCCTTCACAGCACCAACGTTTCGGGGCTCACATGCCCCTTTGTCAAGGTAGAAAATAAAAAAAAGAGAAAAGAAAAGACTCTTACCTTATACCCGGAGATGTACCACCTGTCAGCATATGGTGACAGGTCAGACTTTTTTGCATCCTCACTCAGATCGTGTTTTTCATATCAGGCACGTTTTGACTTGTACATCATCTTTTATTATATATCTCATTAGTTGTCCGTGCAAGTTACACTATGTGGGGAAAACCACCAGGACGATGAGAGAACACATGGCCCTTCATCTTTCCGCCATCAAAGGAGCACTGGCTGGCAGAACGGTGGATCAACCGGTTGCCAGACACTTCGCCAAAAAGAAACATACTTTCTCCGACCTCAAGCACATGGCCATTGACCATGTTCCTAGGACAACCAGAGGCGGCGACAGAGCAACTCGCCTTCTGCAGGTCGAAGCCAAATGGATCTTAATTTGAATACCATCAGTCCAGCAGGCCTTAACGAGAAGATTTCATGGAGTGTGTTCAACTGACACTCTTCCTTTTTTACATGTTTTCATTACTTCTTGTAAAAATCACTTTTTCCATCAAGGATGGGATAATTGTAGTTTTTGGCCTATGACCAAGTCCCTTCTCCTCCTTTATCTTGTTTTAAGTTTACGTCTCTTGGCTCTTTCAATGTTTGCCTATACCAACTCTGCTGTGCATTTACCTTATGTTACAGTTGCTACTTCAGCTGGTTATTGTATTTAGTTTTTGTTTATCTTTTTTACACACGCTACTTTATGTATTTTTTTGTTGTTCTTTTTCCCTCTTCTTTTTGTTTTTCATTCCTTGTTCCTCTCCCTCCCCCTCTTTGTTCCATTTTTTCTTTTTGTTAGATTTTTCTCCCTCCTTTTTTCCTCCTTCCTATTTTCTTTCCTCTATTTTTCTGTATTCTCCTTTCATACCCAGGTTATTCTTTCCCACTTTTTCTTTTTTTCCCTCTTCTCTTTTTTTCTCGTTTCCTTCCCTTTTCCCACTTTCTCTACCAGCATGTTATTTTTGCATTTTTTGCCGCTGTATATAGGCAGTGCACAGACTTATACTATTTCATATGTGGTTCATTTCATGTGGCTTATTGTATCTTTATATGTGTTTATCATATTTATTATCTTATTTGTTGTACACATTCCTGTCTTTCTTTTTTTCAACCAGGATGAAAAGCCGCGTCACCACGCTGGCGTCCTGGTTACCTAGGTTACCAGTGACTCACAGCACGATGACGTCTTCAGTGCGGGACTCTGGCAGCATCATGTGGGGTCCTGGGCGGTGTCCGGTCACACACACTCTGGTGGGCTTCTCCGGGTATAAGGTAAGAGTCTTTTCTTTTCTCTTTTTTTTTTTTTTCTACCTTGGCAAAGGGGCGTGTGAGCCCCAAAACGTTGGTTCTGTGAAGGATCACATTAAAACTTCTTGATAGTCTTTGAGTACCGCTGTACGCTTTTTACTCTATTTCATCAGCACTGTCGGCACAGGAGCACGTTCACCAGCTGTCTAGCAGAGTGCCAGTCCCTTGAGCTTCTATATATGTATGTATGGTGAGCGGGTTCGGTTTTACTCGGATTTACTCGGTTCTTATCGCCACTTTACTGCAAATTCGGATTTATTATATTGGCTATCCAAAACACATGATAGGCGATAGCCAATAAAATGCCGTTTAAAGATCCGAGTAAATCCGAGTAAAACCGAACCCACTCACCCCTAAAATATATATATATATATAAATATCTAAAGGGGCACTCACCAGGATTTAGAAAAAAAAGATTTTATTGACTTCAGTACTTTGTAGGTCCCCCAAGTGCAGACACCCTTCCTGGCAAACTGTCCACAAGTTCCTGGACAACAGCAGGTGGTATGCTTTGCCATTCCACCTTAAATACAGTGACCAACCATGAGACTGAAGATGGTCGAGCAGGCCTGGAATGCAACCGTTGCTCCATTTCATCCCAGAGGTTCTCAATGGGGTTAAGATATGGACTCTTAACTGACCAGTCCATCCGGCTTACCAAATTTTCTCTTTAACAGTCCAGCGATGCCATGGAAACATGACAGGTGGCATTGTCATCCTGATAAAACATTAGTTGTTTCCATAGAACTGCAAGTGCATGTGCCTCCCTACAAAGTGTTCTTGCTGAAACCGACACATTAGTGGCCATTTGGAACTTGTGTGTAGTGGTATGCATGGTATGTATTTTGCTTATGCAGGGGTGTCCATCAGGACAGCAGCACAGATGCAAACAGGACAGGAATGGTGAAGCATTGTCCAATTTGCATCTATGCTGTTATCCTGATGATGGTTCCTGAGAGAACCGAAACGTCGACTACTATGATGATCTTTTAGTGAGTTTTCAATAAAGATGTGATTTTATCTTTCAACTACCTGGTGAGTGCCCTTTTTTCTATGTTATACAAGGGTTGTTCACAAAGTAATGCCTAACTGCTCATAACTCTGAAATAATATGCAATATTTATTTGAAACTTTGTCAGTTTGTAGTTTAATATATCTACTAGCTATATACGTATTTTTGTTTAGGTATTCCAAGAAATACCATGGAATCCAAGATGAAACAAAGAGCAGTCATTGAATTTCTGGAAAAAGAAGCTGCAGTGCTACAGAAATCCACAGAAGACTGAAAAAAAGTGTATGGTGAGCGTACAATTGACTATAGCAATGTCAGAAGGTGGATGACGCGTTTTCAATCGGGAGAATCATCCGTGTGCGACAAACCTCGTGGTGGCAGACCATCAACTGCAGTGACAGCAGAGAAATGACACAAAGTCGATGGCATGATTCAGAAAGTCGTGTGACCATCAGAGATGTCAGCGATGAACTTGAATGTAGCCATGGCACTGTAAAAACACTAATCAATGATTTGGGATATCGTAAAGTGTGTGCTAAATGGGTTCCAAAGCAATTAACCAGGGATCATCAGGCCCAGAGGGTGCAAGTGTGCAATGACGTTTTGACCAACTTTGAAGCGAATCCTGAGACGTGTTTGGAAAATGTCATTACAGGAGATGAGACCTGGGTATTCCTTTATGACCCAGAAACAAAGGCCCAATCAAAGCAATGGAAACACCCAAGTTCACCTAGGCCAAAAAAGGTTAAATTACAGTGATCCGTAAACAAAGTCATGGCCACATTCTTCTGGGATTGCCTAGGTGTTATTCTCATCGATTACTTGGAACCAAACCAATCAATCAACAGTGATCGATACATTATTACACTTAAGAAGCTGAAAGAAGCCATCTGCAAAAAAAGGTCAACAATTCCACTGTCAAATGTCATCTTACACCACAACAATGCCAGACCTCACACTTCAATGGCAACATCTGTGGCCATTGCCAAAATGTGGTGGGCAATAATGCCACATCCACCATACAGTCCTGATTTGGCCCCTTCTGACTTTCATCTGTTTGGCCCTCTCAAATACTATCTCCGGGGTCAACATTTTGAAGACAAAGAGGTTGTTAAAAACGCCATATGCTCTGGGGTAAACACCAACCAAAGTGGATTCACAGCTTGGGTTGAGAGGTGGAGAAAATGTTTGAGGGCAGATGGTGAATTTTTTGAGTAGAGTCATTCTGTTACTAAGACTTCAAAGTATTTTACTGCAAATTTTCAAATCTGTATCTATAATAAAATTTAAGTTGTGAGCATTTAGGCATTACTTTTTGAACAACCCTTGTGTATATATATATATATATATATATATATATATATATATAAAAAATAAATCATTATTCCTTTAAATACAGGGAATGTTAGTTCCAAAATATTGCAATAATTTGTCCAGCTGGTTAACCACGTGAAGGTCTTCCCATCTGGTCAGTCCCTACACTGACTCTCAAAAATCTGAGCATTTGCTCTGCCAAATTTGGCTCTAGCTAACACACAGATTTTAAATACAAATTATGCTTCATCCATGAGTATGGGTCCTGGCTTAAAGAGACAGGGCCACATCCAGGCATATCAGCATATCAGCACATGGGAATAAATTGACAAGTTTTGTCTTACATTTGTAAGGCAGGGAGCCCTAAAAATGTGACCACAAAAAATTGTCATCACATTTTCTAGGGCGCCCTACTTTTCATATGTAAGACAAACTTTGTCAGTTTATTCCCAGGTGCTCATTAACTGACATGCCTGAGTATATATATTGTGGCATAGAGGCTACTTTGTCACATTCTGAAATCCAGAACTCGACTTGCGCCCAGGTACAAGAGACAAACAGTGCAAGTGGTAGCTGCAATAGCACCAGGGTTGTCATAGCCCTTAATTCTGGGGTGAAACTTTACCCTGTTCCAGGAAATTAAACTCGACCAGATCGAACCAGACATGCCGGCAATTGAAAAACCATCCTATTAGTTATACTCTGGAACCGGAGGGAGAAACCAAGATGCAGCGATATCTGGAGCCTGCATACCAGGCTTTGGCTACAATCAGACCAGCATCACATTCCAGAAGATGTGAGGAAGAAGTCTTGGTCAGAGAAGGATGGGAGAAAACAAAAACCTTGCCAGATGGTGGGGAAGATTAGTCTTCAGTGTCCAGGACTTGCTCGAGATCAGTTAAATGATGGTATAGTACTTTGGAAAATGCCTTCAGGTATATTGTGGAAGTGAGAGACCGGCTGATAGAGAATCATACTTTATAATAGGAAGGGATCTGCTATATAGGGTTGTGATGGTTAAAGAGAAAATAGTTAATAATCTCTTGGTGCCACAGGTACATGTCCCTTTGGATTTTGGCAGCAGCCTATATACACCTTGTGGGAGGGAATTTGGATGAGGAGAAAACTCTCAATTGGGGGCTCCAGAAGTTTTTTTGGCCTGGAATCCACATAGTCAGGACATATTGCTTAGCTTGCACAGTCTGCCGAAGGACTGCCCCTAAACCTGCTTACCAATCTCCAAGGGTACCTCTTCCTTTAATCCCAGTTCTGTTAGTAAAGGAACACTTAAAGGAAGCACAGGTGTGGCAAAAGAGGGGTTACGATACCCGAGCCATCCAGATGACAAGGTGCTTGGGCAAGTCCTTATGAAGTGATAGAGGCCATAGGACCAGAAAATTATAGTGTATGGTAGCTGGGTAGATGATGAATAGAGCAAGTCTATTACATCAACCGGTTAAAACTGTGGGTTGAGGAAGTATTTCCTCAGCAGAATCTTCCACCATGAAGGTTCCGTACTGGGTTTCACTGACCCATTCGTCCTCAACCCCTATCTCAACAGACTACAGTGGGAGGTGACAGAAAAATCAGAACTATTATCTGATACATGACCTCGTCCAAAACTTCAGCTGAAGTGCAACCGCCCTTATTTCAGCTTTGCAGTGGAACATAGAGCTGGGATTTTCCATAGAAATGCAAAGGCAGAGATACAAAAGTTTGTGCTTCTAAGGGCAGCCAATTCACCAGAGTTGGTAAAGCTCTGTTCTGAAAACTGAATTTGTTTCCAGGTAAAGAGTCCTCTTCTTTAAGTATAGCAAAACTAAAGGGAGTATGGCAGCTGCGTAGATGATGAATAGAGCAAGTCTATCACATCAACCAGTTAAAACTGTGGGTTGAGGAAGCATTTCCTCAGCAGAATCTTCCACCATGAAGGTTCTGTCCCGGGTTCCACTGACCCATTCATCCTCAACCCCTACCTCAATAGACCACAGAGGGAGGTGACAGAAATAACAAAACTATATCTGTACATGACCTTGTCCCCGTCCTTATTTCAGCTTTGCAGTGGAGCATAGAGCTGGGGACTTTCCATAGTAATGCTAAGGTCCTGTCACAAAAGATTGTGCTTCTCAGGTCAGCTAATTCACCAGAGTTGGCGAAGCTAAGATAGGGGGAGTTCTGAAAAGTAATTTTTTTTCCAGGTAAAAAGAGTCCTCTTTGCCAAATATGGCAAAACTAAGGGGAAGGGTATGTGGCAAAGAGGGTACTTTGCCACTTTCTGATGTCCAAAACAGGACTCGCTTCCTTGGATAAGAGGCAGACAGGGTTAAGGATCCTGCTGTCTTCTACAGGAAAGGTTTTCACACACAGCTGCACAACATGAGTGTGATGGCCTTGGGTTGTGTGATGCATAAAAGGATTGTGGGACCCAGTGGGCAGAGCTTCCAATGCGGATTAGCAACAGGATGCTATCAGCTAGAGCTGGTAGGGGATAGCTACTGTAGTGTCAGGAAGCCATCTCATGTATAGAAGTGTGCTGTAACACACATATTATATATATATATATATATATATATATATATAAAGAAAATCCAAAGTCCTAGAAAGGAACAGGCGGCACTCCAAATCCAAATATAAGCAAAATGTATTCAAAACATTAAGCTGAGAAAAACATCATCCATCGACGTTTCAAAGTCTGCAGACTTTTTCTTCAGGATGTATCACTAAGACATCAGCAACAAACAAATGTTATAGTGCAGGTGTCCTACCTTATATGCGCCCATATCGCGCCATATCCACACTCCCAGCTGCGCTGTCTCCGGACGAGGGGGCGGGACCTCCGCAATCCCGGAACCGGAAGTGATGCGGGCGATGACAATACTGGTTGCCAAGCAACCTCTGTAGCCACAACTCACCACGCAGGCAGCGCAGCACTGGAGGGATACAACATGTAAACATTAAAACAGTGCATAAGACCATGTGTCACAGTCACATGGAAAGTGATGTTACAAAAGTGACTAGGTGTATACTCATAAAACAAAAAAAGGAAGAAAAGAGAAAGAAAAATCCTGATGTAGACATTAATAATAATATCAAATATATAATCTCAAAACTCATAATTAAATAACTACTTGTGTTTAATAATTAAAAATTACTGCATCTATACCATTTATGGCTATAAGCTTTCTAACATAAAATTACAACCGACAGAGCTCATTATTAATTCTAACTTCAAAAAAATTAGACTAGCCTTAACTAACCTGACGGTTTCATGCTATCACAATATATATATTGTATAACTGATCTCAGCATCTCATAAATGTAACATGCTAAACCTATTTGCTTAAAGAAATACATTAAATGATAACATCTCATTAAGCCCCCTGGGTGCCATCGTATCTAATTGATGGATCCAGCGGGCTTCAGCCTGGCTCAATTTTTTGCCTCGGTCACCACCTCTGATGTCTTTAGGAATATGGTCTATTATTTTATATTTGAGGGACGCCAAAGAATGTTGCGCATTCTTAAAATGTCGTGCAACAGGTTGGTCATTAACTCGTCCCTCAAGAGCTGCCCGAATGGCAGAGCGGTGAAGTGCCATCCTCTCCCTAAATGTGCGGATTGTTTGGCCCACGTAGTAGAGCCCACAAGGGCACATTATAATGTATATCACGTATTGTGTTTGACACGTTAAATTATATCTGATGTCAAACTTGCGACCCGTATGCGGATGCTTGAAATAACTACCTGGTTCTAGGTATCTGCACGTAATGCAAGAAGCACATTTATAACACCCAGGTTTTTTAATTTGAGTGAGAAATGATTCCGTGTGCATTATAGGGGGTGTACTAATCCTAGATTTAACTAAGATATCCCTGAGGTTGCGTCCACGTTTGTAACAGGGCATAATTTGTGGGCTCTACAACGTGGGCCAAACAATCCGCACATTTAGGGAGAGGATGGCACTTCACCGCTCTGCCATTCGGGCAGCTCTTGAGGGACGAGTTAATGACCAACCTGCACGACATTGTAAGAATGCGCAACATTCTTTGGCGTCCCTCAAATATAAAATAATAGACCATATTCCTAAAGACATCAGAGGTGGTGACCGAGGCAAAAAATTGAGCCAGGCTGAAGCCCGCTGGATCCATCAATTAGATACGATGGCGCCCAGGGGGCTTAATGAGATGTTATCGTTTAATGTATTTCTTTAAGCAAATAGGTTTAGCATGTTACATTTATGAGATGCTGAGATCAGTTATACAATATATATATTGTGATAGCATGAAACCGTCAGGTTAGTTAAGGCTAGTCTAATTTTTTTGAAGTTAGAATTAATAATGAGCTCTGTCGGTTGTAATTTTATGTTAGAAAGCTTATAGCCATAAATGGTATAGATGCAGTAATTTTTAATTATTAAACACAAGTAGTTATTTAATTATGAGTTTTGAGATTATATATTTGATATTATTATTAATGTCTACATCAGGATTTTTCTTTCTCTTTTCTTCCTTTTTTTGTTTTATGAGTATACACCTAGTCACTTTTGTAACATCACTTTCCATGTGACTGTGACACATGGTCTTATGCACTGTTTTAAAGTTTACATGTTGTATCCCTCCAGTGCTGCGCTGCCTGCGTGGTGAGTTGTGGCTACAGAGGTTGCTTGGCAACCAGTATTGTCATCGCCCGCATCACTTCCGGTTCCGGGATTGCGGAGGTCCCGCCCCCTCGTCCGGAGACAGCGCAGCTGGGAGTGTGGATATGGCGCGATATGGGCGCATATAAGGTAGGACACTTTACTATAACATTTGTTTGTTGCTGATGTCTTAGTGATACATCCTGAAGAAAAAGTCTGCGGACTTTGAAACGTCGATGGATGATGTTTTTCTCACCTTAATGTTTTGAATACATTTTGCTTATATCTGGATTTGGAGTGCCGCCTGTTCCTTTGTAGGACTTTGGATTTTCTGCATGATTATTTAGGAAGGCACCCAGAACGCTGCTATATTTATCCAGAGTGCCAGGCTTTACAAGATGTATATATATATATAGTATGGGGGTGCACTCACCAGACTTCAGCCAATTCATTAAATTGATAACTTTACTCCATCATAGTAAAAAATCTGATGTTTCGGTCCTGTTTGGACCTTTGTCAAGGTACAATGTGAGAAATTGAGATGCGTTCGTTTGCTGCGTATATACTGTCCAGTAGAGTGATTGACAGGAGAGGCCATTTGTGGGTGGTGACAGGGGCTGACCATTGGAAACCGGGAAGTGGAGGTGCGAACATAGGCATGCCCGAGTGCCTCAACGCAGTTTCAGAGACTTACATAATTAAAAAGCAGCATCATAGTACATCACTTGGTGGGTTTTCACTCTGAAGTGATCGCTGTGCTTGCGGCAGGGTAAAGGCAACCTTAAGCGCTGCGATCCCACCCGATGGTGCTCAATGTACCAGTGGTTACAAGCACTTCCAGGAGATGATGTGCACAAGTAGGCATCATTAGAATGAAAGGCTGGTGGGCATCTACATACACAAAGCGATCGCACGCCAATACACATTCTGACACTCAAACTCCACAAAGCAATGAAATTATGATCATTAAGGCTGACGCCTTAATGGACGTGTTCCTTGCGCAATACAGATATGGTATGCCATCACACCCTGTGGTTAACGGCAGATTCAGCACTCTCACAGAATGAGATTGCTGTCACTCACAAAATGGTGGAGCTGCTAATTCACAGAATTGTGTGCTCATTGGAATACACACATGCAGTCTATGCAACTGAGGTTTGAGCAGTTATGTGGCTCCCACATCCCACTCAGTGCCCACAATCCTCCCATTTGATCACCAAAACAATCTCACTGGCTTCCAACATCCTTCTCACTGCATACATTTATCTCATTTAGAATACACCTTCAGCTCCCTTATTTTTAAAAATATCATACTCTGTCTATGCAGGTACACTTTCTTCCCCTATATGCCTCCATGCTGCTATATATTCCCCAATCCCTACTGCTGTGTGGTCTCCCAACTGTGATAATCTGTGTTCCCTCATCTACACCAATGTTTTTCCACAGCCGCACCTCCCTGCATCCGTGCCTTCTCCACAGCCACGTTGCTGTCTCTCTCTCATCTCTGGCACTCTTTCTTCCTCCATCTGCACTACTCTGGTCCCCCAACCGTGCAACTCTGTCTCCCTCCAGCACCCCGCACCACTCTGTCTTCCTCCCCATCCACACCAATCTCTATTCCCCAATCCCTACTGCTGTGTGGTCTCCGAACTATGGTAGTCTGTGTTCTCTCATCCGCACCAATCTGTCTTTCTCCATCTGCACGGCCCTGTATCCGAGCCACTCTGTTTCCTTCTGCACCACTGCCTTCCCCTTAGGCACACCACTGTCTTTCTTTCCTCTGTGGCACTCTTTCTTACTCCATCTGCACCACTCTGTCCTCTGTCCAACTGTGCAACTCTGTCTCATCCCCCCACCGGCACTACTCTGTCTTCCTACCCATTAACACTAATCTGTCTTCCCCAATCCCTACTGATGTGTGTTATCCTATTTGTGCTAGTCTGTATTCCCTTATCCGCACCAATCTGTCTTTACCCATCTGCACTGCTCTGTCTTCCCATGTCCATGCCACTCTCTTCCCCCATCCACGTCGCTGTCCCCCCAAACCATGCCACTCTGTTTCCCCCCATCTGCACCACTGTTTTCCACCCATCTGCATTACTTTGGCAACCCCCCCCTCTGTACTGCTTAACCTTCCCTCCTCTACACGCCTTTGTGTCTCACCTATCCATGCTGCTGAGTCTCCTCCCCATCCACTTTTATCCCATCTCCACAGCTCTATTCTCTGCTTTAACCTCAGTTGCATAGACTGCATGTGTGTATTCCAATGAGCACACAATTCTGTGAATTAGCAGCTCCACCATTTTGTGAGTGACAGCAATCTCATTCTGTGAGAGTTCTGAATCTGCCGTTAACCACAGGGTGTGATGCAAGTACCATATCTGTATTGCGCAAGGAACACGTCAAGTAAGGCATCAGCCTTAATGATTGTAATTTCATTGCTTTGTGGAGTTTGAGTGGCAGAAAATCAATAGGTCTTGTGAATTTTCAGATTATGTCTAAGCAGCCTTAATGGGACATGTAATACCGTAAGGATTTTTTGTCTATGGAATACATATACTGTGTATATATATATATATATATATATATATATATATATATATATAAAATATATATACACACAGGTTGAGTCTCTCATATCCAAAATGTTTGGGACCAGGGGTATTTTGGATATCGGAATATTCCATATTTTGGAATATTTGCATAACATAATGAAATATCTTGGGAATGGGACCCAGATCTAAACACAGAACACATTTATGTGTTATATACACCTTATACACAGCCGGCGGGTCATTTTATACTATGGTTTTAATAATTTTGTGCATCAAAAAAAGTTTGTGTACATACTTGAAATGCATTTATGTTTCATATACACCTTATACACACAGCCTGAAGGTTAGTTTATATTATATTTTTAATAATTTGTGCTTTAAACAAAGTTTGTGTACATTGGACTATCAGAAAGCAAAGGTTTCACTTTCTCAGTCATGCTAAAAATATTCTGTATTTCGGAATATTCCATATTTCGGAATATTTGGATATGGGAGACTCAACCTGTTTATTATATATATATATATATATATATATATATATTTATTTGTTTATTATTTCAGCTTGAATTCAGAAATGATATGGCCTTGGAAGCAAAACATAAGTTTTCAATGGATAAACATCTGGAATGGGTACTGTACCTATTTCTCAGCCACAGTCTGAGTGTAATAAAACTTTGTTTTATATATACCATGATGAAATGCATCTAGATATCAATAGAATTAATATCTGGGACAGGAAGTAAAGACAAACATGACCTATTTTTAATAATGATTAAAGATTATGCATAAGCATAAGAAACTGCACATAGCTCAATTACTTGGAATAGAAGAGCTGAATAATCAAGAGCTTACATTTATAGTTTCACTGCCATGTAAATTATGCAAATTCTTTAGACTAACTGTTAGCTTTTTATATTTTATTAATCCTAATGCCTTATGACAGTTACACTGCTAATGCGCTATTTTATTTTCATTTCCTTTAAATTTATATCAGGCTTTTTTCATTATGTGTCTAAAGCACTTAAAAGAAAGCCACTTGAATTTAATAGGTCAATGAATTCTAGTATTACAAAGAAACATTTAAAACTTGAGGCAAATTAGACAGATTATATAATAATATTGGGGATTTAATTTTACTTTAATAAAATTTGTTTCATTTTTGTTTATGCTCTTAAAAAAACAATGTACTATCTCAGATATGCAGTTTAAAGAATAATTAGATATTCAGCATTAATAAATATTTATCCTTTGGAGTAAAACAATGTATTTGCATCGTGCATTTGAACAGTACTCATATGTTTCTGTTACTATGTCATGAAGCAGATGCTTGTACCACATTACTGGTCATAGTGGGTCATATTTGACAGTGTCACTCTAAAGGCATAGGCAGGGCCGTAGAAAGCCGGCCTGGGCCCAGAGGAAGAGGGTGTGGCCTAATCACAGAAGGTGTGACCATGCAGCACCGCAATGTGGCACTGCAAGCTGGGGAGGTGGGGTGTTGTGAGCCCAGCCTAGAACAAATCCAGGTTGGGAGTGGGCATGATCAGTGGCAGTAAGCAGTCTCCCACTACAGCTCAGTACATAGCAGCGTGTGCTGGGCTGCTGTCATGTAAAAGGGGGGAAGGCGGTGTTGGACCCGGACCCCTGCTAGGCCCCTCCAACAAGCCCAGGCCCAGGTAATTCATACTCGATCCACCCCCCACCCCTCCGACGCAACTAGGCATGGGTGCATGGCACTGCTTTAGATTTGAACAGACAGGTGCCGGTAGGTGACTTCACCACCTATTTAAATTCACTTTGACCACTGATAAGTACCAGAGTATTTGGTTGTAATATACTAGGTCCTGCATATTTCTGTTATTTTATTTCTATTACTGTGTAACAAACCATGCATGTTACAAGAATCTGCACCTGTGTTTGTGCCCCTGACTCCTACTTGAATATCGTTTATAAATCCTTGCCTGTGCCTTTACCTTGTGTCTGTCTATTTTTCCAGAACTAATGCATGTACTCCTGACCTTTGACTAAATTATGACTACTTTTCTGAATCAAGTTTTTGTTCCACACTTATAACTTGTTCCATACTTATTACATGTACTGTACATATCTCAGCTATTCACATTATACAAAGTGCCTTGACGGAGCCACACCTATCCCTAACTAACTAAAATAATCCAGCCTGAACTAGAACAGTATAATCTGGCAATTAAAACATGGATTCTGATGTGATCCCCTCAACAATGACTCAGCAGATAAAATCCCAAGTATAAACACAAGAGAAGAATGAGTGGAAACTAATTCAGTGCCTTCAGACTTTGATGATTCATCTAGACACACTTCAGCCTGTAGCATGTGTCAAAACTCCAGTCACACCATTCACTTCTCAGTTGTTGATCCCAAATACCTTGAAGTACGATGGAGATTCAACACCCTATTGGGGATTCCTAAATCATGTTATAGTTTTGCTGGGATATTCAATTTGTGGATGAATATGAAGTCCAATTCCTTACCCTGGACTAAAAAGCTTTAGAGGCCACCTTTTTGCACGGTCTTGCCAATATAATTATACATGAGCTCGCCTCAAGAGATATTTCTGCTATGCTGAATGATCTAATGGCACTCTCCATTAAGATATACATTCACTTCCATGCATGGACTCAGAACTCAAACAATCAAAAGATCACTTCATGGCTCCTACATCATCTCCTGGGGAGCCCATTCATTTGTGGTGCTCCAAGTTGACTCTAGAGGAAGTGGATGACCAGTAATAAAACCATCTATGTTTGTATTGTGGGTCCCCAAAACCATGCAGTGGCATCCTATCCTAACAAGCTGGGACACTTCAGAACCTGTAAGGCAGACTATGTTCTCTTTGCTACCCCACATCTGTACCTCAGTGTTCTGAGGGATTATGAATACTGAATACTGAAGCATTATTTGATCCTGAATCGGTTGGAAAATAAAATTCTAATGTACCTCTTTGATCAATTAATATTTCATTCCTAATGACTCTCTTGCTATCAGTTGCTAGTTCTCTCATTGGGATCAATGGTACACTGTAAGTGAATATTCAATAGAACAATTTTAAAGAAAACCAGTCATATGTATATTCAGAATGGACTTCTGCATTCGGATTACCATTTCTTTGATGTTGTCCCCAAGACCATTCGTGCTCTAATCTTAGGTTTGACTTTTTTCCAGAAGCTTGCATCTAGCCTGAATTAGTGTTATGATAAGCTTTGAGAACTGATTATCAGAGTGGTTGTTTAAAAAAGGTTCTTATGCTGAAATCCCTGTTGATCTGTGTCTCTGAACCTATTATGTCTTGGGTGTCTTTAGCCAAGTTCAGGCTGAAAAACTACTCCACATAGAAAATAGTTCTGTGCCAGGTAAAATTCCACCATGCAGCTAAATTTACCCTCTCTGCCAGGAACTCAGGCTATAGGGTATATTTACTAAAGGTCGATTCAGGTTGATTTTGGCTTTTCAGTGTATTTATAGGTGATTTTAAGTAAATTTTGCAAATCAGGGATTTACTAAAGGCAAAAATTGACTATAAAATCACCTATAAAACTGAATCTCTACCAAAATCGACCATCAACCAAACATTGATACTTTCCCATAGAAGACTACAGGATTTACTAACAGTCGGCTTGGAAACCGACTAAAAATCCCTCTGAGGAAACCACAATATGACGGAGAAACACATCAGTGACTACTACTATACCCGTTATTTTGTTTTTATATACCAGCTCCCTTCATCCTCCGATTAAGTAATATCATGCTGCAGAACCATACCAGCGGCTGTGAAACTGCACCTTTTGGGATATCTTTTTGAACTATGTTTGGTGTAAGGAGTCACCACAAGCCTTAATACTGCAGTGTGGAGTACTGCTACCAGACCAGCATTACTCCCCAGGAGCAATCAGGCGAGGAGAGCTGGGTAACTATACCAGGACTGTGTGCTTATACCATCGCCTTTAACATACAAGGCAACAACTATTGTGCTGGAGACTGCACTTACAGTACTATTCTATGCTGGAAATGACATTCACGATTCTCCGAACACTGCATGGAGGTTAATTAATGTGGTTACGTACATCTGCTGGAGTTGACTCTTCATTCTAATAGTGCACAGAGGTTAATTATTTTTGCCTGGTTAAAATCTTCAGTGACAGAGGACTAGTGTATATCCACAGATAACAACACAAAAACAAAGTTGTATATATTATAAATTATAGGTGTATAAATTGAATTGCTATGCATAATTTTATCAGTGTTTTTTATATACTTTTATAATAAATATTTTTACTATTATAATACGTGGTCTGAGGTCTTAATAAGCACACCCTAAGGTGAACAATAATTAATTAACCATATTTCTTTTTTTTTCACCATATTTGTTATAAATTGTTAATTACACTGCACAACAATGAAAATGTTTCTGAAGTGAAAATAGTTACTTCTAATTGATTTCAGCATGCAAAGAATGAATATGACATTTAAAACTCTCAGTTAGCTCTGAGTTCCGAGATATAGCCCATTTATGACGATGTAGGGGTATTCCTAGTGAAGTGGGCAGAATGGAGAGAATCTTACCAGCAATCTGCGTTCCGCGCAGAGGGGGCGGGTCCTAATGACCCAATTAAATGAATCAGTTATTTGTCCCCTCCCCTATTCAAATATATGCGATTCACGGGATTACCCACACAAGAGAACTGTGGTAACTGAGTGACAAGCATAGTGATCGATTCCACAAAGACATTTCAGCAATGGAACAAAGCTATCAGAGTAGGTGAATCACTACTGTTGGACAGTGACAAGAGATGCCCCAGAAGAGGAGTACAAGCGACAAGCAAAGAGAAAGCACCTCCATGAATAGGCCACTATATTAGATAGTACTTTCATATGCTTTATGTTTGTTTCGTATGCTGTATGTTTGTTTCGTTTTGTGTTCTTATTTGTGACTGAATTAAAACAACTGTTATTTATTTTCTATCAAGAAAATATCAGATTATTTTAAAATAGCTTTTCACTATGACTATATTACTAATGTACATACAGTATAGTGCAAGTAGTGTAGCTCAAAAAATAGAGCTAGTAAAAACATTCTGAAATCATTTTAGTTTTTCTTGACCTCAAATTAGTAATGTATGACTATTTTTAGAAAGGAAACAAATTTAAAGTATTAATTTGTTGTACAGTGTTATCACTTTCAGAGCAATTAATTTTGGTAGCAGCAACTATATATTCTTTTTATGGTAGAGATGACTTGGTATATATTTAAATATATTTATATTACACCTGATTCTTCTTTATTATATCTTCATTATTGCAGCATTTCAGATGCGGTGAGTGGGACTGGCTAGGGGGCTGCTTTGTTACTTTCTCCCAGCCAGTGGGTTAAGGGGGGAGCAGGGGAAGAGGGGCTTGAGTGGGGGCTGGGGGGGCCTCTGGCTATTTTTGTTAGTCCCGGGCCCCACAAATCCTGATGGCAGCCCTGCCCCATTTCCATTAATCAGTACCAGGCTGAGTGGTAATGCCACGGCGAATAGACAATGGCAACAGCTGCTCTCTATCAATCAGCGGTTGCTGCCATCAGTCATGGAAACCGGACGCTGATTGGCTGAGAGCAGCAGCTGTCATGGAAAATGTATTTTACCAAGACGCAAGATATCCACTCAGAGAAGAGGACCGACCTCCTTCAGGGAGTAGTGTGAATGTGGGTGGGTGAGTGAGTGAATTAATGTTTAATAAAAATTTACAATATTCGGTGTGTGTGTGTGTACTGTGGTTTGTTGAAAAAAAATTCACAGTGGGAATACAGGTGCCGTCGACATGTTGGCACTTGTAGTTCTACAAGTGCCAAAGGGTAGGCTTTCTGGTACCTGCATTTCCACTGTGAAACACAATATTACTTCTTCATTTAAAACTTTACACCTGCATCTACCTCCGCCAGGGAAGCATGGAAGAGCCCTGGGCTTTCATTTATGCTTGGGAGGAAAGATCACATTTTTTTTTTCATAGGATTGCCAGTCCTGGGCTGACTAGTATGGATCTGGTTTAGTGCTTTGGCAGGAGGACCTCACGCTGTGTGTCCTTCTGCTGTGGTATAACCTCCCCTGCTGGTTCAGCCTGGTTAATGGAAAATAGGGGGGATCCCACAGTTTTTTCCTTAATTTTTCCCAGAGCAGGCTAAAAGGTCCCAGGGTTAGTTATGGGTTTAGGGGAGGACCCCACTACATTTTTTTCACTTTTTAGCCTCATTTAAACCCTAAAAGCATGCACAGATCATAGTGATCTGTGCATGCTTCTTATTTAGACGCTTTTTAGGTTCTATTTGCATTCGTTTTTGTATAGAAAGTTCAGAACCAAATGCATTTACACCTGCCAAAATCGACTCACATCGCATTTGATTTTGAAATCAATTGCAAAATCGAATGTTAGTAAATGAGAGGTTTTGGCAGTGTAATAGTAAGTCAATTTTAAGTTGATTTCATTCAATTTAAATCTATATAAAAATCTCTGTCTGATTATATCTGGGACAACCTAGGAAGGGAGATCATCAGATCCTCATATTTCCCTACTAGGGTTGTTTTTACTTTCTTGAAAAGAAAGATGGCTTTCTTCACCACTGCCACTGATGTCCAGAGAGCAGAAACACCAGCCCATTTTGGGGGGCAGGGCTGGGTTCCTATGTCATTAGGCCATGGCCCCATCATGGCATCTCCAGCAACTTCCGAGAGAGTAGGTAAGTATGATACAGGCATCTCAATAATATTACTAATAAAAACGTATCCACTTCCTCTAATATCTGAAATGCTCTATTGGACAAAGGGAGCCATAGAGTTCACTGGTTATGAGTGGGAAAAGGCCTTTAATACTTGAGATGGCCACTATCTAGTATTGTATAGTAGGGAACATAGATTGTAAGCCCACTGGAGCAGGAACTGATGTGAGTGTCCAAATATTCTATGTAAAGCTATGTGGAATATGTGTGCACTACATAAATAACTGTTAATAAATAAACAGACTACAGCTTGACAAGAAAAAAATGACAATAAATAATTAATATACTGAAATTAATAAGACATGAAGAATTCCACAGGTAATGAGTAAATCTGTACCTGAGTGTAACCGATTATGCTTCCATTTTCATCCAGCACATTAAAATTAATAACTGGACCTTGCACATCGACAGTTCTAACCTCTGTGTCAGTGTAGATCCGTATTACAGGCTTTCCATTAGCATAGCACAGAGCAGACATAACAGAGTATACATAACTGGCCAGAGCATGGGTATGAGTTCTAATTTTCTCCATTCCACCTGCAAAACCAAATATCACATTAGTTATCTCTTTATGAAAATGTGTTTTAATAATATTAATTACATTAACTTCAATTTCCAAAGTACAATAAACTGATGACTATTTTAGAGAATCCTAAGCTAAGTAATAGGCAAACATAAGAAGTAACAAACTATTGTAAAACAAGAGAAACATATTTCAAGATAGCACAATTCATGTATACAGAGGCATTTTAACATACACATGTAAGGTTGCTCTGTGTTGCTTTCCCCAATAGTTGGCATTGTGAAGTGATGCAGAATTAGTTGCTGTAGGCAGCACAGACGGTGTAGTGGTTAGCATTACTGCCTCACAGCACTGAGGTCATAGGTTCGATTCCCACTTCGGCCCTAACTGTGTGGAATTTGTATATTCTCCCTGTGATTGTGTGGGTTTCCTCCCACACTCCAAAAATATACTGGTAGGTTAATTAGCTCCTAACAAAAATTAACCCTAGTGTATATGTGTGTGAGCATGTGGTAGGGAATATATAGATTGTAAGCTCCGTTCGGGGAGGGACTTATGTGAATGGTCAATTATTCTCTATAAAGCACTGTGAAATATGTGTACGCTATATAAATAACTGGTAATAATAATAAAAATTAAACTAAAAGAAAATGCAGACAGCATATTTCAACCTTTATGTTAAGAAGTACACATCTCAAGATGTGTACAGTTCTGCATCAGCAGTATATGCACAAAGGGCCTGATTTGATACCCCTTTTAAACAGATTTAAAAATCCCGGGTTGATGCACGTGAACGAACATCATCAACCCAGGATTTTCGTCGGTGTAAATGGATCAACTCGGGTCCAGTGACCCGGGGATCTGACCCAGATGGATTGCAGGGTTGAGCACGGGTCATTCCCGTGTCACCCTGCAGTGTAAACGGTGTGATCCGGGTCACACCACATGCCGCCCGAGTGGCCAGCTTCAGTGGCGCTCGGAGAGGACATCTCCAAGCGTCCACTGCCAGGCCGAACAGAAAGGAGAGGAGCACCCCACCCTCCCTACGTGCCTCCGGTCCACTTCGGAGTAAGGTAAGGGGGTCGCGGAGGGGGAGGGAGGGTAAGAAGCACTGCTCACCTGCACCGGAGAGCTGGGTCATGGCTAACCTGGCTGTGGTGCCGCAGTGTAAAAGGGGGTCTTTCCCGGGTCTGATCCGCGTTGGAAACGTGTTCCAAATCCCGGGTCAGACCCGGGATTTTGGTGTAAAAGGGGTATTAGATAAAGCAAGTAACTCTGTATCTGGACAAACCATGTTGCAATACTGGCTGCTTTTCTATGTAGTCCACAAATGCTGGACAGCTTTATTTTTATGCTACAATTTAGATTTCAGTTTGTACACACCCCTCCCAAATCTAATTCTCTATAACATTTTACATCTACCCCACCTGCAGTGCAACATGGTTTTACCAAGATGCCCAGTTACTTGCTATATCTTACTCTATATTCCCAAATCTGAATCATGCCCCTAGTTCCCACAGGTATATATATCCAACTTTTAAAAAAAATTGTTTAGCAATATACATATTGGCTCAAAGACATCAATAAAACATATAAAATCTATCTAAAAATGCTCAAACAAATCTCAGCTTTTGTACAAAAAAAGGAAAAAATGCTAACATACACACACACACAAAATCATATATACTGTATGTCGAAGCAATAAGCAAGCAGTGACAGATCAAATCAATGTCAGCCATACTTGCCTACTCTCCTGGAACAACCAGGAGGCTCCCTAAAAAGTGTGAAGCTCTAGGCTGCCTGAAAGAGTGAGCAAGTCTCCTGGGTCCAGGAACTATATGCCCATAACCCCCTCTTTGCCCCACGGCAGCTGCTCACTTACTGAGAAAAAGTGGCTGGTCTAGGAGGTAGTGACACGATTCACGCCCCACCCCCTGCTTAACAATGCCTGTGATCTCAGCACTATATAGTGGGGCCATGATGAGGCAATCACACCAACATGCCGTGAATTGGCTCACATACAGCTGTGTCCACATACATCAATCCTTTACTTCATTCTATAGCATGGTGCGACTAGAAGGGCTGTTTAATGCGCAAAGAGACTAGGTGTATTTGGACACATCTGTATGCTGCTGCCATGACACTGCTGTGCCAATCTGGCTGCCTCCTTTGGTCTCACCTTTTATTCTTAGATGAACTGTGGTTGTCCTGACTTTCGTGGCTATAAGGAGCCTGATTCAGATATGGATGGATTTGCAGAGCCACACATAAGCGGCTGTGCAAGTCCCTACACCTCAGATGCAAATGCAGAGGAAGGTATCAAATACCTCCTTGTTGCATTTGCGATACCAGCACTGCGACCAATGTCGCAGACTGGGATCAGCACCACAACCATCTTGCTCCATTGGTCAGGCTGCAGGAACCAAAGCCTGACTGGGTACTGGTGAAGTAAAAGGCCAGGAATCTGCCGACACAGACCCTGGCCTTGTCCCTTCCTGAACACAGGGTTTACATGCCCCCATTTCCGGGAATGGGGACCAGGCACGTCCCCACACTCCCCCACAAACGCCACAGTATGTCAATCACACTGTTGCTTGGGGGGTCTGTGCGCAATATCACAAATCCCATTTTGCACATGTGCAGAATGGGTCCTGCACAGGAGCAAACCCATAAACATTGGAGCTGTACATTCTTCATTAGGTCCATTGTCTACAAATACTCTACTACTTTACAGGACCATACATGGATAGTGAAGTACATCCTTACAGTATTCTTACCCATTATACAACTTTTGCATGTTGGTCTATCTGTGTTACTCATGGTTGTTCTTGTCACCATGCCATCAAGCAGATTCTAGATGTTATCATACCTCAGATGTCCAGTGGCAGATCTACATTTTTTTGGGGGGGACCTTAAAGCTTGAACTGTTATGGGGGCCCCTTTGCAACCAGCAACAATAGGGCAACATTTTATAAGGTCCAAAGAACCTTGCTGCCCTTGCAAGGACCTTGAGACCCACATGGCGGAGATGCAGAAACCCCCCACAGAGTGTTGAGAATGTATATGTATCGATGAAGAAACTCCCCATAGAGTGAGACACTGTAGATAGATATATAGATGTAGAACCCCCCCAGAGAGTGAGAGAATGTATATGTATAGATGAAGAAACTCCCCATAGAGTGAGACACTGTAGATAGATATATAGATGTAGAACCCCTCCAGAGAGTGAGAGAATGTATATGTATAGATGAAGAAACTCCCCATAGAGTGAGACACTGTAGATAGATACATAGCTGTAGAACACCGCAGAGAGTGAGGCATTGTATTATTATTATTATTTATTATTATTATCATTTATTTATATGGTGCCACAAGTGTTCCACAGCGCCTTACAAAGTCAATAAACAAATAGGTTGACCAGTGCCTTACAGTACTAAACAATACAGGAGAAGGAAGATGAATAATATACATTGCTACATTAGTGACCATAACACCCAGATAAGCAACAAAGCAAAGTAATCAAGTGTTAGGTGCCCTAGTGGGGAGTAAGAATTAGATGAAAGTAGAGTAAGGAGAAGCACAATAGGGTAGAGGGCTCTGCTCGTAAGAGCTTACATTCTAAAGGGGAGGGGCAGACAAACAGGTATGACACAAATGGGGTAGGCAGGGAGGAAGGAATATGTAGCAGCAAGTTAAGATGAGAGCTGGAAGGCTCTGATGAAGTAGTGGGTCTTGAGAGCCCCTTTGAAGGATTGTAGAGAGTCTGATGGGAAGAGGGAGAGATCTCCAAAAGGTGGGGAGCAGCGTGGGCAAAGTCTTGGAGGCGGGAGTGGGAGAAAGTAATGGCATGAGAGGCGGCATGCATTTGTTGAATGAAGAGGGTGGACAGTAGAGTGAAGAGAGATGAGGTCCGACATGTAAATGGAAGAGGAATGGGTGAGGGCTTTGTAAGTGAATTGGGTTCTGAAAGGGAAGGGGAGCCAGTGGAGAGCTTTTAGGAGTGGGGAGGCAGGTGCAGAGCATTTGGAGAGGAAGATGAGCCAAACAGCAGCATTGAGAACTGACTGGAGAGGGGAGAGAAGGGAGTTGGGGAGGCCAGACAGGAGGAGGTTACAGTAGTCCAATCTGGAGATGACCAATGAGTGTATGAGGGTTTTAGTGGCATCCTGAGTGAGAAAGGGTCTAAGCTTGGAAATATTTGAAGATATATAGATAGATGTATAAAACCCTCAGTGAGTGAGACATGGCAGATAGACAAATAGACAGATAGATAGATAGATAGATAGATAGATAGATGTAGAAACCCTCCAGATAGTGAGATATTGTAGAAAGATAGATGTAGAAATCCCAGAAAATGAAAAACTAGATAGATAATTAGATGTAGAAAGCCCCCAGAGAGTGAGCCACTGTAGATATATAGATGATAGAAAGATATATAGATATAGAGATGTAGAACCCCCCAGAGAGTGAGACACTGTAGGTAAATAGATAGATGATAGATAGATAGATTTAGAGATGTAGAACCCACCAGAGAGTGAGACACTGTAGATAGATAGATAAATCCCCCAGAGAGTGAGACACTGTAGATGGATAGATAAATGTAGAAACTCCCCACAGAGGGCGACACTGTAGATAGATAGATGTAGAAACCCCCCAGAGAGTGAAACACTGTAGATAGATAGATGTAGAAACACCCCCAGAGAGTTCAACACTGTAGATAGATACAGTAGATAGGTAGATGTAGAAACCCCCCAGAAAGTTAGACACTGTAGATAGATAGATGTAGAACCCCCAGAAAATTAAACAGTGAAAATAGATAGAAAGATGTAGAAACCTCCCAGAGAATCAGACACTGTAGATAGACAGATAGATAGATGTATAATCCCCTCAGAAAGTTAGACACTGTAGATAGATAGATAGATAGATGTAGAACCCCCAAAGAATGAGACAATGTAAATAGATATATCGATAGATAGATAGACAGATAGATAGATGTAGAAACCCCAAGAGAGAGAATGAGACACTGTAGATAGTAGAAACCCCCCAGAAAGTGAAACACTGTAGATGAATAGATAGATGTAGAAACCCCCAGAAAGTGATAAGACTGTAGATAGATAGACATCGATAGATGTAGAAAAAACCCAGATAATGAAGCACTGTAGATAGTTAGATAGATGTAGCAACACCCCAGAGAGTGAGACACTGTTGATAGATACAGTAGATATATAGCTACATAGATAGATAGATATATAGATAGATAGATAGATAGATAGATAGATAGATAGATAGATATAGAAACCCCCCAGAAAGTAAGACACTATAGATAGATAGATTTAGAATCCCCCCAGAAAGTGATAGACTATAGAATGATAGATTTAGAAACCCCCCAGAAATACTGATCACTTAGACACAAAAACAAAACTCAATCATGATAAATTATGTCTTTGTCCAACACAGAAGTAATAATTGCATGCTAATTTGTAGGATAGAACAGCTCTATTATTAATCCAAAAAAGGTGAAAAAGAAAATTCCTCATTCAGGCCATGAGGACTCATGGTACCAAGAAGATTAATCCATTTGCACTCTTTCTGCAATAGAAGTTTATGTCTGTCTCCTCCCCTCCTTAATGGTGGCACATGCTCTATTGGCATAAAGACAAAATCTTTAATCATATGGCCACTTGTGACAAAATGGTTAGCCACTGGCGGCGTAATGGATTCAAGTTTCACACTCGCTTTTTTAATGGATGATCTGTGCATGGATATTCTCTCTTTTATCATTCTGATAGTCTTGCCAACATAAACTTTGTTGCAAGGACACAAAATAATATAAACTATAAACTTAGTTTCACAGTTCACCCTATGATGTAAATGTAATACAGTTCCTTTCGTAGGATGCCTAAACATCGGACCCGTCTTCATATACTGGCAATTTGTACACCCGGTACCTTTAAAGGCTCCATTAGTTGATTTCAGCCAACTTGTTGAAGTAGTAGAAGTACTCACGCTAATATCGGAAAACATAAAATCTGATCTGTTATATTAGGGCTTATTTTATAACAAAAAAGTGGTGTATTTTGACCCAGCATTTATCCCAATATATAGATTTCTATTTGCAACCAGTAGTATGTAAAACACCATATTACATTCGCGATACAACAGACTTCTTGAACAAATTAATGCAGGTCACTATTGTTTACTGGTGACGATGGATGTCATCAGCTTATATACAAACATTAGGTTAGGTTAGATAGTAGCTATGGCAGTACTGGGGGGGCAAGGAGGGGTTTATGGGCAGGCAATACTGGGGGCAGTACCGGGGGTAGGGAGGTGGTCAGGATAGCTGTTGGGGCAGTACTGAGGGTAGGGTGGGGGTAAGGGTAGACAGCACTTGGGGTAGTGGTTACTTACCTGCTTCTGCTGGGAGTCTCGGCCAGGTCACTGTTGCAGCTCCCGTACAGTCAGGGTTGGTGCAAGGTTTCTAGGTGCCCTAGGCAAAACTTTATTCTACCGGCCCTGTTCCCCCCAAAATCCTCAACCTAGCCACATACATATACATCAAGGGGGCTGTCAGGGTTCAGCCTAGGATCGGCCTCTCTCACCTCCTTGCTGGCTTCCCCTGACTTCCTTGCGGTCAGACGTCTGGTGCAGTGACGGATGTGGGGCTGAGTATTCTGCCTTAGGTGCTTTTTGCGAGCTTCCATGGTCGGCTGTGTGTGCAGGGGATCAGAGTTCCCATCATGGGCGCCGCCATGACAGTTCCTCTCATGTGACAGTACTCCTAACCTATGGTAGCATGATTTCAGTCAGCATCTGCTACCCCTGGGTATAAATCCGCCTCCAGAACTCCAGGAAGTTGCTGTTCAACTTCTTCTCTGTTCCAGTGATACCAGCGTTGCTCTGTGCTAATCTTTCAGAGAGTTACTTCAGCCTGTTCACAGTTCTCCAGTTTCCAATATTAGCTTCCAAGCTATTCATAGTCTGAGAGTAGTTCTCTCCCAGTATCCAGACTGTTTTGTTTTCTATGTCTGTGTGTCTTTGTATATATGTGCTGCTAGTATTGCAGCTTCCTTGTGTCACTGAGGTGTCAGATTACCTGCTGGTATTAATTAGCTCACAGCTGGACCTCCCAGCACATGTCTGTGTCAATCTGCCCTGTGTCTTGTCAGTGCAAATCTGCACTTGCATTTAGCACTCTCCTAGTGTATGCCTGACTTCTCTTTGCGTCTTGTCTGTGCAGCCAGCACCTACATTTATAGTACCCCAGTATATGTCTGTGTTCTTTGCTCAGTGTCTTGTCTCTGCCAATCATTTCCAGCATTCCCATATATTCCCTGAGTCCACTCTGCTCTTGTCTGTGCAATCTCCAGTATATGTCTGTGTTCTTTGCTCAGTGTCTTGTCTCTGGTAATCAGCTCCAATCATTTCCAGCATTCCCATATATTCCCTGAGTCCACTCTGCTCTTGTCTGTGCAATCTCCAGTATATGTCTGTGTTTTTCTGCATACTTAACTGTTTCCAGTCCATGCCTGTGTTATAGCATTCCTTTCCATTTCCAGAGTTCATTCATTCCATTCACCTCCAGTGCTATTGCATTCATTATAGTTTCCGGTCTTCTACCATTCCCAGGTACCTGTCCAGAGGGCCGCGACCTGCTCACTTGGTGCAGCTGAAAACCAAATCCCAATTGGAGGGGTCACTGGAGAAAACCACCAAGTGAGTTAGACTCCGCGCCTCTGGGCAGGTCTAGCCAAACCTGGGTTTGGCCGCAACTGGGAGACCTAGTCTAGTCACTCCCCTAGTCACCCGAACCCCTTGGCTCACCATCCTCCACAGAGGAATTCTTGCACTGGATCGTGACAGGGGCGTGACCAGCTCCAGCTAAGGGACATGTCTACCTCCACCTATGGGTATCTATTGCCACTCAGGGGGTAATGGGATTGTTTTGGAGGTGGCTGTATAAATCCTGAGAGCAGCTGGCTGAAGTGAGGAAATCTCGACAGCGGAGGTAAGCACGGCTAACCCTCCCCTCCACCCTAACCCTCCTTTAGGGGTGCCTAAACCTAACCCCCCTCCCCGCACCCTAAACCTAACCCTCCCTTGGGGTGCCTAACCCTAATGCCCCCTAATGGTGTCTAACCCTACCCCCCCCTTCCCCTAGCATAACCCTCTTCGGGGGATGCCTAACCCCAAGTTCCCCTGGGGTGCCCAAAACCTAACCCTCCCCTCGTACTTACCTCATTCGGGCCCGCGTCGTTCTGCATTGCGGCGTCGAGATTATGACAGGCGTTGGTATCTTAACGCCTATCATAAATCCCTAGCCAGCATTCCGGCATCGGAATTGTGACAGACGGCCGTAATAACTACATCCCCTCAGGGGTAAGTCCTGCAGTGGAAGTTTAAAACTATAGTACTAAAAGCAGCATGCTGCCAGAGCAGGTTTGTGTATGAAGTTTATGTATTCGAGATAAAAAGCAGTGACAAATAAAACCTATGTTCTAAGGGGATATAGATTCAACTTTAATCTACATTAAATTTCGGTGCTCAGAATGCTGGCGACAAAATCCCAACATTAGTCAGATTCCCAGTGCTAGCATCCTGACCGGCATCGGAATGGTAAGTAGTGGGGATAGGGGAGTTAGGCTTAGGCACTAGGTGGAAAGGGTTAGGGTTAGGTAGCAGGGGGGTTAGGTTTAGGGCTATATATTATACGATATATTATATAGTGTGTACCCATCTTAAGGAAATATTTATCCCTTAAAACTGGGACACTAATGAATTACACAGGTTCTGTCACTGCATTTTGCTGCCGATTCCCAGGTGACAACCAATTGCTGGGGTCAGCCCTGATTAGGTCTGGGCACATTACTAGGTCCAGTCCTCCCATGGTAGAGTAAGTGTGGCTGCCCACTGAGTCCGACACAAGGAGAGGTTTAAATGATAGGGCCGCACAGGTGCAGCAAGTGCTTCCAGGCTGCTGGGCCAGCCAGAATGCTTCTAAAGGAGCCAGGTGTGGGGGACATATTCCCCCATGTAACGCAGTGACTGAGACTGTTATGCATCTTAAGGACCTTGAATCTAGGTTCCGTCCCCCAACCAACCTAAGCATGCGCAGTTCAACTTTTGAGTTTAGATGGGGCAGTGGGAAAACTGGGGGATCCCACATACTTTCTGGGGTAGTAGGAGCTCCCAGCTTATAGTGGGAGACTCCAGCGATATGTGGGATGGTAGGCAAGCATGCAACTCTAACACATATACACAATAATATACACAATAACACATTCATACACACTCAAACATACACTGTATACATACACTGACACATATATACAATAACACATACAGTACATACACACTAACACACACACTGTATACCTGAACATACATTAACACAATAACACATACATACACACTAACACATACACTGTATACATACACAATAACACATACATACACATATTTACACAGTAGGCAAACATACTAACCCTATTTATGCAACAGCTGGTGCAGGTTGCTAATCATTAGGCCCCCACATGATGTAATAAATTCCCCAATTTGTGGGTGATATGGGGGCTGGGCTTGCCGTATTGGCTCCACCCCACTTCTGCCAATGTCAAGGGGAATCAGTCCGGTGTCAGGGATGGTTTCCCCTGCTTATGCTAGAGGAGGCTGAGGATCGGGGCTGGGGCTGTGGAAAGCAGCTGAGGGACGTGCTAGCGCTGTGCTCCGTCTCTCAGGAGCATAAGTTCATTTTTTTTTCTTCGGACTCTGCAGCACCCTCCAGGGGCCAGCGCTCTATGCAGCTGCCTAATGGTAGGGCCGGCCCTGTGTACAGTGTCCACCATCTGGCTACCTAAGATCTGGAGATGTATATTAAAAAGGGGATGCATTCAGCCTCCTGGCAGAGGGGATGGCAACGCTTACTAATACTGATGCTGTGCAGAACAGCAGAGCCAGCATCCCGACCGCAGGGATGCTGAAGGTAAGTAGCCTTTAGGTTTAGGGGTAAAGCTGGCCACACATCTAAATATTATCTGTCCAACCAGCCAACTGGTTTATTGGTTGGAATGAAAATCTGTTAATGTATGGGAGTAAATGATGATCAGCAATTTGCTCCTAAATGCCAGAAAACAGATGAAAATGGTCATCAGACAAGTTTGTTAAATGTTTGATCTGAACAATTTGTTGAAAACAGTTTTTGTCCATTTTCCAGCGTTTGGGAGCAAATTGCTGATTGTCATTTGCTTTCATACCTTATCAGATTTTCATTCCAACCAATCAACTAGTTGGCTGGTTGGACAGATTATCTTTAGATGTGTGGCCAGCTTTAGGGTTAGGCACTAGGGGGAGGGTTAGGGTTAGGTACTACGGGGAGGGTTAGGCACTAAAAGGGGAGGGTTAGGTTTACGGTGCGGGGAGGTTAGGTTTAGGCACTCGGGGGGGGGGGGGTTTGGTTCAGGCACCAGGGTAGGGAGAAGGGGATGGTTAGCATACCGACCACCAAGTGTCGGTATGTTAACCCCGTCGGTATCCAGGCATCGGGATTCTGCGACTGCCTTGGTCGCGTGTGTCAGTATTTCATACAGATTTCATGCACAATACTGGCCTTGTTGGAAATAAAATTACTGTGATTTTTGGGCCTGATTCAGAGATGTACGCTAACCTGATGGTTAGCACACATCTACGATTGTAAGAGAACTGCGCATGTGCAGGATGTGTACTCACATGTGCAGCCCTCTATCTGCAAGTCAGTTTGAAGTGCATGCCAGCCGCAGCCTGATTTACAGGCTGCTGTATTTGGGAGGTGGGGCAGGGGCGTTCCTGGGCAGCATTCCTGGAAAAGGGGGCATGTCACCCCCATTTTCTGGGAGGGACAAGGCCAGGGTCTGCATCAGTGGATGCAAATTTCCTGGCCTCGCAAGCTGCCAGGGCCCAGTCAGGCTTCAGTAAGCTGGGATCACAGATGCAGCAAGGAGGTGTCTGTTTCCTACAGACACCTCCTGCTGCATTTGCATTTTAGATGGACGGATTTGCACGGCCATCTGTGTGTGGCTCTGCAATACTGTCCATCTCTGAATCAGGCACTTTGCGCCTGATTCAGACCCAGATGCTAAGCCGCAGACGCTCGCTAACAAGCAAAAAAAAAATAATTAAAAATAATTTGGACATTTACAATGTTCATGGTCACAAATATAAAAACAAGAACTGTCACTGGGAATTAATTAGATTTGGCAGCTATGCAAAGATTGGTTAAGTCTAATGCTGCATACACACAGAACAACTTGAACTACCATAGATATCGTTGATAGATTTCCCTCCAACTTTCTGTAGTGCAGGCCAACGATTTTGGTTGTACACACTGATAACATTTTGGTGTACAGGACACAAACCAATTTATCCTAGAACATATGGCGATAATTGCTAAATCCAGGAACCTCAGCAAGGAAAAGTATTTTAGAGGTGTTGAATTTTAAGCCAGTCATTTAACACAGCCGAGGGCAATTTGGATGTTTATAAAATCATTCACAGCCCATACAAAATTATCAACTTGTCTGCTATATAGAGCCCAGCCCCACAGGAAAATTAAGAGACTCACCCAGGCCAGTATTGCACAACTCCAGTTAAGTCTCCTCTCCTCCAAAATAGCTACAGCAGCCAGACAGCAATAGGTGCTCCAGCAGGCACAGACACCCACTGTCTCACACAGTCATCAGTCATTGTGTGTGGGGGTGCAGCACCAAGGCTCCCTGCGAGTGCATCAGCAGGGCTCACTCCCTCCTCCTTCCATCCCCCAGATATTCATCAGACAGAATGAGTGCTGCCTGACTCTGTGTCCCACTGCTCTGCGCTGCACCTCTCTGTCCTCCTCCGCTTAAGATGTCTGTGGGCGGGCTGAAGGAGGACAGGCAGCATGGGGCTGGACGGCACTGCTTGACTTCTGATGTCACACTGCGGCACCGCGCACAGCCGGGCAGCATCTGAGCCGAGTGCTTAGGGCTCAGCGCTGCCCGAAAAAAAACAAAGAGAGTGCCACAGCTGGCCGGGCTTGATAAAATGGTCTTGCAGGCTGTATACGGCCCGCGGGCCGGAGGTACCCCATCCCTGATTTAACATGTAAAGTTTACATATGTTTTGGTTGACATCTGTACTTACCAGTGAGCTTCTGCAAAACATCAAATCCATGTTTGAGTGCAATTATATCCAAGAATGACACTGTCCCATCTTCAAATCTGAAAGAAAATGCAATATGGGTAAAATCATAATTTGCCAATTAAAAAACAAAACAAAACACAGAACCTAAAATGACATTAAAAATCACTTAGGGCCCTATTTATCAATATTATTTTGACTAAAATCACATTTTAATATCACATACTGAATTAAGGGCTTTTTGAGTAGTTTTCAAGAAAAATTACTCCAAGCCCATAAACTCTGTTTCAAATTCACCAACGTTCAATTGTAAAAAACTACTGGGGGGAGTCCTGTGATAATAATGTCACCTGGAGATGGTGTTATTAGGTCGTTCTCCCATTACAGACCACTCTCAGGGTATTCTTTATGCAAGATTTGTCCCTGCATGCAAGCTGGGCTGCCGGGGATTCAGTGAAATCCCCAGTGATTTGTAGCCAGGCCCTCTGTCTCAGGAGGGCGTGGCCTACAGCACAATTCGTTTGCAGCAGGTGCAGTGCAGCTGCTTGCCGGGCAGTCATCAAGGATGTGACTGAGCCGGCCAGCAGCTACACAGAGAGAATTGCAGCCCACTGCAGTCAGATTCAACACTGCAGTGCACTACATTCCAGTAGTCTCTGCAGTGGGGTCATAGGAGCTCTGATTGGATGAGCCCATCACATGCTCCTCTTTGTGAGGCTGTGACTGCTGATCTGCCCGTTGCTCTGCCGACTGCCTAAAGCTGGCCATACACTAGACCAACTTTCATCCAACCATCCAACTAGTTGATTGGTTGGAATGAAAATCTGGTAAGGAATGGGAGTAAATGATGATCAGCAATTTGCTTCTAAATGCCAGAAAACAGATGAAAATGGTCGTTCAGACAAGTATGTTAAATGTTTGATCTAAACAATTTGTTCAAACAACAGTTTTTGTCCATTTTCCGGTGTTTGGGAGCAAATTGCTGATTGTCATTTGCTTTCATACCTTACCAGATTTTAATTCCAACCAATCAACTAGTTGGCTGGTTGAATGTAAGTTGGTCTAGTGTGTGGCCAGCTTTAGCCTTAGGGCTGCTGTGGCTTCTGGTGATTACACTGCGTGGGAGTTACAGTGTAGCATAATGTGGGGGGCACTACAGGTAGCACAGACCCTCCAACATGACCCCTTCTATCTGGTACAAAATGCTCTGCTCCTGGACTTCCCACCTAATTAATGATTGAAGTCACCTGTGGTGAAACACCCATCTCATCTAATAACTAGTTCAAAACAGGTGTCTGCAATCATTAATTAGGTGGGAAGACCAGGAGCATAGTTATTTGTATTGGATGGAAGGGGTAATGTTGGAGGGTAGGGTGGCATAATGTGTGGGTACTATGGGTCGCATAATATGTGGGCACTATAGGTGGCATAATATGGTGGCATTATGTGTGGGCACTACAGGTGGCATAATGTGTGGGCAATATAGGTGGCATTGTGTGGGCACTACAGTGTGGCATGTGTAGGCACTACAGGTGGCATTATGTGTGGGCACTACAGTACGACATGTGTGGGCACTACAGGTGGCATAATGTGTGGGCAATATAGGTGGCATTGTGTGGGCACTACAGTGTGGCATGTGTAGGCACTACAGGTGGCATTATGTGTGGGCACTACAGTACGACATGTGTGGGCACTACAGGTGGCATAATGTGTGGGCACTACAGTGTGGTATGTGGGTGTACTACAGTGTGGTATAATGTGGGGGCACTATAGTGTGGCATAATGGGTGGTCACAACAGGTAGCACACAGGTTCTCAAACTCGGTTCTTAGGACCCCAAACAGTGCATGTTTTCCAGGTCTCCTCACAAAATCACAAGTTAAATAGTTAGCTCCACCAGTAGATCTTGTAAAATGTGTCAGTGAGCAATTACTACACCTGAGCATCTGCTGGGTGACCTAGAAAACGTGAACTGTATGAGGTCCTGAGGATCGAGTTTGAAAACCACTGAGGTAGCATAATGTGTGAACACTACAGGTGGCATAATGTGTGGGCACTACAGTGGTACAATGAGTGGGTACTACCAGCGGTGGATTGGCCGTTAAAGTCACCGGGATGTTTCCCGATTGGCAGACCAGACTCTGGGGCCACCTGTCACCCCTCCCAAGTAGTGCATCACTCACCCTGGGCCTTGTGTGATTGACAGCTCCAGCCTGCGAGTGGCCACACCCCCTATAGCGCGCCTTGTGCACTGGTCCTTCTTGCACGGTTGATACAGCCCATAGCATCATTAATAGGGGACCTTCTTGGATAAATGACAGCCTGTTGGCACCTGTCAGCGGCCTCACCCCCAGTAGCGTGTCCACATGGAGCTAGTAGATTTCTGGGCATTCCTCCTGTGAACAAGCCTCCAGGGCGAAATGCGCGTCAGAGGACCCGGTCAGCTGACTGTCACCACGTGATAGCTACCACGCGTCACACTACAGACACTGCACATTCTATGCTAGTCTGCTGAGTGTGGATCTCAGCTGATCGGAAGGCTGAATGCAGTACAGTGCAGATTACCTCCTGCTTACAGACACCTTATGACCGGACAGGTACCTTTCTATCCTTTCAAGTGGTAATTTGACTGATCTGAGGCGCATCTGGGTTTTGCAATGCTATTTGTAACAAAGCCCACCTAACACCTGACAGATCTTTAACATATACCACTGTTCTGTTGTTTCTATAATACACTAATCTCCCCACTCTCTCATCACTCGGCCTGCACTTATTCTGAGTGAAAGCAGAAGTGGAGAGTAACCTTATGTGCCTACTTTACTTTTTTCAGCCTTTATTAATTTACATAAATGTCAACTAGACATAGTAAAAATCCTGCAGCAGTGAACAGCAGTTTATGTTTGACTTGTGATGCAATCACTCTTATGTATTGACATGCCAATTTAAGGGTTAATTTCCCAGATTTGTATTGATTAGTGCACATGATTCAATCCATGTCTGGGTTTTGATTGCATAATGGAGGTATGATAATATAGCTCCTAAATATCGAGCTAAGGTGAAATGGTGATTTTTTTGATGCAATTTGTACATCAATATAATTGTATGTTTGGTATACCTAAGCATTTGACAACATTTAATAGCAACTAATGGGAGACCTGTGATGCAATCAGCCCTATGTATTAACATACCAACATTCAGTTTCTAGATGTATACTGACTCATTTTATGTTTCAGATTAAATTGTTTGTTGATATTACAATGGATGTATGATTGTGTAGCTTAATAACATTGGTCATGGTCAAACGGTGGTCTATGATTTAATGAACCATGCACATTGATTTACCCTAATAAGGTTAAATTCTGGAATTTTTGGATTGGTTATAAGTATCAGTTCATACTATTTCTTCACAAGTAGGAGAGAACTTGTTTTTCTGCAATTATTGCAATTTTCTATGAATATATTTCTGCCTGTATCTGCCAGCAATTTTCATCCCTCTGCATGAGAGATTAGTAATACTTTTGACCATTATTTTCCTGCTATAAGAATTTTGTGACTGCAACTCTTCAGACAGGAATTTTTTAAATTATTTAATGTTTGATGTTTGTCTGTGTTTTGTTGTTGTAATTGTGCTTGTAGCACTAATATTTTAACAAGCATATTAATAAATTTGATGTTTTACTATTAACTCATCATATCAAAACAATAAATATTTTCATATACCTATTTAAAGAGTGCCCCAACAAATAATCCCCTTGGCCTGCCTGTGCAGGGAATATTTTTCGGCTTTGGATTTGCCAAACTGTGGTGATTGGCTTTGGATTTGGATTTTTTACAAAAAAAAGCTAAAATCACATACATTGGGCATTTTTTTTCTTCCTAGAGTGTTATTAACCTCAAAGACATTAATTTACAGTCAATTTAGACCATCTCACAGCTTATAATATTGTTTTCAACATTATTGGCCAAAGGTTGCAGTGAGCTGACTGGTTACCAAGCGTCAGAGCAGCGGCGCAGCGGCACAGACACCACAGTTTAAAGCACGTCAATGAAACATTGCGACACAGCAGTAGCAGAAATGAAAGGTAGTGCAAGATGGAATTGTCTTTGGGTCCTCCCACCCACCTTTATGTTGGATTTAAAAAGGACATGCACACTTTAACAAACCAAGCATTTCAGTGACAGGGACTGCCACTTTGTGGCTGAAGTGCTTGGTTTGTTTGGGCCCCCACACAAAAAGCTACCAATTGGCTAAAGGCAACAGCTCTACAGTGGCAAGATGTCACCATCATTGCCATCCTCACCCTCATCAGTGTGTACTGTACATCATCCAACTCCTCACACAATATTAATTCATCCCCGCTGGAAGCCACCATTACAGAAGTATCTGTACTGTGACGGGATTGGCGGGAAAGGTTTTCCTTGTGAAATTTTCAGTTAATTTTAATGAACATAATTTTTTCTACATTTTGTGGAAGTAGCCTCCTACATTGTTCGCTCACAAGGTTCCCGGCTATACTGAAAACTCTCTCCGAGTACGCACTGGAGGGTGGGCAGCTTAAGTAATGGAAAGCCAGTTTATACAAGGGTCTCCAAATTGCCTTTTTTTCTTCCAATATTTGAAGGGACTCTGTGACATGTCTACTTGTATGGTGTCCTGAAAATAATCCTCCACCATTCTTTGGATGGTAATCGTATTAGATGGAGTTACGGTAGAGGTGTCACTGGTATTAGGCAATTATTTTAGACCCGACCAGATGCCAAAATGTTGACTTGACTTATCTGCATCACCACTGGGTCTTTTGGGAAAGGTGATTTTTTTTTTCTGGAGAAAACTGAAGGAGATGTCACCATAGTGCCATGTGTCACTTCAGCTGCCAACTTGCTCACTAGTAGCGCTTTGGATCTTTTAAGATCTGGGTCAGTTGTAAAGAAAGACACAGCATACGACTTAAACCTAGGATCAAGCATGGTTGCTAAAATATATTGATCAGATTTCAAGATGTTGGCCACCCATGGATCCTGGTGAAGCGAATAAAGGACTTGATCTATCAGTCCAGCATACTTTGCAGAATCACTTTGTTTAATCTCCTCCTTCAATTTATCCAGCTAAGTTTCCAAAAGCCTAAACAGGGGAATCACCTTACTTAAGGCTAGCAGTGTCAGCACTCACTTCACATGTGGCAACTTCAAATGGTTTGAGCACCTTGCACAAGACAAAAAGTACTCTCCACTGTGCTGGGCTAAGGTACATTCCCCCTCCTCTCCCAATGTCATGGTATGTTGTATAGCTATTGATGGCTTTTTGCTGCTCCTCCATCCGCTGAAGCATGTAAAGGGTGGAGTTCCACCTTGTTACAACCTCTTGCTTCAGTTGATGTATGTATTGATGCATGTGTTGCAATCTCCCATACGCATTTGCTGAATTCCCGAAAATGTCCCGAAATTTTTCGGGCCACAGACAGCATCTCCTGCATGTCCCTGTCGTTTTTTTTTTAAAAACCCTGCACCACTAAGTTGATTGTGAGAGCAAAACAGGGGATGTGTTGGAATTTACCCAGCTGTAATGCTTTCACAATATTTGTAGCATTGTCAGAAATCACAAATCCTGAGGAGAGTCCAAGTGGGGTAAGCCATGTTTCTATGACATCTCTTAGTTTTTCTAAGAGGTTGTCAGCGTTATGCCTCTTATTGAATCCGGTGATGCACAGAGTTGCCTGCCTCTGATTGAGCTGGTGTTGTTTTTTAGATACTGCTTCTGCTGTTGCTGAAGGAGATTCACCCACCCAGTGGGCCGTCACAGTCATGTAATCTTTAGTTTGCCCACTACCGCTTGTCCCCATATCTGTGGTTAAGTGGACAGTGGGTACAATAGCATTTTGCAGGCCAATAAGTAGGTTCTGTTTATCGTCCTGGTACAGCCGAGGAATGACTTTTTGGGTAAAATGAAACGGAGATAGAATTTGGTACCGGGGACACACGACCTCAATTAACTACGTAAATCACTCTCCATTAATTGCGGATATTGGATGCAGATCTAATACTAGCATAGCCGTCATGGTGTCAGTGATCCGCTGTGTGACAGGGTGAGAGCTGCCATAATTGCTTCCCTTAACGGGCAATTGTTTTTTTGGTAAACTACTACTAGTAGTCTTCTTGGTCCACTTCTGGGATGAAGATCCACCCCCAGCAGCAGAAGCAGCAGGCCTAGCACTCAAAGATTCAGTTTCTTCTGAGGTGTCCTGGAAAGTGGAGGAGTCACCATGACTTAGCATTAACAAATTGGATGCTGGACTACCACTGATCATTCCTGAGGATATTGAGGATAAAGGTGTTGTTGGTGGAGATTGCAGGTGCTGGGATTTAGTAGAGAGAAGGCATCTAGCTAATGCTGGACTGCTTGTTATTTTTTTAGCTATAGTTTCTGATGCTATCAAACACCTGTCATGAGCTTGCTGCAGATACTGTAATAGCAGGCAGGTTCCTAGATGCTTAACATCCCTACCTCTACTTACTGTGATTCCACAACGGCTACAAAAGGCTTGACAAATGTTGTCAGGATTTGGGTAGAAATAATTCCACACAAAAGATGTGAATTTGTTAGTTCTATGCCCAGGCATGGCAATGGCCTACTTATCTTGGCCAAGAGCTGCATCCACTGGTGCCTGACTTATACAAACAAGATCCTCATCCTCAACATCCTCAGTGTCAGCTGCTCATATATTCCCCTCATCCTCCTGCAATTCCACGATGGCATCCTCAATGTCCTCGGCAATACTGCTCATCCCCACAAATACAGATGGAACAGAAACTGTGGAGGGTGGCTTCTCTGAAAGGTCAGGCTTACACATAGCAATAACACTAGTGGGCCCACTTAGACTCTCCTCAGGGATTTCTGACATTTGTGTTTCTGAAAACACAGTTTGATCTACTGCATTAGTGGTTTTATTTTATTTTTTACACTTCTTCTATAGTCAGATTGAAAAGGTCTTCTATTGTCAAGAGAGGCACAAGATGCCTCACTGACAGTTGCAGAACCATCACTCAGAAATAAAGGCCAATGCCTAAGCCTTTCCTTGCCACTACATGTGGTGAATGGTATGTTGCCAATGTTCTGTTTTTCTGCACTAGTAGTAGTCTTTAGAGGTTTTTTTTGTCTTTACCCCTGTGAAATCTAGATTTTTTGATTTCAGATACCCTCATTTTTTATAGCCTCTATACCAGGGATTCCCAACCACAGTTCTCAAGGCACACTAACAGTCCAGGTTTTGAGGCTAGCCATACTGGAGTACAGGTGACTTAATAAGTACCTAGTACTTAATTAGTATTTTGATTTAACCATCTATGCTCAAGCCTGGATATCAACAAAACCAGGACTGTTAGTGTGCCTTGAGGACCGAGGTTGGGAATCACTGCTCTATGCCCTTGAGCATCAGCTTTAGATGATAATGATGGACTTCCAGCAGCTGCAGTGCTAGCATTTGCTTGCTGTTTCTGCTCTCCTCTCGGTTCGTTGTCGTGATCTATATTAACGAAATCACTAAATTGTACAAAAACTACTTATGCTGGCCATACACGCTGCAATTATCGGGACGATCCACCCGATATCGGCGATGATTGTAGCGTGGGGGGGTGACCGAGGGTTAAATATTGCTCGGTCGGGCATGCTGGATTGTCCGTCCGATGCAATATTTCCTGGGAAACTGTCGGCCGCATCGGGCAGTGTATGCCCAGCGCAGCCGACAGACAGACATTTCCTGTGTTCCTTCCTACGGAAGGAACAGGGAAATGTCTCCTCCCCCGGGGGCGGAGCGCAGATGTCGGGCTATACACTGAGATTTCTCTCACAGTGTATGCCGCGGACATCTGCGGCTGGCAGCCGGCCAGATAAAATGTCTGTCGGTCTGACAGACATTTTATCTGGCAGTGTATGCCCAGCATATGTAATAGTATTATGTATTTATTTATAATATTTATTTATTACCACCACTTACTGTGAACTGGAGTCAAGGAGCTTGTATACACACAGTGGGGTTATGCCCAGTCACGCAGCTTGTATAAACACAGTGGGCTAATGCCCAGTCACAGAGCTTGTATACACACAGTGGGCTAATGCCCAGTCATGGAGCTTGTATACACACAGTGGGCTTATGCCCAGTCACGGAGCTTGTATAAACACAGTGGGCTAATGCCCAGTCACAGAGCTTGTATACACACAGTGGGCTAATGCCCAGTCATGGAGCTTGTATACACACAGTGGGCTTATGCCCAGTAAAGTCATATAGCTTGTATATACACAGTGGGCTTATGCCAAGTTACAGAGCTTCTATACACACAGTGGGCTTATACCCAGTCACTGAGCTTGTATACACTATACACACAGTGAGTTTATGCCCAGTACAGTGGACTTATGCCCAGTCACGGAGCTTGTATACACACAGTGGGCTTATGCCCAGTACAGCAGGCTTATGCCCAGTCATGGAGCTTGTATACACACAGTGGGCTTATGCCCAGTACAGCAGGCTTATGCCCAGTCATGGAGCTTTTATACACACAGTGGGCTTATGCCCAGTACAGCAGGCTTATGCCCAGTCACAGAGCTTGTATACACACAGTGGGCTTATGCCCAGTAAAGTCACGGAGCTTGTATACACACAGTGGGCTTATGCCCAGTCAAGGAGCTTGTATACACTATACACACAGTGAGTTTATGCCCAGTACAGTGGACTTATGCCCAGTCACAGAACTTGTATACACACAGTGGGCTTATGCCCAGTACAGCAGGCTTATGCTCAGTCACGGAGCTTGTATACATTCAGTGGGCTTATGTCCAGTAACAGAGCTTGTAATACTGAGGTCACAGAGACCAGACCAGGCACCTCACCTCTATAATTCAAAATGGCACCGAGTCCCAGACGCTATGCCTTTTATAGAGGCCGAATGTCACCTGAGTCTCGCGAGAATCCGACATTCGGCCTCGAGGTGGAATCCGAGTCAGGCGGGAACACCGGAACTTGCATTCGGGTGGACTTGGATTCCACCTTTTCGGAGCAGATTGGATTCCTCAGAATCCGAACCGCTCATCTCTAGTATATATCAGTGTATTTGTATAAGTACTGTATACAAGTGTCTGTATGTACCTATAAATATGTGTATCTGGTAACTATATGGATATATGTGTGTCTATGTGTGCATGTTTGTACCTGTGTATATGGGTATATGAGTGTCAATTGTATGTGTACATGTATGTACCTACAGTCAGGTGCATAAATATTGGGACATTGACAGAATTTTCAGATTTTGGCCTCTATTCACCACCACAATGGCTTTGAAATGAAACAAATAAGATGTGCTTTAACTGCAGACTTTCAGATTTAATTTGAGGGTAATTACATCCAAATCAGGTGAACGGTGTAAGAATTACAACGGTTTCTATATGTGCCTCCCACTTTTTAAGGGGTCAAAAGTAATGGGACAAACTAAACAATCCTAAATCTAACTTTCACTTTTTAATACTTTGTTGCAAATCCTTTGTAGGCAATTACAGCCTGAAGTCTGGAATGCATAGACATCACCAGACGCTGGGTTTCATCCCTGGTGATGCTCTGCCAGGCCTCTCCTGCAAATGTCTTCAGTTCCTGCTTGTTCTTGGGGCATTTTCCCTTCAGTTTTGTCTTCATCAAGTGAAATGCATGCTCAATCGGATTCAGGTCAGGGGATTGACTTGACCATTGCACAACATTCCACTTTTTAACCTTAAAAAACTCTTTGGTTGCTTTTGCAGTATGCTTCGTGCCATTGTCCATCTGCACTGTGAAGCGCCGTCCAATGAGTTCTGAAGCATTTGACTGAATATGAGCATATAATATTGCCCGAAACACTTCAGAATTCATTCTGCTGCTTTTGTCAGCAGTCACATCATCAATAAATACAAGGGAACCAGTTCCTTTGGCAGCCATACATGCCCACACCATGACACTATCACCACCATGCTTCACTGATGAGGTGGTATGTTTTGGATCATGAGCAGTTCCTTTCCTTTCCTTCTCCATACTCTTCTCTTCCCATCACTCTGGTACAAGTTGATCTTTGTCTCATCTGTCCATAGGATGTTGTTCCAGAACTGTAATGGCTTTTTTAGATGTTGTTTGGTAAACTCTAATCTGGTCTTCCTGTTTTTGTGGCTCACCAATGGTTTGCATCTTGTGGTGAATCCTCTATATTCACTCTTGTGAAGTCTTCCCTTGATTGTTGACTTTGACACATATACACCTACCTCCTGGAGAGTTTTCTTGATTTGGCCAACTGTTGTGAAGGGGTTTTTCTTCACCAGGGAAATAATTATTTTGTCATCCACCACAGTTGTTTTCCATGGTCTTCCGGGTCTTTTGGTGTTGCTGAGCTCTCCGATGCGTTCTTTCTTTTTAAGAATGTTCCAAACAGTTGATTTGGGCACACCTAATGTTTTTGCTATCTCTCTGATGGGTTTGTTTTGATTTTTCATTTTTCAGCCTAATGATGGCTTGCTTCACTGATAGTGACAGCTCTTTGGATCTCATATTGAGAGTTGACAGCAACTGATTCCAAATGCAAATGTCACACCTAGAATCAACTCCAGACCTTTTACCTGCTTAATTGATAATGAAATAACGAGGGAATAGCCCACACCTGTCCATGAAATAGCTTTTGAGTTGATAGTCCCATTACTTTTGGCCCCTTAAAAAGTGGGAGGCACATATTGAAACTGTTGTAATTCCTACACCGTTCACCCGATTTGGTTGTAATTACCCTAAAATTAAATCTGAAAGTCTTCAGTTAAAGCACATCTTGTTTGTTTCATTTAAAAACCATTGTGGTGGTGAATAGAGGCCAAAATCTGAAAATTCTGTCAATGTCCCAATATTTATGGACCTGTATGTATATATATATATATAAATGCAAATGTGCTGGCACTCGATGCTTTGCATAGTGCATCCTGCCTGGGTGCCTCCAATATACGTAGTCGATAGGCAGATCCAAAAGTGGCACTCACAGGAGTTAGTATCAATTTAACAATGTGGTGTGTTCACACCTAACACATGACAGGTACCTCCATGACTATATGGAGGTACCTGTCATGTGTTAGGTGTGAACACACCACGTTAGAGTGATACTGAGGACCTCATTCAGAGTCGGTTGAAGCGGCCGCACGGTCGTACACTACCGATGTTCGCTATACTGCGCATGCGTAAAGTTCGCAATGTGCGTGCGCAAACTAGGAGCTACGATCAGAAATTTCTCTCTCCTTGAACACAGCCAGGTCAGTTGTTTGAGTGACAGGATGAGGCGTTTGTGGGTGGTAACAGGGGAGGTGCTTGAAAACGGGGGAGTGGAGATCCGAACGCAGGCGTGCCTAATTATGCGAACAGCGTTTTATGGGAGTGCATAATTAACTAAGTAGCGTCATGGCACATGTGACATGGGAGGTTTTTACACTGACATGATCGTAGAGCTTAAGAGAGGGTATGGTCAACCTCTGCGACCAGTTCCGATGGATCCCGATGGTCTCGATTAATCCTTATATGCCCTGAGATGACGTGCAATGCATACGAGAAGGGGGCGTATTTTTTTGAATTCCATCCGCTTCCTCCCCTTGGTCGGCCAGCTACCAATCCGAACTTAGGGACGCAACTTGCGAGGGAATCATTTGCATATCCGGCCCCTTTTCCCGTACGACCGACTCTGAATGAGGTGCTGAGTCCTGTGAGTGCCACTACTTTTGGATCTGCCTATATAGGCTACAGAGCGAGTACCAGTCCTCCACGAGACATATATATATATATATATATATATATATAATACACAGCCTGGAACAGCTACAGAAAGGTAGTGCTATACTCCATTTCTTATTAAAAGTTTTTATTAAAACTGCCCATGCATAAATTTACCCAGAGTGGCTAAAAACATTAGCTGCATTACAATCAACTGCTCTTGGTGAGACCTTCCCCTCTTCCTTAAGGTGCGTATCCACTACAAGAGTGGAATGACTGTACGATTACAACATTGTAATTGTACAATCGTTCATCAACCTGTGCAGTGGATAACGTGCCCACTCTGAACGATATGTCGTTCAGTGCAGGCGCACCCTCCCTCATCCCCGAACATGCACAATCTGTCGATATTGGCAGCAGGGGCGGATTTCCCGCTAGGCAACAAAGGCACTCGCTTAGGGCCCGGCGGGTCCCAGGGGGCCCGTGGCCAAGGTTGTGTGCGGGGCATTTCCGGCGGATCACAGGCTCTGCTGAAAATGTCACAGGGTGCGCCGCGCTGGCTGGCTGAAGACTCCGGCTGCTGTCTTAATGGTGCACTGACAGACTGCCAGTTACACTGCCGGCTTCAGGGGGCGCACGCTGCTCTCTTCTGCTGTGCTGTGCATGTGATGCCATAACGCAAGGGCGTATGACGTCACACGCCTGGAGAGAGGAGCCAGCCGCCCGCATCGGGACTAGAAGTGATGAGCAGCAAGGTGCGTGCTGTCGGCTGTTATTAAATTGTATAGGAGATGGGGGCCTGCTATTATATAAGGGAGGGGGAGAGTGGGCAGCTGGGTGCACTGAATAACTGGCTGATACTAAACTTTATAGGAGATGGGGGCATGCTATTATATAAGAGAGGGGGAGAGTGGGCAGCTGGTTGCACTGAATAACTGGCTGCTACTAAACTTTATAGGAGATGGGGGCATGCTATTATATAAGGGAGGGGGAGAGTGGGCAGCTGAGTGGCGCTGTATAACTGGCTGCTATTAAACTTTATAGGAGATGGGAGCATGCTATTATATAAGGGAGGGGGAGAGTGGGCAGCTGGGTGGCGCTGTATAACTGGCTGCTATTAAACTTTATAGGAGATGGGAGCATGCTATATAGGGGAGGGTGGGCAGCTGGGTGGCGCTGAATACCTGGCTGCTGTTAAACTGTATAGGAGATGGGGGTCTGCTATTATATGGGGGAGGATGGATGGCGCTGACTACCTGACTGCTATTAGGGAACCCATCCCTTAATACTTATTGTGACACCCAGGGTCCAGGGCCATCAGTGACCATTGCCTGCTACAATCACTGAAACCACGCCATGGGTGTAACAATAAGTAATAAGGGATGAATGCCACTGCCTGCTACAATCAGCAGGGCCGACTCGAGAGCCCTTCTTGTGGAGAAGCCGAAAGAAGGCACAATGCAGCTGCCGTGATATATATGGTGGAGCGCTGCTATGCCCAGGTCTCCATGTCCTCCAGAATCTGCGACCGCATTGCAGGAATCATGGCTGAGTCTGCCTTTTTGCAAATTCCTGCCCCTGGGCTCTACTGGGTAGCTCAGATGCAGGCTGTGTGTGACCTATAGGCGTCAACGTGATGTCTTACGTCATACTGTCGCTCGCTGTCCAGCCCGCACTCACAGTGGAGATGCAGCCAGTGACTAATTACTGAGGCTGCTGCTGTGTGCCGGGGTCACGGTGGGGTGAAGGCTAGTAGGGGACCGAATGACTGGTCACTGAGCCTATGGGTCACTATGGAGCTCCTCTTGCAACTTTCCCTGCAGCTCTGTGAGGTGAGGTCACTCAGTTTTCTGGGATGGGTGGGGGACAAAGAATTAATGTATGTTTTTTTTTTCCTTTGGGGCAATAAATTAATGTACAGTATGTTTTATTTTATTTTTTCTGTGGGGACAATTAATTATGTGTGTGTGTTTAATTTCCGTTGCCAAACAATGTGTGTGTGTTTTTGTTTGCCATGGTGGACAATGTGTGTGTGTTTTTGTTTCCCATGGTGGACAATGTGTGTGTGTTTTTGTTTCCCATGGTGGACAATGTGTGTGTGTTTTTGTTTCCCCGTGGTGGACAATGTGTGTGTGTTTTTGTTTCCCATGGTGGACAATGTGTGTGTGTTTTTGTTTCCCATGGTGGACAATGTGTGTGTGTGTTTTTGTTTCCCATGGTGGACAATGTGTGTGTGTGTTTTTGTTTCCCATGGTGGACAATGTGTGTGTGTGTTTTTGTTTCCCATGGTGGACAATGTGTGCGTGTTTTTTTTTCCTGTGACGGACAATGAGTGTGTGCTTTTGTTTCCCGTGGTGGACAATGCGTGTGTGTTTTTGTTTACCAGTGACGGACAATGTGTGTGTGTTTTTGTTTACCAGTGACGGACAATGTGTGTGTGTTTTTGTTTCCACTGGTGGACATTCTGTGTGTATTTGTTTCCCATGGTGGACAATGTGTGTGTTTTTTATTCCTGAGACGGACAATGTGTTTTGACTTTGACTCTGTATTTCTTTACTTGTCTTCTGTGGAATCATTTGTTAAATTAAAAACTAGGGAATATATTTTTAAGTTAATAAAGTATTATGAAAATCGCTGAATTTGGGTGGAGGGCAGGAGTGCCCCAATAAGGGGGGGGGGCTCTGATATATAGAGCGGTCACTAATGGCCCTGGGTGTAACAATAAGTATTAAGGGATGGGTGCCTGCTACAATCAGTGAGTAGGGAAGGGGGGATGATGACACGGTCACTAAAAGGTGTAATACTAATAATAAGTATTATACGGGGATGAATGCCTGCTACAATCAGTGAGGGGGGGAGGGGGAGAAACTGATGTATAAAGCAGTCACTAATGGGTGTAATAATAAGTATTATAATGGATGGGTGCCTGCTACAATCAGTGAGGGGGTCACTGATTTCAAATGTGGTAACTGAGTGGTATAATAGTGGAAATTAGACGTATATGGTGCAATGGAATCGGTATGATATGCAGGCTGTCGGGATGCCTCCTGTCAGAATACCGACAGTGGCATCCCGATGGTTGGTATCCAGACAGGGGTCGGGTAAGTATACTTACCTCTCCCTTCTGGTAGTCTAACCCTAAAACTCACCACCCCGTACCCTAACCCTAACCATCCCTATTAGTTCCTGAACCTAAGCCCCCCTCCTTCAGGCCTAAAGCAAGCCCTCCCCCCTTATTGCCTAAACCTAACCCCCCCAGTGGTGTCTGACCCTAATCCTCCTCCCTAGGGGTGCCTAACCCCCCCTAAAACCTAACATGGAATGGGTATGAAATACCGCCGGCCGCATGGCCGGCGGTTCGCTTCCAGTCAGCGGCAGCCCGAGAAGAGCAGAGTTAGAAGCAGCGGAAGCCCGACAGCGCTGGAAATCCCGATCGTGGATAGGTAAGTATCTACTAACCTAACCCCCCTAACCCTAACCCTCCTTAGGGGTGCCTAACCCTAACTTCCCCCCCAAGTGCCTAACCCTAACCACCCCCTTCCCCGCTGCCTAAACCTAAGTCCCCCCGGGGGGGTGCCTAACCCTAACCCTCCCTCCCCCTAGCCTAACCCTAACCCTCCCGGGGGGGTGCCTAACCCTAAGTCCCCCCGGGAGCCCTAAACCTAACCCTCCCCCCCGCGGCTGTCCGCTCGCGGCGCCCGGCATCACTTCGATTGGGATGCCGGGCGCCGGTCTCCCAGCGTCGGGGAAATGCGGGCGTCTACATCTAGACGCCCGGCATTTCACCTTTGCCGGGATATGACAGTTGGGAAGCCGGCTGCCGGTATTTAGGCAGTCGGCTTTCTGATTGCTTCCCCCTAACACTAACCCCGCTAACTGCCCTAACCCTCCCCCCCCCCAGAGCTAAGCGGACGGGCACCCGGACTTACCTCGTTCGGGCATCCGTCTGCTTTACGGCATCGGGTTGAAGATAGGCGTCGGTATTTCGACGCCTATCTTAACTCCCTTGTCGGGATATCAGCGTCGGCATTTAGCTGACTACATCCCGGTGCAATCAGTGTAGGTGGGACAATAATATAATGCAATCAGTGAATGGGGGTACTTTATAATAATAGTAATTAGGGGGGATGGGGGTCTGGTACAATCAGTGAAGAGGGGACAGTAATATAATAAAGTCAGTGAGTTAGGGTGTAATAATGGGAATTAGAAGGTTAGGGGATATGGTGCAATTAGTGAATGGGGAAAGTAATATAATAGAGTCTGTGAGTGAGGGCTAATCTAATGTAGGTGGGGCTGCGAGCCCTAAGTACAGTAAGTAAATTATCAATTTCCATGAAGCCTGGCTCTGATGAGTTTGTGAATCTTATGGTCTAGCCTGGTCTATACCTATGATAAATGCAAATGTGAATCCTTGCTGTTTTATCTCTACTATTTTGGAAAGAGCAGACTGAGGGGGTCATTCAGACCCGCTCGCGAGCGCAGGACGCTCGCAAGCGAGTCGATGTTGCCCCAATGCGCATGCGCACGACGGAGGGAGCTCCGTCGTGCGCATGCGCGAGACCCGGATAGCGACGGGCTCTCCGTCGCTCCGGGTCTCGTAACAAAGGGGGCGTGCTGTCGATGTTGATTGACAGCACGCCCCCTTTGGTGGGCGTGCCGGGGGCATGGCTGCCAGATGGAGGCGTTCCCATGGGAACGCCTACCGTCTGAAGCCGGCCCCACTGACATCACTAGTGATGTCAGTGGGAGTGATAGAGCCAAAATCACTCCAGGGCTTGAGGCAGCGAGACCCTACCACAGGGTCTCTGTCGCAAGCCCGATGGTCGCGATGGTCTTGACCATCACGACCATCATCATGGACGCTCGCATAAGCTGTGGGTGGTCACCCACAGCTATGCGAGCGTCCATAAGGCCGCTCCATTTTCATGTAGGAGGGCCCTGATTCAGAGCGAGCGCTCTGGTCAGAGCGTCCGGCTCTGAATCAGGCCCACAATACGATAGCTATGGGCCAGGGCTCTTTATTTTTACATACATTGATTGCACTTTCTATGATATCAGGGTTTAAAAGTTGAAATAAACTATTTTGTATTGTATTTGTACAGTGTTTTTAGGTTTAAAACTTTAAAAGGTTGTATATATGGAGGAAAAACAACAAATAAAATAGGGGGCATGAATCAGAAACAAAAATATAGGCCCTCATTCAGAGCCACTCGCAAGCGGGCGCACGTACGTTAGGCGTACGTACAAAAATATTTAAATTCAAGGGCTCGCTCGTATTTTCGATCGCATCTAAAAATCCTCCCCAAACTCAGACGACCCCTCCTCTAACTAACAAGCGTGCGAAATAGCGAGCGTACTTCCCCGAAATGGCTTGAAGGGAACGCACGCACAAGTATAAACCGGAAGAGGCCATGTCAGATGTCGATTACCTGCTCCTTTATTCTGCCTACCTCCATCAATCGTATCATGCCAATCAATGTATCAATTAGCTTAATGTTTTTTTTTTTTCAACACAATGCAAGAAACTTTACTCTTGTCCGTGTTTGTGTTTACCCGCAGAATACGTACGGCTTAAACATTCGCTTTTATTGCTCAAAAAACATGTTAGCCACAATGAGACAATTGTTCTATTGCTGTGGATCCCCGCATATTTTCCGGGGTTCATTTCTTTATTTAAATTTGCTTACGCATGTCACTGCATCAAGCCTATCATAACTCTCCAGAGATTTCTGGCCCTGTCGAACACATGACTCATACACTAACCAATCAAATTGCTCCTGTTAATTTCCAAGCTACATTAGCCAATCAGAAATTTTTGGCACACTTTATCAAAAATGAATTTTAAGAAAAACACCATTGCCATCATGAGAGCCTCCGCATTCACCAGGCGCGAGCTGCTGGTGCTAACGGAGGTGCTGGATCGGCGTATCACCAGCCAGCCTCCACCCATCACCAACCGGCAGAAGCGTTCCGCGTATGCGGAGGCACGGGCCCGCCTGCGCTCCTTTGGCTCACGCCGCAACATCGGCCAGCTGGAGCGCAGGTGGTCTGACCTGCAACGGCGAACGCCCCGCTTGCTGGCATGCTTTCGCATGCAGATATTGGAAAGTGTTATGTATTGTGGTTTTCATGTTTGTCTTTGTGGGGCAAACTGCGTGTGCATGTTTTCATGTCTGTCCTATTTTTTCATTCTCATCATATCTGCGTGTGCATGTTTTTATGTCTGTCCTATTTATTCATTCTCCTCATATCTGCATGACCATGTTTTCCCTCTATTTCTGATATATTCATTCTACTCATATTTGCATGTTTTTTGTTGGTGGTGGGTGATTTTAAAATGTTATTTGGGCAGGATTTGGCCAGAAACTAACCACAATTTGTTTGACATCTTTTAGGGGGACAGGCAAGACTACACCGTCACCGTCCGGCCAGACGGCGGTCCCGCCCACTCTCACCCACCCCCAGCCAACACTCCACCCCAAATAATTCCCCTATTCCCCCCTCCTCCCAAGCCTTCCAAGAGCCTCTCCCGGAACTGTCGGGCCTCCTTCCCCTCCGTCCCCCTCTCCTCCAACCACCCCTCTTCCAATTACCCCCTCCCCGGAGTCCGTGATAACCCCGCCCCGTTGTTTGGGGAATGAAGGCTCCTCCGAGGATGAAGATGGAGGGACTTCGGGATCTGCCGTTTTGGCTACCGGTATGTTTTTCTTTTGCGTTTTTTTTAACCACAAACTGTTTGTATGTAATCATGTGTCGTTCCTTTATTCGTGATTTTTGGGTTCTTTTTTGGTGATTTAGCAGTTTGCCTTTACCTCTTCCTGCTGATTTCAACATACACATATCACACCTGTGGGTATTTCTACATAGGCCTTGTAATTTTTGCAGCACCCCTTTTTTTAAAATTTTGGTTTTGGAGTGATTTCGTTGTGTTTTTGTTTTTTTAATGTGGATTCCCTATTGTTTGATTAATCCACACACTTTTCTCACCCACAGAGGAACAGAGGCGTCGGCAAGAGGTCGAACATTGTGTGGCACACATGCGCCAAAATGTAATTGGGGTGCTTGTGGCCCTTGACCGGCTGTCTGGCATCCTTCGGCAGTAGTTTTTTTTTGTTTTTATCTTTTTCCAAATAAATTGTTTATTTCTAATATACGTTCTGCCTCATTCGTTTTTTCAAAACCAAAGATAGTTAACCCTGACATAAGTAGACTGTTCCTGCAAGGTTTTGCATTTTTTAAAAATTAGAGTGGGTTTTGTATTTGTATGTAAAACACCCTCAAGAAACACATAACAGTAACAATGTCATTTCCCTTGTTGTGTGTAGTGGCAATCAGATATTTCTACATTTTACAGGTTCCTAGTTGGTGGGCAAGCTGCTTAGGCGAATCTTACAAAGCCAAATGATTGGACAGGCTTCCTTTTGGTGTGGGTTGGGAACCTGAAAACATATTTCATTTTTGCTCAACTGGCGTCAGTACTGGATTACCCCTTAGTCAAATGTAAGGTGTGTTAACCTGGTTAAACTTGCTGGTAACGTCCAAAAAAAGGAAGAACATTTAACTCTCCAAACATTTATTCACAACATAACTGAGAAATCAAAGTGGTCACTCACAAAAAAAACACACAGTGAGAATCTCAAATACAACACATACCCAATAAAAAAAACAAAAAAACAAAAACAAATCAAGAACTGGTTGAGGAAGGACCATGCCAAAATGATTCCACAAACATGGCGTTGCGATATGGGTTCCAGAATATATTCACAAAATGAGCAGATCCAGGTTTGGTAAGGGTAGCATGAAGTAGTGAGCGTTGTAGTGCCAAAGATTATGTGAACAAACCGAAGATGTTGAAAAAAAGAAAACAAAATTCGATGTTCGCAAACAAACACAAACACATTAGGTTAAAACACAGTTTTGTTCAAACTTACCTAAAAAATCTGGCCACCACATCATCGCGTATTGGCCCCCCCACATACTGACCTCCGACCAACCTCGGGGGGGCCATCCTCAGGTAAGGCATCCTCTGGCTGCATTGGGACACCACTCCTTATGGCGATGTTGTGAAATATCCCACACAGGACCACAATTTTCGACACCATATCCGGCAAATACATGAGCTCGCCACCAGAGCGGTGGAGGCATCTGAATCGGCCTTTTAAAAGGCTGATACAGCGCTCCACCACTTGCCTGGTGGCTGTAAGTGCGGAATTATACTCACTTTGTGGCCCTGGTGTGGGAGCCAAATAAGGAGTGAGCAGCCAGGACATGCAAGGATATCCACTGTCTCCTATGGAAAAGAATTGACAACATCAGGAACACTGTGTATCAAGCTTAACATTGTTATGTACTAAAGGTCTCCACTTACCCAGAAGCCACGCATCACCAGCTTGTAGGTTGGTTAATTTGTGCCATATCCCTGATTGCCGGATGACGAAGGAGTCATGTGCACTTCCGGGTAATTTAGCATTCAGGGACAGGATCTGGAGGGAGGCATCACATACCACCATTACATTCAGGGAGTGATAGTGTTTCCTGTTTCTAAATATGTCCTCCAGCCGGGCTGGAGGCTGAAGTGGTATGTGAGTACCATCCACAACCCCTATGATGTGTGGGAAGGCAGCTATTTGGTAAAAATTGGCCTTGGCCACACTAAGGGCACCCATATCCAAAGGCATTTGAATAAAATGATGGAGGTGCTTGAAAAGTGCCTCCATCACTGCCCTCAGGATCCGGGAAAAGGAGGATTGGGAGATGCCCGCCACTATTCCCACCGTTGTTTGAAACGATCCTGAGGCACAGAAATGTAACACCGCCATAAATTGCGTAAGTGGTGGTATTGCTGTTGGACTGTCAATTTGCCGCTCAAGATCACTTTCTATTAATGAGAGAGTGTCTATGATGATTTTGGGAGGTAGACGGTAGCGTCTTAAAACCTCATCATCGGGCATTCCAAAAAGGGTGACACGTGTTCGAAATATCTGGGGCCTTGCATGCCTACGATGCCTATGCCTGGGACGAGATTGAGGTTGGTCGGCTTCCGGGAGCATGGCCAGAACAATCCGCCCCAGATCAACCTGAAATTCAAAGATTTTAAAGTAAGGCTTTTGACCCACCCCAAAACTATATTAAAACAACTTAGCTTGATGATACCATCCATTGCTGCTTACATGCCGGGGTATTGTCATGATACGTCCAAACTGAAAATAAACACCAAAATTACTTGACACATTTCACTCTGTGCATTTTTGTTTACAAATTTTGTGCTAGACCAAAGTTAAAATATGCCAAACACCCATTTAGCAAAACAGCAAAGCGACATTTAACACAGTACATCAAAATGGGTCGAAATGTTGGCACAAAAAGCGAAAGAGAAACCACCAAAAAGTTAGAATGATTATTAAGCTGTTAAAAATGCGCTAATTAGTTCGCTAATACAAGTCACAAGAGTAACTACTAAAAATGCGCTAATTAGTTCGCTAATACAAGTCACAAGAGTAACTACTAAAAATGCGCTAATTAGTTCGCTAATACAAGTCACAAGAGTAACTACTAAAAATGCGCTAATTAGTTCGCTAATACAAGTCACAAGAGTAACTACTAAAAATGCGCTAATTAGTTCGCTAATACAAGTCACAAGAGTAACTACTAAAAATGCGCTAATTAGTTCGCTAATACAAGTCACAAGAGTAACTACTAAAAATGCGCTAATTAGTTCGCTAATACAAGTCACAAGAGTAACTACTAAAAATGCGCTAACTAGTTCGCTAATACAAGTCACAAGAGTAACTACTAAAAATGCGCTAATTAGTTTGCAAATACAAGATAAAAAATGGACTTACCAAGAGCAAATATATAAGAGTCAAAAACAAAAGGTCTTTTGGGTCGAAAATAAACAAAATCTAAAATAGAATAAATTATGGATCCAAAATTTAAAAAAAATAAGAAACACAATGAAACAACAATTGAACAAAAGTTAGACTTCACAAAACTTACCAAATCAAGAAACGAGGTCCCAAAAATATAAACCAACAAAGATAACGGAAAAAAAAACGCAAATCAAACCAACAAACGAATCTACAACCGCCAACTCCTTTCTACGCAATCAATAAACTCCAGCCAAGATAACCTCCAACAATCCAAAAACGCCACCTCGACTTGAGACACACCAAGCCATAAATAGTGTTTAGTTTCCCGCACAAATTAAGGAGGGATCATAGGGCCGCACAATCAATGATGCGGCCGCAAAATAAGGACGCATGTATAAATACGTCACGAAAACACATTCAAATTCTGGTGTATTTCTTGTTTGGACCTCAGACATGGCGACAGACCAGGGAAAAAATGCCCAAGAGTCAGTCTATCAACGATTAATTTGAAACATAAGATTAGGCAAGTTGTGATTTTGTGAATTCTGTAAATTTACACAAATAGGTGAGGAGGATGACATGGAAGAGGTTGCTGGGCCCAGTATTCCGGCCAAAGCGGCCAAAAAAAAAAGGCAGCCACATTTCACAAGAAAGGAGATGGAGGTTTTGATCCAGAAGTGTGTGGACATCCTGCCACAGGCAGACAGGAATATGAGTCTAAGCCAGAAGTGGAGAATGTGGGAAGAGGTAGCCGTTGCTGTCAATAGGGTGGGTGATTATGTCCGTCTAGCCCGGGATGTCAAACGGCGGTAAGTAAACCCTTGCCCCCCCTAAAAACAAACCCCATTTTAAACCAAAGGATAATGGCTTCCATTTTTTCCCACAGATGGGGCGACTTCAAATATCGCTTAAAACAAAAACTCGCGGACAGGGCTAGGCATGCAAGGGGGACAGGTGTGGGTCCCACCCCTGTGTCATTGGAGTTGACGGATTTAGAAGAGCTGGCACAGGGGTGTGTGCAGCCTGTGGAGGTGTTTGGCGTGTCCAACATGGATACGGACATGCCAGACTTTGCGGCTCCTCATGTTGTCCCAGGTAAATCTTTGGATGTCATCAACTCTGAAATGTTATTGTGCCAATATGTAGATTGTAATGTGAGACTTTTCTCTTTTTTCCTAACAGAGACACAGGCGGATGAGTCTGCTCCAGAGGGGAGCCTTGGCCGCCGAATTTCTGCTGGCTCTGCAGGGGAGGAACCAGTACATCCGGCTGAGGACCCTGCAGAAGCCAGTCCAGGACAATTCCCCTCGCAGGCAGTGGCCCTCCTCACAGAACTCAATTTCAAATCGGATTCCCATACGGAGATTCTGCAGAGGATGGACGCCAGTCTGCTACGGGTGGCTGAGGCCCTGGAGCAAAATGCTGCGGCCAACGAGACCATTGGTCAGGCCCTGGCGGAAAATACCAGGGCCAACATCCGCATCGCCAATGCCCTGGAGCAGCTCGTTCGCCAGCACATGGTGGAGCCGACCTCCCTTCCTGCCGGAACATCAGGATCCTCCACCACTGGCACAACATCAGCCAATCCTCCAAATGTGCCTAGCCCTGTGCCTAGTCCAGAGGCCACAACATCTGCCTCTGGACAGGCCAGCCCGATGACATCCCGGACCCGGTCTGGCGCCCTCCCTCCCCCATCCAAACGGGTGAAAAAACGGTGACAGCAATGGTGACTTTTCCCACAATCCTTCTGTGCTTGGCTCATATTCCTTTCGGGTCAAAACTTCCCTCTCCTTTCTTGTGAAATGTTTTTATTTTTTTGATGTATGTTTATGTCAACAGTTATGTTGGGCCAATTTGTTTGATTTGGGAACATATCTTTGGGCAAAAAAGATGTCCCCAAAATTTTTAAAATAAGTTTTTTTGTTTGAGCAATAAATTGGAAATTAAACAATGACATTGGATTGTGAAATTATTGTACAAAAAGAAAAGGGCTCTTTAAGGAACGTTTAAAAATTCATATAATTCGGCAAATTCAAGAGGCACAAATAAAATGGTGCGAAACTGAAAACATGATGAAATTATTGTTACAATAGGCCCTAACCACCAAATTGCTGCCCAAATAAACCCCCCCAAATGTACGCAAATTGACTGTGTCATCCTGACATTAGCAGCTCTGAGTTCCACCTGCATACGTTTTGTGCTATCCCAAAAAACTGTTTTCAAAACACATACCAAGCCGGTTCTCAATCCAACACTAATTGCTTTTCTGCCCGCCCGCGATTAATCGCAACAACATCGTGGAGTCCCGGGACGGAGGAGAAGGCCATCGCCAATGTGGTCGAGTAATCCAGACCCTAAGCTGTGCGAGCATTTGGAAGGGAAAGAGGATCATCCAGTGACGTAGGAGTCGGTCCGTACACATTTTACGCTCGCATCTGCTAATGTATGTATGCCCCAAAAACGCCTCGCCACGCCTGCGTTTTTCCATCTCCACCCTCGTCAACACCCTAAAACGCCCTGTTCTGTCAATCACATTTGACATGTCACTTCCTGTACGCTATTTTAGGAACGAGTCCCAAAAAACTCGCAATCTGCAGTACGCACATGCGCAGTGTAACACCGACGCATGCGCGGTTATTCAACATCGGAACGCAACGAGCGTACTGCTGTTAACGAGTGTCTCTGAATGAGGGCCATAGTGCTATGGCTTGTTTGAGGGAGGGGGGCCCAAAACCGGTGTCTTGTCTAGGGTCCTATGAGGTCTAAATCCGCCTCTGCATGTTCAGGTGATGAGAGATGCCTGCAAATGACCAGCGGGAGCGCGCATTGCTGGTCATTGCCGGCATTTTACTGCACGATTAATGAACGATAATGATGTTGTAATTGTTCAATCGATCATTTTTCTTGTGTTGTGGATATGCACCTTTACACCCTCTTTAGTCTCACCGCTTCTCCATATATCCTCCCTCTCCTCCTATCTGTCTGTTTCATCCCTCTAGCACAGTCCTACCACTACTTCCCTTTCCCTCTCACCTTCACCTGCTGTATTCCCCTACTATGATTCTAACTAGATTGACTTTGATGTGTGCGTTTGTAAAAATGAAACGCTAATCTGTACTGGGTAAGGAACTGCTGTGTCTGATTGTATAGCTGGGAATTATTGCAAGGCTGTCCAAGTTGTGGCCCAGTATTGGAGTGGAGTGTTCCAGGCTTATTTGTTTTGCTTCTACGTGTCTGATAAATTATGATGAATCGCTATCTACCTGATTTATATTACATAGTGGGTCAGCATGAAAGGAGGACACTGCACAATCTGTTTGGTCTGACTTATTATTCTGGCATGGGATGGATTTCACTCTGTATTAAGGGGCTGATTCAGAGATAGGCACTATAGCACAGCTACTGCGTCTTTGTGAAATTATGCTAAAGCCGAAAGCAGGCATCTTAAGCAAAGAGACACCCACTGGAGGCTTCTTTTATCTGCTGCTGTATCCAAGAAGGCAGCATCAGAACCACTTCATGACCATCAGACATCTGAGTAACCCTCAGGTTACTCACGGTGTGCAGAAAAATTACGCTGCCGGGGCCAGTGAAGCTGTGTCTAAGGACACATCCATATGGCTTTGGCACGCCCAGAAAATGGGGCTGTCACACCCCCAACAGTATGTCAATCATGATACGGCTTTTGGGACACAGTGAGCAATCTTGCAAAAGAAGACCTGCACATGCACATATCTCTAATCCCTCCTGCTTTGCAGTTAGCTCCTCCCACAGTTGATTTGGTGCCACCTACGTGAGGCCACTTCCAGAGATTTTTCCAGGGCCACTTTTAATCCCCAGACCGCCACTGGGCACTACAGTGTAGTATAAAGTAAATGCACTACAGTGTGGCATAATATGGGGGGCACTACAGTGTGGTGTAATGTTAGTACATGTGTAGTGGTCCCATTTACCCACAACTGACAAGCATTACAAGGGTTACTGGTTGGTTCACCACTACTTCTATGGCTCCTCCATGCTTGCCACTACCTATCTGACCTCCCCATATTCACCACTTTCTGCACCACTCCCCTGACCCCTCCTTACCAAACACTATCTCACTGCACTACCTCCCTGATCCCTCCTTACCAAACACTGTCTCTCTGCACTACGTCCCTGACCCTTCCATACTCACCAATACCTATCTGCACTACCCCCTGACCCCTCCTTACCAAAAACTATCTCTCTGCACTACGTCCCTGACCCCTCCTTATCAAACACTAGCTCTCTGCACTACATCCCTGATCCCTTTATACTCACCACTACCTATCTGCACTACCTCCCTAATCCCTCCTTATCAAACACTATCTCTCCGCACTACGTCCCTGATCCCTTTATACTCACCACTATCTCTCTGCACTACCTCCCTGACCCCTCCATACTCACCACTATCTATCTGCACTACCTCCCTAATCCCTCTTTATCAAACACTATCTCTCTGCACTACCCCCCTGATCCCTCCTTATCAAACACTATCTCTCTGCACTACATCCCTGATCCCTTTATACTCACCACTACCTATCTGCACTACCTCCCTAATCCCTCATTACCAAACACTATCTCTCTGCACTACCTCCCTGACCCCTCCATACTCACCACTACCTATCTACCCTACCCCTCTGACTGCACTACCTCCCTGACCCCTCCATACTCACCTCTACCTATCTGCACTATCCCTCTGACCCCTCCTTACCAAACACTATCTCTCTGCACTACATCCCTGATCCCTTTATACTCACCACTACCTATCTGCACTACCTCCCTAATCTCTCCTTATCAGACACTATCTCTCTGCACTACCTCCCTGACCCCTCCATACTCACCACTATCTATCTGCACTACCTCCCTAACCCCTCATTACCAAACACTATCTCTCTGCACTACATCCCTGATCCCTTTATACTCACCACTACCTATCTGCACTACCTCCCTAATCCCTCCTTATCAAACACTATCTCTCTGCACTACGTCCCTGACCCCTTTATACTCAACACTACCTATTTGCACTACCACCTGACCCCTCCTTATCCAACACTATGAGGCCTATCCATCAACAATAAAATAAAGTTTTTAAGGCCATTTTCCTTAATAACCGCTATTTTAGTATTCATGAACAGACTTAACACAAGAGATATCACTGATATCTCCTGGTTAAGTCCCCCAGCGTTAATTTCCACACTCCCCATACATTAGTATGGGGATATGGAAATTATGGCATTCATCAAATTCCAAAAATTATGTATTTTTGGAATTTGATGGAGTTACTATCTGCCACTGTGAGGTGGCAAATAGCAGGTGACACTTACCTGTGTCAGCATGTGCAGGTCCCCTGGCGTCTTCCTCCGGCACTTTGGTCCCTCCTCTGGCTTCAGTGTCTGCTCGGACACTGTGTTCTCCCAGCAGGACAAAATAAAGGGCCTGATTCAGAGCCAGACGCAATTAGCGCTCACTCGTCCTGAAAATAGGGGTGGCTATTCAAATGAACCATTCGCTGTTTGCGGTCTGTTCACGCCTCTAGGTCTGAACGAGCGAACCAAACTTGCAGTCGTTTTTTGGGAAACTACGCGCCCTGGCGGCTCGCATCCTACGTCATGTCCGCTATTTATTAGATTAATCGAGTACATCGACCAGGGTATGAGCTGCTCGCTATTCTTGTGGTTGGTTTTTGCTACCACAATTTTGTGAGCAGTTCTGGCTTAAAAAAAACCCAGTGACGTGGTCAATGACGCTGCTGTTTTAATTATGCACACCCATAAAACGCCCGTTTTGACCTTTAAGCACGCCTGCAATCGGATCTCCACTCCCCGTTTTCAAGCACCTTCCCCTGTTACCACCCACATACGCCTCATGCTGTCACTCAAATTAGCAGGCATTTGCTATTTTGCGAGCACATGAATTTCGGCCGCACTGACTGGTTCGCGCATGCGTATAACGATCCGTACGCATGCGCAGTTGGGCAAACATCGCTCGGAGCGAACGAGCTGCCGCTTACGAGTGGCTCTGAATCAGGCCCAAAGTTTATAAAAAAAAAAAAATATTTTTTTTTTCTCTAAACTGTACTGTGGTCAGCTGGGAGAACACGTGTTTCCGAGCAGCCACCGAAGCCAGAGGCGCTGCAGCGGCCAGGTAAGTGCGGGACAGGGGGGAGGTATGCGGAGGGGGGGGGGGAGTTGGGGGGGTCACACACACAATTACCGCAGCTGTAGGCAGTGCTGCGCATGCGCTGGTTTTACGAATGTAACAGCGCATGCGCAGAAAGGATTCCAGATGCGGTAAGTTAGTGTAGAGAGGGAAAACTATCTATTTCCTGAAAAGCTGTCATCGCAACAATAACAGCTTTTCTAAATAGAGAGTTATGGAGAGGAGTAATTATGAATTCCTCCGGTAATTAGGTTTAGAACTCGCATGGAGTTCTACCTAATTACCTCCAGCAAATTTTAAGTTATGATGAATAGTCCCCTTACTCTCTGCATTACCTCCCTGACCCCTGTATACTCACCACTATCTATTTGCATTATTCCCTTGACCCTTCCATACCAAACACTATCCCTCTGCTGTTTGTACTATTCACCTGGCCCCTCCATACCAAACCCTGCACTGCCTACATGACCCCTGATACCCACCACAATCTTCCTTACCCACATAACTGACTGCCATGCATCATACTTGCCTACCCTCCCAATTTGGTCGGGAGCCTCCCGAAAATCGGGTGCCGCTCCCGAACTCCTGTGAAGGCAGGCAATCCTCCCGGCCCCGGCGATGTGTCCACACCGCCCCTGCAGTTTTAAGTGAAAAACCCTGGCAGCATAGCGGCCAGTGATGCGATTCGCGCTGAATCGCATCATCGCGGCTCCGCCCCTGGCTGCACAATGCCATTAATCACGGCATTGTGAAGAGGGGGCGGAGCAACGATGATGCGATTGTGCTGTCACGCCCCATGCTCCGCCCCCAACACCACATGAGGTGCCGTGACCCGCCTCCTTTGGCCACGTCACGCCCCCAGCCCTGTAAGCCCGACAGCTCCCTCCCGGAAGGAGGGAGCTAAATGTCGGCAAGCCTGCCATGCATAGGAGTAGATCACTGACTTCTCCCATTAATAGAGAGAGAGTTATATATTATTCTATTTTTAGTATATAAAAATAGAAGACTATAAAATATTCCTATTATAGATGGTCTCACCCCGTCCAGTGACTGGCCACACCCCTTTGTGGGCCTCTATTATTGCATTCCCCTGCGGGCCCTTCATGCTACAGTCCACCGCTGCCTGCATGCATATTTGATACATCCTTGTGACATTGCGTATCCTGCCAAATTTATCTCATCACATCTGCATCTGAGATGCAGATTGTGATAGAGAGGGCCCTTATTAAGAAGGATAATGATTTGGTGCAATAATAAAATAACATAAAAAGCCACTAAGGGAATGATGCTGAGTTGAATCCATACCAAATGTAATTTATGGTAAAAAAAAAAAAAAAAGCACAGAAACTAGTGTATTTATGTCCATTTCCTGAGGCATATACATTGCAAGGGGATGTAGTTATGAGACCGGCGGACCGTGATGCCACTGGTCTCAATACCGACAGGGAAATCCTGACAAGGGACTTAAAATAGGTGTCGAAATACCGACTCCTATCTTATTCCAGACACTGGAACACCGAAGGACGCGTGCCCAAATGAGGTAAGTCTGGGGCGCCCTTAGCGTTAGATGCGGGGGGAGGGATAGGTTTAGGGAGCATAGTGGGGTTAGGTTTAGGAGGAGGAGGGTTAGGGGGCAGGGTTAGGCACCACTGGGGGGGAGTTAGGGTTAGGCACTAAGGGAGGAGGGTTAGGTTTAGCCATAAAAGGGGGAGGGTTAGGTTTAGGCACGAACGGGAAGAGTTTGGGTGTGGGGTGGGTTAGGGTTAGGCTACAAAAAGGGAGGATTAGAGTTATGGGGGGGGGGGAGGGTGGAGGTTAAGTATACTTACCTGACCCCTGTCTGGATACCAACCATTTCCCATGCCGCTGACGGTATTCTGAGAAGAGGCATCCTGGCAGCCGGCATTACATACCCATTCCATTGCAAGGTATAGGTAGTTCAGCTCACCAGTAGCATTTGTGCCTGGTTTTTATGTCATACTGTATTTTGCATGCATTATACCCATAGTTTTATCCATTTCTTTTGCGAAAAACCCATTCGCTGTTAGGTTTAGGTAAACCCCTCTAATCCAGCACGTGGAATGTTAAAAGAAAAAACATTGCCAAAAAACGCACACAAAAAATAAATGCATGCAATGAAGAAAGCACTTACTAACTGTAAAGATGAATTTGCAATCAGACACAGCTCTGCTACTCAGCAGCCACACAGCTAAAGGGTAGCAACTACTGGATAAATGCAGAGTAGCAGTGCTGTGTCTGACAGCAGGAGGCCTATTTACTAGATCCTGGGACTAACATCTATGCCTTCTATGGGCGGTACCCTATTAGCCGCAGCGCTAATTAACGCTGACCGGGATATCTCATTAGCCCTGATGCTGGCACTTAATGGCAAGTATAGTAAGGATTTTTTCGGTGATCACTGCCTTGAGATTACATAGGATCAAGCGAAAAACCATGGACCTATGTATTTTCGGGCAAGAAACTTTAATTTTCAGCACAAAAAAATGGGCTAGAATTGGATAGCCTGATAATAACCATCTGACTTTTATCGTGATAGAAGCCTGTTTTGTAATAGGATACCCCATATATCTGATTAGCAATTTATTGTAATTTAACTGGTAAGCATGTTACTTACCTCATTGATGAACGTTTTTTTTTTTTATGAATGTGTGTTGAATAAAATAAATGATAACGTACTTTATGGAGCTTCTCCCTCATTTTAGGTGACATAATAAATGCACATCTGAAGGAGGAGCATCAATATTTATTATTGAAATACGCATACTGGAAGATAAGGTATATGTTCCACACATGAAGTTTATTTACATTTTTTTCAGGACCATCTGAAAGGAGTCACCATATCTACTTCCAAATTCCTTAAAATATAGTTCTGGGCACATCAATACAGATGTGATAGACTGACTTTTGTTTTATTACAGTGAACAAAAATACTGAGGAAGTGTCTTGCACACCCTGTATCCATACTGTATTTCCTCATTATAACATTACCTTGAATACCTTCCATAACCCAGTGGCCATAGATCCCCAGTGGCATTACTCCAAAACCCCACTAACCCACCCACTAATGTCCATAGGTCTCCATTGTGGCACTACCCCTCACCTCAGTGCCAAGTATCACCATAAAGGTCGACTCAATACATCTTTATAGTGCATTAATGACAGTGCCATCTAATGACAGTGCATGAGGGTATTGGAGGGGTGCATTGTTTGGTTGTGCACAGGTGACATGTTTCTACTAAGTGCACTGTGTGCAATCAGGAAGTTAATATGTAGAGAGCAACAGGGAAGTTATCCAATAATACAAAGAAAGGGGTCAGATGAGCATGTGAGGTCTGACTGGATGAGCTCAGCACATGATGTCTGGAGTAGCCCTTATTGGAGGACCTCAGCATATGCATCTCTGACCTTTGGAATGTTGTTGGTGGACCATAGACTCCATTCTCTCTGTATGTCCCCAGTCTATTTAATTATCCACTCTGTCTCCCCTATTTCCACAGGGCCAGCCCCTTTCTCCTGTCTCCCCCTCCCCTCTCTCAGTTCATCTCCTGTCTGTACTTCCCAGCCTCTCCTCTCAGGACATATCCTACCTGTCACTTTCCTCTTCTCAGCAAATTCCTGCATGTACATCATCTCCCAGCCTTTCTGCACCATGGGCACTGAAAGGGGGCAAACAGGTACTAATTATCCAGGCCTGGGCTTAATGGAGGGGCCCGGTGGGGGTCCAGGCCTTCATCTCCTCAGCTCAGCAGATGCTGCTGTGAGGTGAGCCATGGTGGGTCCAGGGAGGCTGCTGCCATTGATCAGCAGCATCAGTCTCCTCTGGCTATACACAGGGGGAGCAATCACACAGGTGCGCTATTTGGCAGCTCCACAGTCCATTAGATTTAACTCTCATCGATCAGAGCTACATTATTTCTTCCCTTTTGTATTTGTACATAGGCATAAAGAGGTCTGCAATCTCTTAAGGTGCCCTATTGGACCAGCCATGTACAGGAGTGCTATTGGAGAGCTCCAATCTCCATCAAACACTGGGCCTGATTCAGACCCGCTCGCAACCGCACATCGCTCACAAGTGGGTCGATGTTTGACCCCTGCGCTTGCGCTGCCTCCGGCGTGTGCATGCGTGAGCCCCAGCGAGCGACTGAAGTACAGTCGCTCCGGGGCTCGCTACAAGACGGGGCGGCTGTCAATGGTGAGTGACAGCTCGTCCCATTTGTAGGCGGGGAGGGGGGGTGGTTAGGCAAACGTAGGCGTTACCTTAGGAATGCCTGGCATTTGTGGGTGGCCCTACTGACAACACCAGTGATGTCAGTAGTGGACTTCCTGCTCTATTAGAGCAGGAAGTCCACTCGGGCTTGCGGGAGCTGAGACCCTACCACAGGGTCTCGTCGCAAGCCCAATGGTCACGATAATCGCGATGGGCTCCAGGCCACTCGCATAAGCTGTGGGTGGTCACACACAGCTTTGCAGACGGGCTGGAGGAAGAAAAAAAAAACACGCCCATCAGACCTGCGAGTGGGTCTGAATCAGGCCCACAGTCCCATCTTATTGGAGGAGAGCTATAATTTAACACAACCTGTCCAAGTTCATATGAGCTTCCAACTGTGAACGCCACAGTGAAATGCAGGTGCCCCCTCCCTTCCTTTATCGGTAACTAGGAACTTTATGAGTTATATTTACTAAAGTGAACGTATTTAGAAATGTACATGGTGCCCATAGCAACCAATCAGATTCTACTTAACATTCACTAGCATCTTCTAGAAAGTAATAGCTAGAATCTGATTGGTTGCTATGGGCAACATCTACACTTCTAAAAACTCTCACTTTAGTAAATATAACCTCATGTATCAACCAGTTTGGCATCAGGCACTCTTACTATTTTTTACACTCAGGGGCATTTTTAAAGCAGTTATTTTCATATTGGTTTAATTGTTCCTGCAATACAATTGTAACAGGACACACCATATGTGGTAACCGTGTAACTTGCCCACACTTTTTATTCCTTCACACCTGAAGCACTCACCCACTGTCCACTGCAGGACCCTGCTCACAAAGTAAAGCAGCACTTAGCAACAGCCAATCCCAGGTGTCTGCTCTTACAATTTACGTCTTATCTTATGTGTCTTGCATATTCACGTTATTCTCATTAGATTTCATCTTGAGGGGGTTGATCCTGCGCTGCTTGCTGCAAGACTAATCTAACAGCAGATAGTCAATGTACCAATTTAAAAATCTCTGTTGATTATGTAGACACACTCACTACACTATGCACTGTATTCTGCACAAAGGGGACTATTCATTATAGAAAAAACTGTTGTGGGAGCGCTAATTGATTTGTTACTACAGTACACATATAAATTTAAAAAAATTGTTTTAAACACATTTATTGTCTCAATGACATAGAATAAATCAATATGATTAAAAGATGTGTGTATATATATATATATATATATATATATATCTAGTGCAAATTAGCAAATAAAACAGTCACATAAATAATGAGAGAGGAAGATTGTTATGTTCTGGGTTGTTTGTGGACCCGGGGTGGTAGCAGGAGCGATCACAGAAGCAGGTTTGAAAATAAAACTAGGATTTTTAATAAGTGCTTGAGTAGACATATAATGTGGCAGTAAATAAAAGTCCAGGAATATATAAATGTGCACAAGAGTTCTGTGGTGGGAGCAAAAGGGTTAATGTCCAAGTAGAAACAATTAGAACTGTCCAGGTGTGCAGGTAGTGAAACTGAAAATAATCAAGCCAGGTTTGCAGGTAGTGAACTGAAGCACAGGATGTCAGCAGGCTCAGGCACTCAGGTATGGGCAAGGGTGATGGAGGAAGCGGGGTAGTCCAGTGGGAGCTAGGAGCTGACAGGCAGACTGGCAGACAGCGAATTCACAGGAACAGGAAAGCACAGAGAACTACCTCTCAGCTAGGCTGAGATACACGTTGCACTGGCAAAGAAGGAAGGCACTGACCCTTCCTAAATACCCCATGCCATGCTGTTACTGGCCGGAGGGAACATGTGACTCACCAGGATTGGCCAGCCGCATCATATGGCCAGAAGGCAAGAAGGCGGCGCCCATGCCAAACGGAACGGAGACGCCACCAGGCCTCACCAGCGCAGAGTGACAACAGGGCCGCACAACAACGCGCGCAGCCAAAGACCCCCGCCAGACACCAGCTCCGCCACCAGACAGCCCGCGCCACAACGTCCTCACAGGTAACACCCGCCTAGCGCCATGCTGAAATACCCTGGCCGTGACAAAGATGATATAGACAGTAATGAAATAAGTAAATATAAAATAAAATATAATTTCATAATCGCTGAGTGAAAATGTCTCAATCAGAGTGATTCTTCATAACCTCTGAAGTAAAAAGAGTCTTGTAGTGGAACAGTTAATAGATCATCCAACAATTGATACAAATAGCAACTGTGTTGGAACACAATTATTTTTCTTTCAATACACAATTTCTTCTACAAACACGTTGCACAGCCATGGGTACCAGGTTTGCTCCGAACTATGCCAACCTCTACATGGGCCTCTTTGAGGAGCGCCATGTCTGGTCAGGCGAGCTTGGAGCGAACCTGGTACTCTATGGTTGCTATATTGATGACATATTTATTATTTGGGATGGTGGGATTGAAGCGTTGGATAACTTTATTAATCACCTCAATCATAACACTTTTGGTTTGACTTTTCACTCACACTTATGATTTTACTACCATTAATTTTCTTGATATTCAAGTTAAATTATTAGACAGGAAAGTACAATCAGCCACTTATTTAAAAGAGGTTGACTGCCAGAACTATCTACACTACAAGAGCAGTCACTATAGACCTTGGAAGAATAATATTCCCAAGGGAAAGTTTCTTCATCTTAGACGAAACTGTTCAACAGAACAAACCTTCGAGACACAGAGCCAAGATCTCTATCAGACTTTTGTCCATAAGGGATATCCCACATCCATCCTAGATCAAGCTCTTAGTGAAGTTTATAAAATACCTAGATTGTCTATCCCTTCCAAAAAAGACCATAAAGACAAAATAGCTGTCAACAACATGTCATTTGACAGATCATTTACCTTTGTCACTCAATTTAATACAGCGGCACACGACATTAAGAAAATCCTTAATAATAACATGACCATCTTACATCATGATAGATATCTTGGCTCTCTACTTCCATCTAAAAATGTTGTTACTTTTAGGAAAGCCCAGACTCTGCAAAATAAACTGTCTCCTAGTGCTTTCCCTATCGATATACCAACAACAACTATATCTTCTGTTGGCAATTGGTTACCACCTAAACCCAAATGTTTTTACAAATGTGGAAGAGATAAATGCATAACTTGTAAACATACGATTAATGGTACTCATACCATCATTTCAAACAGCACCAAAGCAGAATTTGACATCAAGAGTTTCCTGAACTGTAGATAACAATTTGTCATTTATGTTATCCAATGTAAATGCGGCATTCAATATGTCGGTAGGACCACACGTAGTTTACATCTTAGATTCTTAGAGCATAGAAGAAATATTATTAAAGGTTTTAAACAACATAGCCTTTCGCGACATATATACAACTGTCAAGCAAGTGATATGCAAGACATCACTATCACAGCCTTGGAAAAAATCAACCTCACCAAAAGACGTGGAGATAGATTCAACCTTCTATGTAAATGTGAGGCCTTCTGGATCTTTAATTTAGATACTCTTTCACCAAAAGGTCTCAACGACACTATTGAGCTTAACAATTGCTGACGTTGGTGCAACTGTGGAACTCCAGATCCTAGGTCCCTAGGGTTGGTAACTTTGATGCGTGACACTGACATTCAGATAATTTAAGTTGACCAGTTGCCAAACCCCCCCCACACGACTTGTGAGATATGCGCAATTCACCATGGTCAATCTCTGCATTTTGAGTCTAAACATATCTCAATGCTGGGACTGGCCACTGCTGCATCGTGCCTGTATCTTCACGGTCCACCCATTTATTAATTCAAATTAATTTATTCATTGTTTTTAATCTCTATCTCACCATTAGTCATTGGGTCTCCCTGTTGTTCTATCATTGTAATTATTATTGATCATTTTGATTTATTCTCATCATCTTTATGGGAATACCAATTTATTACACCTTGGATCATTATATTCAATACTTCATTTACTCTCTTTATATATATACACCTTTCGACCCGTGCGAGTTGTGGTACTGATTAGTCCCCACACTTTGAGTTTAAATATATCTCACTCTTTGGGGATGACCACTGCCACAAGATGTATAGGAGTTTATAACATTCTCTTATTTCTTCCTTGTTTTTGTGTCATCTAATTCTTATTTAATTCATTATACACACCATTTTTTGTACACTCATTTGGCATGTGGTTATACACTCATGTGCATTTATCCACCTATATGTGCACATATGCCTCTACACCATCCCTGCCCCCCCGTGTTAGCATACTATGTTAGGTCAGTTTCTGCATACTTAAAATTATGAGGCATATTTTTCAATGTCGCTCTTTAGGTTTATGATCCTCATATTTTACTATGTATTTTTTGTACTCATCCATTTATACTAATTTTTATTTATGTAATTATAACAATGATAATCATCACACTAGATCACTACTATTATTATTATTACTTATTTTATTCACTTACTATGTATCATCTAGATATGAGAATTACACAAGATATATATATATACTGTACGTATATTCATGGACATTTATATATGTATTGTACTTTACTCGTTTTTATTATGATCCATCAGAGTAATTTATTTTTAGCAACATTTACATATTTTTGTACTTTTTATTTTATATTTTATAACTTTTTTATGGAAATATGCTTTTTTATTTTTTTATTTATTTATTTTTCTTATATGACTATCTCTTTAATCTTGCACTATTATTCTATATGCCAATGTGTATATATAGTCACATATGTATGTGTATATATATCGCTTTGAGGGCATTTTTTATTTTTACATTGCTAATTTAAGTTAAGTGCAATTTAGAAATCTCTAAGAGTGTATAAGCGATGGAACTTTCCATCAATTGGTTACTACATAGCGTCACTAATGATTGAATTCACAACTGATGTGGTTTTCACCTGCAATTGATTACTATCACCCACAACTATAAGACCAACTGATGAGAATGGGAGCTTTTACCTCTGAGGAAACGGCCAGTATACTAGAGCCGAGAAACACATTAGCTGCTCCCATTCGCAATCTAAAGAACAAGACTAACTGTGTTCAACCATTCTACGGCAGCAAGGCGACTGAGAGGCCGTCTCCTGAGGCAGCTCTCACACGCACAATCTAGAAACAGCTACACGCTGACTTCACACTAACAGCTGCTAAATAGCCGAACACAAGGCTATCCCCGGTGAGCATTGCTATCCAGTGGGACATTGTTCAATCAAGAGCGGCGAGCATTTATCCCAGCCGCTCCGCTAACAGAGCTACACTGCCACTACGAGCTGCACTACTCGTCTATCCACACAAGTTTTTTTCCCGGCCGGGATCCGCAAGTAGATACAAAGCTAACGGTTCTTCTACCACTGGGTACCTAAGGACTTTCATTCATCTAGCGGGTAAGCCAGCACAACCCTCTATTTATGGTTGTGACAGTTTTATTTTTTACACAGTCATCGAGACATTTGAGATTTATCTGATCCCAACACAGTTGCTATCTGTATCAATTGTTGGATGATCTAATAACTGTTCCATTACAAGACTATTTTTACTTCAGAGGCTATGAAGAATCACTCTGATTGAGACATTTTCACTCAGCGATTATTAAATTATATTTTATTTTATATTTACTAATTTCATTACTGTCTATATCATCTTCCTCTCTCATTATTTATGTTTTGTTTGCACTAGAGATATATATATATATATATATATATATAATCACACACACACACACATATATATATATATATATATATATATATATATATATATATATACACACAGGGCCAGACTGGGACTAAAAATAGGCCCTGGCTTTTAAAGAACATACAGGCCCAGGTCAGCATCTGGCTCCTGGCATAGACTCCTCCCCTTCGCATTCCTGACTCCTCCTACTTCTTATGCTGCCCATCCACTAGAAGACAGGCAAAAAACTGCACAATTATGACATTGTAATTGTGCAGTCGTTTGTCAGTCTGTGCTGTGTCTACACTAAACGTTCGGTCGTTCAGTGCAGGAACATCAATCATCTGCTAACATGCTCAACCTGATGTTATCGTCAGGTTGTCCAGCATGTTTGCCTGATGATAGATGTCTAAAATGACCAGCGGGAGCGCACATCACTGGTTGTTTTAGACATTTTAGTGAACGATTTGCAAACGATTAATGAACGATAACGATAGTTATCGTTCAATCACTCAATTTAATTGCCTAGTGGATGGGTAGCATTAGTCTATGCTCTTACACATATACAGTAATTAATATTAGAACATACAAGTATACATCATTCTCTGTATTAAAATACACACAACAGAGCTCATTCTGCAGAGGATTCAAACATGTGCCATAGTCAGACAGTTGGTATTTGTTGGTTCTGTTAGGTAAAGCTGGCACTTCATTGGTGTAGGTTACACAGAATTAAGGGTAGGCATTTTCCCAACTGACCAAGCCCTAGCTTAGCAGTTGTACAGGATTAGATAGTGTTCACTGTAGGAATTGTTTAGGGCAGGGGTTCTGAACTCAATGGACACATAGGTGCACACCCAAAGCAGAGCCATAACTACACATTTCAGTGCTCTGTGGGCCTGATACAGAGCCACTCGTAAGCGGCCGCTCGTTCGTTTCGAGCGATGTTTGCCCAACTGCGCATGCATACGGATTTTAATATGCATGCGCGAACCAGTCAGTGCGGCCGAAAATTTTTTGTTCGCTAAATAGCGAATGCCTGCTATTTTGAGTGACAGGAGGAGGCGTATGTGGGTGGTAACAGGGGAAGGTGCTTGAAAACGGGGAGTGGAGATCCGAACGCAGGCGTGCTTAAAGGTCAAAACGGGCGTTTTATGGGTGTGCATAATTAATACAGCAGCGTCATTGACCACGTCACTGGGTTATTTTACAGTCAGAACTGCTCGCAAGATTGTGGTAGGAAAAACCAACCACAAGAATAGCGAGCAGTTCATACACTGGTCGATGTACTCGATTAATCTAATAAGTAGCGGACATGACGTAGGATGCGAGCGGCCAGGGGGCGTAGTTATCCAAAAAACGACCGCAAGTTTTGTTCGCTCGTTCAGACATGGAGGCGTCAACAGACCGCAAAGAGCAAACGGTTCATTTGAATAGCCACCCCCTTTTCCTGAACGACCGTCCGCAAATAGCGTCCGGCTCTGAATCAGGCCATGTGTACATAAAGAGCATTGGTGCTCCCCTCCACACCTTAAGGAGGGTAAGAGCTCGCCATAGGCACACTTCAAAAATAAACAGGGCGTAGTCTTGCTGGGAAAGAGCATGACCACACAATAGTACCCGCAATTCAAATTATGCCACACAGTAATGCCCTTTAGTCAAATATACTGCACAGTAGTGCCCCTTACACATTATGCCACACACCGTAATGGCCCATACACATTATGCCACACACCGTAATGGCCCATACACATTATGCCATACACCGTAATGGCCCTTACACATTATGCCATACACCGTAATGGCCCTTACACATTATGCCATACACCGTAATGGCCCTTACACATTATGCCATACACCATAATGACCATTACACACATAGGCGAATCTAGACATTTGGTAATGGGCAATTGCAGCAGGGCTCCCAAGACTCTGGGCAGGCCCAGGTATGTTGGGAGTACATGACTACATCAGAGGACAGGGCAACTCCCTCTCATTTACAGCATGATTATAGTGTGAGCTGCTGTGAAGCAGAGGTGTGAGTTGAGTTGTGTGTGGTTGCTGCATATTGGAGACATTGATTATACCTGTACTCCCATGCCCCTAAAGAGACTTGGGTAATTTGTACCCATTCTCCTGGGTCCCAGTTCAAACCCATCATCAGAACTTTTATAACCTTGACAGTTTGCCACCGTCTCATGAACATTACGTAGGTAACGTTTTCTAGCTTCAACTCTAGTCCCTGCGATGTGTTATGCTGGGCATACACTATACAATTATCATGATGATCCGTCCGATATCAGCAGATCGGCCTGATAATTGTACTGTTTGTGCGGGTGACCAAGGGTAAAATATGGATTGGTCGGCATGCCGGATCAACTAGTATGCCCGTCCGATGCGATATTCTGTAAGTTAAATGTTGGCCAAATTGGGCATTGTATGCCCAACCACAGCCAACTGACAGACATTTCCCCTTTTCTTCACCAGGAAGGAACAAGGAAATGTCTCCTCCTCAGTGGCGGAGCGCAGATATCTCACAGTCGCTGTAGAGATGTACTAAGCTCTGGGAAGTAATAAATTGGAAAGTGATAAACTACCAGCCAGTCAGCTCCTAACTGTCACGTTACGGGCTGTGTTTGAAAAATGACAGTTAGGAGCTGATTGGTTGGTGGTTTATCACTCTCCACTTTATCCCTTTCCAGAGCTTAGTACATCTGCCCCACAATGTATGCCCGCAATATCTGTTGGGTGTCAGGCTGCCAGATAAAATGTCTTTCGGTCCGACAGGCATTTTATCTGGCAATTTTATCTTCAGATGGTGTAAGCTGCGAGAGCCAAACCGTTGAATGCTTCATATTGCGGAGCTTGGTAAATCTAATAACTTTGCAGCCAACGACATAAATGGACCAAACACACTATATGGGGGTATATAGTGTGTTTGGTCCACTTATGTGGTTACCTTGACAAAGGTCCATGTACTGGACTGAAATGTCAATGTGAAGTCTCTGATTATTCTCTATGTGATATAATACAATAAATGAATTCTGCATGAAGACTGGTGAGTGTACCTCTGGGTATTACATATATATGTATGTATGTATATATGTATGGGTTCAGTACAGCCACTGGTTAAAATCCCGACTCCGGAAGGCCCACTACTGAAAATCCAGACGCCGGCTAATAGTTACTGACGCTGGCGTCCCGACCGACATGGTATCCTAACAACTTCTTTCCCCAGTACCTAACCCTCCCTGTAGTGCAGTGATTTTCAACTAGAGGCACACTACACAAGTTTTTAAAACACCATCCGGCGATGCAGCGTGCGTGACCAATGAAAAAACATACACATTGGCTCCCACATAAGAAAATACACATTGGCCTCCTCAGGAATAAAACTCACTACATCGGCGTCCTCAGAAATAAAACTCACTAAATCGGCCTCCTCAGGAATAAAACTCACTAAATCGGCCTCCTCAGGAATAAAACTCACTACATCGACCTCCTCAGGAATACAACTCACTACATCGGCCTCCTCAGGAATACAACTCACTACATCGGCCTCCTCAGGAATAAAACTCACTGCATCGGCCTCCTCAGGAATAAAACTCACTACATCGGCCTCCTCAGGTATAAAACTCACTACATCGGCCTCCTCAGGTATAAAACTCACTACATCGGCCTCCTCAGGTATAAAACTCACTACATCGGCCTCCTCAGGAATAAAACTCACTACATCGGCCTCCTCAGGAATAAAACTCACTACATCGGCCTCCTCAGGAATAAAACTCACTACATCGGCCTCCTCAGAAATAAAACTCACTACATCGGCGTCCTCAGAAATAAAACTCACTACATCGGCGTCCTCAGAAATAAAACTCACTACATCGGCGTCCTCAGAAATAAAAGGGGGTGGCACTTGTGATCATGTGCAGAGCACAGAGGAGCAGTAACTCCGCCTCCAGTTGACCATGGTTTACAGACACTAGAGCCCACCTCTGCCTCTTGACATTTTTTTACATTTGCACTATGTGGCGGCGGCCATTTTGGGGGGGATTTTTTCTGTGTGGTGTGGAGAGAGACATACTCGTCGGGCATCTCAGCAGCTGGACCGGCCCATCTTGGCATCGGCCCTTCTGGCATTTGCCAGAACTGCCAGTCCGGCCCTGTATATATGTGTGTGTGTGTGTGTGTATATATATATATATATATATATATATATATATATATATATATATATATATACACATCCATCCATTTTTTAATCATATTGAGTTATTCTATGACATTGAGACAATAAATGTGTTTAAAACAATTGTTTTCATTTATATGTGTACTGTAGTAACAAATCAATTAGCGCTCCCACAACAGTTTTTTTTCTATTTTCTGTAAATTCTCTTGGGGTTTGCCTACCCCATTAGTGGTGAGCTGCATCTAGATTTGTACCATTCAGTTTTTCTGGAGTGACTGATTTTTGTGTGTGTTTCTGTCTATTCATTATGTTAATTATCCAGACCCTGATAATAAACATCCTAATTTGACGCAATCCGAAAATTAGCTGTCTCCCCGAAAGCTTTCACTGCTCTTTTCGGCATAGTGAATCTTTTCACTGCTCCTTTTGGAGCAGTTACACTAGTGCGCATGTGTAGCCTTAAGGTCACACATGTGCGCAAAAGCCCAGGTGTCCAGCGGAATGAGCTGGACAGGCGCGGAGGGATCCGAAAGGATCCCTCTTTGCAACCCAGGACTGCTTTCCATAGGTAGTGTTATTATTTATCTACATTCAAGATTATAATACAGGTTGAGTCTCCGATATCCAAAATGCTTGGGACATGGGTTATTTTGGGATATTTGCATATCATAATTAAATATTTTGGAAATGGGACCCAAATATGCACACATAATGCATTTATGTGTTATATACACTTTATACACACAGCCTGCAGGTCATTTTATACAATACTAGCTGGAGTACCTGGCATTGCCCGGGATTTTAAGAATGTTTAATAGTCTTACAGCTCTTCAACATAGTTCAAATCAAATCAGTAGTAAGGAAATGTCACTATATCACAATGGGCTCTATTTATTAACATTATTTTTAGTAAAATAAAGTGAAAAAGGGTGTTTCACACCATGTTCACATTATTTTAGTATCACCTATAGTTATTATAGGCCAACTGGAGTAGAATTCATAAAATTCTACTCCAACCCCTAAGTATCACTTATTTTTAGTAAGCAGATCGCATTTCCCATAATTGTAATGGGAAATGTGATCCGACCAAAGTTACTAAAAATAAATTGTAAAAAAATACCAGGGAAAGCCCTGTGATATCTGGTTACCAGACTCCTACTCTGGTCTAAAAGGCAGAGCAGAGCCTGGAGCCGGTCCCAGTGATCAGCTGTGTGGTCTAAACAAACCGCAAGCTGATACACTGCAAAACAAAAAAAAATAGTCAAAAATAAAATTCACTTACCTGACTCCAGGGATCGGTGGTCAGGGCCCCGGTGATGACTCCCTTCCGGTCAGCTGGTCTCCCATGCTGCACTGTGGCCCGGTTATCAGGTGATCGGGTCCCAGTGCAGTATGGGATATCACCTGACCGAAGGCATGGAAGACATCACCAGAGCACCGATGACTGCAGGTAAATGCTATTAAGGGAGGGGGGTTCGCGGGGGGGTCTGTGATCATGGGGGCGGGGCTTAGGGGTGGGGCAGCGGCGGCCAGTCGGTGCATGCACGGGGCACTAGTCATTGTATTTTTTTGCAAAATATCATGACTAGAGTGCAGAGATGATTCGCAGGGACAGAGCTTTCTTGCAAGCTCTGGGCCTGATTCAGACCCGATCGCAAGCGCTGAGCATTTGCAACCGGGTCGATGGTGGCCCACAGTGCATGCGCACGACAGAGCCAGCACCATCATGCGCGTGTGCGGGACCCGGTTAGCGACGGGCACTCCGTCGTTCCTGGTCTCGCACAAAAGGGGACGAGCTGTCGATGTTGAGTGACGGCTTGCCCCCTTTGGTGGACGGGCCGGGGGGTGGCTGCCCAAACGGAGGCATTCCCATGAGAACACCTGTCGCTTGGGGGCGGCCCCACTAACACCACGAGTGATGTCAGTGGAGAGATTCCGGCTCTGTTAGAGCCAAAATCTCTCTGGGGCTTGCGGCCACGAGAGAGACCCTACCACAAGGGTCTCGTCGCAAGCCCGATGGTCGCGACCATCATCATGGCAGCACGCTGTAGCGGTGGGTGGTCACCCACAGTTATGCAAGCGGCCAGGAGGCCGTTCTAAAAAAAATAAAAAAAAATGGCCTTGATTCAGAGTGACCAGGACTGAATTAGGCCCTCTGTCCCTGCAAGGGATTTGTAGTAAATCCCTGTGATATTGCCTGAATTCGCAATGCGAATTCAGTCGATAATATCACACTACAATCTGCATTACAAATGCAGATTGTAGTAAATAGGGCCCTAACAATTTTGAAAACAAACGTGCAGTTTGAGACTTCAAGAACTTTTAGGTAATGCAATAAATAAAAATATTGTATAGTGAAACTGGTGGTGTCCTCAGTCTGGGAGTGTCGGCAGTGTGAGGGTCGCTAAGGGTGTCCTGAGTATGTGGAACAGCATTGTAGGGGTGCCGGCAGTGTCGACAGCGGGGGATGGCGGACGCCATCTTCTTTTGCTTCCTGTGTGCATATTAAATAGGCTTAACACTGATTGGTTGAGAGCCGTGATAGAAGGCTCTCTCAGCCAATCAGCGTTAGGCCTGTTCAATACAAAACCTTGCGACCAGACAGCAGCATCGCGAGGTTTTGCCTTGGTTGAGGGATCCGGGGCAGGCAGGGAGATCCGAGCTTGGCTCGGATTGCCCCGCATACCCGAAATTCGCGTGGGTTTGGTTCTCTGAGAACCGAACCCGCTCATCCCTAATAAATTCATACAGCATTTAAAAGGTACTGTAAACTCCATGCGAGAGCCATAGTAAATAATGTTCAGAGACTTAGATATATGCTACAGAATAAAATTCCATAATTCCTTAGTATGTAGCAAAATGCATGTTATAAAATCAAATTATGAAATGCAACAAAAATAAAATTTTTATATTTTTGTTATTGGCCTTGCAGATGGCCCAAGAAGAATGGTGTCCAAATCTGCATCTAACAATAAACCAAACAGGACAATGCTTTTATTCTTGTTTGGTGTTTTAGGTGTAGAACCATGAGAGATCTTAGCTTGTAAACTGTGGGTTAAATCCTTTTCTAATTCCATACCTGACCTGTAGAGGGCGAATGCTGTGCAAAAATTGTGTTTTTTAATTATTTAAAAATTAACAGTAATTAATTTCAAATTTTTTTAGTTGCCTCTGCCGTGTTTTAATACGCTCATAAGTAAAATTTCACAATCTTGGCTTGTAAACTGTGGATTTGTATAGAAATACAGAATGACAGAAGGACAAATTTTCATTTTTACATAGTAGATTTGCAATAATTTTGTGGTTCAAACAAAGTTTGTGTAATACATAAAATTCAGTTGTTTCATATACACCTTATACACACAGCCTGAATAATTTGTGCCTTAGACAAAGTTTGTGTACATTGAGCCATCAAAAATCAAAGGTTTCATTATCTCAGTCAAGCCGAAATAAATCAGTATTTTGGAATATTTGGATATGGGAGACTCAACCTGTATAGCTGTCACAATCCTGGCTAGTTTTTACCTTTTGTGACTTACCTCTGCCAGCTGCTCCATGGATCTGTGTTTGTAATTCTTCTGGGACATCTGCTCTGGCTGAATCATGCTGGCTGTAACATCTCTGTGTGTGCAGACTGCTCTCCCCCCACACTGATTAAACACCTGGACCCTGCTCTGTCTGTGAGCATTGCTAGTCTTAATTGGAATCACAGGTGTGGTCCTGATTCTCAAGGGCTGCAGAGATGAATACTCCCTCTGCATGCTGTGCCTTGCTCCACTCTGAATGCCACTGCCAGACCACCTGTCTGTATCCACCAATCACTGCCAGACTCTAGGTATATAGATCCTCCTCTAATAGCACTCAGTGCTTGAACATCTTGTTACGTTCTGTGGTGTACTGCTTGTGCTATAGCTGTACCTCTGTGTGCCAGTATGTCCCAGGCTCCTGCTGGTTCCTAGACCAGTGCTATCCATAAGCCTGCTGCGTTCAGCTATCCATGCTACCAGACTCTCACCAAGGCTCCCTGGCCGCTTCTAGTAGCTTCCACGCTACCATCTCTCACCCACGGTTCCCAGGCTGCACCAAGTAGCTTCCATGCTACCATCTCTCACCCACGGCTCCCAGGCCGCACCAAGTAGCTTCCAGCGTCTACCCGAAGCCATCCAGCTACCAGCGTCTACCCATGGCTATCCAGCCGCTCCCTGAAGCCATCCAGCTACCAGCGTCTACCCACGGCTATCCAGCCGCTCCACGTAGCCACCCAGCTACCAGCGTCTACCCACGGCTATCCAGCCGCTCCACGTAGCCACCCGGCTACCAGCGTCTACCCACGGCTAACCGGCCGCTCCACATAGCCATCCAGATACCAGCCTTCCTGCCGGTCCCAGTCCGGTTTCTCCAAGTCCACTCACCTCACGGCTCATTAGCTGCACCAAGTAGCTTCCGTGCTACCATCCATCTGCAGGCTCATCTACTAGTACCCCGACCAGCTCAGTCAGCCTACCTGCCGGTCCCAGTCCGGTCCCTCCAAGTTCCTTCTGGTCTCATTCCAACGTCTCCAGTTTCCAGTTCCAGTCACTCATCACCAAAGGCAGTTCTCACTACTTATAATAAAGAGCTATTCTTGTTAACCATGGTTCCAGTCCAGCCGGCCTCCAGTGATTCCAGCTCATCACCTGATACAGGTAACTCGCTAGTGCCAACTGTGACAATAGCCTTATTACTTTATTGGCTATTGTATGGGTTGCTGCCGCCGGTTCACCTGTATGTACTTTTGTGTTAAATGTACCCTATTATATTTTACCCTAATTGTACTTTCTTCCCTCCGGCCTGCTCTTTTTTCTTAATCCCCGTTTATTATTTCTTTTTATATGATTCTGTATTTACCCTTACACTGACTTTGTATCTATAGATTGCAGATATGGCCTTTTAATGCATACTTATTAAAAGTAATATGTTTATAGATAGGCAAGTGCCTCTAGCATCAGACTCTCTTTTTTACTTGTTTGCTCCAATTTATACTCACAGGGGCGAAGGGTGCAGAAATGGCTGCCGTAGCCAAATTGTCAGGATGTAGCCTGGGATCGGCTGTTACTCACATCTGATATGGCGTCTTTTGGCTCCTAAGCGTCTGGACATCAGCCGTGGAGACAGGTAGTGGCTGAGTATTCTGCCCAGGGACTGCTAGAGCTTTCATGTGTGCATCCTGGTTGTTGCAGTTTAAGTCCTGGGTGCCGCCATGTTGGTTCATGTCATCTGATCAGTATCCTCCTATGGTAGTTCTATGGTCTGTCAGCTAATATCTCTGGCCAATGACCAGCTACCAAGGGGTATTTTGGGGCACTTCCTGCATAAGGAAGGTGCCTGTACAACTTTGCTCCTATAGTGGTTTCTACTGTGACTGCGTCTCAGGCTCCGCAGTGTCCTTTCCCAGTGAACCCTCCTTGTGACTACCAACGATGTTCAGCTATTCATACCAAGCTCTGACTACCACCGCTGTTCAGCTACCCATTGATTCCCAGTGTTTCATATCAAGTGCTGGTTACCATCGCCATTCAGCCATCTCATACCAACTATTGATTACCATCGATTCTCAGTGTCTCATTCCAAGTGCTGCGCTCCTGGTGAGGGTGTTAAGCTCATGGTAGCTGGTCCCAAAGGTAGGGGGTGTGGTTTCATGCCTGAGGTTGGGCCGAGCATGCCCCAGGTGGAAGACATAGTAGGGGGTGCAGTTGCGTGCCTACGAGGTTATGCCGAGCATGCCCCAGGTGGTTACATGTGGAATTTGTGAGAGCCTTGCACACCGCTTCCTTTTCCTTGCCATGTGATTCATTGTAATTGTGTTCTTTTGAAAAAAATCTGTGACCGATTTCTTTTTTCAAAGTATTGAGTCAGTTATTGGTTGGCACAATATTGGTCAGCTTCTGCATCCTTATGTACAATATAGCTGTTCATATGTCCATATACTTCCGTGGATCACAGTGTATCAGACTGTTTGTTTGCATGTGAGAACAGAGAGGCAAAAAAAACAATGTGAAATTCCTCTGTCTATGTGCTGCTTCTATTGCTATATAATGTGCAAGCAGTGAATTTGTTTTTTTTCTCCCTATCCTATTACTTAATCCGAAATATTTTGGGTGAAAACATATAGGATCCATGATGAGTTCACAGACCTATGTTTTCACCATTTCGGGGGCAAAGAAACTGCAGTTTTCGTGGATTTTTTCTCGGACACATGAGGTCCTGAAAAAAATTCCCCGATTAGTGTCAGCATCGGGCAGACTTCATGGTTAATTGGATAACCTCGGTGGATCCATTAGCGCCCGAACAGTGTCCAGGGGCTAATTGGATACTGCCCAATACCTGAGAGTGTGTGCGGGCAGGGTGTCATCAAAGTGCTATCAGTAGCCTATGGAGGTCCAGCTGTGCATCTCCAGGACCCTCTCTGTAGATGCACGTTTCACAAGTAGGCTTTTTCAACAAGGAGCCAATAGTCAAAACTGCCTTTTATAGGTTGACCGGAATTGACATTACAAGGATCCTCCTTTCTATGCAAATCATAAATGCGGTTAGCGGTAACAACATCATTAATACTTGATACTCCTCACAGTGGATTGCTATTCTTACACAGTATGATCACAGGTAGGACCATATTAAAACTTTCAACAGTTATTCGAAGGCAGCTGATTAAGTTATACAGAATGCTCATGTAACTAATTGTGATTATTCTAGATTATTTTTTCAGTGATTGCAATTTAACTTAAGCAAAAATGTAAAATGATTTTATCAAAAACAAGTGCTTAATAGTAATAAGTGTACTTGGAATAGTCATTAAGGTGGAGATGTGACCTGTAAGAAGTAATATAAAAGGCATATGTAATGTTCTGGGGCATGATTACCACCTAGCTACTGTATATAGGAGTATTTCAGAGCTACTGATCATCGGAGTGATGAAAATTATAAAGGAATTTAGTCACTTTACTGGCCTCATCAAGTACTAAGAAAATATATGTGGTCAAGTTCACATAGATACTGCAAACCTATATAATTAGGCTCAAAATAATATAACTCTATGCATTGACCTGACTCGGGTGCCTATTCATCAAAACTAAAATAATTGTTTTTAAGGATATTTTCCTTAATTCAATTTTTTTTTTAGTATTCATTAACACAGGAGATATCACTGATATTCTGCCAGAATTACATGGGTAGAAGTGCACAGGGGTGGGAGGGAAGTGTACACAGGAGAGAGGTTCAGAGATGGAGAGTGTAAGAGGGGGCACAGGAGAGCAGAAGTATACAAACATGGGTAGAGGGGAATGGGGCACAGAAGTGGAAGGGAAGAGTACACAGGAGAGCAGGAGGGGTACAGACATGGGTAACGGAGGAACAGGAGTGGGGGGGCATAGTACCATTTAGTAAGGGTCATAATCTATTTCCAAAACAGTACAGACCAAAATAGATTGATCTAAGCCAAACATCAAACAAGTGACTCCAAGTTGTTTTATTAGTGTAATTGTTATGCGGCAATCCATAGTTAAACCTCAAAACATGCATTAGTCTGTGAATAAAAGGGCCCTCAGTGTCTCAAAGGTCTGGCACTATGCCCCTCGGTGCTTCTAGGCAGGACCCTTCAGATCAACTCTCCTCTCCTTGGGCTGTGGGGAACCTCTGGCCATAGTGGTGAACAGCAGGTGATGCTCTGTCACAGAATCGTGAGTCCCACAGATAGGGAGTGGGGCTTAATATTGTTCCAGCTCAGCCTTGCACAGGCCCTCTAGGAGGTAGGAATCGGGATCTGTTCGTACACCTGGGGGTATATTTACTAATGAGCTGGTGTACGGTCACATCCTGATTCTTGCATCCTAGATTGCCCATTTTAAGTGATACTCAAAATAAAGTGTTTGTTTCTAAGTGATTTCTACCTGTTATCGCCATGATTTGATGTCCGGCCAGCCCTTCCCCGGCAATAACACCCAGTGATAAATCTGAGTGTTGATGGGCCGCTGTAAAAAGACAGTGCTGTGTACTTGAGCCCCAAGCCACAATTTACCAGCAAGTTCCCTCCACACCTGTCTCACTCTGAGGATTCACGGAGTACAGTGCGAGATGGACCCCAGGAGCACACCTCACTGAGGACACCCGGCGATTGACTAATTCCCTGGCACAGATCTAATTGTGCAGAAGTGAGGTGGAACGTACAGGTGGCGTTTGGACAAGAGGTCGCCGGCAGTGATTGGCTGCCACGGCCACTGTGTGTGCGCTGCAGCATCCAGTCACTGCAGGCAGCATCTTCCCTGCTGCTCTGCGTTGCACATATTCAACAGTGCTTTTTTTTTTTTTTTGGTTCTCTTCAGCGCAGCTGTGCTGGATACCCGGGGACGGCCTGTGCTGGGCTAATCCCTCACAGGTTGGCAGGGATTGTCCACAGCACGTACCCGGGGACATGGACCCTTTTTAAAAGTGAGTCCCTTGTCTGCAAACCCAGGTAAAATACATGCTATAGCACGTTTTTCCAATCACTGTGTAATTGTCCTTTAGATCCTCAATATAGTAGTGCACACTAACCAGGGTATATTATGGTTTATGAAACTGTAGGGTGGTGACAAATGATAAAGCTACGTGGACTTTGGTGAAAAAGAAAACACTGGGAGTGGGTATTTGACTAACACCGAAGTAGGGTTGTTGTGTGTTAGGAAGAGGGGAGGTTTTGGGTACCTACCACTTGAAGTCAGCCTCTGCATTGTTCATTGTTTTTTTGTGCACCTACAGTAGGGGTGGCCAATAAGCGGCCCCACAGTTGAACTACACATCCCAGCATGCCCAGTCACAGTCTTGATATTTGGACTTGGTAAAGCTGTTGCAAGGCATGCTGGAATATGTAGTTTAACAGCAGATGTCCGATTATTGCCCACCCATGTCCTAGAGGCTTACAAATATAAAAGCATTGTTTAATGACATATGCATACATTATGACAAACTTTTGGATACTTTAACTATTTAAAAGCAAATCGAAACTGTTGAATAATGTGAATTAATCTCTTTACTGGTTAAACAGTTCTTTTCTATATATACTCGGTCACAACAAAATCCTAAAGACACTTATTAAAGGCCCACACAAAACATCATTTTACAAAGAAGATTTTAATTAACAATTCCTTATTATTTAGAAACAGAACTGTTTATTTTTTAAGAACTTTAACAATTCGGTAAGACGCTCTGCCTGCCAGGGAATGGCACATTCAGCATTGAAATATGCAAGGTACTGCTCCCTGACTTCCTTTGCCCCTCCTGTGCCAACTTGTGGAAGTGAAGGGTGACTCACTGAGGGCCAGTTGTGAACCACAGGTTCAGTATAATTTGCAGATGGCAAACTGATTTGCCTTTTGAGTGTTGCGCACCAATAAATTGTGTAGAACACATGATGCGAGGACCACCCAATTAATCTTATCAATCCTCAGGTTGATTGGCGTGTGGAAGACTCTAAAGGGTTTCCTGAGGATAACAAAAGCATTCTCCACTATCCTTCGTGTTTGGGACAGCCGGTAATTAAATACATGCCTTTCTGTTGTCAATGGGTCTGATTCAGAGCCGCTCATAAGCGGCCGCTCGTTCGCTCCGAGTGATGTTTGTCCAACTGCGCATGCGTACGGATTGTAATACGCATGCACGAACCAGTCAGTGCAGCTGAAAATCGTTTGTTCACTAAATAGAGAATGCCTGCTATTTTGAGTGACAGAATGAGGCATATGTGGGTGGTAACAGGGGAAGGTGCTTGAAAACGGGGAGTGGAGATCCGAACGCAGGCGTGCTTAAAGGTCAAAACGGGCGGTTTAAGGGTGTGCATAATTAATACAGCAGCGTCATTGACCATGTCACTGGGTTATTTTATAGCCAGAACTGCTCGCAAGATTGTGGTAGCAAAAACCAACCACAAGAATAGCGAGCAGTTCATACGCTGGTTGATGTACTTGATTAATCTAATAAATAGCGGACATGACCTAGGATGCGAGCGGCCAGGGGGCATATTTTTTCAAAAAACAACCGCAAGTTTTGTTCGCTCGTTCAGACCTAGAGGCGTGAACAGACCGTAAAGAGCGAACAGTTCATTTGAATAGCCACCCCTATTTTCTGGACAAGCGAGCGCAAATAGCGTCCGGCTCTGAACCAGGCCCAATGTCCGTTGGGCGTAAGGTTTTAATACATGTTCATGTAAGACAAATGCCTCGTCCGCAACAAAGACATATGTCAAACCATGAGCACATTCATCTGCCCTTGGGAGCCTTAAGGTGTTCTTCACCATCTTGTCGTAAAAAGTGGTATTTTTAAAAGAACCCCCATCAGAGGCGCGACCGTTCTTCCCAACGTCCACAAATATAAACCCATAGTTGGCGGAAACAATAGCCATAAGGACAATGCAGAAATAGCCCTTGTAATTGAAGTACAAGGAGCCACTATTGCTGGGTTGGGTTATCCTGACATGCTTGCCATCAATGGCACCACCGAAGTTAGGAAAGTTCCATTTCCGTTCTAATTCAGCAGCAATGCTCTGCCAATTAGCAACAGTAGTAGGAAACTGAAATTAGAAAAAGAAATAGTGTAACTAAATGGATTACACACTTTATATTTTTAAATACATCACATGTAAGGACTATTTACTTAAACTGGGTGGTCAGATACTGATCCTAATACAAAGGTGTATATGTATTAGATGAAGCCGCATCAGCAAACATTATGTGCACTAATATGGCTTCACCACCATGTATGATTAGGGTCTTTGTTTGAAATTGGTAAAGGCACTCACCCCTACGCGCCGCTAGAGACCTTATTGCATCAGCATATTGCTGATGCATTGTGTCTCAGTCCAGGACGCCTAAACTAACCATGCACCTGGTCTTGCAAGTATTGCGAGTTATACATGTGAAGCCCTGGAGACAGCAGCCGGCGCTGCAAGGACAGCGTTTTCCTTGCGGTGGGCATACGGCGTCGCCAGGCTGTAGCTGTCCACAGCAACAGCTGCAGCGACCCGAATGGTTAGTACGTAGGACAGACTCAGTGTACTTGATATACACTGATAACGCTTCTGCCATTCATACATCTGCCCATATGTCGCAAGAAAGTATGGCGCTTATCCCCGTTATCAATTATAATATGGGACCCGCCAAAATCGGAACTAGACAAAAGTACTGTCAGAGTTGGGGGAATCAGCCTGACATCCCCCCAAAAGATGCACTGACATGGGGGATAAGTATGAATAGCCCCGAATAGCCCTGCTGAAGGTATTTTAGGTACTTAAATGCTCTCATTAGCTGCTAATTAGCGTCTTTGCATAAGTGGTGAAGATTAGCATTTTCCAGTTTTTTTATTTGAAAATAAATAATCCTAGCAAGTTTGGGTTACAAAAAAATGGGTGCTAGCATAATTTTAAAGTTGATAAAGTGAAGTTTTTAAAAACGTGAAGTATCAACCTGCTGCAAGCACCTGCAATCTTAAATAGCACCCGGGGCATACTTTGGGACCCCACTGGAGTCAATTTAGCTAGTTTTTAAGTTTGCCCACCAACTTTTGACTTTCACCCCCCGTATTCAAAGTCACTTTTAGGGGTGTTCTTATGTTTTGTTTTACTTTTAATAACGCAGTTTTCCTTTGCGGGATTGTCCTAAGGCTGCACGGGGGTTCCCACAACTTTGCACCCCAAAACCCCAATTCTGCACTTTTTTACACCTCCATTCAGAGGCAAATCTTTTTGGACGATTCAAATGCATTGACTTTCCGCACCGGCAAAAAGTCTTTGGAATTGAATACGGGGATAAGTTTTCGCCGGGCGAATTTACGTCACCGGGGAAACTTTTCCGAAGAAACTGACTTTTCCAAGCTGATTTGATATGCCCCACAATGTCTCATTGCATGCATTTATCTGAGTGCATAATGTGCAAATTTATCTTACCTTTAAATACTCAAATTGAGGGGCTGATATATGGCCTTACATGTCTCGGGGATGATGACGCCCAAAGCCTGTGATGAAATCAGGGAACCGAACTTAAGGTCAACCAAGGATATTCCAGTAGCTAAAAGCCACCAGCCTCTCCTAAGCCAATATCGCCCTCCTCATGTTGGTATCCTTTTGCTGGATAACAGGTGTCACAAGTTGCAGCAACTCCTGAAACATCATCTCGTCCATCCGCAAGAAATTCCAGTAGTCGTCCAGTTTATTCTCATGAATTTCGGGCCGACTCCCTTTTAGACACGATCGCAACTCCTGCGTATGCCAACATGATTCGCTGACGAATGGATTCCATGTCACAATAGCACACTTTGTTGAAGGCAAGCCAAAAACAAAGCAGAGCAAATTTGCAATGCAACGACGAGCAGGTATAAACCAAACCAAACTAGCCACAGAGTAAGAAATGCAAAGTTTTAAAATGGCCGCCACCTTTTTATTCCCTCATGGTAGCCCCTCCCACCATATCACACACATCTGCCCAGTATACACCCCTCAAGTACACTTGGACCAATCATTGGCATTGGAATTCTTCATTACTTAAATACTGTCAGATCTCATTCATCGTTAATGCAAATCATTCATGATCATTGGTTAAATCGTTCATCGTTCATAAAAAAATGTTCAACAGTTTCGTTCTGACAAATCTGACCGTGTGTATGTACCATCACACTGCAATCTGTTATTAAACTGTGGACAGATTTCCTCTGTGGCCAGGCTCGGACTGGCCTGCCGGGAAGCCGGGGTATTCCCCGGTGGGCCCCAGTAACTCGAAGCCCCTCCCTCCTACCATGAGAGGGTGGGGCCTATAGTGCTGGCACAGTCTGCAAGAATAGTCCTTTTACACAGCAAGGATGCAAGGTGGGGGCCCCTAACAACGGGCAATTTTTTTGTGTGCTTTTTCTGAAGCCTTCAACTCACTCACTTTATCTAAATACAAGCGGCACTCGAAGGGAGGGGGTGGAACCTTCTGTGTTGGGAGTGGGGCCTTTCATGTTGGAGGCGGAACTTTCCATGTCAGGGATGGATGGATTGCTGTGCATTTCTGCCTCTGACTGTAACAATCCCTGTTGGCTTCAGTGCTTACAAAGATGGAATGACAGTGAGGTGGGAGCGGGCTCTAACTGTCAGTGACAAGTGTGGGACATTTTTAAATTGAGAGCAGCAGCTGCAGCATCATTCAGCACTGCAGGGAGACATGGGCATACTGGAAGAGCCAGCTATCACCTGGAGGAGAGGAGAACTGTGTGCTGACCCCCTGTTAGGTGAGTTGAAGTGCATACTTTACCTGGGCTGATCCCATCCCCCTGCCTCCTCCCCACACCCCGCAGCTCAGTATCTGTCCCCTGGGAAGCAGTACAAGACACTAAAGGGGAATGATGTGGACAGTGTGGACACTAAAGAGGAATGATGTGGACAGTGTGGACACTAAAGAGGAATGATGTGGACAGTGTGGACACTAAAGAGGAATGATGTGGACAGTGGAGGACACTAAAGAGGAATGATGTGGACAGTGGAGGACACTAAAGGGGAATGATGTGGACAGTGGAGGACACTAAAGGGGAATGATGTGGACAGTGGAGGACACTAAAGGGGAATGATGTTGACAGTGTGGACACTAGAGGGGAATGATGTGGACAGTGGAGGACACTAAAGAGGAATGATGTGGACAGTGGAGGACATTGAAGGGGAATGATGTGGATAGTGGAGAACACTAAAGGGGAAAGATGTGGACAGTGGAGGACACTAAATGGGAACGATGTGGACAATGCAACCACACTAATGGGGAATGTGTACAGTCCAGGACACTAATGGGGAATGTTGTGGACCATGCAGGACACTAACGGGGAATGATGTGGACAGTGCAGGACACTAATGGGGAATGATCCTACCCCACATGTACACCTGCCATTATTATATATCTTCCCCAGCACCATGGAAGAGTCCTGGATTTCCCCTGCCCTTATTGGAAATCTGGAGCTGAGGCCCCTTACAGTGGGGGTGAACTCCATTATTGCCATTATTCTGTACTAGTAGTCGTCCCTGGTTAACTTTTCTATGTATCTATATACCCCGGCTTTCACTGGAATCCATCCTTATAAACTGAACCCCGGATCCACTCAATTCTCACAAAAGAGCTATAAACATTTATTTTTCTGTTTATTCATTATTATTATTATTATTGCACACATAATATTCACAGTGCTCTGTATTGTAATTTGTTGTATGCCATATATAATAGAGCTGCTCCACACAAACAAGCGCGGCAATATTATATATTAGCTGATTAGAGACATATTGGGTCTATAATAGATTTAAGTTTAACAGGATGTTTCTTATTTTGAAAAACAAAGGAATTTGCTAAGACATAAGCCTTTTCTCAGCAGGATGGAATATAATGTGTACACTGAAGCGAGTGAAGAATGACCAATGCATTAGCCTTGGATTTACAGTATGCATTGAGCTTACTAGAAATCTAGCAAATTATTATGGACTGTATATATGGTTATTGGATAATTGGTACTATCGAGAACAGGGCGCCGTATTTATAAAACAAGTGTTTTCGCAAATAATGTTTTGTCTTTAATGGCATCATTTTCCTCAGCTGATTGAAATTTCCCAGAGAGGTAATGACAAGTGTTAAAATTGCCTATGGGTGAATTTGGAAAAAGAACAGTCCCTATGTCAATGGTTGAGGCATCTATGTCTTATGCTGGGTACACAGTGCGCAATGTGTAGCCAGACAATATGCCGGCCTGAATGGCCAACATATTGCGTGTACACAATGAACGATGTAATAAAAGATGGAACAATCCCTCGTTCCATCCTTCATTACCTGCAACGGTGCCATATGCGATTTCGCCCAGTTGCCTGTGCAGCACGGCCGACCGGATGATATTGCATGTGACCGCAGAAGTGCACAGATAGTCCATACACACTATGCGATCCACACAATTTATTATTCTGATCCACAATGGAACAATAGATTGTTCAATGAATTGTATAGTGTGTACGCGGCTTAAATAAAATTTGACGTTGGCAACTGATTTGTTCAAAGATGAGAACAAAGATAAAGACAGTCTTAAGTTTTTGAAAATCTTCAGAAGCTTCTAGAGCCCAAATGTTATACACATGTGTCCTCATACACCTAACCATAATATACCATATGGCGATAGACATTCAGCATGACTGAGCCACTGCAAGAGGAATAGCCTACAGTCTTTTTCATTAAATTTTGCATCTTATTCGCATCGCAGACGCAGCTAAAATTTGCTCACAGCGTACAAGAGATGCTAGGCTGCATCTTTAATCACACAATAATTAGTTTTAAATGTGTACAAAGTCATAGAAGCACAACATAGCTTGTTTATGAAAAAAAGTTGTGGCTACTGCATGACAGCCCTTGGTATAGAGATTCCGGCTTAAACACAGGTGTACAATTGTCGCACGCCAAATTGGTCAGTGCAAGCTAGCAATGTAGTTTGGTCACTCCCAGTTGTGTTATTTGAGCTAATAAGAGGCATATTGAGCAAAAAAGACACTGGACATGGCTGAGTCACCCTGGGCCTGGTGCGCCAAGAGGGGCTGTACGGCACAATTGAAGCCACAGTGTATAAGGTCACATACATGGTATTTCAGGGTCATGGCAGCAATGGGAGCCACTACAGTGTAATTTTTTTTTATGAACTCTATAATAACTAGTGAATCCACAAAAAATTTAAAATTACATTCAGACCTCGAGATTGGGGCTTCACTGGGTCCATCTGCAACCCAGTACTAGAGACAATGGGCCAAATGTAATGGGATGAGAGTTTAGAAAATGTGAGAGTTTAGGAGTAACCTCTCACATTGGTTGAGTTTTATCTTCAAAATGGGAAAACATCTGAATGAGATTTTTAAATCGTGAGTTTTTTAAGTCTAAAAAACATGCAAGTTCGCTCTGTTACTTTGTTTTTGGACTCTATTACATTGGCAAAGTTTAAAAAGTGTCAAACTCTCACTTTTCTAAACTCTCACCCTATTACATATGGCCCAATATATCATAGGAAGGGTAGCTGCATATGCTCGAATACACAGCTTTTGCTTGAAAATATGAGATAAACTGGGCTATATGCTTTTGTTGCTTCTAAAGGTTTTAGGAAAGATTAGTATGTCATCCAAGTAGACTACCACAAAACAACTTTAAAGCTTTAGTTAACAACTTTTTGAAGAGTCCCAAGGGCATTACTATTCTAGGTATTTAAAATGTTGCTAGTGTTAAAAGTGGTCTTACACTCATTAACTTTTCTGATTAGGTTATAAGCTCCACTAATATCACTATATGTGAAACATATGGTAAACCCTTTAAGTCTGTAAAATAATTCAGGTATGAGTAGTAGAGGATAGTAGTCTTTAATATTTATGACAGAAAGCCTGTATTAGTAAATGATCAGATGCAGCCACCATCTTTACATAAAAAGAAAGCCCTGCTCCAGCAGGTGAATTAGATTTCCTTAAAAACCCTCTGTCTAAAGCTGGCCACACATCTAAAGATTATCTGTCCAACCAGCCAACTAGTTGATTGGTTGGAATGAAAATCTGGTAACTTATGGGAGTAAATGATGATCAGCAATTTGCTCCTAAATGCCAGAAAACAGATGAAAATGGTCGTCAGACAAGTGTTAAATGTTTGATCTAAATGTGTTCAAACAACAGTTTTTGTCAATTTTCTGGCGTTTGGGAGCAAATTGCTGATTGTCATTTACTCCCATTCCTTACCAGATTTTCATTCCAACCAATCAACTAGTTGGCTGGTTGGACAGATAATCTTTAGATGTGTGGCCAGCTTAAGTTTTCTTTAATATTCTCTGCCATTGTTTTAAAGGTAAACATCAACATCTAGGGGGGATCTTCTCTTAAAGTAACTCAAGGCAATTTTTCAGCTTTCTGTTTGCTAAAAGCATTCAAAAATGAGAAATATTTTGGTGGTAGAGTTGACTTTGAAGAGGACAAAAGGGGTTCAGTATATTAGTGTGTCAGCACTCACCATGTTGACTTTCATGATGTCTATAGCATAATGTTGACATGGTCAACATGTTGACATTGACTAAATGTAGACACGGTTATGACAAAAACAAGCAAGTGTAATTTTAATGCTATCCATAACCCTAACATTTGTATTGTTGACATTTTCACTATTGAACATGTCATACAGATGTGTCCTCATACACCAAGCCCAAATAGGCCATGTGGTGTAAGACCCACGACTAGCTGTGTAGCATAGTGAATTAATATTTAAATTTGTGTTATTCGCACCATAGAAGCATCAACATACTTGCCTACCTCACGTCATTAAGTCCCGCCCCCTCACGGTAAAATTTCTGCGATTTGGGTAAAATTTACAAAGGGGGCAGGGCCAAATGCTGTCATTAATGCAGAATCATGTCTTAAGCCCCGCCCCTTCATGGAGACCTGCGATTGCCGCAGGTATTCTCCTCATTCCTTCCTAGTGAAGTGGGCAGAATGTGGGAGCAATGCCTACCCTTGCGGGGGTTTACCTGAAAAATCGGGAGCCACCCACGAAAACCGGGAGGGTAGGAATGTATGAGCAGCAAATCACCACGCAATTTGTACCAGTGAAGCAGGGCTGTGTAAATATGTACAAAGTCGCAGATGAAGGGGAACTTGGTGTGACAAAAAGCTGCAGCTGCTGCATAACACTTCATAGATCCGTGGTGGAGCCGTGGGCGGACCGGACAGCAGCAGACGCAGGAGCGGGGCCTAAGGTAAGTATTGTTTGTATTTTTTATTTTTCAGAATGGAGGCATGGTGGCATTACTACTGGGGGCATGTCTATAAGGGGCATTACTACTGGGGGCATGTCTATAAGGGGCATTACTACTGGGGGCATGTCTATAAGGGGCATTACTACTGGGGGCATGTGTATAGGGGGGCATTGCTACTGGGAGCATGTCTATAGGGGGGCATTACTAATGGGAGCATGTCTATAAGGGGGCATTACTACTGGGGGCATGTCTATAAGGGATATTACTACTGGGGGCATGACTATAGGGGGGCATTACTACTAGGATAATGTGTTATACAGGGCATTACTGCATGTGGCATAATGTGTTATAAAAGCCATTACTGCATGTGGCATAATGTGTTATACAGGGCATTACTGCATGTGGCATAATGTGTTATACAGGGCATTACTGCGTGTGGCATAATGTATTTATAAAGGGCATTACTGTGTAAGGTGCATTAATGCACATGGCAATTATTCGCCACGAGGGGAGAGCTTGGGGGAAGCCCAGCACCTTCATAAGTGCTGGGCACGCCCCACAGTGTGATGAATTGGGGGTGTTCCGCAAGGACACGCCCCCTTTCCGGAAGCTCGTGTGCTTTCAGCGCGCGCAGAGGACCGTCATCTACAAAAAGTAGGGTTTTTGTTTGGGGGGGTGGGGGCGCAGCTGTGAACTTTCGCCCTGAGCTCCACAATGTCTAGAACCGGCCCTGTGTACAGATTCAAATGCATTCATACACAGATGTACAAGTGTTGCATATCAAATGAATCAATGCAGTATTGTTAAGCAATTTTTCAGCATTGGATTGCGACTAAGATGCACATTCAAGCTAAAGAAGATGATCAGAGCAAATTTAGTAGCATGGCACCTTGCATGCCTAGAAGGGCTGTGTGGCAAAAATGTATGAGGAAATGTTTGAGAAGCCCGGAGAGGAGTTGCAGGTAGGTGGTTATGGGGACAGTGCCAAACTGTTCATGTCATTAGACCCCTCACAATAAAATGCTGCAAATCAAGCATTTTTGAATTGGGGTGGGGCTAAATTATGCAATTATCACAGAATCACGTAACTAGACCCTGCCCCCTCCTCATGGACCATGGATTCCCAGTATTCTTCTTATTCTGACTTCTTCACTAGGAAGTGGGCGGGATGCTGTTGAGTGCCTACTCGTGCGGGGGCATACCTGAAAAATCGTGAGCCTACTACAGTGAAATTATGCAATATACAGTCCATGGGCCAAATGTAAAAGGGTGACAGTTTAGAAAATGTGAGCGTTTAGCAGTAAACAACTGCATTGCTTTTAGACAGTGACAAGATGAAGAACATCTTGATGCAGAGAATGAAGCTTCCCTGGAGCAACTTCAGCATTGAGTCTGAGCAGTAGCACACATAGTGTGCCCGGAGTCTACTGTGCATGCGCAAAACGCTGGAAAAAGTCCGTGGCGGCCATTTTTCCGGCTTTTTGTGCAGCGCTGATACCCGGCGCGGGACTTCAGAGAGGTAAGTTTTAAATAATATGGGTGCAGGGTGTGCTGGACCCGGGGGCCCATGTGCACTGCACACCCTGCACCCATTATAGATATGCCCCTGAACTGTATATTTTACAGAGTTTGTTCATATTCATAAATGCAATTCCAGATAGACTGGTTACTGACAACTTGCCTTTATCAACTGGAGGTTTCTACCGAGATTCACAGTTCTTAAAATATGCGGATTCTTGGTACAGGGCACCTTGTATCCAGATAAGTCACAGGATATGGAAAGGAGATACAGTACTGGAAGTACATACTGCAGAGGTTCCCAAACGCGGTCCTCAAGGCTCCCCAACAGTGCAGATTTCATAGATATCCATGGTTGAGCACAGATGGCTAAATCAAATTGACTGAGGTACTAATTAAGACACCTGTGCTCAACCATGGATATCTCTAAACCTGAACTGTTGGGGAGCCTTGAGGACCGCGTTTGGGAACCTCTAACATACAGGATAAAGATTTGCAGAAACAAGTTAAGTAGCTTGGAACAAAAATCAGATTGAAATGGAGATAATTTGGTGGATGAGATGTGCCCAGGGGTGCCGAGAGGGGGGGGGGAGTGGGTACAAATTACCTGGGCTTGCTAGAGGTGCCCGGCAAGAGCCCAGGTCTGGCGCTGCCACCCCTCCCTCCCTCATACTACAAAGCAGCCAGCACACGCTGCTGTGTGCTGAGCTGCACTGGGAGACTGCTTGCGGCTGCTAAGTAGCAGCCACAGCAATCTCCTATGCCTGTGGGTGAAGCGATCACACTGATTGTGCCCCCCCATAGGCTATGCACTGGGCTGATGGGCTCACAGTACCCCCTCCCCAGCACACGGCCCTGTAAAAATGTTTTTTCTTTTTTTTTTCTTTTTTTCTAAGGGGGCGTGGCCACACATACCACGATTAGGCTACGCCCCCTTCTTCCCCAGGGCCCGGCACGGCTCTTGGCGCCCCTGGATGTGCCCTTTGAACCTGAGAACGGACTTCAGAACTTGAATATAAAGTTGCATACAGTGTATTGAATTGTGTAAAGGACAGACAGGCGTGTACAATGATACAGTATAGAGATTCTGTTAAACTGATTTTGTCCTCGCTGATAACAATGAAATGTCTGAAATGCAGAGTTTCACGGAGGCTAGTGGCTGTGACAATGAAATATGCATTTTTCACTGAAAGAGTCGTGAGAACTTATTAGACCTGCTTAGATCAAGCATATCAATCAGATGAAGTGACAATATGTGAGGATGATTATGAATGTGGAAGGTATGCAAGAGATCACAGTTGAAATTGATGCAGATGTGATTTCTGACATGTAAAGAGAGGGTACTCTCAGTGAAGCAGATAGTTTTGCAACAGCACACCGTGAGACATGGTTGCATATGACAGAGAATTGGGAAGCATTTGGATGCCCATGAGTAGAGGTGGACCCAACTGCATGGGTGTAATTGATGCGTGTCGCATTGCCCAATGAGAAGATATGGGCGTTACCAAGAGCCAGGGATTGGGAGGTAGGCAGGATTGCAATCAAATGCCCCTGAGATAGGAGACGATCCCCATGAGGTAATTACACTTACATGGTATGGAACTCAGGGGGTCATTCAGACCCGCTTGCGAGCGCAGGACGCTCGCAAGCGGGTCGATGGTGCCCTACTGCGCATGCGCACGACGGAGGGAGCCCCGTCGTGCGCATGCGCGAGACCCGGCTAGCGACGGGATAGCCGTTGCTCCTGGTCTCGTACCAAAGGGGGCGTGCTCTCGATGTTGATTGCCCTTCTGCTCCACGGGAGGCTTCTGTCCTCCCTGAGCTCTCCTTAGGAGCCCTTTGATGGGCGTGCCGGGGGCGTGGCTGCCAGACGGAGGCGTACCCATGGGTACGCCTCCATCTGAAGCCGGCCCCACTGACATCAGTAGTGATGTCAGTGGGAGTGATTTTGGCACTGATAGAGCCAAAATCACTCCATGGCTTGCGGCAGCGAGACCCTACCGCAGGGTCTCCGTCGCAAGCCTGATGGTCGCGATGGTCAAGACCATCGCGACCATCATCATGGACGCTCGCTATAGCTGTGGGTGGTCACCCACAGCTATGAGAGCGTCCAAGAGGCCGCTCCATTTTCATGTAGGAGAGCCCTGATTCAGAGCGAGCGCTCTGGTCAGAGCGTCCGGCTCTGAATCAGGCCCTCAGTCTGTAATTGTAGAATTTAATAACACAAAAAGTGGGAGTGGTGATTTTTAGTTACCTGCAGTAGGAGTTAGTGAAAACATATTGACACTGATAATGAACAATGTGCCATCACATTTGGTGGTGTACAACTGTTTTGCTACCAAAAGATATAAACTGACTGGGGATTATTAGGTCTTGTGAATGGTAATGAGATGTATTTCCTGACAAAACTTTATCAGTCAGAGGTTTTGAAACAATCAAAAGACGTACACTTACAAGCTAATGCTGGCCATACACGCTACAATTATCGGGGCGATCCGCCTGATATCGGCAGATTGCCCCGATTGTAGCGTGTGGGGGGGTGACCGAGGGTTAAATATTGCTCGGTCGGGCATGCCGGTTTGTCCAGCATGCCCGTCCGATGCAATATTTTCCGTTAAACTGTCAGCCACATCGGGCAGTGTATGCCCAGCCACGGCTGACAGACAGACATTTCCTGTGTTTCTTCCTACGGAAGGAACAGGGAAATGTGTCCTCCCCCGGGGGCGGAGCGCAGATGTCTGCCGAATACACTGTGAGAGAAATCTCAGTGTATGCCGGTGACATCTGCGGCTGGCAGCCGGCCAGATAAAATGTCTGTCGGTCTGACAGACATTTTATCTGGCCGTGTATGCCCAGCATTAGACGTTAGCTGCTGCAAAGATATCAGCAGAAAAAAATTGGTTGTGCATTATGAAGAAGCACAGAAAGAGACCTTGATAGATGCAGAATATTCTGTAAAAGACTAGCAGAAATTGCTCCTGCAAATTTAGAACATAGGCAGGAGAAGGGTGAGCCAGTACAGGCCTACTATGACTTCAAACTCCTGATCTGTATGTCTGCGGAGTATTAGTAGGTAGAGACCAGATAAATAAGAATTTTTAAAAGTACTCTACTCTATGGCCTAGATTTAAAAATCAAAGAGGAATTCTATAAAAGTAGACCAGAGGCTACATCCTTAGCACCCACAACACTTCTCACTATTTTATGAGACATACAGGGGTATTCAATATGGGTGCGATAACATTGTTTTTGCGTTAATATCGGAGGTATGACGTCATTATCGCAGGTTTTAGTTTTGCACCGTATTCAATTTCAAAGACTTATCCCCGTTTTTTATCAAAGACTTTTCAAAACGGCGATAAGTTTTCACCATTGAATAGGTGTCGAAAAAAAGTGCAGAATTGGGGTTTAGGGGTGCAGGCTTAAAAAAAATAGCCTGCACCCCTGGGACTGACATTTAAAAAAGAACTGTCAAAAAAAGTTTAAAAAAAATAGGGACACCCCAAAAAATTAATTTAAAAATTGGGGTGAAAAAAAATGGGAAAAAATTGTTTAACAATAGGGAAATAGGTTCAGGGCTATTCTGCAAGTATGCGGCAGGTGTTTTCTAGAATAGAATTATAGCGGCAGGTGCACAAATGCAGAATTTTAGAAAACTTACTTTAGGGACATAAAAATATGCTAGTACCCATTTTCATGTACCCCAAATTTGATGGGACCACAAAAAAAAACGAAAAAAATAACCTAAGTGCTCTTCTGCATCACTTCTTCAATGTCGGAAAAAAACACCTGTTGCGGCTATTTAAATCCCTGACTTTCAATTAAAGGCTAAAACGGGGGTACCCATAGTGATCCCCCATGTTTTATGCAAATCCAACTGCGGAGTTTCCCGTTTTCGTTAATTTTATATTGAATACGGGTATAAGCGGGAGCGCGCCCGATACTTTAACACAGGTAAAAACTCCAATATGAAACGTTAACTTCGACAGTGAAGTTAACGTTTCATATTGAATACCCCTCATAGAGTAAAATCGCAGTGAGAGTAGAAAGACATACCAAATCTGCCCCTCATTCTGTCTGTTATAAACACAGAACAGAAACAATAGAGACACCTCTCAGCTGCCACACTCACCAAGTATGGAGTAGCATTAATCCAAAATCACTATCAAAAGAAGTACAGTTTTGAACCCAGCTACCCCTATTACCACTGTGTCCAAAAGAGGGAAACAATAACGATAATAATTATGCATATGACAGTGCAGGAGACTCAGATACCCTAATTTTTTCTCGACCATGATTGTCTTGAATTAATTAAACCTTTTTTTTGTTGATGGGTCACATTATTATGGGGGGTGAGCCTCACACAGGTTATGCAGAAGGGCAAACAGTAGAGATTTTATGGGGTCATCTGGCAAACCTATTAAACATGCAGATTGCATTAGATCCTTGATTGCTGCTCTGCGGTTGCCTAGGCAAGTGGCCATTATAAAAGTGAAAGCACACACCCAAGACAATACTATGGAGTTAAGAGGGAATGCATTAGCACACAGGCCAGCAAATGAGGCCGCCCTGAAACCATCCCCAGTTAACATGTAAACGGTATCAGTAGAACAATTCTAGCCTAGCCTACTGCAGAGAATGCAAGCATAAGCCCACAGAAAGAAATAGCAGCCGGGAAAAGACATAAAGCAGATAGTAATAAAACAATTTAGAGATGGCTCATGTCTGATAATGATATAATTTGTGACATTTTATCTACTTAAAATAATGGAAATGATTGTTTGCTATAAAAGAATATCCCAGTAAAATGGCAAACACTGAAGTAACTTCATACATTGTTTACAAAGCTGCTTTCATTTACTGGTTACAGAAAATTCTGTAAGAAAGATAAGTGATAAGATTATACAGAAACTTGACTGTCTTTTCTATGTCAAGTACTGTAACAGATCAACTGCTACTTCTCTTTGAAGTTCAAGAGCTGTGAATTACATAGTATACCAGAAAAAGCAGATTTTCTTCTCAAAGCAGACAAAAAAAATAGTTGTATGCATTTCTTTTATTGTATCAACATACATAGCCTAATTTTGCATATTAAAGCATACATTGTTATTGCAATAAGAGGTTCAATTACATAATTACTATCAAAATATGCTTGTCTACAAAAGATATCTCAATACAGGTAATTTAGTACTGGAATTTTCCAGGGAGTATGAAATTATTTAGCCTTTTAAAAGGATACAACTGGTAAACTAATTAGCTTAGCATACCCATGTTAAGTGGCTATTCAGCCACCAGGTGTGTTCATTTTAAATCAATTTCCCTTCTTCTGTAACTACATTATAAGGTTATCAGCAAGGGGTTGGGTACGGGATGCCGGCACTCTGGATTCTGGAGGTCACAATCCTGACACTGGCATCCTGACAGGGGTAGGATACCGACACATGTCGATTGGTATCCTCTACCCCACCCCTCTCCCTACCCTAACCCTCCCCAGTGCCTGCACCTAACCTCTACCCTTAGTGCCTAAACCTGAACTCCCCCTCCCCGCACCATAAACCTACCCCTCCTCCTTCAGTGCCTAACCCTAACCATCCCCCTAGTGCTGAACCTTAACCCCTAATGTTAACTCTTCCCCTAAACCCGCTACTTACCTTTGGGATTCCTGCTGTCAGGATGCCAGTCTGAGATTCTGACAGGTGTCAGGATTCCGTTACCAGGATTCTGACAGGTGTACAGAATACGACGCTGGCATTCTGAGCACTGGAACCCCACGGTCGAGATTATGACTGCATGCCATCAGCAGGCACTATTCCTGCCAAGTAATAAGGAACTATGTAGAAATACACATAATAGTTGATTACACAATATCCATGAAAATATGAACCTTCAAACAACATTCCTTTATATTTTATGAAATAAAAAATTTGGTGCCAATTTAAGTTCAGATACAAAAAATGCATAAAGTGTGCTAATGTTAAATATTATTAACTAATTGTTGCCCAGAGCGCCGCCCATGATAAAATTGCTTCTGCCAACATTTTATTTTTATTTTAGTTCTAGTTGTATTGCTTTGCGTATGGGCCCTGTCGGGGGAGTGGCCCACATGCCCTGCAGGGTATGCAGTTATGAGACCGACAGACGCATGCCCGCTTGGTCTCAATACTGACACCATAATCCCGGCAAGGGATCTAACATAGGCGTCGAAATGCCGATGCCTATGTTAATCCTGACGACGGTACCCAGACAGGACGCCAGACCGATAGTCCCATGCCGGGGGTAAGTATGTGTGTAGCCAGGGGGGTGGGGTAGTTTAGGGTTAGGCCCCCCCTGGGGAGGGTTAGGATTAGGCTAGGGGAAGGGGGGATAGGATTAGGCACTAGGTGGGGGGGGGGAGGATAGGGTTAGGCACCCCCCTGGGAGAGTTAGGATTAGGCTAGGGGAAGGGGGGTAAGGTTTAGGCACTAGGGGGGGAGGTTAGGCACCCCCCCAGGACGGTTAGGTTTAGGGTGTGGGGAGGGTGGGTTAGGTTTAGGCACTTACAAGGGAGGGTTAGGAACTAGGGGGGGGAGAGGTTAGGGTTAGGCACCCCTAAAGGAGGGTTAGGGTTAGGGGGAGGAGAGGGTTACGAATACTTAACTTACCTCCGCTGTCGGGATCTTGTGCATCGGGCTGCCGGCGTCGGGATTTGAACCACCGAGCTGAAGTCCGGGGGCTCAAACAGACCCATTCCACCCAGCAGTGCTATACAGTCTGGTGGCAGCAACCATTCACACCAATGTCACTGTGTCCTGCTACATTATGTAGAGCATCTTATTCAAGTGAACATGGGCCCAAAGCACCTCTCCCTTCACTCCTTACCGGACGCGCGCATGGTGTCACACCTATCTCTTGCATTGTTGATATAATTTGCTTTAGTTATTGCTCAGCTTTAACATTACAGATAAAGATGAAACAAAGTGCAGATTATTTCTAGGAGTTTCCACTACAAAATTACGCCGTTTTCATGAAAATCGGTTCAGACGTAACACTGATGATCACTGATTCCCAATTACCGCATGTGCAGAACGGGTCCTGCGTGATCCCATGCAGGCCCCTGTATGTCTCTGCCCGATTGACAGGCAGAGATGTTTATGGGGGCGATGTAGGGGAAAGGACGTGGGCCCCTTTTTTCGAGAGTGGAAAGGTCAGGTTCAGCGTCAATGCATGCAGATTCCTGGCCTCACATGCGATCAGCAGGTAAGATACCTCCTGTTGCATTTACATTTTAGCAAGGATCGAATTGCAGAGCTGCACCCCCATAGATAAATGTTTTAGTTATTATTTATAAGGCACTACAAATTTCCATAGTGCCATAAAGAGCAAATATAAAAAACGGATGTATAGCAATAAAACAATAACATTGCTTCCTCAATTAAGCTTACTCATGCCATAACAATATAATGTTCTATATAAAAAAAAATTACAAGTTATGTCTCTGTAATAAACACAAGAAAAGTTAAACAATGTAAAAGGTTTTGGACTAATTTTACACAAACTGCACTTTGTCATATAATATATTTTATATTATAGAATATAGACAATTCTCTGTAGTGGCATCACTAGTTGGGTGTGTACCGCACTAAGAACCTGATTCAGACCCGCTTGCTAGGATGCAATCGCTCGTAGCTAGCCAATATTTGCATTCTGCGCATGTGTACGCATCAAAATGTGCGTGCGCGAACCACTGTGACAGATCGGAAAGTGCATGTTCGCCCAGCATAGACAGCCCAGTTGAATGAGTGATAGAAAAGGCCGTTCGTGGGTGGTAACAGGGGCAGGCCACTAGACACGAAGTGGAGGTACGAGCGCAGGCGTGCGCAATGCTGTTTCAGAGGAGGGCATAATTAGCAGGCATCGTCATTGTACACGTCACCTGGTTGTATTTCACACTGAAGTGATCGCAGTGCTTGCGGCCAGGTATAGTCAACCTCAAGCGCTGCGAGCACATCCGATGGTGCTCGATATACCAATGTTTTCATGCTCTTCTAGGAGATGACGTGCGCAAGTGGGCATCTTATGAATGGCTTGTGTGCGTCTGCATACACAATGGGATTGCTCGCCAAGACATAGTGGGTATGCTAATGCCTTGCCATGCGATCGCCTGCCTTGCTGGACGTGCGCTGGATTTGCATACACTGGGAGTGAGCGATTGCACCTAGTGAGCGGCTCTGAATCAGGTCCCAGGTGACACTGAAATAGCAGAGCTGTTCTGCTATTTTGGTGTCACCCCCTCGGATGGTGTCACCAAGCAGCACTGCAGAAGTGATATATGACGTGTGCATGAACGCATCATCCACTGTGCTGGGAGAGGCTGAGGGCTGCCCAGCAGCTTCCCGAGTGCTGGGGAAACCTACAGCTTGACGCGGTCACCCCCAAAAAAAAAATCAAACATCAAGGACGTGGTCACGTGCCCCACAGGATGTCACCATGTCATATTAAATCTAAAATGTTTATCTTTGTTACTGTAACAGATCCATAGACTTTTTATGAAGATAATTATAGTTTGATTGTATTAACTCTGCATATTAGAGCAGCCTGTGCTGAATATTGGTATGTTAGTAACCAAGAGCGTGATGAGGTTAGCAAATAGTAAGGTTTGACCTGCAATTGTGCATGAGGCTACGATGTTACCGATGGTTTCCCTGTTTTGCAAAGTATTAAGGATGTGAGAAAGGGAAAGTGTACTAATGTTGTGCTGTGACGGCATAGCGATTGCAAGCATTAGCATATTTTCAGTGTGTCTGCGTGTGTAATCGCAGCTGCGATCGCAATTGCGAACCATAAGGAATCAGGCCCATAGTGTGTGCCAGTGAGTATATTTATTTGACAGCATTGTGAGATCTTATTGCCCTGTTTGAAATAGGTGGTGGCAGATAATGTGTGCTTCGGTGTGATAGAACTATCTGGGGAGAGTGATTGAGTGCTGAATGTTGGAGACGTGCTGTGACGTGCTGGCAGGATAATGTCACTGCGGTGCAAGTAAACATGCACAAACTCTGTTCACGCCACTGTGTAGATTGTGGCAGTACTGCATGGATGTGTAGTACTTAGCGATTATCTGAGACCTGCAACGGTTAACGTTACCACTGTTGGGTTGCATACACACTTGATGATTTTTTTAACAATATTCTGAGGCATCGGAACATCGTATCGTTTAAAATCATCTAGTGTGTGTGTGCTCTATGTTGTCTGGTGCGCTCTCCTGTGGGGTCGCTGGCCACATCATGTGGTCGGCCCTACGTGTAGGCCAACCTTAAGATGCGGCTGACGACACCATGCAGTGGGATGTGGCAGGGACTGACATATTATGCAGTTAGGCACCGGATTGTCTAGTGTGTACCGGCCGCCCGATATATCAGCCCTTCAGCATGGGGGTCGCTGTCACAATGCTGGGTACACACATCGTTTAGTGTATACCAAGCATTAACCCTGTTCCTATTGCTACTACCGCTGTTACCAAACAAACCCAACATCCTGGTTAAGGCCAATTATGTGGACTAACATCCATTGCACATTCCACTGACACAGAAACAGACAAATCTCAGGTGCACAACTCCAAATTATTGATAATGTATAAATGCAATAAAATTTTGCAAACAATAGAGGTTTTTAGCATAATTATGGGCCTACCCACCATATCCAGGTAACCTCTTAAGGGTAAGCAACCCGGTACCAGCAACTATATATCCTTGAGGTCTCTGATTCAAACCAGTTAATGGAGTTGTGGCACAGACAACTAAGCCACCTGGGGTATGATAATGTCCAGAAACTCCTTGATGTGATGGTGACATGGATAGCCATGTACAATGCAGAGAGACAATCATGTGAGAGCTGTATAAAGGGAATGTAGTCATGTTACCGCCGGTCACAATCCCGACAGCAGAATGCCGGCTAGGGATTTATGATAGGCAACGAAATGCCGCTGCCACTATCATAGTACCAATGCCACTATCATAATCCTGATGCCAGAACACTGAGGACGCCATCTCGAATGAAGGTAAGTCTGGGGCGCCCTTAGCGTTAGTGGGTCTAGCGGGATTAGGTTTAAGTTTGGGGGGAGAGATTAAGGTTAGGCATCCCTGATGGGGAGGGTTAGGGTTAGGCACCCCCCAGGAGGGTTAGGTTTAGGGAGCAGTAAGGGGGGGTTAGGCACCCCGGGAGGAGGTAAGGGTTAGGCACTAGGGGGGAGGCTAGGGTTAGGCACCACTAAGGGAGGGTTAGGGTACTTTCCTGCCCCAGTTGGGATCTTGATCCTGTCGGGCATCCGTTTTCGAGATTTGAACCACCGGCATTTCAATCCCATTCCATATAAAGGGTAGGCAAACCTGCTGTCCTTTTCTGATGTCAAAGGACAGAGCTGAGGCACGGTCAGCAATGGTGCATACAGATGTGTGTAGTTCAATGGAGGTAGAATAGAGAGCGGATACCACTATTTCCTGACATTCATTGATTTCTCCACAATGTTGACACGCATTTATTATATATAATGCTAAAAGTGAAGTAATGGAGCGTACACACGGTCAGACTTGTCAGATTTGTCAGATGAACGATTAAACGATTTGAACGATTTGGACGATTTGACCAAAGTTTTGAACGATTGAACGATTTTTGACTGCATTAAAATGAATGGAATCGTCCAAGTCTGACTGCAAACCCATCAGATGTCAGATATCGTTATCTGACAAACGGGAACGCGCATCGTTCATCGTCCATCGTTCAGGCATGTCAGATATGAACGATTTTCCTTCAGATATGAACGACTGAACGATTTTTAAATCGTTATCGTTCATATCTGAAGGAAAAATCTGATCGTGTGTATGCACCATAATAAACACAATTTCAGCCTATTTTGGTGGAGACTCAAACTCAGACTAAAGTGTAGCCATTTTGACAAAAATGGTGTAGAGCACCAGCTAACCATTGCATACACATCAGAACAGAAAGGTTTCAGTGAAACACACAATTGTGGAGAGTGTGGGGACCATACTAAGTGGTGCAGGCCTAGAAAAGTGTTTTTGGGCAGAAACAGTGTCTACCACAGTATATCTGCACAACCACGCACCCACAGTAGATGTGAAAGGCAAAACACTGCTAAAGGCGTGGTCTGTAAGAAAACCATCAATGGCTTCTGGGTGCAGAGCAGATGAACACATTCCTAAGAAGAAGAGAAGTAAACTGGACCCCAAGTCAGTCAAGTGTATCCTGCTTGGGTACTGCCAAGAAGATAAACAATACAGACTATGGGACATTAGAAACAAAAGCTTATAAAATCCACCTAATGTGAAGCTGGAACGAGAACCGTAGAACAAGTTTAGAATTGATATGCCGACAACTAAAAGCGTATTTTAGTTGCTGACTACCAATGTGGGTAGACAATCAAAGATCAGGAGATCTGTGAAAAACAGTAAAGGAAAACCTCATAGGAGATATTATTTGAAGATTGCTAATGTTACTTTCTGTGAACTGCAAAATATCTGAAAGGCAAAGTCAAGTTACGACTGGTAGGAATGGAAAGCAACAATAGATAAAGAACTGGCATCATTGGATGACATGATACATGGACTGTTAACAGGCTGAGCCACAGCAAGACAGTCAAGAACCAGAGTTAAAAAAAAAAAAAAAGCTAAATACTGATGGAACAATTAAAAAGTGTGAAGAAAAACCCCTATATTAAAACATATAAATTACAATTGAATGTGGCATAGGAAATCTGAATATAACAAAGAGTACAAATGTTGAATATAAAACTAGATAAATAAAGCAAGTTAAAAAGTATATATCATTTTGCAATCTTGTCACATCTGCGACATCACACATTTTTAGATTTACTTGTGACAGCCTGAAAAGAGTCTTATACTTTGTCTGCAGCACAGATTACAACTCACTATAATAACAATAGGAACATAGGGCCTGATTCAGACCTGGACGTTATTTGCGGATGGTCCTTTCAAAAAAGGGGCCTGCTATTCAAATTGAGCGCTCGCTCTTTGCGGTTTGTTGACCCCATTATGTCTGAGCGAGCGAACGAAAAATGCGCTCGCTATTTTGAAAAGACGCTCCTTTTCCGTTCGCATCACACGTCATCTCCGGTATTTATTAGATTAATCGGGTACATCGAAAAGCATCTGAACTGCTCGCAGTGCTTGCGGTAGGTTTTTCCTACCGCTATCACTGCGAGCAGTTCAGGCTAAAAGACAACCAAGTGACGTTGTCGATAACGCTCCTTTACTAATTATGCACTCCCATTAAATGCCCTTTTGACCGTTAGGCATGCCTGCATTCGGATCTCCACTCCCCCGTTTTCAAGCACCTTCCCCTGTTACCACCCACAAACGGTACATTCTGTCAATCAAATTAGCAGCCCCTCGCTGTTTTGCGAGCGCACGACTTCTGACCGCAATGACTGTTTTGCGCATGCGCATTACGACCCATGCGCAGTTGTGCGAACATCGCTCAGAACGAACGAGCGGCCGCTTACGAGTGGCTCTGAATCAGGCCCATAGAGAGAGCACAGTGCACAACATCATCCTCCTGCAGATGGAACTATTGCCCATTATAAATCCTGCCATGTCGCTAAAGAATATACACAAAAATTCAGGATCAACTATGGGGAAATCTTCTTGTCTGATGCATGGTACATTATGATAAGTCATTGCCATATCTGAATGCATGATTTACTGATGTATCAGTTAGTCTTTGACTCCGCTTCCTTAAAATAAGAGTTTCCAAAGTCTGGAAATTCTATATTGATATCTGTCTTAGATTCCAACTGAGGATCTGATGAACATGCCTGTTCATATACAGGCACAGCCATTGTACTAGCAGGCACAGCCATTATTTGGGGAAGCAGAAAGCAACCCACTGTTGCCCTATTCACAACTGAGGATATTTATGGTGATATTAGCCAAAGGACAGGCTCAGGTTGCCCTGGTTTTTGCAATGTGAGACTAGGTTTGGGTGCATCTCCTAATGGACATAATTAGGGGCTTTCTGTATATACAATACTGTTCAAAAGTTTTAGGCAGGTGTGGAAAAAATGCAAAGAAAGAATGCTTTAAAAATAGAAGTGTTAGTAGTTTATATTTTAGCAATTAATAAAATGCAAAGTGAATGAACAGAGGAGAACTCTAAATCAAATCAATATTTGGTGTGACCACTTTTTGCCTTTAAAACAGCATAAATGATTTTAGGTACATTTGCACAAAGTCAGGGATTTTGTAAGATTAGTCTGGTGTATGATTGTCCAATCATACCAAACAGGTGATAATGATCATCATATGTAGTTTGAAACACATTCATTACCTGAAACAGAAACCGCTGCATAAGAGGCTTAAAACTGGATGAGGAATAGCCAAACTCGGCTACAAATGTGAGGTTGTGGAAAACTGTTTCATGTCACAGGTCATACACTATGGCAAGACTGAGCACAGCAACAAAATACAAGGTAGTTATATTGCATCAGCAAGGTCTCTCCCAGGCAAAGATTTAAAAGCAGATTGGGATTTCACGATGTGCTGTTCAAACTCTTTTGAAGAAGCACAAAGAAACGTGCAATGTTGAGGACCGTATATGAAGTGGTCGACCAAGGAAACTGCATCAGATGAAAGACACATGCTTACTTCCCTTCGAATTAGGAAGATATCCAGCAGTGCCATTCGCTCAGAACTGGCAGAAACCAGTGGGGCCCAAGTACACCCATCTACTGTTCAGAGAAGTACTGTATGGCCAGAAGTGGTCTTCATGGAAGAATTGCAGACAAAAAGCCATACCTTCGATGTGGAAACAAGGCCAAGCGACTCAACTATGCACAAAAAAATAGGAACTGGGGTGCAGAAAAATGGCAACAGGTGCCCTGGACTGATGAGTCAAAATGTAAAATATTTGGCTGTAATAGAAGGCAGTTTGTTCACCAAAGGGCTGGAGAGCGATACAATGAGTGTCTGCAGGCAACAGTGAAGCATGGTGGAGGATTCTTGCAAGTTTGGGGCTGCATTTCAGCAAATGGAGTTGGGGATTTGGTCAAGATTAATGGTGTCCTCAATGCTGAGAAATACAGACAGGTAATTATCCATCATGCAATACCATCAGGGAGGCTTCTAATTGGCTCCAAATTTATTCTGCAGCAGGACAATGACCCCAAACATACAGCCAATGTCATTAAGAACTATCTTCAGCAAGGAGTCCTGGAAGTGATGATATGGCCCCCACAGAGCCCTGATCTCAACATCATCAAGACTGTCTGGGATTGCATGAAGCGACAGAAGGATTTGGGCAAGTTCTGTGGTTAGTTTTCCAAGATGTTTGGAACAATCTCCCTGACGAGTTCCTTCAAAAACTGTGTGCAAGTGTACCTAGAAGAATTGATGCTGTTTTGAAGTCAAAGGGTGGTCACACCAAATATTATTTGATTTAGATTTCTCTTCTGTTCATTCATTTTGCATTATGTTAATTGATAATTTATTTTTAACATTTCTATTTTTGAAAGCGTTCTTACTTTGCATAATTTTTTCCATACATGCCTAAAACTTTTGCACAGTATGTGATGCTGAAATGCTGGCAAGAATAAATGCTTAATGTGTTTTAGCGCCTCTGGGTGCCTTCGTCAGAGGCAGGGCACGGAGGCTGCTTGTATCTCATCTTGACAAGCATCTATTAGTAGCCTGCTAACAGCTGGTGGTGAAGGACTCCTGAACATCAGAGCCCGGAAGGAGTAATTGCCGGCATTCCCCACCCAGAATGGTTACCTATTAGCCAGCTACAGAAGCTTTTTAAAGTTCACCGATTACCGGCTCACCTATAAACTATGGTACAAAGTGCTCCAAAGTAATGGAGTTCAGCGGCAGCAATCACCAGTTCTGATGACCTGGATAAGTTCTTTCTGCCATTTCCAACATCTCCCCAGAGCTCAGCGTTATATACAGACATATGCCACTTACAGAGCACACTCAGAATTTATCTTGACATCTGTGCCAGTTGCTACACAATATAGAGTTGTGGACCAGTCAGCTTCTTAAATCATAAGTTGCCATTAGTTAACACTGCAGCAGTGTTACTTCGAGAGCCATCTGTTACAAACCATCAGGCTGTTTGAAGCATCGCTCTCATTACAACAGGGACATACCGACATCTCCATGAAACAAATCCTGTACAGTTGGTGAGATCGTTTCATAATTAATATCTATATTTGTTCCGTACACAGAAAATATGAAAGTGTGCTGTCACACCATTTTCACATTATTTTAGTATCAGATAAATGTGGTAAAGGGCGCTTGGAACAGTTTTTATGAAAAACTACTCCAAGCCCTTCAATTTTTAGTAAGCAGATCACATTTATCATACTTGTAATGGAAAATGTGATCTGCTCAGATTTACTAATAATAAATTATGAAAAAATACCAGGTAAAGCCATGTGATAACACCATTTTCAGATGGCATTATCCAGGCTCTCCCCAGTTTCCCCAAACCCTGCTTTGCTCTGACTGGCAGAGCGAGCAGAGCCAGTAGCTAGCTCCTGTAAGTAGCTTTGTGGTCTATACAGACACAAGCTGATCACTTAAAAGAAAAATAATTAAAAACAAACACTTACTGTACCTGCACCAGGACCAGCGATCAGTGCTCCAGTGAGGTCCTCTGGGACTCTAGTCAACAGGTCTTTGGGCTCCTGTACTGTGACCCTGGTCAGCTACTGCATAGAATGGGGTTAGCGCAGTATGTGTGGGAGGAAGACAATCGCTGTCATCCTTCGTGAGCCAGCGGCACATGCGCGTACACCTTATCAATGTATTTTTTTGTAAAAAATACAGTGAAAAGTGTGTGAAGTGGATTCACATATATAGAGTTTTATTGCAAGCTCTGTATCTGCATGCAATATTTGATACCACCTTGTGATGTATTCAAATATCTCATTGCCATTTTAGGCGAATTTATCACAGCCAATCTGCATCTGAGATGCGGGTTGTGATAAATATGCCCCATAGACACAATGGGCCTAATTCAGAGAGGAATTCTAACCTTATGGAAATGTATATGTTTACGTGAATCGCCCAGCAGTTATGCGACAATACTTTCAACTTTTGTAAGAATAGTCTTCATATTAACACATTTCAAATAAAGCCTTTTATGCTTCTTTCACCATTTCAATACTTATTTTTGGACATGTAACCTGATATTTTCTATAGCCCTATTTATCGCTTTTGGCTGTATTAAAGAGTGTCACAAATTTTCATTATACCAGATGGCAGGATGCCAGGATTTCTATCCTGTACTCTTCTGTTGTTGGAGGCAGACCTTTCCTTAGACCCTTCTGACTTAGACAACGAATGGCTTTACTTGGTTTCTTCCTAACAGATACAAGGCTTCTCATGCTCTTATTGGCACATCAATTGGCGGACTTCTGCTTGAAACCTGTTTAACCTTCAGCCTTGAAGCACTGAATTGACTACTGGCATACTTCACTGGTAAAGTATTTTTTTCAAAGAGTCACTATCATCCTAAGTGCCACCAGCATTATAAACTTCAGACTTTGGCTTTTTGTCAGAGGACATACTGGCACTGCCACTCTCAGATTCTGGACTCTCTTATCCAGACAACATACTTGAATCAACAAAAAGTTTTGAAAATCTACATGGTGGTAGATAATTCAGAGATCTCAGGGTTCTTGTAGTGCCATTAGGAGGATGTAGGGGTGACTCCAAGGTAAGCTGGCTCTCAATTCAGGTATATTTGTATGTCATTATCATGTGTCCTTTTATTGGGCAATTATTTGACCCAAATTGGATAGTTATCAGTTTTGGGGATGGGTTTGGGGTGTGGTGACCCCCCCCCCCCTGGTTTGGTGTGGCTGGGCTACTCTGCGGTGGCACACTTTAACACTTTATTTAGCACTTTAACACCTTCAAATTATATATTTTTTCTTTTAGTGTGTGTGTATATATATATGTGTATATGTGTGTGTATATATGTGTATGTGTATATATATATATATATGTATGTGTGTGTGTATATATATGTATGTGTATGTATGTGTATGTATATGTATGTGTATATATAATACAACCTATTGATTTTCTGCCACACAAACTTCAAAAAGCAGTGAAATTACAATCATTAAGGCTGATGAGTTAATGGACGTGTTCCTTGTGCAATGCAGATATCTTATGCCATCACACCCTGAGGTTAACTGCAGATTCAGCACTCTCACAGAATGAGTTTGCTGTCACTCACAATATGGTGGATCTGCTAATTCACAGAATTGTGTGCTCATTGGAATACACAGTCTATGCAACTGAGGTTTGAGCAGTTATGTGGCTCCCACATCCCACTCAGGGCCTGATTCAGACCCGCTCGCGAGCGCTGAGCGCTCGCAAGCGGGTCGATGTTGCCAACGTGCGCATGCGCACGACGGAGGCGGCTCCGTTGTGCGCATGCACAAGACCCGAATAACGACGGCCAAGCCGTCGTTATGGGTCTCGCACCAAAGGGGGCGTGCTGTCGATGTTGATTGACAGCATGCCCCCTTTGGTGGGCGTGCCGGGGGCGTGGCTGCCCAGATGGAACGCCTACCATCTGGGGCTGGCCCCACTGACATCACTAGTGATGTTAGTGGGAGTGCTCTCGGCTCTGATAGAACCAAAAGCACTCCAGGGCTTGCGGCAGCGAGACCCTACCGCAGGGTCTCGTCGCAAGCCCGATGGTCGCGATGGTCTTGACATCTGCACAGCTCTATTTTCTGCTTTGACCTCAGTTGCATAGACTGCATGTGTGTATTCCAATGAGCACACAATTCTGTGAATTAGCAGCTCCACCATTTTGTGAGTGACAGCAAACTCATTCTGTGAGAGTGCTGAATCTGCAGTTAACCACAGGGTGTGATGGCATACCATATCTGTATTGTGCAAGGAACACGTCCATTAAGGTGTCAGCCTTAATGATCGTAATTTCATTGCTTTTTGAAGTTTGAGTGGCAGAAAATCAATAGGTTTTGTGAAATTTCAGATCATGTCTAAGTAGCCTTAAAGGGACATGTGAAACCGTAAGGTTTTTTGTCTATGGAATTTCATAGCTTTTTTAAAATTTATTAACTGTTAGGGTTTGGATGAGCAAACTGGGCCACCTGGAGGGGATAAAGGCAACAAACTGGTACACTAACGCAGAGGACCGCACACAGGAGGTTGGTTTGGGAGGTGCAGAGTGCAAAACAGCTGTAGGCATGTGGGGTAATGGCAGCAGTGCAGTGCAAAGGGGACATCAGTGGGTGACAGAGGGCTCACTGGTAGTGCATATGCACCTGAGAAAATCAAATCAATAAGTCATAGATGCACGAATGCAGCAGTGAGATCCATCTACACATCTGTTAAAAATTGAAAGTGTAAAAAAAAAAAAAGTGTAGCCCGGCCCCCTAGAGGACAACCAGCACCAGGCTTTTCAGAACCAGTCCTGGTTGCCAAAATATGGGGGACAAATTACGTAGGGGTCCACCATATTTAGTGCAACCACCACAGGGCTCTGAGCCAGTCCTGGTTCTGGAAATACAGGGGGGGGAAATGAGTAGGGTCCCCCTGTATTTTCCAGGCTGGGGGGCCGGTGAAAGGGCTCCCCTGGCTGTGGCATTACCCCCCGCTAGAAGAGTCCGGTGCTGGTTCTGCTAAATATAGGGTGACCCTATGCATTTTTTTTCACCCGTATTTCCAGAACCAGGACCGACTCAGAGCCCTGTGCTGGTTGCGCTAAATACGGGGGACCCCTACGTCATTTGTCCCCCGAATTTTGGCAAACAGGACTGGTTCTGAAAAGCTTGGTGGTGCTTAATACGTCGTTTGTCCTCTGTATTTAGCACAACCAGTACTGGGGCTCCAAAGCCTGGTGCTGGTTGTTTTCTGGGGGGCGGGGCCATGCCATTTTTTTTTTATTAAACACAGAAGCAGGTATCATGGATCTACCAGATCCGAGCCTGCATTCTGTGTGCTGCTACCTCCCCTGGGTCCTAATGCCTGGACTACCGCCGCCCGCACTGCTGCCACTAAAGCCCGCTACTGTCCCCGGGTTCTGGCCACAGCTGAGGCCCACTACCCCCCGCACCTTTCCAACGGCTCCCGCTGCAGCTAACATCAGCTTCTTTCCCCCCAGCCCACTACCGCTAAAGCTCGCAAACGATGGCCATCTTGGTGCACCCAAGTGAAGCCACAGTTATTACACCTGCTGGAGGCTCCTACTGCGGCTGCTCAACAAGTTGAAAAGTCCTATCTCTACAATGGTGCATTCTTGAGGTAATAGTTTAAAAACTGTAACTTTCTAATTTACCTGAACCACAAAAGCACGTACCCTGGCACAATAGCTACCTAATAAAACAAACCCCAAGTCTAAATTCCACCACTACCTTGAGTTATGCCTTCCCAAAAATCCCCCATAGACTATAGCAGAAAAGGGTTCCATATTGAGAATGGCAGAAAAAAGTGACAGTTGGAGCTTTAGATTACTCTCATGTCTTATTTTTTTACAGCTTTTGGGTGTAGCCCCTTAAACACCCTGCCCTCCCTTTCGGAATTCTCTATGGAGAAATCTGTTTTTTTTAGATGCTGTCGTAATATAAGGGCACAACTGTGTCCTTTTAATATATATATATATATATATATATATATATATATATATATATATATATAATTTTTTTTTTTTTCTTTTCTTAATAAGTGATACATACTGTAGGTGTAAGGTGTAATTAAAATACTAACACATAGTTTTTGCTTTATTTTTATTAACACATTACCACTTTAGTCTTTCACTAGTGTGCTTCCCTGGGGTGGCTGGCCTTCGCTGTTTTTTTGGGGGGTTCTGCACCCCAGACCCAGACCAAGTGATAGGGACCTCCAATATCAGAGATGCCGTGAAGCGGCCTGGAGGCTTAGCCATATTTTTGCATATATATGCAACTGAGATCTCTGAATTATCTACCACCTTGTAGTTTTTAAAATCTTATTGATGATTTTGTTCTTAGTGCTTGGGGATTACTTTTCATTGTTTCTAGTATATTACTGAAGTGATTGAGCAGATACCAACATGTATTAACATACTTGAATGTTTCCATTGACCCATAAAATTCATCTAATGGGTTTGATGGCTATCTGCAACTTCAGCAATGCTCATATCTCTCCGATCTTTTTGGGCATCTACTTGTTGGGCATTGAAATTATGGTGAACAACTTCATGTTCCACCACCGATTCAAATTTACCATCCACAGAGGTCTTTAATTTCAGCTTCTGTTAAGCTGTTTTACCTGCTTCTAGCCTTGTAGTGTAAGACAACTTTACGTCCTCACAGACAAATTTAGCTGCATTGCAAGTTCCATATTGGTTGCATAAAGAAACTGTTTCACATACAGGAGTATTACTCTTCACAAGACAGTCAATATTAACTTTCTTAAGGCTTTGTTTTCTACTGCTAAATTGAGTGACCTGGTCACATTCGCATCACTCTGATTACATGGCGACACCATAGTCTCATCCTTGGGAGCCATCAATATCTCTGTAGGCAGAGCCAGCCCTAGCCAATTTGGTGCCCTAGGCAAGATTTTGACTGATGTCTCCTAGCCTATAATACCACCACCAATCATGGGGCCGAATTCAATTCAATGTTGAATGGCTGTGGGAGAGCTTCTGCGGCTATTCAATTCACTGTGCTGTTTGGACGGGCTAAAGGATTTCTTCTCGCACCCCCCTGGGGATGCAAGGAGAAATCTAGCAAATGTGCCGGGCGCACAGCTGTTTTTGATGGCTTAGCTTGGCGCTAACAGCCGTGCACCTGGCACTTTAGTCAGAGAATGCCGGTTCTTGGGCCCAAAACACCCAGGCTCTGTCCCCACTGTCTCCTCTCCATGCCCACAGTCTCTGTCCCCGGTGTCTCCTCTCCGTGCCTGCAGCCCCCTACTGCAACACACTGGCTCTGAGACCCTGCACACAGTGCAGTGCAGCCATAACTGTGGCCACCCATTAACCTTAATCCAGGCACTGCCGCTCTGCCTGTGTTGACACTGTCCCTTTGGGAGCAGTGGGGTGTGATATCATACAGTGCAGGGGTGGTACTCTATATGATGCAGGAAAGGCTTGTAAAGCCTTCCATATCACTTGCCATCCCTTCCACTCTTAGCTCTGGTTCCCCCAGTGACACTAATGTGTGTGTGTGTGTGTGTGTGTGTGTGTATATATATATATATATATATATATATATATATATATATATATATATATATATATATATATATATATATATATATATATAGTGTGTGTGTAGTGGCAGTATCACCAGAGATGGCGGTCGTGAGCAGCAGATTCTGTGTGTGGCAGGAAAGATCCGCCCACACAGAATACAAAAATATCCTGGGGGATTGTAGAAGGGCTGCCCAGTGGATCCAGTCCAGGGAGAACTGAGCCAGAACAGTCAGACAGAGCTCATTGTGCCAGGAAGCCATTGGGGGCCAGGAGGCCTGAGCCTAGACCTGTGAGATACAGGAAGGCCATCAAACTCTGTTACTGAGCCTATGTTAACTGTAAGGAAGCAGGCCAGACACTGAGGTTGTGGCAGCTAAAGACCCAGCCGGAGCCTGTGTCAGGACAGCGGACAGTTGAAATGCCAGAGGCCAAGCCAGGCCAGGCTAATTATCCCAGTGTTACTCTGCAAGAGGCAGAGAGAGACTTTGAACTAGCTGCCCTAGGTTAGTTAGGGTCGAAGAAGTGAGCTAGCGCCCCAAGAAAGTGCTATGCGTTTATTATTTTCTGTTTGTTTCCTGAGTATGGTGGAAGTAAAGCACCACGTTCATTAATTTGACTGAAATGCCACGTGTGGAGTCTGATTCTGCACCTAATCACTGCACCACTGACACCAGTCTACCAAGCTAACTACCCCAAGTTGTCACATATGGTGGAGAATGCGGGCATAAAGATTCTACGCACACAGGTTTACGCAACAAGATCTGCACAGAAAGTGGATTACAGCAGCTAATGGAAATATGGATGTTTACTGCACCTGCATAGTGGACTCAACAGTGCAATGCTCATCAGGCTGGTGAGTGAAGATAAGTCTGTTTAAACAAAAAAAAAGTGTCTTCAAATGTGCACTATTGCTGCAAGTATATTGTCTGTGAAGATAAATGTGCACTTCCTCAGCATTGGAAGGGTTAAAAGAAATTGTGTGGTTTATCCTGGTGAATTGCTGTGTATTTTGTGCCAAGAATCATGGGAAATAAAAAGAAACATTTTAAAAGTAGAAATATTCTCAGTCTAGAGAGATGGAAAACCCGGGCTGGAGTTTACAGTCTGAATGTGAAGAAAGTCGGTTACATGAAAGGGATTTAAAGCGGTTTGAAATTCCCTGTGGTGAATCCTTTCAAATTGATGGGGTAAGCAGTGTTATTCCGTCGGAAGAGACATTTTCAAAGCAGAATAAAGATGTCGGTGTGTGTGGTCAGTGTATGGTGCAAAGTCCGTCCAATGAGGGCTATATCAGCCTGGAAGAATTTGACAGAATGCGTAAAGCTTTGAATGAAAGTAATACGTATTATGATGGGAAGATTGACAACTTAATGGACCAATTGACTGATGAGACAAATTTTCATGAACAAGCTGAAAATAAATTATAGAGTGAATTGTCCTCTTTGAAAATGGCATTTGAGCAGGAAGAAATAAAAAACGTGAAGTTCTTAGAGACAGACCTCAAATTGGCAGCTATGTCTGCACAGCTTGAGGAAGCTAAACTTTTCCAATGTGTTACAAAGTATGAGAATGATGTGCTCCTAGCAAAGAATGTTGTATTAGAGCAATATATTGTTGAATTGCAGCAAAAGTGTGTGGTACTTCAGCAGGAAGTAAGAGTTGAAAGAATGTGTCCAGAGACATCAGAGTGATGCAGACCGCGCACAAGTGAAAGTGGCGGATCTGACTCTGGTGTTAAAAGGAAAAGACTCTTTAATTGTGTCCACACATGTAAAACTTAAACATTGTGAATTGGAGAAAAGTTCTCTGGCTGAAGAGTTCTGTGAAGTAAAAGAAGTATCTCCAGATGCTGCAGACTCCTGCTCAGTGGGAAAATGACAGTGAAGAAAAAGAGATGGAGATGGTCAGGGGCGAATTGGGCTGAAAAACCAGCCCGGGAAATTTATGGAAGCAGCCCGTATTGGGGCGGGGTATTTTGAGGAGATGGCGTCTGTCGAGGCGGGCAGGACCCCTCCTCATATGGCCTGATTTGTTGCGTTGGACGCAGTTTCAGGCCTTCTTGCGTCTTTTGCAGTTGGGTCTGTGACTTTATGCTAATTACGCTACAATGCCCTTCCCGGGTATACATACGTGCTTTTGAATATGCAAGGACTAAGATGCCAATTGTCAGTGTCTGCAGACACTGCAATTATGCTTTGTGCATCTTTAGACACCACCATCGGGCGTGCCATTTAAACTGTCACCAGCCTTATTCTATATGCAGATCATCCGTCTGTGTATGGCCTCCTATGTGAGCAATTCAGCGTCTCTATAGTCAATCCCCTGTAAACACCCAGGAGCCCCCAAAACATTTCTAATACCCTTCTTGGTGCATGCGTCTGAATCTGTACTGCAACTCTGTACGAACATCACCAGGACACATGCACAGTGTAACTCAGACACATGCACTGAGGAAAAGCGCTGCACAAAAAAAAAAAAAAAACACATTGGCACCCACAGGAAAAAAAAACAATCATAGCGGCCCTTATAGAAAGCAATAAAACAACATTGGACCCCACAAAAAAAAGAATACAACACATTGACCGCCATAGGAGAAAAGAAACGCACTGATCTCCTACAGCAAACAATAAAACACACTGACCCAGTACAGCAAAAAATAACACACTGACCCCCGACAAGAGAAAAAAAAACACATTAGCCCCTACAGAAAAAAAAATAATCACATTGGCATCTACATAAAGCAATAAGACAGACTGACACTCCCCGGCAGGTAAAAAAAAAAACAAAATACACCTTAGCCCCCACAAGAAAACATAACACACAGATTAAAAAAAAAAACATTGGCCCCCCGCAGGAAAAAAAATAAAACAAATTGCCTCCACAAGAAAAAAAATAAGGTGAGCAATGTACGTCCCTGTGGCCAGGAGGTATGGTGGGTAGTGTATGTCTAAGGGGCCAGGGAGTAGGGTAAGATCCGGGGGCCTGGGGTTATACGGGTTCAAATCCCAACAGCGGCGGGCCGACACGGCTGAAAATCCTGATCGTCCCCAGGTAAGTATGAACTAACCTAACCCTCCGTAGGAGTGCCAAACCCTAACCTTCCCCCAGTGCCTAACCCTAATCCCTCCCCCCCCCCCCCCCTAAGTGCCTAAACCTAACCCCCCTTCCCCGCCGCCTAATCATAAGTCCCCCGGGGGGGTGCCTAACCCTCCCTCCCCCTAGCCTAGCCCTAAACTCTCGGGGGGATGCCTAACCCTAAGTCCCCCCGGGAGCCCTAAACCTAAACCCGCGGCTGTCCGCAGCGGCACCCGGCATCACTTCGATCGGGGTGGCGGGCGCCGGTCTCCCGGCGTCGGTAAAATGACAGGCGTCTAGAATTAGACGCCTGTCATTTAATCCTCGCCGAGATAAAGCTGTCGGGAAGCTGGCTGTCGGGCTGACATCCGCCGGTTTCCCGATTGCATATCGTTGGATGGGAATAGTAGTGGGAAGTGGGGGCAGCATGTGAGTAGTAGTAATGCGGGGCAGGCTTAGAATAGTAGTAGTGCAGAGCATGGGGCAGGCTGAGAATAATAGGGACAGGATGTAATAGTGGAAAACTGGGGCAGGATGAGAGTAGTAGTGTGGAGCAGGTGGCAGGGAGGAAGTAGTTGTGTGGAGAAGGGGGCAGGGTTGGAGTGGTAGTGTGGACCAGGGGGCAGGGTGGGAGCAGTAGTAGTTCAGGGCAAGATGGAAGTAAAAGTGGTCAGCAGGGGTAAGATGGGAGTAGTAGTGAGAAGCAGTGGTGGGAATAAGTGCACAGGATGGGCTGTGAAGAAGAAAGCTGAACACTAATTACCTTCACACCGGGCCAGGGTCACCTTCTATCCGCATGGGTCCTATCTCTCACGCTGACAGCAGTGTGCACATGAGTGGATAGCTCCTGCCACCCGTCTGACGTCCTGCTCCCACGGCTCCTCCTGTACACAGTCAGCTGCAGCCTGCACTCAACCCTTGCCCTTTGAACCTCGGCTCCCGCAGCCCGGAGGATGGCCAGACCTTGATCGGCTAGAGCAGACAGCGGGCAGCTAGGGCTGAGGGGGCTGACGGCGGACGACTCTAAGACTGAGGGAGCGGGCGGCTAGGGCTGATCAAAATGGATTTACCTAGAGGGAGAGGCGGACACTGCGCAGCACAGTGATGTAGCCGGGAACCTCCGGTTTGCGGTCCTGGAATCAAGGCACCCGGCAGGCAGTGTCGCCCAGCCCAGCAGAGGGGTTCAAGGGACCGGCCCAGCGGGAACTTTCCCGCTTTCCCGGCGGCCCAATCCGCCCCTGGAGATGGTCCATCTTAAAGTCTGCTGTAAGGAGCAAGTACAAACTCTCCTGTCCAATTTAACTGCAGCTAGAGCAGTTTCAGAATGTCTGACGGAAAGACATTTGTTCCTGGAGGAAAGTATGCATAAAGCCACAAAGCATACTGAATCTTTGGAGAGAGAATTTAACCTTGCCCATGGCAGGGCTTGGAAGATGCAAGAACAGAGGGAGGATCTTGAGAAGTGTCTGCTAAGTACACAGAACCAGTTGCAAAGATTCCAAGTGGAGAGGAGTACCAAAGAACTGGAATTGCAAAGTGAATTAAACATGGCAGAGTCTGAAATAATTGTACAAAAGTTGAGACCTGTTGCACATGAAATTGTGGAGCGCAATCTACTGAAAGCTGAAAGCAAGTTGGAAAGCACCATGGTGAAAATTTCCCAGCTGGAAGAGCAGCTGTCTATGGCTCAGAAAAATTTCCACATGGTAGTGGGAAAATCAGAAGAGGAAAAGAAGTTAAATAACATTCTGAAGTTGGATTCTGGAACCAAAATGGCACCCGATGTCTTTGCTGAACCCAGTGTGGCAGAAGTACATAACCACAAGCAGCAATTGGTTAAAGTTGATCCTGAAAAGGCTGGCGCACAGAGTGATATGCTACCAGTGCAGTGTGTCTTGTGTGATGAGCAGCCGACAAACAGTGAATTGCAGGAACTAAGTAAGATGTTCCAGAATAATGTCTTTCAGCATCAATCTGATCATAGAGATGTCCTCATTAATGATACCAGTGTACAAGAAGGGACAGAGGTATCAGAGTTGGGAAAGTCCCTAAAGGACCATCTTGGAAAAGCGGATGAGATTCCTTGCAGTGACTTTCAGCTTATAGTAACAACTGAAAGTGTGAAGTCCTCCCAAAGGGGACACAGGTCCAGGTGGCAAAACCATGTCTGAAATTGGCGATAAAGAAATAACGTATACAGGTGGTGATCGCATAATCTGAGGCAAAGGTGCAAGATGTACAAAAGTCTACAGATATGTTTATGGCTTCCAAAGATGAGACTCTGATTTCACTATATGATCACAGTGATGTGAATGTTCCCAAGTCATGCATTTTTGCAGTGGAAAACAGAACCTTACAGGCAGTTAATGGTAACAGTCTTATGAAGAGTAATTATCATGTATGTGAAGTAATGCCATCATGCAACCAGGATAAAACTTGCAATACAGCTGAATTTATCTGTGAGAAAGTGAAGTTGTCTCAAATTACAAAGCTTGAAGCAAAATGTCCAGCTAAAGTGAATTGGAAAATAAAGACCTCTGTGGAAAGTGAACTTCAACCTGTGCTGGTGGAACATGTGGAAGTTCATTATATTTTCAAGGCTCAAAAATCGGGAGCACAAAAAAATTCAAGAGATCTATGCCTTAATGAAGTGGCAGATAGCCATCAAAGTCATGAGGTAAATTATGTGGATCAATGGAGTAAATATTATGTGGACACGGGAGTCCGGAATCTGAGGGTGACAGTGCCAGTATGTTGTCTGTTGACATAAAGCGAAGGCCCAGAATTTGTGATGCTGATGACTCTTGAGATACTGATAGCTCCTCTTCTTTCAAAGGGCCAGTAGCCAATACAGAGCTTTAAGGATGAAGTTTAAAGATGTGACAAGTAGAAATGGGCCAAAAGATGTGCCTTTAATAGGTTTAAGTGGCAAGAGAAAAGATGAAGTATGTCACTTCGGAAAAAGTTACTTCAAGTTCTTAATGCCTGTTGCAGTACCCAAGGGTGAGCCTCAAGTACTGCATAAAGAAAGCAAGTACCACCATTGGTACCCTAAAGTTAGGAAAAAAAGTAAGGAGAAAAATTACCCTCATGAGGATTTCCCTCCTGAGGAAAATGAAGAGGGACATCGTCATGAAAATGCCTCTTCCCATGGGTTCAGCCAGGGGTTTCAAGCGGGGGAGGGGGATATGTGGCAGTATCACCAGAGATGGCACTGGTGAGCAGCAGATTCTGGGCCTGATTCAGACCCACTCGCGAGCGCTGAGCATTCGCAAGCGGGTCGATGTTGGCCCAGTGCGAATGCGCACGACGGAGCCGGCTCCGTTGTGCACATGCGCGAGACCCTGATAGCGACGGGCAAGCCGTCGCTCCGGGTCTCGCTACAAAGGGGACGTGCTGTCGATGGTGAGTGACAGCACGCCCCCTTTGGTGGGCTTGCCAGGGGCGTGGCTGCCCAGACAGAGGCATTCCCATGGGAATGCCTACCGTCTGGGGCCAGCCCCACTGACATCACAAGTGATGTTAGTGGGAGTGCTCTCGGCTCTGATAGAGCCAACAGCACTCCAGGGCTTGCGGCAACGAGACCCTACCACAAGTGTCTTGTCGCAAGCCCGATGGTCTTGACCATCACAACCATCTTCCTGGACGCTCGCTATAGCTGTGGGTGGTCAGGAAGCCGCTCTAAAAATGAAGGACGGCCCTGATTCAGAGCGAGCACTGTCAGAGCATCCGGCTTTGAATCAGGGCCTCTGTGTGTGGCAGGAGAGATCCGCCCACACAGAATACAAAAGCATTCTGGGAGATTATGTAAGGGCTGCCAGTGGATTCAGTCCAGGGAAGACTGAACCAGAACAGTCAGACAGAGCTCATTGTGACAAGAAGCCATTGGGGGCCAGAAGGCCTGAGCCTAGACCTGTGAGATTCAGGGAAGGCCATCAAACTCTGTTACTGAGCCTATGTTAACTGTAAAGAAGCAGGCCAGACTGTGAGGCTGTGGCAGCTAAAGACCAGGCCGGAGCCTGTCAGGACAGCGGACAATTGAAATGCCAGAGGCCAGGCCAGGCTAATTATCCCAGTGTTACTCTGCAGGAGGCAAAGAGAGAATTTGAACTATGTTTGCAGACTAGCTGCCCAAGGTTAGTTAGGGGCGAAGAAGTGTGCTAGTGCCCTAAGAAAGGACTAGGCGTGTATTATTTTCTGTTTGTGTCCTGATTATGCTGGAAGTAAAGTACCACGTTCATTAATTTTACTGAAATGCCACATGTGGAGTCTGATTCTGCACCTAATCACTGCACCACTGACACCAGTCTACCAAGCTAACTACCCCAAGTTGTCACAATATATAATACAGGCACACACACTGTCAGGGGCGGTTTGGATGGAAACCCAGCCCAGGAAATTTATAGTAGCAGCCCTAATGGGGACAGAGTGTATTAAGGGGGACACATGCGCAGCTTAAGAAAAATACACAAGAAAAAATAAAACACATTGGCCCCCACAGGAAAAAACACACACTTTGTTCCCCCACAGAAAAAAACAAACACATTGCCGCCCTTATAGAAAGCAATAAAACAAATTGGCCACAGCAGAAAACAATAACACATTGGCTCCCATAGGAAAACAAAACAAATACTCTGACCCCCGACAGGAAAAAAAATCACATTAGCAAAAACAAATTGTCCGCCACAAGAAAAAATGCACACACATTGGTCCCTATAGAAAACAATAAAACACATTGGCTCCCACAGGAAAAAAAAGCAACACCATATTAACCCCCTGACAGGTAAAATACAAATACATGCATTAACACCACCAGGAAAAAAAAACACATTGTCCGGCTCGCCTCCTACAGACCCAGGGGATTGCATAACCCCAACCAGCCCACAGAGACATGGGGCCTGACAGCAGGCGGTAGAGGGAGGGGACACACAAAACAGTGATTGTGGAACCGGGTGCTACTCAAATTGGCTGACAGTCAGCCAGCGCAGCAGAGGGGTTCATGGGATCGGCCCAGTGGGAACTTTCCCGGCGACCCAATCCGCCCCTGCACACAGTAGGTGAAGATTGGCACTCTGAAGTTAATAAATGAAGATGGAAGTGTGCCTCCCCAAATTAAAGAATATATATCATAATCCTCCAGGAGCTGTGACACTCCTGCAAATACACTTACTATGTAATGTATTTGCAGTAATACATACACCAATTTGATTAATATATATATATATATATATGAGACATAGATTACACCCACCTTTGATTATGTGGACTAGTGCCCAGCTGCTGCAGTGATGGAGTTGGCGACGGAGGTGAGGGGGCCCAGGTTTACAGGCAGAGATTCAGGCATCCCAAGGAAAACGGCTTTGGGGCGGAGCTTCAAGTGAATTAGGGGCGGAGCTTATCGTGAATCTGGAATGCCCAAGGTGGAGTTTCAAGAAGGCCTGGCTCAGTAGGCGGGGCTTCGGGCATTGTCTGCTCTGCAGCTGGTCTCGTGTAGACAGAATGAGCTTCTGTGCAGAAGCTCATTCTGACAAGGCTCTCACCAGTCACCTGACTGGCTGACTGCTGCACTGTTCGATCGGTGCTGAGCTCTGATCACGGCAGTGGGGGGGTGTGACAACTGCAGAGCCGTGGAATGCCCCTAGGTACTCCAGATGCCCTAGGCATTTGCTTAGAATGCCTATGCCTAGGGCTGGCTCTGTCTGTAGGCTTTTGCATATCTTGTACCTTTGCCTCAAGGGACAAATGATCATATGTATTTGTCAGCTCCAGAGCAGCAATTTTAGACACTGTTTTATTATCTGGAATTATAACCCTTTTGGGTGTACTGTACTACTTCAGACATAGCAGGAAGCGGAATGTCACTGCAAGGTATCGCATCCACTTTTGCAACACAGTACTTTAGGGAGTTTGCAAACTTTGATACTTTAGTCCCATCTTGCATACATGTACATTTAATGAGGACATCTTCATTGTCCCACTGCTGCTTGAGTTTTTGTATTTCTGCCCCACTATGTTCAGTGAATACATTAGATGCCATTTTGGGTCCAGAATCCAATTTCAGAGTGTTATCCAACTTATTTTCCTCTGCTTTTCCCATTTCCATGTTGCTTTTTCTGAGTTGCAGAGATCTGCTCATCCAGCTGGGTAATATTTCCCATGGTACTTTGCAACTTGTTCTCAGACTGTAGAAGATTGTTCTACATATCTTTCAATTCAATCCATTTCAACTTTTATACAGCTATTCAGATTCTACCATGTTTAACAGTGAAGCTCCAGATATCTGGCATAAATTTGCATTTGAGAAGTGTCTATTAAGTACACAGTGGCAAAATCTACAAAGTACCTTGCAATTGTTTAACACCATCTGCATTGTCAGGCTCTTCCTTCAAAGCTTCAACATGATCTGCTGCTTTACACTGGCTTTCCCCCTGAAGCACATTTCTTTCAGCCAGATTTGCTGAACTTGCTCTGACTGTAGACTATTTCTTTATCTTATGTGTCAGGCTCTTTCTGCAACATATGGAGATATTTTTTCCTTTCTCCAGAACATTCACAGAGTTTCTCAGACTGAGAATCTTTCTAACTCACACTCTGCAAGTCTTGTTTTTGTGCAGACTAAAAAGTATTTTTTATAACATTCAATTAAAATAGGACACTTTTCTTTGTGTGCACGCTGCATCACTGATGTCCCTTGACATATTCTTTTAATTCTTCCACTTTCTGATGAAGTACCATACAATTTTGGGGAAATTTAACAATAGCTTGTTCTCATACTTCATTCTCTTACAGATGTTTCCTCATATCTATCCGCCTTGCGCGTTAAACAGCCCTTCTAGTCATGCCGTAGCGTGACTTGGTAGCGCTGATCGTCTTTTCGTGTGAACTTTTACCTTCAATTGCATCTTATTTGCACTGTGATGTGAAAAGTTAGCACAGTCTGCTTCTGCTGATTAAAATGATATGCAACATGCCTATGTTCTGTATGCGACTACAGGGGTATCTGCATGCGAAATGCTACATTAGTGTCAGTGGCAGTAACACTGCAACATAGAGTTTTGCATGCAAATACACCCACAGTCACACACAGATCATAGGCATGCTGCATATCATTTTAAACAGAATAAGCTGTTTGTGTTAACTATTGCAGTGTGAATAAGACGCATTTGAAGGTAAAAAGATTCTTGGTGCTACAGAGTCACACAGAGTTCTCACTTTGTGTAGCACAACTTGTAGCACAGACGACTTGGGCACATCTGTAACTTTGTATTTAATTTGAATGATTCAGCCTACTCATGGTGTTCAGACATAACTGCTCATTGGAGGTCTGTCTCTTTAAGAGCCTTAATTTCCAGCACTCTTTTCTCTTCATCTTGCTTATGCCACCATTGGTGGTTGAAATCGATGGTATGAATCTATCAGCTAGGAGCCATCAATGGTTTCATCCACCAATTGTCATTCCTGTCTTAAATATTGCCAGGCAGCAGGCCAATCAGGAAGTGTGGGCTGGGCTTCAAGGTTCATACAGGGGGCTTAGTTAAGCTTTGTGTACCAGCACATAGGGGGAAAAAACATTGCATGGCTCTGTGCCATCAATGGTGGAAAACCATTGGATATCTGACATTGATAGTTAACAACCGATGGCCAATGGTTTTACTATCGATGGTTGATGGCCAATGGCCATCCCTAGTGAGAATGGGAGAGTCAGTCAATCAAAAGCCGCAAGAACTATAGGGGAGATGTACTAAGTCTTAGAGACTGATAAAGTGGAGAGTGATAAAGTACCATCCAATCAGCTCCTTCTGCTGGCTACACACTGGAGCGATCTTGTCCCAATATGTTTTTTTGTCGAATCGTAATGACATATCAGCTGGATCCTTCAGTGTGCACAGCCAATCTGCGGACTTCCGCTATTGCAGTCCTGATACCATCGCTTGTGGCATCGTGCAAAGTAATGTAGGATGGAACTAGGGATTGTTATATCGTTCTGATGTGTACCACGCATATGATATGTCGGCCCATCGGCCACCGTATCCTCTGGGTACACATTGCTCCAGTGTGTACCCAACTTAACTGTACCATTACCAGCTGTGTTTGAAAGAGGACAGCTAGGAGTTGATTGGTGGGTACTTTATCACTCTCCACGTTAACATTCCCCAAGGCTTAGTACATCTTGTGTTTGCAGTTTTTGATCAGTCTTCCCACTAACTCACTCATTCTGCAGCCATTTTAAACTGCCACTTAGCAGATATGCTGTATAGGAGCATCAGAAAGTATCATATATTCTGTACTGTGGGCACACCTGAGATATACTCCATATGCATGTACAGAATCAGGCATAGGACAGGTACTACTCTGCACCTGCTCCACGAACACACTACACTACCCCTAACCCTACACCATACTTGCTTACCCTCCTGGAATGTACGGAGCGCTCCAGAAAATCAGGTGGCACTCCCGGCCACCGAAAAATGTGGCAAGTCTCCCTCCCATGCTTGGGGAAACCCGGCCACAACTGCCCACTTCACAGGCAGCCTATAAAACAATTTGCATTGAATCTCGTCATCATGGTTCTTCCCCCTGCTCCACAATGCCGGTAATTTCGGCATTGATTAGCAGGGGGCGAAGTGTTCTGCCTGCCACCACCGCCCCCAGACCCTCTTACCTCCGATGAGCTCTGTTCCCCACAGTGCCAGCAAGTATGCCCTGCACCTGCTCCCTGCACACACTACCTACACTACCTAAACCGGCTCCCGCACCCCACACACAGCCTCAGCCATCTGCAGGCTAACTGAAAAAAATGGGATTTTGCCCCCAAAAAACCCTGCAACCAATTTAATTGGATACTGTGGGTATTGGTAGCATAGATACCCATGGTGATAAATTGCTTGCAAGCTCCACAATTTTTTTGCGGGGAAAACCTTAAGCAAATTGGATATGTACTGGTGTTTACTACAGTTTTACTATATGAAAAGATGGAGATTCTCTCACCGCTTAAAAGGCTATAGCACACATGAGAGAAGTAAAAGAAGGTAGTTAACCATATAGACCCTGATACTATTCTTCTCACTCAGGGGCCTATTCATCAACACTAAAATAACGTTTTTAAGGACATTTTCCTTAAATAACGTTATTTTAGTATTAATGAAGAGACTTAACACTTGCTAAGTACCCCTGCATTGATTTCCACACTCCCCATACATTAGTATGGGGATATGGAAATTATGGTATTCGTCAAATTCCGAAAATTATGTATTTTCGGAATTTGATGGAGTTACTATTCGCTACTGTGAGGTGGCGAATAGCTGGTAACACTTACCTGTGTCAGCGTGGGCAGGTCCGCCGGCATCTCCCTCCGATGCTCTGGTCTCTCCTCTGGCTCCATCTTCTATGCTGTCATGTGTTCTCCCAGCAGAACACAATAAAGTTTAGAAAAAAGAAACTTTTTTTTTCTTCTAAACAGTACTGTGTTTTGCTGGGAGACCACATGAGAGCATAGCAGATGGAGCTGGAAGCTGCTGCGCAGGCAGGTAAGTGCTGAATGGGGGGAGGGGAGGGGGGGGCAGGTGAGCGGAGTGGGGGACACAAACTTACAGCAGCTGTAGGCAGTGCTGCGCATGCACTGGTTTTACAGATGTAACAGCGCATGCGCAGCACTGTTTCCAGCTGCGGTAAGTTAGAGCAGGCAGGGATAACTATCTAAAAGATGTCATCGCTAAAATGACAGCTTTTCAGAATAGATAGTTATAGGGAGGAGGAATGATGAATTCCTCCGGTAATTAGGTAGAACTCCATGCGAGTTCTAAACCTAATTACCTCCAGAGAAAGTTAAGTTATGATGAATAGGCCCCTCAATTACTAACATCTGTCTAAATTCTACTAGTCACAAGTTGCTGCACTGCGAATGCTGTATGAGGTGAACGCCGGGCAAGTGTTCGCTGAATCTCCACCTACCTCCTGTCCATCATTCTGGCATCAGTCTGGATTGGCTCCTGCATCTATATCCCGCTGGCGCTAACGCTGCTACGATGCCAGTGATAGTTTCCACGTTTCCGGTGTTCGCATTGTCTCCTGTTATCCAGTCGAGCTCCAGTTCTCCTGTCTATTTGTATATTGTTATTCTGCTGTTTGTACCATCCAGGCGGCATGGTTCGCATATCATCTATCTGCCGCTTGTGTCATCTAGGCGTCAGTCCGCTCTACAGCGTCAGCTACTGGTGTCAACCCGATGGCACAGGCCGCAATCCTGCGTCCAAAGTACACACCCACATACCAACGCCAGTGTCTTCCCTGTAGCACTAATCTTGTCTGCCACATCTAGCCAAGTTCTTCCAGCCCTCAAGGCTGCTACATTGCCCAAAGGCCGCATCTCATCTCACGGCCTGTCGGCCTCAGCTAGCCAAGTTATTCCAACCCTCAAGGCTGCTACACAGCCCAAAGGCTACATATCATCTCACGGCCTACCGGCCTCTGCTAACCAAGGCTTTTTCAGACCTCAAGTCTGCTACACGGCTAAAGGCCGCTTCTCATCTTATGGCCCACATGCCCATCCAGCCAAAGTATTACAGCTCTCAAAGCTGCTTCTTGGCCGCATCTAGCCAAGAAATACCAGCCCTCAAGGCTGTTGCTGGACATTACCATCAAAAGTCACACCCGTGGTATAACATTATCACCGGCCACATATATAATCTTGGGGGTATTTTTTTATTCCCCTGGGAAAGTTACCATCTGCTAAAGAAATTTCAGCACTATTTTTACAACATGTCTTCATGCTTCATGGACTTCCATTGATTATGGTTTCAGATCGTGGAACGCAATTCATTGCCCGGTTTTGGAGATGTTTCTGTGCTGATTTGGGTATCAACATCAGCTTATCCTCAGGCTATCATTCACAGTCCAGTGGTCAGACGGAGTGGGCCAATCAATCCTTGGAACAGTTCCTCTGCAGTTTCATTTCCAAATGCCAAGATGACTGTGTTTCACTTTTGCCCTTTGCAGAATTTGCATATAAGAACTCCTGCCATTCTGCTTCCTCCATCATTCCTTTTTATTGCATCCATGGGACACGTCCTAGGAGTAACTCGTTTGAGTCCTCAGCAACCAGAACTCCTTCACCATCATCTGTTTTAAGGCTACGGTCAGTCTGGAGGAAGGTACATCATGCTCTCCTTCAAGCATCAGGTCGATCTAAGGTGTGGGCTGACAAACATCGGAGACCTTGTAATTTCAGAGTTGGTAACTTGGTATGGCTGTCCTCCAGGAACATTAATCTGCACCACAGGTCACAAAAATTTGGGACTAAGGGCCTAATTCAGAGGCGCTCGTAAGCGGCTGCTCGTTCGTTCCGAGCGATGTTTGCCCAACTGCGCATGCGTACGGATTTTAATACGCCTGCGTGAACCAGTCAGTGCGGCCGAAAATCGTTTGTTCGCTGAAGAGCGAATGCCTGCTATTTTGAGTGACAGGAGGAGGCGTATGTGGGTGGTAACAGAGGAAGGTGCTTGAAAACGGGGAGTGGAGATCCGAACGCAGGCATGCTTAAAGGTCAAAACGGGCGTTTTATGGGTGTGCATAATTAATACAGCAGCGTCATAGACCACGTCACTGGGTTATTTTATAGTCAGAACTGCTCGCAAGATTGTGGTAGGAAAAACCAACCAAAAGAATAGCGAGCAGTTCATACGTTGGTCGATGTACTCGATTAATCTAATAAATAGCGGACATGACGTAGGATGCGAGCGGCCAGGGGGAGTAGTTATCCAAAAAACGACCGCAAGTTTTGTTCGCTCGTTCAGACATGGAGGCGTCAACAGACCGCAAAGAGCAAACTGTTCATTTGAATAGCCACCCCCTTTTCCTGAACGACCATCCGCAAATAGCGTCCGGCTCTGAATCAGGCCATGTGTACATAAAGAGCATTGGTGCTCCCCTCCACACCTTAAGGAGGGGAAGAGCTCGCCATAGGCACACTTCGAAAATAAACAGGGTGTAGTCTTGCTGGGAAAGAGCATGACCACACAATAGATTTGAATAGCCACCAAAGTTCATCTGCCCATTTCGGATCATTGCCCAGGTTAATCCTGTAGTCTTTCGGCTGAAGTTACCAATGACTCTTATGGAGCGTACACACGGTCAGACTTGTCAGACTTGTCAGATTTGTCAGATGAACGATTGAACGATTAAACGATTTGAACGATTTTACCAAAGTTTTGAACGATTGAACGATTTTTGACTGCATTAAAATGAATGGAATCGTCCAAGTCTGACTGCAAACCCATCAGATGTCAGAAATCGTTATCTGACCATCGGGAACGCGCATCGTTGATCGTCCATCGTTCAGGCATGTCAGATATGAACGATTTTCCTTCAGATATGAACGACTGAACGATTTTTAAATCGTTATCGTTCATATCTGAAGGAAAAATCTGATCGTGTGTATGCACCATTAGGCTCAACAGTACCTTTCATTGTTCTCTCCTAAAGCTGGTGTTCTTTCCTCCAGGTTTACTTCTAGGCGTTCAATCAGGCCTCCACCAGTATTCGGCCAGGAGTTTGTTGTGGAGAAGATCCTGGACTCCAGAATTTCTCGAGAATGTCTTCAATTTCCTGTCCACTGGAAAGGGTATGGACCAGAGGAACATTCCTACATTGCAAAGAAGAATCTTTGAGAATTTTCCATACAAACCAGGGTCTAGGGGTTCTTTGATCCCCCAACAAGGGATACTGTCACAAGCTGCCGCACTGCGAATGCTGTGTGAGGTGAACGCTGGGCAAGTGTTCGCTGAATCTCCACCTACCTCTTGTCCATCATTCCGTCATCAGTCTGGATTGGCTCCTGCATCTATATCCTGCTGGCGCTAACACTGCTATGATGCTGGTGATGGAGTTTTCGTGTTTCCGGTTCTGGCATTGTCTCCTGTTATCCAGTCGAGCTCTAGTTCTCATGCCTATTTGTATATTGTTGTTCTGCAATTTGTACTATCCAGGCGGCACGGTTCGCATATCATCTACCTGCCGCTTGTGACATCTAGGCGGCACGTTCCGCACTACAGCATCATCTGCTGGTGTCAACCCGGTGGCACAGGCCACTCTGTAGCGTTAGCTGTTTGTGTCAACTCAGCGTGACACAGGTTGCTCTGCAGCACCAGCTGCTTGTGTCGACCTGGCGGCACATGCCGCACTACTGCATCAGCTGCTTGTGTCAACCCAGTGGCACAGGCGCACTCCTGCTTCCAACGTACACACCCGCGTACCAACGCCAGTGTCTTCCCAGTAGCAATAATCTTGTCTGCCACATCTAGCCAAGTTCTTCCAGCCCTCAAGGCTGTTACATGGCCCAAAGGCCGCATCTCAACTCTCAGCCCACTGGCCTCAGCTACCCAAGGCCTTCTAGCCCTCAAGGCTGCTGCACTGTCCAAAGGCCGCATCTCATCTTACAGCCCGTCGGCCTCAGCTAGCCAAGTTATTCCAACCCTCAAGGCTGCTACACGGCCCAAAGGCTACATCTTATCTCACGGCCTACCGGCCTCTGCTAACCAAGGCTTTCCAGCCCTCAAGGCTGCTCCACGACTAAAGGCGCTTCTCATCTTACGGCTCACAGGTCCATCCAGCCAAGGTATTACAGCTCTCAAAGCTGCTTCTCGGCCACATCTGACCAAGAAATACCAGCCCTCAAGGCTGTTGCTGGACGTTGCCCTCAAAAGTCACACCGTGGCATAACAACTAGACAGATTACCTTGAATGTATTCTATTGTAACAATGTTTTTTCCTTGTTACAATGCGTAAACATTTTCAATATTGATGTTATGGAGATCTAAGATTTACCTTTTAAGCGGTGAGAGAATTTCTATCTTGACTGATACAGTATTGAACAGTATGTCAAATCATACTACAGTATATGAAAAGTGCTGATGTGCTAAACCAGCTTCTATTGTTGGACTAAGACACTAAAGGCCTGATTCAGACCCACTCGCTAGATGCGGCCGCTTGCTCCCAGCATATGGAAATTCAGCTAAGTGACGTCAAGGCAGCCGCTCGCACGGCAAGGCATAAGCACGCCCACTATGTCTTGGTGAGCGATCACTTTGTGTTTACAGACACCCACCAGCCTGTCTTTAGCCGCCCACTAGCGGACATCATCTCCAGGAAGTATATACAACCATTGGTACATCAGGTTCCATCGGATCTGACTGTAGCGCTTGCGGTTGACTGTACCCTACCGCAAGCACTGCGAGCACATCAGTGTATTATTCAACCAGGTGACGTGTACTATGACGCTGCCTGTTAATTATTCACGGCCTAGAAATGGCATAAAAACACTGACATGCCTGCATCGACAACTCCACTCCCCCATTACTACTGGCCTGCCCGTTACCACCCACAAACTGCCTCTCCGGTCACTCATTCCACTGGACTATCTTTGCAGGGCGAGTGAGCACATTCCGATCGCTCATACTAGTTTGCGCACGTGCACTGCGAACTACACATGCGCACATCAGCGACCTTCGTCTGCAGAGAGCGGCCGCTTGCTAGAGAGCAGGTCTGAATCAGGTCCTAAATTCTACTTGAATTAATGAGCTAACATGCTAAACCAGATCTTTTTGTGGTGCTAATGTGTTAAACCATATTCTGCTTTTGTACTAATGTGTTAATATTCACTCTGCTGATGTGCTGAAATACAAAATGATATCCTGTGTTTGTGCTGATGTGTTAAATTAAATTTGTGGAATTATTGGTGTGCTAAACCCCATTCTTTTTATGTGCAAAACTACTCTGGCACCTGTGTAAAGAGGTATACAATGTTTGCTATATCCTTTACAGCAATCTGTCCCAAGATTAACAAATAAACACACCTGACTCAATTAATATCATTCAAAGATTGAATATCATCCAGAAGGGTGACCGGCTTAAGGTCTCCAAACATCTGGCGGACGAATCCCTGATCAAATCGGAAATGCCTATCAGCCGGTTGGAAATGCCATCTAGAGGCCATCGATGGTCGCTAATCAATCGTGAAATCAGTGATATTGTACATGTTAAAATCCACGATTTGCTAATCATAATCAAATTTTGATCCTGATTGGCAAATCAGTAAAATCCAACAAGTTGGATTTCACCAATTCCCTGATCCCTGCATCTCGGGATTGGGGAATTGTGCCAATCTGTCACTAGCCTTTACTCAAAACAATCATACATGATTAAAGGCATATTAGAGCAAAATTGTTTTAAAAAAGTTTGATTATTTTGAGGATTTATGCTGGCCATACTCCTGCACGACCAGCATGCGATACGATTCACCTCACGATTCCCTGGAGCTCCCTGCAGTCCTGGCGGTATGATTTGGTGTTTTTCTTTACACACTATCTGTCCTACGATCGATCGTGTGCCTCAAGCGTTCATGTGGAAAATGTCATTGAAATGACATGAATGGACGCACGATGCATCGCATGCATCGCATGTACGGTACGATCTGCACACGATACGATGGACAATATGGGCTGCACATCTGATCTTACAATCCGATTTAAGAGCTGCGGGAGCGTGCATTGGATCATATCCTACTAAAAAAATACACGATTTTCACAAGATCCATCATACGACTCATCAAAAATCGTGCTGGAGTATGGCCAGCATTAGAAAAATATTTCACCATTTCCAAAAGAAGCCAAAGGGCTATCTGAATGAAGGATTACTTTTTTTTCTATTACATGATCAGTTGTCATACTAGATCATGGAATGGCTTTCCATCCAGGCTATACCATAGACAAAGACACTGGACACCATTATAAGTTACTATATTTATTTACTTTTAAAAGTATAAGGGCGGAATTCAATTAGCGCAATAATTTAACATATGGTGTCCACGTTAAGTTATCGCAGCCTTTGCGGGTTTTTACCACTTATCACGGAAATGCGTTTCCACAATTTATAGCCTAATCCGATTACAAACGTCGCGATGCAGCATTTACGCAATAATTTTTCATATATTTTTCTGTGATAAGTGAAGGTAAAAATAAGGAAAGCTGCCTGTACCCCAAAAGAAGCCAAACTGTGGCCATAATAAAAGTATTTGGGGTTCTAAAAAATGTGTCAAATGGCTGCTATATGCAATGATTGAAAACATGTTTTTTGGCAAAATAAATGTTATACTTAAATTGGGAGGGGGGCATTAAAATGCATGTAAGTATATATTTGTCATTTAAAGACACTTTTAAAAACCATCAACATACAGTACACCTCCAAAACCCACCTGCAATATTAAAATCACATGTCCCACTAATATAGCACCCCCATATACTTACCCCACATCAAGTAACCCATTTTCCAGCACTTTGTACTTTTGCACCCCATAATTACATGTCATTATTGGCTGAATTAACCTAATTATTTATTATTTTTGCCTAATTAGTCATTAAGGAGGGTGTCCCAGGGGTTCTGAACCAAGTCCTGACATTTCTAGCCAAAAATATAGGTTTTGCACAACTTTCACCTACTAAAGAGGTGGTGAAAACTTTTTTATATACTAAAAATTTATATAATTACTTTAATGGTTTACATTAAGCTTTGTATCATAATATCAAATTAGCACATTGGTCACTTTATCAGTTCTGCTGTCCACATTTTTATTATTAACTAATCACCATTGTTATTATATTGCTGATGAGCTGACAGCTATATTACTAGGGAGTGTTTTTTTGTGTGCTTATATATCTCTATATATATATATATATATATATATATATATATATATATATATATATATATATAATATCTATCCACATATAAGGGATGCGTTCAGTATTCCGGCAGAGGGGATGCCAACACTCACAATCCCAATGTCATAATACCGACGCCGGGCAGAATACAAGCGCCAGCATCCCGACCGTCAGGATGCTCAAGGTAAATAGCGGGGTGGGGGGGAGGGTTAGGTTTAGGGGTTAGGCACTAGTGGGAGGGTTAGGCACTAAGGGGAGGGGGAGGTAAGGTTTAGGCACTAGGGGGAGAGGGTTAGATTCAGGCACCACAGAGGGAGGGTTAGGGTAGGGGGAGGGTTAGCATACCGACCATCAAGTGTCGGTATTTTAACCCTGTCGGGATTCTGACTGCCTGGGTCCTGACTGTCGGTATTACATATGATTCCACATATACATATGTACACACAAACATACATACACATATATTATATACATTCTAACACATACATGTACACTAACACATACAGACACTGCATACACATACTTATACATACTAAAACAAATAGTTATTACTTACACACTACTGATTTAACAGCAGGTTGCTAATGGGGGCAGGCTCCTCGCATAATAAGGCCCTGCCCCCTATGAAATGACACCGTCGCGGGTGTATGGGGGCAGGGCTAGCCATTGTGATCAAAGCCTAAGGGGATAAGGAATCGGTCCATGGGGGCAGGGGGCTAGTGTGGCCTGTGTAGTGGTGGTAGGAGCCGGCGTGGGCCCCCTCCCATTCTGCTACTGTCCAGTCCGGGAACTCTAGTCCCAGCAGTCCCCCCATGATGGCGGCCCCAGTGTGGGTCGGATACAGCATGGGTCAGATACAGCATGGGCTGGATGCAGTGCAGCAGTGCACTGGATCATGAAGGGCCCACAGGGAACACAATAATAGAGGCCCACAAATGAGTGTTGTCAATCACTGGAGGGGGTGTGGCCAGCTATAATGGAAAAATGTATGACTCTTATGCATACTAAAAATAGACTATAAAATTCATGTTATGTGGGCAAGGGAGGTTGTGGTGGGCATAGAGGCGTCATGTAGGCAGTGCAGTGTTGGATATGGTGGGGCCAGGGGGATAGTACAAACAGCAGAGAGGTACAGTAGTGTTTGGTATGGATGGGTCAAGGGAATAGTGCAGACAGGAAGTGGTGAGTATTGAGGGTTCATGGAGGTAGTGCAGAGAGATAGTGTTTGGTAAGGAGGGGTCAGGGGGTAATAGGTAGTGGTGAGTACGGGGGGATCAGAGAGGTAGTGGCAAGCATGGAGGAGTCAGAGGTAGTGGTGAGCAACCCAGTAATCCTTGCAATGCTGATCAGTTTCCTAACATTATACCACACTGTAGTGCCCCACATGTTATGCCACAGTGTAGTGCATCTACATTAAACCACACTATAATACCTCCTACATTATACCATACTTTAGAGCACCCACATTATGCCACACTATAGTGTACCACACTCTAGTGCCCAAACAATATACCACACCGCATTGCCCCCACATTATGCCACACTGCAGTGCCCACATATAATGCCACACTGTAATGTCCCCACATTATGCCACACTGTAGTGCCCCACACATTATACCATATTGTAGTGCCACCACATTATGCCACACTGCAGAGCCCCCACATTATGCCACACTGCAGTGCCCACATATAATGTCACACTGTAATGCCCTCACATTATACCACACTGTAGTGCCCCACACATTATACTGCACTGTAGTGCCCACACATTATGCCACCTATAGTGCCCACACATTATGCCACCTGTAAAGCCCACATTATGCCCCACTATAGCGCCCACACATACCACTATCGCCCACAAATTATGCTATACTGCAGCACCCTCATTATGCCACCTGTAGTGCCCACACATTATAAATCAGCCTCAGGCAGCAAGCAGAGCAGTCACAGCCTCAGAGGAGCATGTGATTGGCTCCTCCAATCAGAGCTCAGCGCATGCTTCGCTGACCTCTCAGCACTGCAGTGCACTACTAGATTATAAATCCCAGTAGTCAGTGAAGAGTCGGACAAGCAGCTGCAATACCTGCTATATAAATGGCACTGTAGACCACACCTTCCTGCAATAGAGGGTGTGGCTACAAGTCAGTGGGGCCCACCAGGGATTTCACCTAATCCCTGGCGGCCCAGTCCGAGTCTGCGATGTGGGTCGCATACAGGCCCTCATTCGGAGCCGCTTGTAAGCGGCCGCTCATTCGTAGTCAGCCGATGTTGTCCAACCACGCATGTGTCGGTGTAACAGTGCGCATGTGCGTACTTCTGATTGCGGTCATTTTTCAGTCGATCATAGACACAGCGAACAGGAAGTGACATGTCAAATGTGATTGACAGAACTGTCCATTTTGGGGCGGTGACGGGGGTGGAGATGGGAAAACGCAGGCGTGTCGAGGCATTTTTTGGGCGTACATAAATTCTATGTGAGCGCCAAATGTGAACGGAACAATTGATACGTCACTGTCTGATCCAATTTCCATTAAGACTGCTCGCTCAGCTTGTGGTCTGGTACAGTCTACCGCAATGACGATGGTCTCTTCGTCCTTCCCTGGGCTCATCGATGGTGTTTCGATTTATCAATTGAGGCCACAAAAACAATTATCTTTTAATTGCTAAACTGCTTGTAAGGTGTTCGCAAATAGACCTTTTTTAGTAGCTAAAAACTGAACGCAGGTGAACTACTCAGCTGCTAATTTCTGGGTAATACAATCAATTAGCTAACAATTTTTATTTTATTTTATGGGCTTTTGAAATATTTGTTTTTTTTTGTTAGGTAAACAATATTGTACACTTTTTTTTTTTTTTTTTCCTAATTTTTTTTGGTCCAAGAAACTAATCGTCTTTTTTTTTTTTCTAAGTGTTAATTAAAACTCATAAATTGTTTTTAACCCTTTTTTTTTTTTTTTTTTTTTCCACAAAATTAATATTTCTATTTCTGTTGTATTGTTTGTAATTTTGTTTGAGGGATTACCTTTTAACCAGTTTTTGAATAAATTAACAATAGAATTTTGCAGACTTTCAACATAATTTTATTACATGATTATGGGTTTTTTTTATTTTTTTTCATAAATTTTTTTAACGTAAATACAAATAACAAATGTTTTTGACCACACACAAACAAAATAAGTGGCATTTGAAATCCAAAAATATCAAAATTTAAAAACAATTCACAAGAAAGGAGAGGGAGTTTTTGGGCATTAAGGAATATGGGGCAAACACAGAGATGGATTGTGGGGAAATTAGCCAGTGCTGTTATCGCCGTTTGGCCGGGGGTTGGAGGGAGCCTGAACGGGTCCGGGATGTCCTTTGGCTGGCCTGGCCAGAGGCAGATGTTGTGGCCTCTGGACTAGACATAGGGCTAGGCACATTTGGAGGGATGGCTGTTGTTGTGCCAGAGGTGGAGGGTCCTGATGTTCTGGCAGGAAAGGAGGCTGGCTCCAACATGTGCTGGCGAACGAGCTGCTCCAGGGCATTTGCTATTCGCACGTTGGCCCCAGTATTTTCCGCCAGGGCCTTAGCAATGGTCACGTTGGCCACAGCACTTTGCTCCAGCTCCAGGGCGTCCGCCACCCGTAGCAGACTGGCGTCCATCCTCAGCAGAATCTCTGTCTGCTGATCCGTTTCAATATTGAGATCAGTGAGAAGGCCCACTGCCTGCGAGGGGGAATGCCCTGGACTGTCTGCCACAGGGTCCCCAGCCGGATGTACTGCTTCCTCCCCTGCAGAGCCAGAAGAAATTCTGCAGCCAAAGCTCACCTCTGGAGCAGACTCATCCGCCTGTGTCTCTGTGAGAAAAAAGAGAAAAGAGTAAAATTATAATCTAGATATTTTACAAAACACATTTCTGAGTTGTTAACATTACAACATTTACCTGGGGCAACATGAGGAGCCGCAAAGTCTGGCATGTCGGTATCCATGTTCGACATGCCAAACACCTCCTCATCCTGCACACACCCCTGGGCCAGCTCCTCCAACAAATCCGTGAGCTCAAGTGACACAGGGGTGGGACCCCCACCTGTTCCCCCTGCATGCCTAGCCCTATCAGCCAGTTTTTGTTTAAGCCGATATTTGAAGTCGCTCCATCTGTTGGTTAAAAAGTTGTCATTATTACTTCAGTATTTGGACCTGTAAACACTTTTTACTCAAATGTAGTTTTTATGTACCGGCGTTTGACCTCCCGGGTTGAACGTTCAAACTCACCCACCCCATTGACAGCACTGGCTATGTAGTCCCACAGTTTCCATCTCTGGGTTGCACCCATATTCCTTGGTGCCTGTGCCAGGTTGTCGTTGCACATTTGCACCAAAACCTCCATCTCTTTCCTTGTGAATTGTGGCTGCCTTTTTTTTTTTTTTGGCCCTAATTTGCCTACTAGGCCTGCCTCTTCCATGGCATCCTCCACACCTTTTTTTAAAATGGTTTAAAATTTTTTTAAATAAAATGTTTCAAAATGTAATGTGAAACATAAGCATTTTCCCATAAAAATGCTTACATGGCGCCTCTTGGATAGTACTTTGCTGCTCTGTACTCATTGTCTTTTCTCAATGTTGCAGACCGATTTTGGCCTACAGTGACGTTTGTAGACATGCGTCAGCATTATTCGGCCGCATCATTCAATGTGCGCTCCTATTGTCCGTCCTTAATTTGAGCGGGAAAATAAAACCTATTTATGGCTTGGTGTGACTCCATTCGAGGTGGCATTTTTGGATTGTTGGAGGTTTTTCGGTGTAGTGGTTTGTTCGTGGTTTGTTGGTTCGTGAAGGAGTAGTTTGTATTTTTGAGAAGGAGTGTTTTTTTTATTACTTTCTTTGTTTACGTTAGCATTTTTGCGTTTCTTTTTGCTATTTTTATTTATATTTTTGAGTATTTCAATAATTCCCCTAAATATTTATTATTAAATTGTTTTCAATTTTTTTTTTTATTTTTTTTTTAAGTTCTTTTGGCAGTGACCTTTTCTAACTTTGGGATATTTGTCTGTTTTTGGTTTTATTAATTAACAAATTATGTGTTGGTCTTAGCATATGTTTCACTAAGTAATGTGTGTTTTTTCTGTGTAAAATCATGTCTTAACTCTAAATGTAGCGTACTTTTTTGCGAACTAATGTGTGTTTTTTTTCTGTGTAAAATCATGTCTTAACTGAACTAATGTGTGCTCCCTTCTCTAAATTTTTGACAACTATATTTGGCTTAATTCCTAGTTTATTAAAATAATCATAAAAATATTTTCTACTTTTGAAATGTAGGTTGATTTTCACATGACACGACCCAGGCCTGTAAGAATCTTTGGTTTTCTTTGAAAAGATAAGTATATTTTTCTTAACACATTTGTCTAAAACAATAACTACCTGGCTTAACATTTCAGGTTGATGTTGGTCGGATTATATTGGCCATGGTTCCAGAACCCAACCAACCTCAACTTCGTCCAAGGCGTAGACCTCGTAGGCATGCAAGGCCCCAGATATATAGAACACGTGTCACCCCTTTTGGAATGCCAGATGATGAGGTGTTAAGGTGATACCATCTTCCACCACAAATCATCATAGACACTCTCTCATTAATAGAGTGATCTTGAACGGCAAATTGACAGTCCTACAGCAATACCACCACTTATGCAATTAATGTCAGTGTTACATTTTTGTGCCTCAGGATCCTTTCAAACCACCATGGGAATAGTGGCAGGAATATCCCAATCCTCCTTTTCAAGGATCCTGAGGGCAGTGATGGATGCACTTTTTAAACACCTCCATCATTTTATTGAAATTCCATTGGATATGGGTTCCCTTAATGTGGTGAAGGCTAATTTTTACCAAATTGATGGATTCCCACACATCATAGGGGTTGTGGATGGCACTGACATACCACTTCAGCCTTCAGCAAGTCCGGAGGCAATATTTAGGAACCGCAAGCACTTTCATTCGATGAATGTAATGGTGGTATGTGATGCCTCCCTCCAGATCCTGTCCCTGAATGCCAAATTCCCAGGCAGTGCACATGATTCCTTCGTCATCCGGCAATCAGGGATTTGGCACAAATTAAACAACCTACAAGCTGGTGATGCATGGCTTCTGGGTAAGTTGACACCTTCTGTTGAAACCAATGCAAAGCTTGGTACCCAATGGTGCTGATGTTGCTTTTTATATTTTCACAGGAGACAGTGGTTACCCTTGCACGCCCTGGCTGCTCACTCCTTATTTGGTTCCCACACCAGGGCCACAAGGTCAGTATAATTCTGCACCTGCCTGGTGGCTGTATCGGCCTTTTAAAAGGCCGATTCAGATGCCTCCACCGCTCTGGTGGCGACCTCATGTATTTGCCGGCTATGGTTTCGAAAATTGTGGTCCTTTTGTGGGATATTTCACAACATCGCCATAAGGAGTGGTGTCCCAATGCAGCCAGAGGATGCCTTGCCTGTGGATAGCCCCCCCGAGGTTGGTCGGAGGTCAGTATGTGGGGGGGCCATACGCGATGAAGTTGTTGCAAGATTTTTTAGGTAATTATTTCCACAAATTAATTTAATTGACACAATGTAGACATGTAATATTTTAATGTACACTTTTTTTTTTTTTCTTTTTTTATTCCCTAAAATGACCATAAAAATCCATGCATACTACCTGATCAACACAAATGACTTTATGTGGACACATTGGATATAACTTCGGGAACAATGATTTCTTCTCCTCATTTGTGGATTCATGTTGACATGCTACTTTTTTAAACAGTTCCTGATTGTGTTTTTTTTTTTTTTTTTTGGGGGGGGGGGGGGGTTGGTGTTGTTTTGGACTTTGTTTTCAATTTGTGAATTTATTGTGTCAATTCACTTGGTGTTTATTATTTGTGTGCATTACATTTTTTTTTTAACGTTACCCAACCATTTCCATCGTAAATTACAACCAAGTGTAACCTGTTCAAAAAAATGCAAAGTTGCTTAATGCCTAATACTGTAATTTCTTAATTTGTAAACTCTAGTACCCTGCTTTGTTGCTAAAAACAAACACCAAAGGTATTATGGTGAATCAGTATGTTTTCAATTCTAGGCCTAAGCAGGAAGCTTTAATTTTTACATTACCCCCCCAAAAAAAATTATTCTATTTTTGAGGTTAATTCTACAAACCTGTTGGTATTGTTATGTGTTTAATGTGCAAGCTTACATACTTACTTGAGCTTTCTACAAACAAATTTTACATTACTTAAAAACTCATGGACAAATAGTAGACTTATGTAAGGTTCAACAATCTAAGATTTACAGACAAGGAATGAGACTTGAATTGAAAAAAAAAAACTTTATTTTTTGGTAAATTATTTTTGGTCATGTCAAAAAAATTAGTGGCGCAGGATCGCCAAAAGATGGTCCAATGCCACCAGCATGGCAATTACATGGCCCCGTAGATCCAGTAATCTGGCAGCAATTGCCTCGTTATGCCTCGTTATGCCTCTGGTCCTCTGTGGGTTAAAAAAAATGTGCGGATTACTAAAATGACACCTTCATTTAGATTTTAAAAACCAACAAAAAATTCAGACTATACCAAAAAAAAACATCAGTTACCAAAACATGTCCAAAACAAAAGGAATGCAACAAGAAAAGATTTCAAACAAATAAGGGCCCAAAACGAAGGAAAAAAAACCTAAAAACCCCCCCAAAAAACTAAGCAAAACTACGACATTTGTTGGTAGCGTAAACAAGAAAGACACAAGTGTGAGTGTTTGGACATGTGTCACATGTGTAAGGGGAAAACATCCTTGACATTGTTTCACAAAGATATATTTAAAAAACATTTGAACTACTTTACTATTTTGAACTGCACAGGCAAAAGGACAACATCAACCAAAATAAAAAAAAACATAAAAAAATGTAAACATACCGGGCACACTGCTGACTGGGCCTGGAGCCCCGAATTCCTCCTCATCAGAGGTGGGCCAGTGGCTCAGGGAAGGAGGAGGGGTAATGTGGGATGAAGTGGAGGGTGAGGAAAAGAGAGGGGGGGTTTGAGGGGAGGGGGAAGTTTGTAGGGATGTTAATGTGAGGAGAAGGAGGGGACTGACTGTTGGCAAGGTCTGGGTTAGAGGGGGAATTTGGGGAAGAGTGGGCAGAGGATGTTTGGGTGGGAGTGGGGGATAGGGGATGAGACACACGTCTGCGACGTGTGAGTCTCCGCTCTGCCCCTAAATGATGGAGAAAAACATTTTTAATTACAAATTTCCTTTTTTTATTTTATCCACATTTTTTTTTTTAAAAACAGGGCTACACTGTAAACATGCGCACACAGGTATGTCCAAAATAAACAAACAGGCCTATACTGTAAACATGCACACGCAGGTATGAGAAAAAAAATAAAAATAAAAAAAACAATATAAACATACACTTACTTTGCACTATCTGGAGACGCAAAAGGGCCAGCAGGCGTGGGGATCTGCGCCTCAGATCCGACCACCTGCGTTCCAGCTGGCCGATATTTCGGCGATTGCCGAGGGAACGCAGGCGGCGGCGCACCTCCACGTAGGCCATCCGCTTGCAGAGGTTGGTGATGGGGGGCGGATGGTCAGTTATTCGGTGGTCCATCACCTCAGTGAGGACCAGTAGCTCACGCCGATAAAAAGCGGAGGCTCTCATGATGATGTTTTTTTTTACACAAAACCGTTTTAATAAAGGTCCTAGAAAAAAATTGATTGTTCCTGTTAATTTACAAAGTACATTAGCCAATTTTATTGGCTATTGTATGAGTTATGTGACCTACACCCTCACAAATATAATGTGAGTTATGATAGGCTTGATTCAGTGACATGCGTAAGCTAATTTAAATATAAAAATTAAAGTATTAAAATCTGCCTATAAAAAAAAAAATGCAAAACAATAGTAGCATTCAAACAAACTATTAATTTCGAAAAACCATCCCCTTGGTCAAACCGTACGTATTCTGCGGAAGAAATGACACACACTAACAAGAATAAAGTTTATTGACATTGAAAAAAAAAACAGGATTGCAAACATGTGAATAACAATTAAGGTAATTAATATAGTGATTGCCAGTAATCGATTCAAGTATGTTTGCAGAATGAAAAAGCAGGCAATCGAAAACTGACAGGGCCACTTCCGGAATCGACTTGTGCGAGCGCTCAATGCAACCAAAGAGGAGACGGACGCTCGCTATTTTGAATGCTCGCTAGCTAGAGGAGGGGTTGGGAGAATATGGGGCGGAAGGTTAGCTACGAGCGAACATACGAGCGAGCGCTTAAAGTTAAATTTTTCCGCTCGTACAGCGGACGAGTGAACGGCCACTTGCATCTGGGTCTGAATCAGGCCCACAGTGCGGATTGGATACAATGGTTCCTGGCACTTTGGTGTCACCCCTTGGCTGATCACACCCAGGTGTGGCCCGCACCCCCCACACCTCCCTTGTGATGCCACTGGTTGGATACACCAATGGTGCACTTACTGTGACAGAGGATGGTGGGATTGCAGGAGTGCCAGCAGTGCAGAATTGCCAGCAGTGTTCTGTTCTGAGTGAGGAAGTGCGGGGTTGCTGGTGGTGTCGGCAGTGCTGGAGTGTGTCATGAGGGAACTGCGGGGGGGATGGGGGTGTTGGCACTGCAGGTGGCAGTGTCCTAATTGTGGTGGGGGCTGCCATCTTACATCCATTTGCTCCATTAAAGTCTATGTGGAAGCACTGATTGGTTGAGAGCCATGACAGATGGAACTTTTAAATTGGCATCCGAGCTAAAACCGCAATATCCGACAACGGAATCTCAAGGTTTTGGCTTGAGTAGGGATCCAAGGCAAACAAGGAGATGCGAGTTAGGGCTTGGATCGCCTTGGATCCTGGAAGTTTGGGCGTGTTCGGATTCCAAGGAGTCCAAACCGCTCATCTCTACAAAATATCAGTTCTGATAACTTTTCGGGTGTACAGACAGTATGGAAAATGTTATATGTACAACATAACACTCCCGCATGTTGACCAGGGAGGGGCTTGTGTCTCATTATGACAAGGAGATCCACGCTATATATTTAGTGAATATCCTATAGATTGTAAGCTTGCGAGCAGGGCCCTCTTACCTTTTATATCTGTCTCTTGTTCTATTAATGTTGTTTCAAATTAAATATGCTGTGCTATATAAAAAACTGCTAATAAAAAAATTATAATAATATTATTTCCTGGCATAAACTATTGCTGGATGCTTCCATTGCATAGGGACCATGACATTTGTTGTCAACCTGCTTTATGTTAACCAGTCCAGGATGCATCATTGCTATTCATATCGAAGGTGGCTATTAAACTTTCATTTTAATAATAATATTTATTTTTACAGGATTATATATTACTATTATTATTATTAATAATAATAAATCCACTGTTTCAACATCTGTCAGTATACAACAGTATTGCAAGTAAAGGAAAAAAATTATTGGTCTTTAACGCATTACGACAGGGATAGAGAACCTCAGGCCCGGGGGCTGTACAAGGCCTGTGAAATCATTTGGTCTGGCCTGCTGAGCTTTTTTCTGCTAGCCTCATCTGGCTAGCAAGGTGCCTAGAATGGCAGCCAGAATCAATGCAACAGTCACACAGCTGCTCTTACAGCTCCCCGGAACATCCTCAGGATGCTCTGGGCATTGCTGTAGTCACCGTCGATTGTGACCCGCCCCATGTGACATCTCACTGAGGGGGCGTGGCCTGCACCGGGCCCGCGAATAATGTTATTTCTCCTTCATCCACTAGGGGACACTGGAGTCTCATTACAGTGGGTACAGATGTGTGCTAAACGGGAGCTGGCACTTTAAGAATTTAGAAGTGAGACTAGCTCCTCCCCCTCTATACCCCCCTCCAAGCCTCAGTCTTAGAATTGTGCCCGAGGGAGCTGGTCATACTTTGCAGTGCTCCTCAGGGCATAGTTTAGATTTAATGTAGAATGAAGACGCTGATTTAAGCATTGAGGACAGACAGGCAGCCGGCTGCCCCTGCCTGTCTGCGACGATGGAGCTGCCGGGGGGATCCTACCACAGCTGCTTGTGGCTCGCCCTGAGGTCCTCAGCTACGGAGGGCACTGTTTCCAGGGTTGACCAAGATGCGATGCATGCGGCATTCGTCGCGGTCTCCCATTAGTCCCACAGCCACCGGCAGCTTAGGCAGTTACGTGAGAATTATCCTGGCTCCCTGGTTAGCGTGGTTGCCAGGCACAGAAAAGGCGGTTGTTGCAGCAGGGACACAAAAGACCTGGGTTAAAATCTCTACAAAGAGACGATGTTGTGGCTCAAAGGCTGTAGCCTCATAATTAGATCCACTGACCCTGAACCACAAGGTTTCAAGATCAAGTCCAGGGGCGTATCTACTCATTGGCCAGGATGGCACTCGCCAGGGGCGCCGACCAAAGGGGGTGGCGCCGCCCGTCAGTGCCACCAGTAGCCAAGGGGTGGACAAGTCCCTTGGCCCCACAAGTGTAGGGCAGACCGCAGTGAGAGCGGTCTGCCCTACACAGTTTACAAACAGACAGCCGCCAGCGGCGGCTGTGTGTTTGTAATAGCAGCCAGCTAATGAGAGTCAGACAGACTCTCATTAGCTGCTGCGTCGTCCGCTGAGGGAGCCGGCTGGAGCTCACTCACGAGCTCCATGTTCCGGCTCCCCCCGCAACATGTGACGGGAGAGACGTCATACGTCATAACGTCTCTCCCATGCAGGAGAAGAGCGGGCCGAGACTCTGACAGCGGCGGTCGTGTCAGGAGCGGGGACCAGATAAGTAGAATTTTATGTTTGTTCTGTGTGTGTGGATAAGCCTGGCACTACAGCGGGGGTGGGCACTGAAATAGGGGGTGGCCGCTACTGGGGCACTTTATGGGGGGTGCCCGCTACTGTATTGGGGTGGCCACTACTATGAGAACTGTATAGGGGTGGCCACTACTGGGAGAACTGTATAGGGGTGGCCACTACTGGGAGCACTGTATAGGGGGTCTACAACTGGGGGCACTGTTTAGGGGGGCTACTACTGGGGGCAATGTATAGGGGGGACTACTACTGGGTACTATTACTGGGGGCATTGTATAGGGGGGACTACTACTGGGTTCTATTACTGGGGGCACTGTATAGGGACCTACTACTGGGGTCTACTACTGTTGGCACTGTATAGGGGGGACTACTACTTGGGGCAATGCAGCATAGGGGGGATTACTACTGGGGGCACTGTATAGGGGGGCTACTACTGGGGGCAGTGCAGCATAGGGGGGATTACTACTGGGGGCACTGTATAGGGGGGCTACTACTGGGGGCAGTGCAGCATTGGGGGGATTACTACTGCGTGCACTGTATATGGGAGGCTACTACTGGGGGCAATGCAGCATAGGGGGGATTACTACTGGGGGCACTGCATAAGGGGGTAGGGGGGCGCCAATACATTACATTGCCAGGGGCGCTTGGATCCCTAGATACACCCCTGATCAAAATATTTAACAGTGTGACTATCCAGTCCACATCTGGAGGTCCTGCATGCCGCGGCGTGCAGCGCGCATAGCGGACCTCCATTAGTCAAACCACGTGTGTGTATCTGGCTTCCCATCTAGCGGGGCTGCCAGGAAAACATTCACAGTAGTGCTGTTGATCAACGGGTGAGACACTGGTCTCATTGCATATACTGTCCAGTGATCGTATCTCAGGGCTGCTCCGATTAAAGGAGCAACCAGTACAAATAGGAGCTGTATGTAAAAAACGGGCGCCATAGCAGGGGGTGGAGCCTATCTCTAAGATCTGCTCCTAGCTTCCCGGCGCTGCCATAGCACAGCCGGAGGAAGTTTTGCTGCCCTGCTGCTGGACAAGTGCTGAGCCTGTGATCAGCGCTATGTAAAAGGTCCCCCATACTGCTGCGTGCAGCGCGCAGAGTGAACCTCCCTTAGTCAGCAAGCATGATATACCTGGCTCCCAGTCTAGCAGGTTTGCCAGGTTAACATAGTAGACTATTACACAGTTTAAGACAGCCAAAGCTAACGGCTAGTGAAGCATAACACTAGCAGTAACTAATCACGCACAGTTAAACCTCTGTTTTGGCACCGTCACGGAGACAGAGCCTAGTTCCGGAGTCTTGCAACTACATCAAGGCCATCTGCGTTTCCCTTTTGGCTATAGGTGGCCATTAACAGTCTGCTACATGCATTCCAGTATCCGGAGAGAGGTTTTACTTCTGAAATGCTGCTACAGGTAAGCTGATTGCCTAACCTGATACTGTTAGTAGACAGTAGCTGGGCAGGAGAGCAATTATAGCATCAACTTCCTACTATGACTAGCGTTTCGGACACTGCGAGGAGCGCTATTTGAAACTCTCTCCTGCCTCTAAAACTAATCAGCTTCATTTTTTTTTACCTTGTTTCACTACACTTTACTTTTGTGTTTGTGGGGTCTGTAGGTATCATGACTAATAGGGGCACTAAGGCTTCTTTAAAGTCAATTTACAAAGAACCTGATATTACTCCCTAACTGTATAACAGGGTCAAGGACGTCATAATGTGCTCCAGTTTTGGGGCTCCCGGGTTCAGTACCCAGCATCTCCATGGCTACATGGATGGCATAGGGGTTAGCATTCCTGCCCCTTAGCACGTTGGTACTCATAACTGTAATTTACGTCACTCTGCTCAGCGGGAGGCTTCTCATAGACAAGTGTCACCAGGTCAGCAGGTTCTAAAATTAGACAGACGTGTGTCTTGAGTTCCTGTCTGGTGATACCACGTAAACAAATTTGAGTATATTGAGCCGTAGCTCTATAGTAGTGCGCTCCACACAGCCCCGATTTTCTATCCAATCACATCTCCAATGGTCTAGAGGTTAGTATTCCATGCCCTTTCTGCTGCTATCCAGGGTTCGATTCCAGTCAGGAAACCAGCAATTAAATAGCGCAGTGACTCAATAGATACATTGCAGCTGCCACAGGGCTGGTTTTCTATGGTGCTTCTACAGAGCAACAAGCGGTATATTTGTGTCTTTCAGTGGTGACTGATGTACACAAAGCAAGGTCTTTGTAGCACTTTTAGCAGATAGAATATCAGACAAGGCCTGAGCCTATCACTTGACATCATAATAGGTGTGATTATTATCATCCTATTAGGGTTGTTTATCTCACGCTCCTCATTTCTCTGTTTCCGTTATACACAATCTTATGGACTGCCAGACCCTCTCCAGGGGTCTGGAAAGGGGATGTTACAACAGGTCTCTAGAAGACTGTTGTCCACAGTACTCCGACAGATGGAGGTAGTCTATCGTGGGGCTTATAAGCTCAAAATATAAATACATCCTAAAGCCCATTTACACATGATTCTTCGCCTTGCTCTAGTGGGCGGCTGAGTTAATAGAGCTATTACAGCCTAAAGGGACGTAAACCTTATTCAGGACTGGCCCTAAGAAGACTTAGAAGCTGTACCACAAGTGGAGCTTCCACTTTCTGTAGTTCCAGAGCGCTACAACTACTACTAACCAAGACTATCAGTCTTCTTCCAGAGGTCCCCTCTCACTTGGGGTGACTATTGTTCATTACCTAGATCTCTGAAAGTTCCTTCCAGGACTGAGCTGTTACAAACCATAGGGCTGACCAACAGTCTCCTAATGGGGGGGGCAGCAATTCTGATGAATTTTCAAAGGTATCATCGTCAACCATCACAAAGGTTTTACATGTCTGGAAATGGTTTTGGACATATGGCCCAGAAGGTTTTCCTTCCTCCGGAAGAGGTAACCTCCTTTTCACAGTTTGTGAGTTTTGCCCCACACGACTAAGGTCAGTGTGCTTCTGTATCAGACTCTAAGAGAACTTGGTTAAAACTTTAGAGGCCATTCCATATGTTCCACTCCAGGCCGGTTCAATTGGGCATCCTCTCTATGGTCGGGATTACCTTTTTCCTTTACCAACGAGTGAGGTTGACCTCAAAACTCAGGATGTCTTTTTTCTGGTGGCTGACTTTCTCTCACCGGTTGGAAGGCAAGCGGTTCGGATTGTAAAATTAGTTTCGCCTCCTCACAAGAGTGAGTCTAACAGGATGGGGGGCAGTGAATCTAGTGAGACACTAACAGGGCTGCACGACTTCTCTGGAAGCAGTATTTCTCAGACACAGCTTGTTATTCAGGGCAGCTAGACCAAGAGACCAGGAGGACAAGCCGTTTTCTACTCTGGATAAAGGAATTTGCAGTGGTGATTTCAGCAATATTATTCCCAGGAGGGGAAGATTGGGAGGCTGACTACCTCCAGTTATCAGGCTGTTCATCCAGGAGAACAGACGCTCATCCCACAGGGGATCCAACAGCTGGTTCACAGGTGGGGTCTTCCATAAGGATACGACTCCACTTTGGCCCGAGAGACGTGGTGTTTTCAACCTAAGTCGTCTTCTGATAGACGACTTATAGACCCTTCTCCTGCGGGTTGATGGTGTGGCTGTTGCAGGTTCCTTACTTGATCCAAGCTAGGAAGGACATTTCCTTCAGAACACTTTCATCGCATTGGATAAGTGTAGGTATCATGGTGTGAACACCGGGCCTCGCCTCCTGCACGTCAAGATGTCTAGGCTCTTACTTGTCATGCAGGCGGGTTCTCAGCATTCCTTCATCTTGGATCTCTAACAGTTCTGGTATCAGCACTATTTTATTTCAGCGAAATCTGGTTTTGCTACCGGATGTTCACATTTTTCTCCAGAGAGTTATTAGGTTTACAACAGCTATTCATTCCTCCCACAGCTCCGTGGAGATTTGGATTATTTCTATCTTTCTTAGTCTCTTCCCGGTTTGAACCGCTATGGATTGAAGATGGATATTCTTATTTTGGCAAGTGGTTACTCTGTAGTCCTGGTTTTCTGCCAGCAGTGTGTGTCGGAACTTGGTGTTCTCTCCCATTGTCCTTTTTACTTGTTTTTCCCATGAGGACGGGGTTGAGCTTCGTTTGCAGATGTTTTTCTTGCTTAAGGTGGTGTCTGCATTCCTCATTCATCAGCACATTGTGGTTCCAGTGTTGCTGGATGATTCTCCGTCCTCTGGATGTTGTCAGGGTCTAAGTGGAAAGGACGGCATCTCTCACGAAGACTATTTTTCTGTTGGTCCAGTATGATTTTGCTCGTCTTCGTTAGTCGGTCACGCAGCAGGATATTGCACGCTGCATTAGTCTGACCATCAGACAGGCCTTATGGCCTCATCTCAGGAGCCTATTGTTTCCATCAGGCATTCCGTGCCTTTGGTGGTTTTCCCCCAGGCAGCTGGCCGTTTTCACACTTTTACGGCCTTTGCCTCGCAGTTCGGCTGTGAGGTTCTGCAGGGTTCCAGCGCTCTACCGCCCGGGATGGGAGCTCTGGAACGTCCCCACTGTAATGAGACTCCAGTGTCCCCTAGTGGATGAAGGAGAAAACAGGATTTTGGTTCTTACCGATAAATCCCTTTCTCCGATTCCACAGGGGAAACTGGACGCCAACCCGGTGCTGTTCTTCCCTGTCAAGTTTGTTTGTTAGTTTTATGTATTAACTGATTTTTCTTCATTTGCCTTTTGCACATAGAGTGTGTTTGTCTATTTTAGTTGTGTTCTTGTTTCTCCTCCTCTTTTGCAGTTATCTATTCCAGCTCTACTCGGGTACAGTTGTCTAAGACTGGGGCTTGGAGGGGGGTATAGAGGGGGAGGAGCTAGTCTCACTTCTAAATTCTTAAAGTGCCAGCTCTATACCCACTGTAATGAGACTTCAGTGTCCCCTGTGGAATCGGAGAAAGGGATTTATCGGTAAGTACCAAAATCCTGTTATATATATCAAAATGGCCCTCGGCAGAAAAAAGGTTCCCCACCCCTGCTTTAAGACCTCGTCAATGCAATGTGTTTCTTAAAAATGCCATTATATGTTACATGGATGGAAGCATGATGCGTTTGCTGTAAATTTAATGCTTGCTACACCTGTAAATTAAAACTATATTTTCTTGGCTACGGTACCAAAATAAAGTCATAAATTTTTACAACAGAAGAAAAAAAAAGATGCTAAATACATTTTGCTTGGGTATTTATTTCCAATGAAAATATTGCAGTGCAAAAAAAAATTGGTATGCACACCAGAGCTAATTTGCCATTGATACATGAAAATGAAACAGTTAAAATGTCTCTACACAAAGCAGACCCCAACACTGATTGTTTGTTTACAATTCAGACTCAAATTTGATGACTAGATAACTATAAAGCTATAAAGACTACAATCTGCTAGCTACTGTATTTTACAGTATAAAACACAGGGGCCTAGTTATGTAGATCATACACTAACTGAATATCTGTGTTGGCCCTTAGCCATACTTGCCAACTCTCCCTCATTGTCAGGGAGACTCCCTGAAATAGCAGCAATCTCCCTGTCTCCCTCATTTCACCTTGCCCCCATTATGACACTGTTATATAAAAGAAAAAACAGAGATATATACATTCAAATGGGATCATTAGTATAATTTCCCTGCATTGGTTATAAGGCACAATGATCCCTATGGCTACATGTATTTTCTGAGAAGTATAAGTGTGTTTTCATCAATAAGTAGATCTTACTAACTGCTTTGGGGCTCATTTACATGTGTATGAAAATCAATTTTATGTCACGCCTGTCAGATACGCGCCCACTTTACCGCCGCACTCATAGGTGCTGCTTTCACAATCTCCCTGAAATGCTTTTTCAAAAGTAGGCAAGTATGCCCTTATCGCGGTTATAGATTTTAGCTGCACTGTAAATTACTAATCAAGGGTTTTCTCTACTTCACTGGCAGACTAGCACAGCTTAGCCTTTAGTTTCATCCTATGGGGGTCAAACATACCCCTATGGCAATTATACTGTAGATAACGCCCAGGGCCGTAGCTAGGGTAGTGCGGCCAGTGCCAGCGCACAGGGCACCACAGGTCAGAGGGTGCTGTTTGGGCCTGTCAAATTTCTGTTTATTATCATTCTTGCTTGTAGCTTCCTCTTATTTCATCCCCAGCATCTCCTGGCCTCTCCTATCTCTTCCCTGGCCCTTCCCCATGAGACCATGGCCCTTTTTTGGGTGTATTATGTTCCTTTGAAAAATGAGGGGGGCACCAATGCTCAATCTGGCACAGGGCACCAAAAAGTCTAGTTATGGCTCTGGTAACGCCATTTGAAGACACTGCAGTCAACATAGCAGGCTATGGTGGTGTGGTAAACTGCAAAAATACAGGGACACCAAGATAAATTAGTGAATTTTTCTGCAGTATCCCTGAATCGGTAAAAGGTGGAGAAAGGAATTATCACTGCTTTATAAACAAATCCTACAATCTGAGAGTGTACAATACAGATGTGTCCTCCTACATCCTTGCCGATCGTGCTACAAACGTTAGCACACATCACGCCACCATGCGATTACCTGCAGCAGCATATGCTACAGGACGCTATGGCACGCACTGTGCCACACATTGCTATGGAGTCACGGGTGTGAACACAGTTCACGTATCTGCTCATGGGCACACACCTCTCGCCATGCAAGGTGTGATTTGCTGCGTACACAGCAAAGATGTAGCAGGACAAATCTGATGGGTTGGGGGAAAATGCAGACTACAGTACAATGGTTAGTAATTAAACAAACAAGAAAAAAACACAAATTCTAGCAGAAACAATAAATGTAGATACCAATTCCAGTGGCTTGTGTACCAAGTACACCCTAATACTAGTGGCTGCTGAACACAGACCACAATTCACACATGCCTACCCTTCCAGAATTCGAGGGAGGCGCTCGAATTTTCAACCCCCTGCACCCCCGAGAGGGTAGGCACTTCTTCTGCATTCTGCCCACTTCCTAGTTAGCCCCGCCCCCTAATTAAAATGTGATGACGTGTTGAATTCCAGCGAGGGGGCAGGGCTTAGTGACATAATTTTTTGTCTGCCCCGCCCCCAACTCTGCCCACCTGTTTCGCCTCCCTGGGCTTATTCCAGGGAGGAGAAATACATTGTCGGCAATTATGCCACAATTGTTGCTTATTCACAATACTGGATGGGTGGGATCAGGGGCAGAACTATTGGAGACAATGAAGGCGCCTGCTGCTGGGCTCCAGCTCTGAAGGGGGCACCTTCTCCATTGTCCACAACATATTCACCCCACTTAGGGCTGTAACTATGCACCTGGAGTGTACCATCATGGCCCTTCACGGCACCTGAGAAGCCACCAAACACTAGTGGAGAGCTCCGTGTCAGACCATCAGCTGCTGCCTTCATCTATCTATAGGCTGACTGCATACAAATTGCTACATTACAGTGTCAGCGGCTGTGACGGGGGGAGGGCACCAAATTATAACTTGCGTCTGGGATGAACTTATGCCACTGGGTGGGATGCTACTAGCAAGTACCAACAGAATGAGTATATTAAATGACCAAAATTGGCAGAGTATCAATTATGATGGGGATTTTAGAGATATCCTGAGGCACCAAAAAATTGAGGATTCTCCTTATAACTTCATAATACAGTACAGTACAATATGTGTATCCATGATGAACACTACATTGAAAACCACCTGTAATAACTGTACAAAGTAAATACATTGAACTACATACAGTATAATGAGGCAAAATTTGGAAACTGTCTCAAGCAATTTAATTAAATGTAAACCATGTACTCTTAACTTGACATTATATCTTTCTGTCCTTACCTTTCACTTATGGATTCTTTAGGAACAAAGAAATCTTCTTCTGTGAGGTAGGCTGCTGCTGTCCCACCTCCAAAATATTTCTTTCTGAGAAGATGGGCAATTCGGTTAGAAACAATCAGGGCACCCAAGCCGGTTGGAAAACCAAAGATCTTATAGAATGAAATGGTAATTAAATCTGGTTGATAAGTTGCCAAATCTAATGGTGATGTACTAACAAATGAAGCAGCATCCAGCAAGACAAACCAATTGCCTGGAACCTTTGTAGGGTACATTTCCCCTGATTTGATCATTTCTATCCAGGAGAGAGGATATTTGGTGCCTGAAAAATTGCTTAGCGCAGGATAACAGAATAGATGTGATATACTGTGATCCTGATGTTCAAATGCTCTTTGGCTCTTTGATAATAATAGATCTTCTGGAGTCACGGGAAGAGATGGTACATTTAACATTTTAATCATCCCTCTAATTCCAACCACTGAGGTGTGATTATCCGTCAGGTAACAGAAGTAGCTGCCTGTACTGTCCAAATAGCTAGATGTCCAAGGAAAATTTTCTGCCACTAGTTTGAGTGCTGCAGTGCTTCCTGATGTAAAGATCACAGTGTAGTCTTCAGGAGATGTGTTAAAATGTTGTAATACCCTACACATGGGAAACAAAATGTGACAACATACATTAGCAAGAAGAACATATAAATGTATAAAAGCTGACCTAGTTTATTGTGTACAGTGTCCAGTTCAGAACATTATACTGTAATTTGTCTAACATTATGATTTGTTAGTTTTAAACTTTATTATTTGTAAAAAGCAAATACAAGTGTGTAATGTGTGATTTACGTTGAATGATAAGTGTAATGGGCAGCCTGTGGGTTTTGTGATGCAATTTGCACCATTGTGACCCCACCCCTGCTGTAAAATGCCACAAATTACTCTTTTGAACAGTGGAAGAAAGAACTATGATGATGTGATCACAGAACGGCATACCCTGTACTTTGGACAAGGTTGCCCTCTCTGGGACTCTCCCAGTGAGTGCCTTTTAAAAGATAAATTAATTTTCTTTTGTTGTTTACTCCTTGAAACTTTTCACTCATAATATTCCTCACCACTTATACAGTACCTCATTGTAAGTCACATATATTCACACATCACTCATTTAGTCTGATCATATAATAAAATTGACATTTCTAATGTAAAATTATGTAATATCATTCTTATAATTAACAGAAATAGGTGCAGACCCTTGTGTTTTGGTTTTGGTTCTAATACAATATTATTGTTTTGGTTTTGCCAAAAAATCATTGTGTGTTTGGTTTTATTTTTTAAAAAATGGTCAAGAACAGGTAAAATCATGTAAAAGTTGTTGGACGCCGAGGAAGATGGCAGCATGGAGTCAGAGCTCTGCTCGTTCTGACCCTATCTCACCAGATCCGCTCTTCCCACTTAGTGCCGCTCGTCTGTCCTGCCGCTACAAATTGACCTAACCCCCCAGAGCGGGTGTTCCCGGCGTTTCGCGGGGTCGCGGTGCCCGGAATCGGACCACGCGGCCTAGCGCCACTGCAGCCGCGCCCTGGAGTATTGGGACCGAATCCCCGTCCCCTCCAGCTTACCTGTAACACCGGCAGGATTTATAACATCCGCTTGCAGAGTGCACCCAGGACGCGTACTGCCTCCGGAACACGTGGGGACACCGCTGATCGGGTTCCTGAAGCCGCAGACCTACTATTAAGAGCAAGTACCCTGCAAGATCCTCTTGGTGAATATACCTGCTAGACGCCGGAGCCATTTTGCAGCCACAAGTTGATAAGGTACTTCACAGTATCACATCAGCCAAATCATTATAATACAAAAGGGGACGTCACATAAAAAACACAGAAAGCTTGTATATGTTTAACCCATCCATTCTATTGCATATAGCTGAATGTACTTTTGAAACCCCCCATATATGAATGTGCTTTTGAAACCCCCTATATATATATATATATATATATATATATATATATACACATTCCAAAAGGTCCGGTACTCAAAATAATATTGTTACTTAGCTGGTTGCCCCCACTGAAATGGTGAGATATATACAGATTGTAAGTGTGGCACTCCACGCAATGAACACACAGGAAACGGCTTGTAGAAAACGGTTAACGTTTCAATGCATCAGCATTTTCGTCAGAACAAAGTGACAATACAAAAAACATACCTCATATACATAAGCACAATCACCCAGTGATAATCAGCATGCTTGCTAAGGCGCGACTGCACGCCCGAGCTCCGGCATCTCCCTGATGACGTCATCACGTTGCTCCATCAGTGACACAATCCCATAACCATAGCAACAAAGTTTTTTTTCTTATATATAGCACAATTTTCTCTGCACATTCCGGCTGATTATATGTTTATTTGCACGTTGTGGATCACTATGAAATATTGGTGTTGATTATCTAAGCTGCATGTACAAATTTTGCTTCAATATATTTGTGTTCTATATATGAACGGGACACCTATGCTGTTATAAGCCACTGTGTATAGCGCATTTTTTGACACAGGCGGAGTTCGAGAGTGAGGATATCAGTAGTGGCTATGTACATACTGAATACACTATTGGAGATGTACATTCATACTCTGAGTCAGATGCAGAAGCAATTTTGTCTAAATACAAACCCTGTGGCCAGTTGGAGAATGTTCCAGTCGATGACTTGTACTATGAAATCCTTAAATATTAAAAAAGAGAAATTGACTATTTTTTCCATGGGTCCACACCAGGGTTGCCCACCTTTAATATTCTCTTCCCGGGAGAAGCCCGGGTAAGAGAAGCAGCAGGGGACAGACGGGGGCGGGGCTTGACGATTCGCGTCATTAAGCCCCGCCCCCTAGCGGTAAAATTGCCGCGATTGGGCACAATTTACATAGGGGGCGGGGCCAAATGCTGTGATTCATCCAGAATCACAGCTTAAGCTCCGCCCCCTTCACGGAGACCCGCGATTGCCACGGGTATTCTCCTAATTCTGCCCACTTCACTAGGAAGTGGGCAGAATGCGGGAGAAATGCCTACCCTTCCGGGGGTGCGGGGGGTTACCCGAAAAATCGGGAGCCTCCCGCGAAAACCGGGAGGGTAGGCATGTATGGTCTACACTCAGCGAGTACTATAGGGCTAAGAAGATCCCGAGGGGTCTGAGGGTTAAAAATTGCCCTACTATAGGTAAAAATGACCCAATATTTTGTAAACGCTGGGTTAGCATTTTAAACAAGTGTTCGTTTGACCTTATGCTCCTGATTATTAAACAATCCACTAAGGAACTCAGGGGGTCATTCAGACCCGCTCGTGAGAGGCAGTACGCTCGCAAGCGGGTCGATGTTCCCCCACTGCGCATGCGCACGACGGAGGGAGCTCCGTCGTGCGCATGCGCGAGACCCGGCGAGCGACGGGCTCTCCATCGCTCCGGGTCTCGCACCAAAGGGGGCGTGCCTGCCAGACGGAGTCGCTCCCATGGGACCATCATCGCGACCATCATCATGGACGCTCGCTATAGCTGTGGGTGGTAACCCACAGCTATGCAAGAGTCCATGAGGACGCTCCAAAAAAAGGTAGGAGGGCCCTGATTCAGAGCGTTCAGCTCTGAATCAGGCCCTCAATTTGGTGAAAGAAAAAATGGAGAACTTTGAAGCGACACACTATGTGAACTTAGAGAATGATCCCGAAACTAAATGGCTTGAAAAGCTTAATTCACAAATATAGCTGTACAAACGTGATATTCTAAAATTAAAAAAGAAAAACGTACTAAAGTGGACCTTGACTTGAGGGCAGAAAACCATTTTTTAGAAGAAACCGGCAGAAGTGGCATGAATCAGATTCACCGTATGAACACACATAGTCAGATAGTGAATATGAACAACCTGGCGCGAGAAGAAGGAATAAACAGCGAGTGTACCCTTTAGGGATGACTACCAGATCCCAAGAGGCAGGCGGAGGTGCCACACCAGAAGGGGTGGGCAAAATAAAAGGAAGAGGAAGTGGGAGAAAGCAGCCGATGCCCCGCAAGACCTAGTGGTAAACCTATCAAGCTATACATTATCCAGCACAGAATTAGCGGTATTAAACAGAGGTTTGTCCTTTGTACCCACGGTGAAAATGGACCCCCTACAATGGCAAATTGAGCAATTTGCCTTAAATAGACAGCTGAAATTGAAAGAGTATTTTGCCAAACCCCATGATAAAAGTCAGAGTGATGTTGTGCAGTTACCAGCTAAACTGCAAAAGTTACAGCCTAGATCCACGTTTGAGCCATTATCGTCCAATGCATCCATTAAGACATTCATGAGACTGCTACAAATGGAAGTGGAAACCACTGTAGCTGTGTTGCCCCCTACACGCTTTAATCTTTCTAAAATTGAACCGCAAGAACTGATGAATCTAGCCAATAACAACCAGCTGGTATTTCACCCTGCTGACAAGGGTGGTGCGCTGGTCATCCAGGATCTTTGTAAATATAAACAACAGGTGAACCAGCATTTGCTTGATGTAAGGACATATGAACCTTTACCTATGGACCCTACGAAATCTGTCCTTAGTAAATTGACCGAGATACTGGATACTGCAGTACAGCGAGGAAGTCTATCTAAATGCATACGTGATGCTTTAATCCCCTCATATCCTGTGGTACCACTGCTGTATTGTACGCCGAAGATACATAAAAGTTTGGTAGATCCACCAGGGCGCCCCATAATCACAGCCAGGGGATCTTTACTGCAGCCGACAGCTGTATTTCTTGATTCATTGATGCAACCATGCATACGGAGCCACCCACATTACCTTTTGGATACGTCAACTTTACTTAGGAAACTGGTTGAACTCCCTGTATACAATGAAGAGATTTGGCTATGTAGCCTGGACGTGGGGAGTTTATACACTATTATCCCTCATGGGGAAGGACTTGCAGCCAGTAGACAGTATTTGATGAATCATCCACTATATCAAGGACCACAAATTGATGTGGTTATAGAATTGTTGAATTTGCGCTGTCCGTGCCGTATGATCGATCATGTCCCCCCCCTATTTAGGGGTGGTAATAGAGATAGATTGCTAATGTAGCGTGAGACTAGGTGGATACATCGCCTGGATACTATGGCACCCAGAGGGCTTAATGAGCAACTTGGCTTAGGCTCATTTCTGTAGGATTGGTGTAATAGTTACATTTGAGTGTAAGATTTATGCCCTAGGTCTCTATTTTCATCAATATAGCCAGCGCTTTAGGTGTCATAATGGGTATTGCATGTGCCGTTATAGCTATGTGTAGGCGGTACATATGTAGTGTTCTAGCACTTGGCATGATGTTTGCTGAGTGCCAAATATTTGATATTGATAATACTATTGCAGTATGTATGGTGTAGCAATGTTTGTTCTCTGTTTGTTAGTCTGTGTATATTGTTACTATGGTTGCTATGGTTATGGGATTGTGTCTCTGATGGAGCGACGTGATGACGTCATCAGGGATATGTCGGACCTCGGGCGTGCAGTCGCGCTTTAGCAAGCATGCTGACTATCACTGGGTGATTATGCTTATGTATATAAGGTATGTTTTTTGTATTGTCACTTTGTTCTGACAAAAATGCTGATGCATTGAAACGTTAACCGTATTCTACAAGCCGTCTCCTGTGTGTTCATTGCGTGGAGTGCCACACTTACAATCCGTATATATATATATATATATATATATATATATATATACTCACTTTTTATCTGCCCTTTTTTTGAGGAACTGTAAAAATATCAGTTTTTACCACCAGATGGTGCTATCATCCATTTCTTCAAGTCTCTTCATAACCAATTGAAATGTAAAATCTCCTATACAGTACCTAAGATCACGGCCATTTCTAAGCAACATCTTTCATAATACTAATATATTACCCTGGTGAAACTCACTAATATAATCTATATGGATAAATTTATGGCTCCACCGCCTACTCCTAAGACGCAACGAGCCAGGGGTAACAATAAACGTGCAGACCAGCCCACAGATACGGTGGAAGACATACATCATATGCACAATCCTGAACCCACTACTACACAAAATACAGCAGGATCGGTACCTGTCCCTCTCTTTTATATGGAGGTCTTCAGAGCTATTAGAGAAACAGTGGAACCACTGCTACAAAATCAAGCAGACAAATTCATGGGAGCACTAGCTGATATGAAAACACAAATGTCCTCTATCTCTCAGCAGGTACGCGAAAATGAGAATAGGATTGGTGTCCACTTTCATGAACTCTCAGATTTAAAACAACAAGTCTCTACCATGTCAACTACTCAGCAACAATTATTATCCAAAGTCGACGACCTGGAAAATAGATCCAGGCGCAAAAACCTGCGACTTCTAGGTCTTAAGGAAACAATCAAAGGCACTGACCTTACTAAATTCCTTCAAAATGACCTCCCAGAGCTACTTGGCATCTCGGTGGAACTAAATAATTTTGAAATAGAATGAGCACATAGACTGCGTCCCTTCCGAGACTCTAACACTTCACATCCTAGAGCTGTCATTTTTAGATGCTTAATTTTCCAACACAAAGATCTCATGTGGTCGGCCGCGCGACAGAAAGGCCCCATTCAGTGGGATGGTCAATGCATCCTCTTATTTCAAGACTATTCTGCAGAGGTTGCCAGAGCTCGCAGAAACATGTCTCCTATTTGTTCACAACTCATCAAAACAGGAACTCGTTTCGCTCTCTTATTTCCAGCTAGACTTCGCATTTACTCACCTCAAGGTCCCAAAGATTTTACAGAAGTTGCAGACGCCCAGGCTTTCCTTAATGAATAAAATGAGGCTTCTAACTCCTTCTCAATGGACCATAATGATTAATCCTGTGAAGATACCCCATCTCTAATTTGATACATATACCAGGTTTTCTTTACACTCTTAAGATTTATATATTCTTTGATATAGGGCTATAACCCCATATTTGTGATGTTGCCTCACAGCTACTGTTGTTGTTAATTGTTTTTCAAGATGGCTGTGGTCACTGGTTACAGTTTCATTACTATGTTCACTTACAATGCACGATTTCATTGTACGAACATTTGTTTCTATTTCTTTTTTATTTTTATGTTTGTTTTTTTATATTGTATGAATCACAAATGTCTTAACCTATGTCACTTACTTACCACTCACATTGACCTAAATGTCTCTGTTGTTATGAACATACTTCACACTTGCTGGTACTATAGGGGGATTGTTTCTATTCCCGCTATAAATTTCCACCACTTACATTATCTAATTTCCACAACATGTGATGTCTTCCCACCTTAGATTTTGTACTTGGAACATTAGGGGGAAACATACACCAATGAAGAGGAGACGCATATTGACATACCTTAATAAACTTAAGTCCGATGTCACCTACTTACAGGAGACACACTTGACTCCCACTGAACATACCAAATTAAATACACTACACCATCAGGTGCTAGCATCCTCATCATTTAACTCTAAATCGCGGGGAGTGGCAATTTTATTACGTAAAGGTATCCAATACGACATCCATTCCACTGATGTGGATCAAAATGGCCGATATATATTTTCATGGATGTCACCTTAGACGGCACTAGATACTGTTTATGCAATGTTTATGGCCCCAACATATACGACAAATCTTTTCTCTTATGACTAATTAATAAATTATATTCCTTTTCAGATTCTAAAATCATATTAGGGGGCAATTTTAATCTGGCAGCTTCCTCGGTATTAGATAGGAAGATTTCATCCCGTACCCCTCCCAAACAACCAAAAATAGGCTTAAATGATATGGCTACAGAATTAAATTTATTAGATATGTGGAGAACGAGACATCCCACTGATTTAGAATACACATTATTCAGCCACTCACAATGCTTTTTCTAGACTTGATTACTTCTATTTATCTAACTCATTGTCTCCAATGGTTGTCAACACATCTATTGAACCCATAGCCATCTCAGACCATGCCCCTGTTTGGATTGATGTTCAAGGGAAGTTCTTTTAGGATCCTACACCCAGTGGCAGTTCCCAGTGAAATTAGCTTCTTCACTTAAATTTAAATCAATGCTGGAATCAGCTTAGGCCACATATGAGATGAATAACCAAGCACATAAAGACAATCCAGGTTTATATTGGCAACCTGCTAAGGTAGTAATAAGGGGATAAATTATTTCCTTCATGAAAAAATATAGGGCTGAACAGGATGCTACTTACAGATCCGCACAAACATCCTTAACATCTGCTTTTCAAGCCTTAAAGACTTCACCTTCACCATTAACTAGAGCTACATATAATGAGTGCAAATTATACTTTGACCAAATCCTCACCCAAATGGATGACAAATATATTTATTCGGGTAAGCTACATTTTTTCCGGCATGGCAATAAGCCTAGCCGGCTTCTTTCAAACATGCTAAGGGGAAATAAATCACATAATATCGCAGCACTTAGAGACGAACATTTCATCACACACTTCAAAGGAGAAGATATAGCAAACATTCTCTTTCGTTACTATCAAAATCTCTACTCCCAAGACCCAATAGATTTTACGCAAAGGGATGCTTTTTGGGAATCACATACTTTGCCGCAGGTTTCCTCCTCACAGGCTGAGAACCTGGTTGGCAAAATTACTCATGAAGAAGTTGACCAAGCTATTAGATCTCTCAAATCTTTCAAAGCCCCTGGCCCAGATGGTCTTAGCGGAGAATTCTTCAAATTGTTACGTCCCCAAATCATAGAAACTTTAACCAATTTATTCAATTCCATAATGTACAACAGATCGATCCCCAATATTTTAATTCGGCCACTGTGAAAGTCCTTTTAAAACCAGGTAGAGATCCTCTTCTTCCCTCCTCATACAGACCCATTTCTCTACTTAATGTAGACTATAAATTGTTGACAAAAATTTGAGCAGAACGGCTCAAGTTGATCCTCCCATCCATCATACATGCCGATCAAACTGGGTTTATATGGGGCAGAAACTCAGTTACAAACATCAGAAAAGTTATCTCGATTTTGCAGTCCTTGCAGGATGATGGAGCGGGTGATCCCGAGTTTCTGTTGTCTTTAGATGCAGAAAAAGCGTTTGATCTGGTGACCTGGGATCACCAGTTCGAATCTTTACGCCGTTTTGGGGTGCCCGCCTTTTTCACTGAAACTATAATGTCCTTATGTACCTCCCCCCTTACCCAGATCCACACCAACAGATATTTATCACCTCCTTTTTATATACAGAGAGGGACAAGACAGGGCTGCCCACTCTCTCCCCTCCTGTTCGCAAATGCGCTTGAGCCGCTAGCGATAGCAATAAGACAAAAACTGGAGACAAAGGGCATTCGTATCAGAGACCAAGAATGTAAACTGTCTTTATTTGCAGACAATATGATGCTCTTCATATCTGACCCTCTATGCTCAATTCCCACTCTTTTAGGCATAATTGACAAGTTTGGCTCTTTCGCAGGTTATTGTATCAATGTGAATAAATCTGAACTGCTTCCCATTAATGCACCTACCTTTCTAACCTCATATCCTCATATAGCTACTATTTTTACTATTGCTACACACTATCTTAAATACCTAGGTATATTTATACCGGCACAACTAGCTTCTCTTTATACTGTCAACTTCACGCCGTTGCTAGATAAATTAAACTCCCAACTCCAAAATTGGAAAGACCTTAAACTTTCTCTCCTCGGATGAGTGACAGTGGTGAAGAGTGTGGTATTTCTAAAACGAGCATACGTTTTACAAACTTTACCCATTACATTAACAAAAACAGATATATTGAAGTATACACAAACTTTTTTAAAATTATTTGGAAGTACCAGAAGCCTAGGATGACCCGATTTCGAGCCTATTTACCAAAACACAAGGGAGGTTTGGGTGTTCCAAACATTTCTGCCTTTGTGAAAGCTGTTTTATTTCGTTACATAACAGACTGGCTTCTGCACACTGACTACTATACTAACCCCGCTTTGGAGCAAACTTTATTTTACCCCTATGCCCCAGCTGCTCTGCTACACTCCCCGAAAACAAACATTCCTATATCATTTTGTTCTAATATTCTGTTTTGGGACACCTACACTGCATGGCTGAGGGTCAACATACATTTAAAGAAAAATCCTTCTTCATCCCCATATATCCCCTTATGGGGCAATCCAAGCCTCATTCCCTCTCTTGACAGTCCCCTATTTAAATCATGGAGTCGAAAAGGCATCATGTCCATTAGGGACGTATTCGACCCAGGTGGCTTTATACTTTCTTTTACACAATTACAAGATAAATTTGGTATCCCACGCTCACAATTTTTTATGTTTTTACAAATGCGCCATTTTATACAATCATTAGATAATCCCCTGTGGGTCTCAGATAACGCAGATATTATGTCCCGTATTTTATCTATGTTTCGCTCAACCAAATTCAGAATAGCACACCTTTATAAACACCTGATAGAAGTATCTATGCATGCTTGGTCAACAATTGCTGGAGCATGGCATACAGAAATTCTCAAGATATGTGATTTTGAGTCAATTATCGTGAACTTGGACTGTGTCTTACCTTGCCTCAAATCGGCACGATTACAAGAAATCCATTTAAGAATTTTAAATCGCACATACATATCCCCTGCTCAGAGGAAACATTTTGTACCATTGGAGGAAGGAAACTGCGTAAAATGTATTTGTTCTAATGCCTCCCTTTCGCATAACCTTTGGTATTGCGGAAAAATCCATAGATTTTGGAATAAAATTTAATATTACTTAAATTTCACATTACACCTTAAATTATCCAAAAATGTGGCAGCTTTCATTTTTGCGGACTTCTCAATATGGGAATCAGAATCCTCTTTTGATGTAGATTTATGGAAACCTTCCCTGAGGGTCATGGTTACAGTGGCCAAACAACTCATTCTTAAATATTGGAGTCTAAAGTCAGCGCCCACTTTAAATGAATGGAAAACCACACTGCTAGAGGTTATTTACCTGTTAGGAGCTGCACTGCTGCCAGTCTTCGGGCGTTGGGATTTCAACCGTCGGACACAGGTCCGGCTGTCATTCATACCGATCCCGTACATTACACAGTGGTGATTCATACCTTGCACCTGTGGCTACTATAATAAAAGCAGAAGTGGCTTCCCATGGGATACTCTTTCTACTAATCACGTTTCGGACAGGCAGTTCCAGGGGGAGGAGTTCTCCCTCCGTGTGACTGCCAGTCCAGACTGCCATTAGCAGATAAAGTGCTTCGCTTTTCTTATAGTAGCACTATGCGGCTTCTAGGAGCTGCAACTAATGCAGCCCCAAGTCAATTCTGAATTTGAGGCCTGATTCACAGATGTATATACAGTGTAATGCTGATATTTACACAGATTGAGTGATTGTTTTCCATTGAGCATGCGTGTAAGCGATTGTTTTGCAATTATGCCTGCAAAGAGGAATCACTTGCAAAGTGAGTGACAGGCAAGCATCATTTGGGGTTGGTAATGGGGGGTGGCTAGGCAAACGCAGGCATGTCTGATTGTTTAAACGCCATTTCATGGGCATGTATAAATTAGCCATTACAATCTCCTTTGCAGCTTGAGAGACCACTCCATGTCAGGAGAGCTGTAGTATTTGTCTGTTCAGACTAGGCGCATATGCTGCATGGCTGCCTGACCTGCATCGATGTTAACGATGTTTACGCTGGTGTGTGACATTGGACGGATATGAGAAGGCAGCAGTGGGCGTCCCTATACTCGGGTAAGCTTTGGATACATAGGCATATTTTCGCAGCAGCATTCCGTGCAAAATCGCATATGTGAGTGCATTAGTGTACATCTCTGAATCAAGCCCTTAATGCGCATGCGAGAGGCTGGATCATGTTTCTTTCCTGTCCTTTTCATTCACGCATGTGCAGTAGGGGCTGGACTACGGCCGAAGCAAGGGGATGCTGCAGCCTGGGCAGCCCTTTCACAAGATAAAGGCGAAAACCACTGCCGATCACTATAATATTATTAATGTTAATTTATAGTTATTTACTGTTAATTTTTTATGACCACCTCACAACTGTCAATATTTTTTTTCACTAATATTGTCCAAAGGCTGCATCAAGCTGGCTGTCTAAAATTATTGATAAAGTGCATAGCAATTTAACATAAGATATGATACCTAAAGAATATACAGTAAAATAAATAAGTCAACACACAGAAATTAAAAGAAAAGAGAAGAGGTCCAGTCATTTTATTATTTATGAAGTTACTTATATAGTGCCAGGAGATTCTATTGTGCATTACAATTGGGAACAATATAGTAATAAAACAAGACTAGGTAATACTAGTAACAAACAGAGGTAAGAGGGCCCTGCTCGCAAGCTTACAATGTATAGATTAAAATAGATAATGTGGACACAATACCAGCATGTGCAACAGGCAGAAATTATATGGTGGCATAATTGAAGAAAGGTCTTCTAAAATGCAGATATTGATGCTGAAAAGATTGTATTATTATTATTTATTTATAATGGCACCACGATATGATCACTCAGCGATAACGATATCGCTGACTAATCGACCTGCACCTTCCCGGTGTGCTGCATGATCGATATCGATCATCCAGCACACCACCAACCCACCAACGACCTGTGATCAACGATCGCGGTTCCCTATAGTAACCTGGTCAATATCGCATTGCGATCACAGCCTAACATAAGGACGTCCACTTAACCTTACTCACTTGGGCAACCTAGCGAAACAATCTGTAACATCGGACCCATACGGCAGGTCAGGTCTCACTCAGGAATTGCTAAATTCAGCACACACTATAAGGCTTCAGGCTGCATGTGGCCATGAAGTTGATAATGTATGCATGCCCCTGCAACAGAGTTGTAACGCACTGGCATGCCTACGTTCGCCCGACCACCCCCGTCACCACCCACAAACGGCACTTCCTGTCAATCACTCTGTGAAGAGTTTGCATAAGCCTCTGCAAACGCACTTCCTATCGCAATTGCTAGTTCACGCACGTGCACTGCGATGCATATGCATGCGCAATGCGATTTAATCAACCGTTTGTATGCGTATTAGCTACTGTGTTCCTTGCTGAATCAGGCCCTATGTGTGTGACCACATACATCTCTACCCGGATTATTGACATACTGACCGGCCACGTGAGAATTGTCAGGAGCCAGAGACAATCAGCAGCTGCTCTACATTTAGCGGCTGTTGAGTGGCAAACCTGGTGATAGGGTCCCCTGGCTGTGGCATTACATCCCAACCAGATTTGAGTCCGCTGCTTGTTTTAAAAATAGGGGGGACCCCTAAGCATTTTTCCCCCCCCTAATTTTAAAACCAGGACTGGTCAGCAGCCCAGTGATGGTTTCTAATATACGGGGTAACCCTACTAATTTTTCCCTCCTTTATGTTTAGGAACCAGGACTGACTGAGCAGTACAGGGCTGGTTATGCTTTTTGGGGGGGACCCTACGTAATTTATTTTTTAATGTTAAGCCTTGTTTTACAGGTAGAACACACAAGCAGCCTTCATATATCTACCTGATATGTGAAGGCTGCTTGTTCGGTAGAGTTGAGCAGAGAATAATGTAAACTCGGGTGATAAATCTCTATCTAAACTTGCTACTCGGTTTAGAAATCGCAATCTGCTTCACCATCTTCCAACTCGATCACAGCTAAACTCACTTCTTAGTACATTTTAGAGTTTCAGAGGCATCAAATCACCCGAATTTCATCTATGCAAATCGAGTTAAAAAAAAAAAAACTCGATCAGACTCGATTCTTACCATTTACAGTCATTAGTAGTTCTGGTCAGTCTCAGATCCATGTTCGCATTTATTGGACTCTGTATCAAGAATTTTAGTATATTTAACCTGGTCTTTTGTTCACTTAAATATGTGTAAAACAAAATGTCCATACGTTATAAGTTATAACTATTATTCCAATAGTTTGTGACAAAAAAAAATGTTATTCCTTACCTCAACCAATATACATAAAGCAAAATTGTTTAAACTACAGTAAACTTAAGAGTGTTCTTACTTGGAAGAGTACAGAAGGTAACCAGTGTCACCAGAGATGAACAAAGAACAGTAGGATAATTCATATAAAAGTATATTGTACAGTACTTATAATTATCAATTATTCAGCACAGTATATTATATCTGGGGGTATGGAGGAGTTACGGATATGGAAGGGTTTCCCAAGTAGGCCCATATTGACTACCAATACTTGGGTTGAGGCACTGATAGGAGGGTACATCACCTAATGGGCATTCAAAGGTGGGTACATACTAGGGGTGTGCACCGGCCACTTTTCGTGTTTTGGTTTTGGATCTGGATCTTTCTTCGTGTTTTGGATCTGGATTGGTTTTGCCAAAACCACCCTTCCGTGTTTTGGGTTCTGGGTTTTGTGTTTTGGATCTGTTTTTTTTTTTAAAAAAGCATAAAAACAGCTAAAATCACAGAATATGTAGGTTTTTCTGCTCCTATGCTATTATTAACCTCAATAACCTTAATTTCCACTCATTTCCAGTCTATTCTGAACACCTCACACCTCACAATAGTGTTTTTATGTCCAAAAGGTTGCACCGAGGTAGCTGGATGACTATGCTAAGCAACACGAGTGGGCGGCACAAACACGAGACCCATCTAGGCGTGATACTGCAGTGGCAGACAGGATGGCAGTTTGAAAAACTAGGCACCAAACTACATAATTCAAAAAAAAAAAAGAGGTGCAAGATGGAATTGTCCTTGGGCCCTCCCACCCACTCTTATGTTGTATAAACAGGACATGCACACTTTAACAAACCAATAATTTCAGCGCCAGGGTCTGCCACACAACTGTGGCTGAAATGATTGGTTCGTTTGGGCCCCCACAAAACAAGCTGCCAATTAATCTGTCCCTGCACAAACGGGCTCTACGGAGGCAAGATGTCATCGTCATCCTCCTAATCCACCGATTCCTCACCCTCTTCAGTGTGTACATCCTCATCCTCACAGAGTATTAACCTGTCCCCACTGGAATCCACCACCACAGGTCCCTCTGTACGTTCTGGAGGCTGGTCTCCCTGGAAGAGCTGATAATCACCATCATCTTCTCCACATTCTGTGGAAGCAACCTCCTACGCCTTTTGCTGACAAGGTTCCCGGCTGCACTAAACACTCTTTCGGAGTACACACTGGAGGGGGGGCAACTCAGGTAAAATAGAGACAGTTTGTACAGGGGCCTCCAAATTGCCTCTTTTTCCTGCCAGTACAGGTATGGACTGTCTGACATGCCTACTTGGATGCTGTCACCGATGTAATCCTCCACCATTCTGTCAATGGTGACAGTATCATATGCAGTGACAGTAGACATGTCAGAAATTGTTGCCAGGTCCTTCAGTCCGGACCAGATGTCCAAACATGGTCCTGCCTGCCCTGCATCACCGCCAGCGGGTTGCTTAGGATACCTAAGTTTTTTCCTGGCAGCCCCAGTTGTGGGAGAAAATGAAGAAGGAGCTATTGACGTGTCACGTTCTGCTTCAGCTGACAGTGTGTTCACCAGCAGGTCTTTGCACCTCTGCAGGCTTGTGTCGGCCGGAAATAGAGACACCACATAGGCTTTAAACCTAGGATCGAGCACGGTGGCCAAAATGTAGTGGTCTGATTTCAACAGATTGACCACCCTGGAATCCTGGCAAAGCGAATGAAGGGCTTCATCCACAAGTCCCACATGCCGAGCGGAATCGCTCCGTCTTAGCTCCTCCTTCACTTTCTTCAGCTGCTTCTGCAAAAGCCTGATGAGGGGAATGACCTGACTCAAGCTGGCAGTGTCTGAACTGACTTCACATGTGGCAAGTTCGAAGGGCTGGAGAACCTTGCACAACACGGAAATCATTCTCCACTGCGCTTGAGTCAGGTGCATACCCCCTCCTTTGCCTATGTCATAGGTGGATGTATAGGCTTGTATGGCCTTTTGCTGCTCCTCCATCCTCTGAAGCATATAGAGGGTTGAGTTCCACCGCGTCACAACCTCTTGCTTCAGGTGATGGCGGGGCAGGTTCAAGAGTGTTTGCTGGCGCTCCAGTCTTCGGCACGCAGTCGCTGAATGGCGAAAGTGGACAGAAATTTTTTGGGCCACCCAAAGCGTCTCCTGCACGCCCCTGTCGCTTTTCAGAAAATTCTGCACCACCAAGTTTATTGTGTGAGCAAAACATGGGACGCGCTGGAATTTGCCCAGATGTAATGCCCGCACAATATTGGTGGCGTTGTCAGATATCACAAATCCCCAGGAGAGTCTAAGTGGGGTAAGCCCCTGGGCGATGATTTCCCGCAGTTTCTCTAAGAGGTTGTCGGCGGTGTGCCTCTTACTGAAACCGGTGATACACAGCGTAGCCTGCCTTGGAACGAGCTGGCGTTTCTGAGATGCTGCTACTGGTGACGCTGCTGCTGTTGCTGCGTAAGGTGATACATCTACCCAGTGGGCTGTCACAGTCATATAGTCCTTAGTCTGCCCTGTTCCACTTGTCCACATGTCCGTGGTTAAGTGGACATTGGGTACAACGGCATTTTTCAGGACACTGAGGACAATTTTTCTGACGTTTCTGTACAGTCTCGGTATCGCCTGCCTAGTGAAGTGGAATCTAGATGGGATTTGGAACCGGGGACACACTACCTCCATCAATTGTCTAAATCCCACTAATGGCAGATACCGGACGCACGTCTAACACCAACATAGCAGTCAAGGCCTCAGTTATACATTTTGCTTCAGGATGACTGCTGTCGTACTTCATCCTCCTCGCTAAGGACTGTTGGAGGGTCAATTGTTTAGTAAAAGTAGTGGTGTTCCTACTTCCTCTCTGGGATGATGAACGACTCCCAGCAGCAGCAACAGCAGCAGCGGCAGCAGGAGGCGTAGCAATGCAGGATCCTCCGGAGGAATCCCGGATAGGAAAGTCAGTCATGCCAGTGACATGGCCTGCAGGACTACTTCCGATCCTGACTAAGGAGGAAATTGACGAGGAGGGAGTTGACGGTGTGGTTTGCAGGCGCTTGGATACAACAGGACAACGGGATTTAGGTGTCCCTGGACTGCTTACGGTCTTAGCCAAAGTTTCTGAACTTGACAGTAACTTATTATGAACACGCTGCAGGTGCCGTATAAGGGAGGATGTTCCTAGGTGGTTAACGTCCCTACCCCTACTTATTCCACCTTTACATATGGTACATATGGCAAGACAGTTGTTGTCCAGATTTGGATAGAAATATTGCCAGACCAAAGAGGTGGAATGTTTGGTCTTCTGCCCAGGCATGACCGTGATGGGCTTTTTCATCCCACGGACAACAACTGTCTCCCCCGGAGCCTGATTTAAACAAACCACATCACCATCAGAATCCTCCTCGCCAACTTCCTCCTCAGCGCCAGCTACACCAGTATCCTCATTCTGTTGTACTTCAACAGTGACATCTTCAATTTTCATATCAGCAAATGGACTGTGGGTGCTCCTTTCAGCACTTGCAGGGGGTGTGCAAATGGTGGAAAGAGCCACCTCTTCCCGTCCAGTGCTGGGAAGGCCAGGCATCGCAACCACCACCACACTTGGACTCTCCTTGGGGATTTGTGATATCTTCTTAGAAAGCACAGTTCTTCGCTGTGCTTTTGCCAGCTTAACTCTTTTGATTTTTTTAGTGGGAGGAGGGCTTCCATCGTCATGTGAAGCTGAACCACTAGTCATGAACATACTAGGGATCGACCTTAGCCTTTCCTTGCCACTCCGTGTCGTAAATGGCATATTGGCAAGTTTACGTTTCTCTTCAGATGATTTAAATGTTTTTTTCAAGGTCATTTTCCTGAACTTTGTCATTTGGGATTGTATGTGCCCTCTACTATGACATTGGGCATCGGCCTTGGCAGACGACGTTGATGGCATGTTATCGTCTATGTCATGACTAGTGGCAGCAGCTTCAGCACTAGGAGGAAGTGGTTCTTGATCTTTCTCTATTTTATTTTTATCGGAGAAAGTTTGGTCCTCCATTTATGTTATATCGATTTGATATATACGTGCGGCTAAACACAGAAAATATATATTTTTTTTGGTTTGGACTGGAGTGTACTTTGGGGGTTACAGCACCCTTTAACAGTCAAGCCAGCCGGCCCTTTACTTATGACACAGGCGCACGCTTGGCACTAATTTGTTGATGCACGTGCGGCTACTGCGCACACAATTCACAAACACAGAAAAAATATTTTGTTATTTGGTTTGGAGTGTACTTTGGGGGTTACAGCACCCTTTAACGGTCAAGCCAGCCGGCCCTTTACTTATGACACAGGCGCACGCTTGGCACTACTTTGTTGATGCACGTGCGGCTACTGCGCACACAATTCACAAACACAGAAAACATATTTTGTTATTTGGTTTGGAGTGTACTTTTGGGGGTTACAGCACCCTTTAACGGTCAAGCCAGCTGGCCCTTTACTTATGACACAGGCGCACGCTTGGCACTACTTTGTTGATGCACGTGCGGCTACTGCGCACACAATTCACAAACACAGAAAAAATATTATTTTTTTAGCACTTGGGGGAAGCACCCCTGATGGACAGAGCACCCCTTGGACAACACTACAGCACCCCTTTAGGACTGGGACACTGCACAGGACTTTGGAGTGGACACAGCCCCTATGGAGAACTGACTGCACAACACAGTCCAGCCAGCCCCTATGGACTTTGAAGTAGTGGACACAGCCCCTATTAACAACAGCAGCACAGCACAACACAGCCAGCCCCTATAGACTTTGAAGTAGTGGACACAGCCCCTATGGACAACAGCAGCACAGCACAGCACAGCACAACACTACTCTGCACTACACTACACTACACTACACAGCCCAGCCAGCCCTAACTCCCACCCTCCCTCTTCACTGTCCACAGCCGAGTGAGAAAATGGCGCTGACGCGGGTACCTTATATAGGATCCAAAACCCGCGAGACCTGGAAGGCGGGATGATGACGTTTTGCCTCGATTTCAGATCCGAGTCAGGCGGGAAAAGTCGAGCCTGACTCGGATCTGCCTCGGATCAGGGGGGCTCGGGGGGGTTCGGATTTCAGAAATCCGAACCCGCTCACCCCTAGTACATACTAGACGTTAAGGAAGTTGGCAACTTGGTGTCCATGTATATGTTAAAGGGGGGGTTATACTGTGGTCAGTGTTTGTGTTTGTGCCTATAAAAAAAGAAATTGCTGCAGGTGAGTGCTGGTGTATTTGGATTCCTTAACATTTATAAATAATAATGAATATTTAAAGAAATTAGGGGGATTTGGGAAACTGGCTGTATCCTTATAAATCACATTCTTCCTCCTTGAACATGGTATTCTTAGATTCTCTATCAGTCTCCATCTGTGTCCTCTGTCTCCATTCACATTATTACACTGTACATACAGCTCATGTCTCTAAATATATTATCAGACTATACACCTCTATAGCAGAGTGGTACCATATATGTGAAAAATATCACACACACAAACATACATACTGTGCAAACTTACTCATACTGGGGTTGAGGAGAGGAGGAGACTGGCTATATGCAGCATGTGCAACAGCTCTCCATCAGCTTGTAGACAGAGCGCTCGCTCTGAAACAGGGCCGTCCCTGCTCCTTTTTGGAGCAGCATCCTGGCCGCTCGCATAGCTGTGGGTGACCACCAAAAGCTATAGCGAGTGGCCGCGACCATCGGGCTTGCGACGAGACCCTGCGGTAGGGTCTCGCTGCCGCAAGCCCAGGAGTACTTTTGGCTCTATCAGAGCCAAAAGCACTCCCATCAGTGGGGCCGGCCCCAGACAGTAGGCGTTCCCATGGGAACGCCTCCGTCTGGGCAGCCACGCCCCCAGCATGCCCACCAAAGGGGGCATGCTGTCAAGCACCATCGACAGCACTCCCCCTTTGGTGCGAGACCCATAACGACGGCTTAGCAGAGACAAAGCTGTTGTCAACAAGAAAAAAAAAATTGGTCTGTTAGGGTTGGTTTCTGGGTACTCAGAAGTCTCATTGTGTGCACCACTGACCTTCTATGTTATCATCCCTATCATTCTTATACCTTCCATAGTATCAACCTCCCCATTGCATTTCAGAAAGCTCCTATCAAAGTCTACTCTCCTTGGAGCCCAGATATTAGAGCAGGTGTGTATGTATAATGGGTGCAGGGTGTGAGGTGCACACGGGGTCCAGGGGAGGCCTGCACCGCACACCCTGCACCCATATTATGTAAAACTTACCTCTCCAAGGTCCCGTGTCGGGTCTCCCAGGACTGCTCAAATGCCGGAAAATGGCAGCTGAGGACATTATTCCAGTGTTTTGCACATGCGCTGTAAGGAAATCGCTGGGAAAATGGCAGCTGCACCATTTCCCCGGCGATCTGTGCATGTGCAATAGACTCCTGGCACACTCTAGTGCCTGCCCAGAGTCTACTGATCCTGCGGCGGCCGGCCAGCCGCAGCAGTCGGCTGCCGGCCGCCGGAGTGAGAGAAGTTTTGCCTATGTGGGGGAGTGTTAATCTGCCTTTGTGACCTGTGAGACCCAGACTAGACAACTCAGAGAATAACATGTCAATGGCTCCCTGGATTCAGGGGATTCACTATGCACTCATATACTCCTATACTTACCTCTCTGCCAAGTCCTGATGCCCTAGGTCATTGATCATAGCTGAAAGACACATATCATTATGGGAAGCAGAGTGACACAATGCTTACTACAGCTGCCACATAGCACTGGGGTCATGGGTTTGACTACAACCATGGACCTATATGTGTTGAGTTTGTATGTTTTCACTTTGTTTACATGAGTTTTCTCCAGGTGCTCTCGCTTCTTTCCAGAATCTGTTATAATAACCTGAGCTACTATTGTGTAAGACTTCTAGAGTCACACTGGCGATGTCTGCCAATAACAGCCCCCTGTTGTTCCCTTAGAGCGGAGAATGCACAATGATACTTAGGTCGCCGTCTGGACTTATGCTCAAAACAGTAGAGGCTTACACAGTAGTTTAGGTATCGCTGGAGATGTGTACAGTTAGGAATTTGGCTGAAGTAGTTTAGGTATCGCTGGAGATGTGTACAGTTAGGAATTTGGCTGAAGTAGTTTAGGTATCGCTGGAGATGTGTACAGTTAGGAATTTGGCTGAATAGTGGATTTGATATACATAAGAATGCCTGAGCCACTAATTCGATGCAAAGAAAAGTGGCTGGGTAGCTGGCTGTATTGTTATGCTAACCACACCACAATTTAAGTCGGGCGCTAATTAAAGAGAAAAATAAATAGAAAAAAATAGCAGCACACACCTGTAGGTTTGTGTAGACCTACAAAAAAATGACTATCCAAAGATGATGCACTAATAAACAGATTAAATAAAAATATTTTATATACCTTGACATGACAGAAATGAAAACCGAGACGCCAATTATGATATGTTCAAAAATACAATTTATATAAAAAACACAATACCAATATTACTATAAAATATATAATCATACATAAGATATATATCTCATATAGAGACCACACTAGAAATCCCTATATAGCTGTATAAATACCGTAAATGAAACACTGAATCAACAGTGCAGAGGATTTCCTTACAGGGCATCAGTTTTAGTTGAATTTTTGTATCAAAGTCATATTTCTTACTGGACTTGTATACGGGTTCCTTTAGTCCTCATAAATCAGACCTCTAGAACTGTAGCAGTAGGAGAATCACTGTAAATAGTGGTGCTTAAAATATAAGAAAATAGGAAGTCCCAACTTCAGGGCAGAAATTCAGTCAGCTCATGACCGCCTTTATCCAGCCGCCATAGTAATCCAGGTATTAAGGGCTTCGTCTCCACATATAAATTAGGGGTGTGCACCGGCCACTTTTCGTGTTTTGTGTTTTGGTTTTGGATCTGGATCTTTCTTCGTGTTTTGGATCTGGATTGGTTTTGCCAAAACCACCCTTCTGTGTTTTGGGTTCTGGGTTTTGTGTTTTGGATCTGTATTTTTTAAAAAAAAAGCATAAAAACAGCTAAAATCACAGAATTTGTTGGTTTCTCTGCTCCTATGCTATTATTAACCTCAATAACCTTAATTTCCACTCATTTCCAGTCTATTCTGAACACCTCACACCTCACAATAGTGTTTTCATGTCCAAAAGGTTGCACCGAGGTAGCTGGATGACTATGCTAAGCGACACGAGTGGGCGGCACAAACACGTGACCCATCTAGGAGTGACACTGCAGTGGCAGACAGGATGGCAGTTAGAAAAACTAGGCCCCAAACTGTACATAATGCAAAGAAAAAAAAGAAGTGCAAGATGGAATTGTCCTTGGGCCCTCCCACCCACCCTTATGTTGTATAAACAGGACATGCACACTTTAAGAAATCAATCATTTCAGCGCCAGGGTCTGCCACACAACTGTGGCTGAAATGATTGGTTCGTTTGGGCCCCCACAAAACAAGCTGGCAATTAATGTGTCCCTGCACAAACTGGCTCTACGGAGGCAAGATGTCATCCTCATCCTCCTCATCCACCGATTCCTCACCCTCTTCAGTGTGTACATCCTCATCCTCACAGAGTATTAATTCGTCCCTGCTGGAACCACAGGTCCCTCTGTACGTTCTGGAGGCTGGTCTCCCTGGAAGAGTTGATAATTCATTTTATGAACATCATCTTCTCCACATTTTGTGGAAGCAACCTCCTACGCCTTTCGCTGACAAGGTTCCCGGCTGCACTAAACACTCTTTCGGAGTACTCACTGGAGGGGGGGCAACTCAGGTAAAATAGAGCCAGTTTGTACAGGGACCTCCAAATTGCTTCTTTTTCCTGCCAGTACAGGTACGGACTGTCTGACATGCCTACTTGGATGCTGTCACCGATGTAATCCTTTAACAGACAGACGCACGCTTGTCGCTGCTGCTTTGAGGATTCAAGTGCGGCTACAGCCCACACAATTCACAAAGACAGAAAAAAAAAAAGAATATTTTTATTGTTTGTGGAGCACACTTTGAGGGTTACACCACCCTTTAACAGACAGACGCACGCTTGTCGCTGCTGCTTTGAGGATGCAAGTGCGGCTACAGCCCACACAATTCACAAAGACAGAAAAAAGAAGAAGAATATTTTAATTGTTTGTGTAGAACACTTTGAGGTGTTACAACCCTTTAACAGACAGACGCACGCTTGTCGCTGCTGCTTTAAGGATGCAGGTGCGGCTACAGCCCACACATTTCACAAAGACCGAAAAAAAAAGAACAATATTTTAATTGTTTGTGTAGCACACTTTGAGGGTGTCACCACCCTTTAACAGACAGACGCACGCTTGTCGCTGCTGCTTTAAGGATGCAGGTGCGGCTACAGCCCACATATTTCACAAAGACCAAAAAAAAAAGAACAATATTTTAATTGTTTGTGTAGCACACTTTGAGGGTGTCACCACCCTTTAACAGACAGACGCACGCTTGTCGCTGCTGCTTTAAGGATGCAGGTGCGGCTACATCGCACACAAGTCACAAACACATTAAAAAAATAGTTTTTTATTTTTTGGAGCACTTTGAGAGTTACACCACCCTTTAACAGACAGACGCACGCTTGTCGCTGCTGCTTTAAGGATGCAGGTGCGGCTACAGCCCACACATTTCACAAAGACCAAAAAAAAAAGAACAATATTTTAATTGTTTGTGTAGCACACTTTGAGGGTGTCACCACCCTTTAACAGACAGACGCACGCTTGTCGCTGCTGCTTTAAGGATGCAGGTGCGGCTACAGCCCACATATTTCACAAAGACCAAAAAAAAAAGAACAATATTTTAATTGTTTGTGTAGCACACTTTGAGGGTGTCACCACCCTTTAACAGACAGACGCACGCTTGTCGCTGCTGCTTTAAGGATGCAGGTGCGGCTACAGCCCACACAATTCACAAAGACAGAAAAAAGAACAATATTTTAATTGTTTGTGTAGCACACTTTGAGGGTGTCACCACCCTTTAACAGACAGACGCACGCTTGTCGCTGCTGCTTTAAGGATGCAGGTGCGGCTACAGCCCACACAATTCACAAAGACAGAAAAAAGAACAATATTTTAATTGTTTGTGTAGCACACTTTGAGGGTGTCACCACCCTTTAACAGACAGACGCACGCTTGTCGCTGCTGCTTTAAGGATGCAGGTGCGGCTACAGCCCACACAATTCACAAAGACAGAAAAAAAAGAACAATATTTTAATTGTTTGTGTAGCACACTTTGAGGGTGTCACCACCCTTTAACAGACAGACGCACGCTTGTCGCTGCTGCTTTGAGGATGCAGGTGGAATCTAGACGGGATTTGGAACCGAGGACACACTACCTCCATCAATTGTCTAAATCCCACTGCACTAATGTCGGATACCGGACGCACGTCTAACACCAACATAGCAGTCAAGGCCTCAGTTATACGTTTTGCTTCAGGATGACTGCTGTCGTACTTCATCCTCATCGCTAGGGACTGTTGGAGGGTCAATTGTTTAGTAAAAGTAGTGATGTTCCTACTTCCTCTCTGGGATGATGAACAACTCCCAGCAGCAGCAACAGCACTAGGAGGAAGAGGTTCTTGATCTTTCCCTATTTTATTTTTATCGGAGAAAGTTTGGTCCTCCATTTATGTTATATTGATATATATACGTGCAGCTAAAGCGCACACAAACACAGAAAATATTATTTTATTTTTGCTGGAGAGTAGTGCACTTTGTGGGTTACACCACCCTTTAAGAAATGAGCCAGCCGGCTCTTTACTTATGGGACACAGGCGCACGCTTGGCGCTGCTCCTTTGTTGATGCACGTGCAGCCACAGTGCACACAATTCACAAACACAGAAAATAATTTTTTTTTTGGTTTGGACTGGAGTGTACTTTCGGGGGTTACAGCACCCTTAACGGTCAAGCCAGCCGGCCCTTTACTTATGACACAGGCGCACGCTTGGCACTACTTTGTTGATGCACGTGCGGCTACTGCGCACACAATTCACAAACACAGAAAAGAATTTTTTTTTAGGTTTGGACTGGAGTGTACTTTCGGGGGTTACAGCACCCTTAACGGTCAAGCCAGCCGGCCCTTTACTTATGACACAGGCGCACGCTTGGCACTACTTTGTTGATGCACGTGCGGCTACTGCGCACACAATTCACAAACACAGAAAATAATTTTTTTTTGGTTTGGACTGGAGTGTACTTTCGGGGGTTACAGCACCCTTTAACGGTCAAGCCAGCCGGCCCTTTACTTATGACACAGGCGCACGCTTGGCACTACTTTGTTGATGCACGTGCGGCTACTGCGCACACAATTCACAAACACAGAAAATAATTTTTTTTTAGGTTTGGACTGGAGTGTACTTTCGGGGGTTACAGCACCCTTAACGGTCAAGCCAGCCGGCCCTTTACTTATGACACAGGCGCACGCTTGGCACTACTTTGTTGATGCACGTGCGGCTACTGCGCACACAATTCACAAACACAGAAAATAATTTTTTTTTTGGTTTGGACTGGAGTGTACTTTCGGGGGTTACAGCACCCTTAACGGTCAAGCCAGCCGGCCCTTTACTTATGACACAGGCGCACGTTTGGCACTACTTTGTTGATGCACGTGCGGCTACTGCGCACACAATTCACAAACACAGAAAATAATTTTTTTTTTGGTTTGGACTGGAGTGTACTTTGGGGGTTACAGCACCCTTTAACGGTCAAGCCAGCCGGCCCTTTACTTATGACACAGGCACACGCTTGGCACTACTTTGTTGATGCACGTGCGGCTACTGCGCACACAATTCACAAACACAGAAAATAATTTTTTTTTTGGTTTGGACTGGAGTGTACTTTCGGGGGTTACAGCACCCTTAACGGTCAAGCCAGCCGGCCCTTTACTTATGACACAGGCGCACGCTTGGCACTACTTTGTTGATGCACGTGCGGCTACTGCGCACACAATTCACAAACACAGAAAATAATTTTTTTTTTGGTTTGGACTGGAGTGTACTTTCGGGGGTTACAGCACCCTTAACGGTCAAGCCAGCCGGCCCTTTACTTATGACACAGGCGCACGCTTGGCACTACTTTGTTGATGCACGTGCGGCTACTGCGCACACAATTCACAAACACAGAAAATAATTTTTTTTTGGTTTGGACTGGAGTGTACTTTCGGGGGTTACAGCACCCTTTAACGGTCAAGCCAGCCGGCCCTTTACTTATGACACAGGCGCACGCTTGGCACTACTTTGTTGATGCACGTGCGGCTACTGCGCACACAATTCACAAATACAGAAAATATATTATTTTTTTAGCACTTGGGGGGAGCACCCCTGATGGACAGAGCACCCCCTGGACAACACTACAGCACTCCTTTAGGACTGGGACACTGCACAGGACTTTGGAGTGGACACAGCCCCTATGGAGAACTGACTGCACAACACAGTCCAGCCAGCCCCTATGGACTTTGAAGTAGTGGACACAGCCCCTATTAACAACAGCAGCACAGCACAACACAGCCAGCCTGTATGGACTTTGAAGTAGTGGACAACAGCAGCACTACACTACACTACACTACACAGCCCTAACTCCCACCCTCCCTCTTCACTGTCCACAGCCGAGTGAGAAAATGGCGCCGACGCGGGTACCTTATATAGGATCCAAAACCCGCGAGACTCGGAAGGCGGGATGATGACGTTTTGCCTCGATTTCAGATCCGAGTCAGGCGGGAAAAGTCGAGCCTGACTCGGATCGGACTCGGATCGGGGGGGCTCGGGGGGGTTCGGATTTCAGAAATCCGAACCCGCTCACCCCTAATATAAATGCACAGCTCCAGCTCCGTGTAGTAAGACTTCCAACTACAGTCAGATAGAGTCCGGCAAGGTAAATAGCAATATAGGTAATAGAGATATGACTGACGGGTTTTCGCTTCCATTTAGGAAGCTTTATCAAAGAGCATGGATCATGTATTGTTATGCTGAGGTGATCTGAATGGCAGGGTCAGGGGTAGATGTGACTGCTCCACGGTAGAATAAGCGGCGAGATCATGGGTTGATGTCATAGCACTTAGGTGGTATGAGCGGCTGGGCAGCAGGTTGATGTCGCCACACTGAGGTGGTGTGAAAGACTGGGATGCAGGCAGGGGCATTTCTAGAGAGGAGGGGGCCCGTGTGCAGTCTCCGACATGGCCCCCTCCTCTCCGCCCGGCAGCCGGCAGTGCACTGAACTGTGCACGGCCAGCGCCGGAGTTATAGACTCTGGGCACTAGTGTGTCCAGAGTCTATAGTGTATGCATAGGTCACCGGGGAAAATGGCCACGGTGGCCATTTTAACTGTATAGCGCATGCGCAAATGACGGGAAAATGGCAGCCGCAGCCATTTTCCAGTTGTTTTACAGCAACGGACCCCCGCGCCAGCGTGGGAATTCAGAGAGGTAAGTAATATTATGGGTGCAGAGTGTGCGGTGCGGGAAGCACGGGCCCCTGGGTTCAGGGGGGCCCCCCACCCCTGGATGCAGGCTATTGTTGCAGCACTGAGGTGTTATGAGCGGTTGGGCCGTAGGCTGATGTTGCAGCACTGAGGTGGTATGAGTGGCTGGGCCGCAGTCTGATAACAATGTTCCCAGGATAACTGTGCATCAGGTAATGAAGGCAAGACTGGAATGCAGACAAGATTCATAGGATCACGGCAGACCATCTGACTGGCAGAGATTCCTCACAATCATGAACAAGACCAGGGACTTACACACAAGGCATAAGCTATAACTGGCAAGAGAGGAGTGGCCCTGACTGCCTTATAACAGAGAGAATCACCAATGAGCACTGGAGAGACTCCTGATTGCTTAGTTAAGGCAGCTGCAGTGCTGCACATAAGCAGACCTTCAATAGGAGCCCCAGCAGCCACCCGGCTTCCTGGTATTCCAAGAATGGAGGGCACCATCCCAGCCTGGTGTCCCCAGTGCCTGGTGACCAGCGTAACCATCGGACCCGCCGGCCAGAAGACTTGGCGACAACCGGGACCTGTGAAGTAACCAAGCCGCGGTAGCGGCTTGTTACAGTACCCCTCCCCCTTGAGGAGGGGTTAAATATCGACTAAAGCCAGGAATATCCAGGAATTCCCTGAAAAAAGATATTTTACATTCTGGTGCATGCAGAAATCTTTCTGCATGTTCTCTCTTCTGGACCATAACCAATGGATCAAAAAGTGTACCTGCCCCCCATACAAATTTAGGGGCCAAGATTTTTTCCACAACATATTCAGGATGTCCTTGAACTACAACTGTAGAAGGTCTCCTGGGATATCGGACCCTGAATTTCCTGCAAAAGAATGCTGGTTTCAAAAGAGAACAATTAAAGGTATTATTAATTAACTTCTGTGAAGGCTGGTTTGATGTTTCTTGTTGAAAACCATTTCCAATGTTTTTCAGAAGAAGTCATAGGGGTAAATTTACCCCTAAGACTTCTTCTGACAAACATTGGAAATGGTTTTAAGTTGATGATGAAGTAAGATGGGAGTTCTATTAAGAAGTTATGTTCCACATAGCAACCAATCAAATTCCAGGTATTATCTTCTAGAAGGTGCTACATAAATGAGAAACAGAATCTGATTGGTTACTATGGGCAACATCACTTCTTAAATAGAACTCCCATCTTAGTAAATTTACCCCTTAGAGTGAAAGGAAGCCAACTGAAGAGCATGATGCACCTTTCCCCAAATGGCCTTGAGACAGGAGACTGTATCGGAGACTCTTTGGACAGGCTAAAAAAACCATTAGATCTGGGATGAAATCCAGTCACATACATGAAAGGAGATGTTGCAGTGGAAGTATGGCAGGAATTGTTGTACGCAAACTCCGGTAGAAGTAAATGCTCAACCCAGTCATTGTGGCATTTGGAAATATAACATCGGAGATACTGTTCAAAGGACTTGTTAACTCCTTCAGTCTGCCTGTTAGAATGCGGGTGACACCTGGAACTGAACATTGATGTTCAGAGCAGAACGACTTCCAGAAGTGGGCATTAAATCGGGTCTCTCTCTCCGAAACTATGTTTTGTGGCAGACTGTGCAATCGGATTATAGGTAGATTATGGGTAATAGAATGAAATAAGCCATCTTGCTGAAATGATCCATCACTATCCAGATGGTGTTACATTTCGAGGACAGCAGAATGTCCACGATAAAATCCATAGCAATATGCGACCATGGTTTAGAAGGAATAGAGAATGGTAAAAGACGGTCGGCAGGCAGAGTACCAGGAGTCTTGCTCTTGACACAGGTTTCCCAGGCTTGCATGAATTAATGACATCATACATAATAGAAGGCCACCAATCTCAATGGGACAATAATGTAAGAGTCTTGAAAATACCCAGATGTCCTGAAGTTCTCCTGGAATGAAAGTCGGTTAAGACTGCACCTCTAAGTATTTCAGGAATGAAAAGAAGCCCAGAATAAGTTCCTGGAGACACCTGAGCCTGCATGGACTTAGGGCCTCATTCAGAGCTGGATGCTATTTGCGCTTGCTCGTTCAGAAAAAGGGGCCGGATATTTAAATAGAGTGCTTACTCTTTGCGGTCTGTTGACGCCTCTATGTCTGAGCGAGCGAAAGAAATATGCGCTCGCTATTTTGTAAAAATGCCCCCTGGCCATTCGCATCATACGTCATCTCAGCTATTTATTAGATTAATCGAGTACATCGAAAGACATCTGAACTGCTCGCAGTGCTTGTGCCCCAATGAACCACGGGCCTGTCTGAACCCCTGGGCAAGGGACAGGTGTACCCTTTGTACCCCCCTGTCACCGGGCCTGCAGATGTGTCCACAAACATCTATCCTCCATGCGCTACAAGTCATGCTATACATAACGCATGAGCGCTGTGTGACTCAGTAGCGCAGACCATCTTTGTGTGCGACTTTTTACCTTCAAAAGCATATTATTCACACAGAGATGCAAACAGAATGCACAAGAAACTTCTGCTGATTAAAATGATATGTGCCATGCCTATATTCTGTGTGCGACTGTGGGTGTTTCTGCATGTGGAATGCAATGTGAAATGCTACAATACACTGTCAGCAGCTGTGACACTGTAAGCAGGGGCGGATTGGGCCTGAAAACCAGCACGGGAAATTTCTGGAAGCAGCCCTAATGGGGGTGGAGTCTTTGAGGGGCGGGGTCTGTTAAGGGGGGGTCTGGTGACTGGGCAGGGTGCTGTCTTCTCAGAATCAACAGCTTTGCCAAAAAAGAAACTGCCATATATATATATATATATATATATGTATATACACACATATATATATATATATATATATATATATATATATATATATAGATACTGCATATATTAATATATATTAGATAAAGTAAATGTGTGTCTATAAAGTAAATTTACATAATATAAGGGATCGGCCCACATATATTATATATATATATATATATATATATATATATATATATATTAGGGGTGAGAGGGTTCGGATTTCTGAAATCCGAACCTCCCCGATCCCCCCCGATCCGAGGCCGATCCGGGTCAGGCTCGACTTTTCCCGCCTGACTCGGATCTGAAATCGAGGCAAAACGTCATCATCCCGCCTTCCGGGTCTCGCGGGTTTTGGATTCTATATAAGGTACCCGCGTCGGCGCCATTTTCTCAATCGGCTGTGGACAGTGAAGAGGGAGGGTGGAAGTTAGGGCTGGCTGGGATGTGTAGTGTAGTGTAGTGTTGTGCTGCTGTTGTCCACAGGGGCTGTGTCCACTCCTCCAAAGTCCATAGGGGCTGGCTGTGTTGTGCTGTGCTGCTGTTGTCCATAGGGGCTGTGTCCACTCCTCCAAAGTCCATAGGGGCTGGCTGTGTTGTACTGTGCTGCTGTTGTCCAAAGGGGCTGTGTCCACTCCTCCAAAGTCCATAGGGGCTGGCTGGACTGTGTTGTGCAGTCAGTTGTCCATAGGGGCTGTGTCCACTCCAAAGTCCTGTGCAGTGTCCCAGTCCTAAAGGGGTGCTGTAGTGTTGTCCAGGGGGTGCTCTGTCCATCAGGGGTGCTCCCCCCAAGTGCAAAAAAATAAATATTTTTTCTGTGTTTGTGAATTGTGTGCGCAGTAGCCGCACGTGCATCAACAAAGTAGTGCCAAGCGTGTGCCTGTGTCATAAGTAAAGGGCCGGCTGGCTTGACCGTAAAAGGGTGCTGTAACCCCCAAAGTGCACTTCAAACAAAATAAAAAAATATTTTCTGTGTTTGTGAATTGTGTGCACTGTGGCTGCACGTGCATCAACAAAGGAGCAGCGCCAAGCGTGCGCCTGTGTCCCATAAGTAAAGGGCCGGCTGGCTTGTCCGTTAAAGGGTGCTGTAACCCCCAAAGGGCACTCCAAACAAAATAAAAAAATATATTTTTTTGTGTTTGTGAATTGTGTGCGCAGTAGCCGCACGTGCATCAACAAAGTAGCGCCAAGCATGCGCCTGTGTCATAAGTAAAGGGCCGGCTGGCTTGACCGTAAAAGGGTGCTGTAACCCCCAAAGTGCACTTCAAACAAAATAAAAAAATATTTTCTGTGTTTGTGAATTGTGTGCACTGTGGCTGCACGTGCATCAACAAAAGAGCAGCGCCAAGCGTGCGTCTGTCTTTTAAAGGGTGGTGTAACCCCCAAAGTGCACTCCAACAAAAAGAAAACATTTTATTCTGTGTTTGTGAATTGTCTGCACTGTATGTGCATCCTCAAAGCAGCAGCGCCAAGCGTTCATCTGTCTGTTAAAAGGTGGTGTAACCCCCAAAGTGCGCTCCACAAAGAATAAAAAATTCTTCTTTTTTTCTGTCTTTGTGAATTGTGTGGGCTGTAGCTGCACGTGCATCAACAAATGAGCAGCGCCAAGCGTGCGCCTGTGTCCCATAAGTAAAGAGCCGGCTGGCTCATTTCTTAAAGGGTGGTGTAACCCACAAAGTGCACTAGTCTCCAACAAAAATAAAAAATTATTTTCTGTGTTTGTGTGCGCCTTAGCCGCACGTATATATCAATATAACATAAATGGAGGACCAAACTTTTTCTGATAAAAATAAAATAGGGAAAGATCAAGAACCACTTCCTCCTAGTGCTGAAGCTGCTGTCACTAGTCATGACATAGACAATAACATGCCATCAACGTCGTCTGCCAAGGCCGATGCCCAATGTCATAGTAGAGGGCACATACAATCCCAAATGACAAAGTTCAGGAAAATTACCTTGAAAAAAACATTTAAATCATCTGAGGAGAAACGTAAACTTGCCAATATGCCATTTACGACACGGAGTGGCAAGGAACGGCTACGGTCTTTCCCTATGTTCATGACTAGTGGTTCAGCTTCACAGGACGATGGAAGCCCTCCTCCCGCTAAAAAAATCAAACGAGTTAAGCTGGCAAAAGCACAGCGAAGAACTGTGCATTCTAAGAAGATATCACAAATCCCCAAGGAGAGTCCAAGTGTGGTGGCGGTTGCGATGCCTGACCTTCCCAGCACTGGACGGGAAGAGGTGGCTCTTTCCACCATTTGCACGCCCCCTGCAAGTGCTGAAAGGAGCACCCACAGTCCACTTGCTGATATGCAAATTGAAGATGTCACTGTTGAAGTACAACAGGATGAGGATACTGGTGTAGCTGGCGCTGAGGAGGAAGTTGGCGAGGAGGATTCTGATGGTGATGTGGTTTGTTTAAATCAGGCTCTGGGGGAGACAGTTGTTGTCCGTGGGATGAAAAAGCCCATCACGGTCATGCCTGGGCAGAAGACCAAACATTCCACCTCTTTGGTCTGGCAATATTTCTATCCAAATCCGGACAACAACTGTCTTGCCATATGTACCATATGTAAAGGTGAAATAAGTAGGGGTAGGGAAGTTAACCACCTAGAAACATTCTCCCTTATACGGCACCTGCAGCGCGTTCATAAAAAGTTACTGTCAAGTTCAGAAACTTTGGCTAAGACCGTAAGCAGCCCAGGGACACCTAAATCCTGTTGTCCTGTTGTATCCAAGCGCCTGCAAACCACACCGTCAACTCCCTCCTCGTCAATTTCCTCCTTAGTCAGGATCAGAAGTAGTCCTGCAGGCCATGTCACTGGCATGACTGACTCTCTTATCCGGGATTCCTCCGGAGGATCCTGCATTGCTACGCCTCCTGCTGCTGCTGCTGGGAGTCGTTCATCATCCCAGAGAGGAAGTAGGAACACCACTACTTTTACTAAACAATTGACCCTCCAACAGTCCTTAGCGAGGAGGATGAAGTACGACAGCAGTCATCCTGAAGCAAAACGTATAACTGAGGCCTTGACTGCTATGTTGGTGTTAGACGTGCGTCCGGTATCCGCCATTAGTGCAGTGGGATTTAGACAATTGATGGAGGTAGTGTGTCCCCGGTTCCAAATCCCGTCTAGATTCCACTTCACTAGGCAGGCGATACCGAGACTGTACAGAAACGTCAGAAAAAGTGTCCTCAGTGTCCTGAAAAATGCCGTTGTACCCAATGTCCACTTAACCACGGACATGTGGACAAGTGGAACAGGGCAGACTAAGGACTATATGACTGTGACAACCCACTGGGTAGATGTATCACCTAACGCAGCAACAGCAGCAGCGTCACCAGTAGCAGCATCTCAGAAACGCCAGCTCGTTCCAAGGCAGGCTACGCTGTGTATCACCGGTTTCAGTAAGAGGCACACCGCTGACAACCTCTTAGAGAAACTGAGGGAAATCATCGCCCAGTGGTTTACCCCACTTAGACTCTTCTGGGGATTTGTGATATCTGACAACGCCACCAATATTGTGCGGGCATTACATCTGGGGAAATTCCAGCACGTCCCATGTTTTGCTCACACAATAAACTTGGTGGTGCAGAATTTTCTGAAAAGCGACAGGGGCGTGCAGGAGACGCTTTGGGTGGCCCGAAAAATTTCTGCCCACTTTCGCCATTCAGCGACTGCGTGCCGAAGACTGGAGCGCCAGCAAACACTCTTGAACCTGCCCTGCCATCACCTGAAGCAAGAGGCTGTGACGCGTTGGAACTCAACCCTCTATATGCTTCAGAGGATGGAGGAGCAGCAAAAGGCAATACAAGCCTATACATCCACCTATGACATAGGCAAAGGAGGGGGTATGCACCTAACTCAAGCGCAGTGGAGAATGATTTCCGTGTTGTGCAAGGTTCTCCAGCCCTTCGAACTTGCCACACGTGAAGTCAGTTCAGACACTGCCAGCTTGAGTCAGGTCATTCCCCTCATCAGGCTTTTGCAGAAGCAGCTGGAGAAAGTGAAGGAGGAGCTAAGATGGAGCGATTCCGCTCAGCATGTGGGACTTGTGGATGAAGCCCTTCATTCGCTTTGCCAGGATTCCAGGGTGGTCAATCTGTTGAAATCAGACCACTACATTTTGGCCACCGTGCTCAATCCTATGTTTAAAGCATATGTGGTGTCTCTCTTTCCAGCCGACACAAGCCTGCAGAGGTGCAAAGACCTGCTGGTGAACACACTGTCGGCTGAAGCGAAACGTGACACGTCATCAGCTCCTTCTTCATTTTCTCCTGCAACTGGGGCTGCCAGGAAAAAACTTAGCTATCCTAAGCAACCCGCTGGCGGTGATGCAGGGCAGGCAGGACCAAGTTTGGACATCTGGTCCGGACTGAAGGACCTGGCAACAATTTCTGACATGTCTACTGTCACTGCATATGATACTGTCACCATTGACAGAATGGTGGAGGATTACATCGGTGACAGCATCCAAGTAGGCATGTCAGACAGTCCATACCTGTACTGGCAGGAAAAAGAGGCAATTTGGAGGCCCCTGTACAAACTGGCTCTATTTTACCTGAGTTACCCCCCCTCCAGTGTGTACTCCGAAAGAGTGTTTAGTGCAGCCGGGAACCTTGTCAGCGAAAGGCGTAGGAGGTTGCTTCCACAAAATGTGGAGAAGATGATGTTCATAAAAATGAATTATCAACTCTTCCAGGGAGACCAGACTCCAGAACATACAGAGGGACCTGTGGTGGTGGATTCCAGTGGGGACGAGTTAATACTCTGTGAGGATGAGGATGTACACAACACTGAAGAGGGTGAGGAATCGGTGGATGAGGAGGATGAGGATGACATCTTGCCTCCGTAGAGCCAGTTTATGCAGGGACAGATTAATTGCAGCTTGTTTTGTGGGGGCCCAAACGAACCAATCATTTCAGCCACAGTCGTGTGGCAGACCCTGGCGCTGAAATGATTGGTTTGTTAAAGTGTGCATGTCCTGTTTATACAACATAAGGGTGAGTGGGAGGGCCCAAGGACAATTCCATCTTGCACCTCTTTTTTTTCTTTGCATTATGTACAGTTTGGGGCCTAGTTTTTCAAACTGCCATCCTGTCTGCCACTGCAGTGTCACTCCTAGATGGGACACGTGTTTGTGCCGCCCACTCGTGTCGCTTAGCATAGTCATCCAGCTACCTCGGTGCAACCTTTTGGACATAAAAATACTATTGTGAGGTGTGAGGTGTTCAGAATAGACTACAAATTAGTGGAAATTAAGGTTATTGAGGTTAATAATAGCATAGGAGCAGAAAAACCAACACATTCTGTGATTTTAGCTGTTTTTATGCTTTTTTTTTTAAAAATATAGATCCAAAACACAAAACCCAGAACCCAAAACACGGAAGGGTGGTTTTGGCAAAACCAATCCAGATCCAAAACATGAAGAAAGATCCAGATCCAAAACCAAAACACGAAAAGGGGCCGGTGCACACCCCATATATATATATATATATATATATATATATATATATATATATTAATAATTGATATATACTATATATAATATATTCTCATAATATATATATATATATATATACATATATTTCTATATCATATATATGATACAGATTATGTATATATAATATATATATATATAAATATAATACTACTTTTCTTGTAACTGCAGCTATGCTTTTATACATTATATTATTTATTGATTGATATGTTTAAACAGACAGGCTGACTTACAGAATTGGCTGGATTTGGCAGGTTAGCAGGTCAACGCTGGCTCCTGTGCAGTATAGTAGATCAGCACCGGCTCCTGTGTAGGATAGCAGGTCAGCCCCGGCCCCTGTGCAGGATAGCAGGTCAGCCCCGGCTCCTGTGCAGGATAGCAGGTCAGCCCCAGCTCCTGTGCAGGTTAACAGGTCAGGGCCGGGCACTGGCTCCTGTGCTGTGTGTGCGCAGGGCAAGCGACGGAGAGGTGCCCAGATAGGGGGCGGGACGAGCTGTAGGCGGAGCCATCAGTGGTAAGTGATGGGCTCTGCAAAGGCTAATGGGAGGAGCTGCTGCAGCTGGGCGTACGCAGCAGCTCCCCCATCGTCCATTTTATTTAATGTTTACATCAGTGAGCTACAAGATTGGAGTTGAGCTCCGATCGCGGCAGCCCGGTCAGTGCTGGTGGAGCAGGGGTAATGAAGGGTGGCAGCCCTAAAAGGGAACAAAGAGACTGGCCCAGCGGGAACCAGCCTGGTGTCCCAGCGGCCCAATCCGCCCCTGACTGTAAGTTAGGGTTTCACATGCAGATGCACCTGCAGTTGCACACAGGTAGGCATGTGGCATATCATATTAATCAGTAGAAGCTCTATTCGCATTGCTATGTGAATAAGATGCATTTTAATGGAAAAAGTCAAATGAAAATACACTTTGTGCTACCGAGTCACGCCATAGCATGACAAGCCTAGAAGGGCTGTGTCAAAGTCAAATAATTGGGTATGATCGCTTTACAATTATTATCTGACGATATAATCATCTATAGTCTGATGACGTGTTATTAGGATGCTACTTTGCGTCGGTGCAATCCAATGCGAGCGCACACATGTATTCACATACATACACAGACGCACATATGCGAAATCCACACACAAATGCACACATGCGAACGCATACATATAAAATGGTTCCCACAAATTATAGATAATCAGAGTTATTAAAGGTATTTTTAGCTAATAATTAAGATGTAAGATGTACTTAAAAGAGATCTAAGGTTCAGAATACAGTGGACATGTCATGTTTGGTATCATACTAAATCCCTGTTTATTTGCAGACATCTGTTTCTATCGGAAAAGAAGTTGCATCATGCTTCCGCTAGTTATGGATGATAGGGAGTTATTGAGTAGAATGCTATTTCTTGTATGCAGTGTTGTAGCCACTTTTAACCAGTTCTCCGACGGGAAGATACACAATGTGACCGTTGGAAGACTGATCCATACCCCTGATGACACCGTATGAACTGACCTATGACCAGGTTGACCAGAAGCAAGAACCAATGAAAACCTGCCAACTTGTCCCTTTGTTATCTCTGTAACCTGTAACGTATATAGGCTTGTGTACTGGCTTCAGTGTACAGACATCTTCTTTGCGACCGCAGACTTCAGGGCTGAATGACTGTATACTGGGACTAGTGCGCATGCGTATGTATCGGCTGTACCTATTGTACATTTTCTTGCTTTTTACTCTAATTGTTAAACTTATATCGTGTTACCCCTTTTTACATAAAAATAACTTTTGTGCTTTGGAACCACAAGATTAGACTGGAAAGCAATTCTTTCTAAAGCGACTTGCACCGCAAAATAGCAACTGAACGGCATTAATAGCTGTTTAACCCGCAAGGAGGCTGGATGTACAGTATGTGGACACATCTGTAGTTTTCCATATCTTTGTTCTTGGGAATGGAAAGTGAGTATAACCTTCATTTAGGAAGCTTGGCACCGGGAAACTGGTTGATAGCACAGTCATAAGGCCAATACGGGGAAAGAGTGTCTGCTTTCTTCTTACAGATGACATCTAGGAACACATGGATGGAGCTGGTAATCCTGCTGGAACAGATTGCAGGGCTCAAACAAGGGAAAACAGTTGGTTCTACATCCTGAACTCCAATGAAGGATATTGCCTGTAGTCCAGTCCAGTACAGGATTGTGATCCCGGAGCCATGTTAAGCCCAAAACAATCAGAGCCATAGGACACTAAAGTAAATGAAAGAAAGATCTTCGGAATAAAAAGCCCCTATGGAGACTTGAAGGGGAGGTTTCTGGACTTTCACTTGCCCATTCAGAAAAGGCCACAAATGGAAACTGGACATACTAAATCCTGAGTAGGAAGGCCTGGGCCATAAAATTTCCTGCTGCTCCGCTGTCCAAAAAGGCTGAAGTCATACTCTACCATCAAAAGTAATCAAAACCGGACTTACGTCACTGATAGGAAATTATGATAAATTTAAAATATAACTTTTAATATGAAATCTAAAATATAGCTAGCAAAATATATTTACAAAAAAACACACAAAATATAAAATAAAATATACTATTGATCTCCAAATTCCAATGTTGTCACTATTCTCACCTCAATGGTGTATATATCATTACAAAGATGATATACATTAATATATATGTTGCCCTCCTAAAGGGTCCTCTATTCAGGCCAAATATTATAAATGTATGATACTAATATCATCTATTGGTTAAAATGACTGTGTAAATTAAACCAAATAGGTATACACTGGAAGTGGGTTGATTCAATATAGAGTAGTGTTGTTTATGATTATTCCACCAGATCAATTGTAATATCAATCCTGATGAAGATATACTCAGTAACACTATATATTATTATATGTCAATCAAATATGGTTACTGATCCACTCAATCATTCAATCCCATACTATCGTCTGGGATATTACTCCTCCCCATAAACAATTCCCCTATATAATTAACAGGGATTTCAACACTATATATCCATAATATATAATTAATCATTCACTAATTGTAAACATACTTTATTTAATATATTAATATCCTTGTAACATTATTAATGTGACCAAAAGGATAGGCTTATGTGGCTATATCGATTTTATTCCACTCCATGTGTAATTTTTGTATTTAATACATATTGGCATCAGTGCTCCAAAATACTTTGCTCACACAAGCAATTTATCCTAGATCACATATTAATTGTGTGAATAGTTTAATTCAATACCCAGACGTATCAAGAGGAGTCATATAGTGTCTTGACTGTGTAATTCCTTGACCACCCTTTTACAATGTTGCCAAATGTTGCAATCATGTATCATAGCGCTGTCAGTATGAAAAACTGGATTAACGTAATAGTAATCCTAGTCAGCGTTATTATTATTGATGGTCAAAAGAACTATTGCAGGAGGTTGGTGTATACAGCTCAGCCCAGCGTTAGAATCTTATTTAAAAGGAGTGAGACCTATGCATAGTGGCAGCGTGTATCGCGTGCCGCATGCTTCTGTCCAGCGCTCAAACTCCAATTATTTCAGTACCCATACACAGACAAACATATTAACATTGAAACAAATATTAAAATGTGTATTGCAGCAGCATGTGCCACATGCCACGTGTCATCTGATGCGCGTTTTGCTTACTTATAGAGTCAACCCGTTCACTAGGTTGACAGGTCTCATATACCAGCGGTCAGCCAATCAAATGCATTGCTAGTTGATTGGCATTCCTCATGGCCAATCAGCTGAAATCCTTCCTGATTGACAATCCTAAGGGCCTATTGTACTTGCCTGTCAGTTCCCTTATTGGCTGGTTAATCCACAGTGATAATATGTATAGTAAATAGAGAAGATGGAATCATTCATTGAGGTTAAGCAAATAGAATAATGAATTCTACTAAAGTCTCTTTGTTATTAGTATCCTCAAAACTGTTATGACTCTGATAACCATCATAAGTTATAATCATTGTTATCGTGCTATAAAAAATGATTTATGCTAGTATATATCATTTGTTAAACATATAATAAATATGTGTCAATTATAATATCCCATTGTTATATCAAAAATTCTTCAATTCCAATCTCTTAGATCTAAATAATCATAACAAAAGACTAAACCATCTCATAGGACTACATAGTTATGGCAAAACACTGTATAGGATCAGCTTAATCTATCTAAAATATATTAAATCCTCACAAATTAATGATCTATTTATTGCTTATATTTAATGAACTAACAATATTCATACTTATAACTACTGTGTGTAAAATTCAGTGACTATGGGAAAATAGTGAATCCCATTTAATAGTGATGCTGTGTTATATAATTAATGTGAATATAAACCCTAATACTTTTATTAAGCTACGTGGTCTCTTATAAATATTTATACAAATAATAAATATAAAAATAATGTAACAAAAAAGGTGGAAAAATAATTTGAATAATGTGAAATAGTGCAAAATTAATCAAAACATTACAATACTATAAAAAATAGTGCAATTAATATGTGATTATAGTTAGTTACAATATTATTATTATACAAAAAATACTATTATTACGGTTCATCTTATTCCTGACCAATAATATGTGGACATATTATCAAAATTGTCTCATAGTCTTGATATTATAGATTTGTTCTAGATATAATTATGATTCCCTCCATATAGTGTATAAATATAAACTTCAACTACTCATATAGTATATAGTCTCATATGATCAGTGTCATTATATTTATTGTTGATCTCATTATCCATATTTAATAACAATTCTGATTATACTAGTGCATAAAAACTAATAAATAATAAAAAAATATAAATAAAATATATAATTAAAAATATGCATGACTACTATCTTTATAATTGTTGGTTAATTTGCAAAGTTGGCGTATAGTTGTTAATTCCAATTATTACTAAGAATGTTTACAGAAATGCTCCATAATAAATCTGTTCATTAAGACCCATGGGTTGAAGACCTCCCATCAAGAATGAACAGTGGCTTTCCTTTTTCAAAAGTTCTTGGGTGATGTTACCACCTCTCATGCCCATCCTGAGTTGCTCTAATCCAAACACTCTCAGTCCTATTGGGCTTCCATGAAAATGTCTTGCCACACTAGTTAATTTTTTGAACCTTGCCAGGTCCATCTTGGCATTCTTAATTGTAGTCATCCCTATGTATCTTTTTCCACATAGACATATTATACAATAAACTACCCCTGTTGTATCACAGTTAATAAAATGTCTTATCTTGTGTAGATTATCATACCTATCTTTGAATTCAGTAGGACGTTGCATGTAACTGCAAGCTTTGCAGTTCCCACATTTAAAAGAGCCTTCTACAATTGGTTTCTTATTTTTCATATTTGTAAAATGACTGTGTACTAACTTATCCTTTAAATTAGGTGATCATCTCCAGCTAATCGATGCTCTAGGTCCAAGAGTTCTTTTCAAATCTGGGTCCAATGTTAAAGTGGACCAGTGTTTTTGGATAATATTCTGGATGTCTTGCCACTCCATACAGAAGTCTCCCACGAACCGAACAGTCTGGTCTTTCTTGATAATCTGTGTTCTATTTGGATACAGTAACTCATCTCTATGTCATCTATATACCTCAACCAGATTAATATATGTCGGGTGTATTCCACGTTTGCTTCATTAAATAACATGATCTCCTTCCCCCAACCTAGGTAAATATTGGCATAAGTGGGGGCACAAGCTGCCCCCATCGCTGTGCCACGAATTTGCAACAAGAATTTATCGTTAAAAATGAAAAAATTCTTGGTCAAAATGAGGTTTCAGAAGATCCATTAAAAAATATCCAAAGGATGTAATACCCTCTTTATCCAGATAATATTTCACTGATTCTATACCCTTCTCATGTATGATGCTAGTGTACAGGGATTCGACATCGCATGTTGTGAGTATCACCCCTTCCTCCACATGTATTTCGTTTAATTTTTGTAACACTTCCATAGTATCTCTAATGTACGATGGTAACTCAATAACAAACTTCCTCAAGTGAGTGTCAAAAAAATTGCTAGCTTTTTCTATCAGACTTAATACCTGATACAATTGGACGTACAATTGGACGTCCAGGAGGGTTTTTATCATTTTTATGTATTTTCGGAAGCATATAAAATGTTGCTATCACTGGTTCTACTACCTCCAGAAATCGATATTCAATTTTAGTGATAGTGCATTTATCCAGGGCTTTTTTGATTATATTCTCATATTGTTTTTTATAGTCCTCCAATGGAATGAAAAATAGTTGTTTATAGCAATGAACCTTCATTGATTTAGTATCTAGAGATCTTGATAACTTATGGACTGATAGATTAAAACATGTAAGATCTAGTAATAATCTTAGCAAAGAAGAAACCGTTGCCCTCAGAAAAATACAATCTTGGGACGATGTCATAATTAAACCCTCAGATAAGGGGGGCAACGTGGTACTTTGGTCAAGAGAAATATATTGTGGAAGCAAACAAACAACTAAAAGATCCAGCTTGCTATAAACAACTATTTTTCATTCCATTGGAGGACTATAAAAAACAATATGAGAATATAATCAAAAAAGCCCTGGATAACGGCACTATCACTAAAATTGAATATCAATTTTTGGAGGTAGTAGAACCAGTGATAGCAATATTTTATATGCTTCCGAAAATATATAAAAATGATAAAAACCCTCCTGGACATCCAATTGTATCAGGTATTAAGAGTCTGAGAGAAAAAGCTAGCAATTTTTTGGACACTCACTTGAGGAAGTTTGTTATTGAGTTACCATCGTACATTAGAGATACTATGGAAGTGTTACAAAAATTAAACTAAATACATGTGGAGGAAGGGGTGATACTCGCAACATGCAATGTCGAATCCCTGTACACTAGCATCATACATGAGAAGGGTATAGAATCAGTGAAATATTATATGGATAAAGAGGGTATTACATCCTTTGGATATTTTTTGATGGATCTTCTGAAATTCGTTTTGACCAAGAATTTTTTCATTTTAAATGATAAATTATTTTTGCAAATTCGTGGCATGGCGATGGGGGCAGCTTGTGCCCCCACTTATGCCAATATTTACCTAGGTTGGTGGGAGGAGGTCATGGTATTTAATGAAGCAAATGAGGAATACACCCAACATATATTAACCACTTAACTGACGAATTCTTTTTCCAAAAACCGCTCCAAAATTGTCGGTTTCTTTTATGATTGAATTAGGTCAAGAACATAATTTTAAACTTATCCATCACTATTTTATTTGAAAAAAATATTTTTTTTAAAACCCAGTATACCATAAAAATAGCAATTTTTATGTTATACTGTAGTGATGGCCATTGACAGCTGTACCATTGATGGTTCAACCATCGTTAGAAGCCATCAACTGTTTAGCGATTGGGCAAGATCTGTGTAGACCACAACTGTCGATGTTTCCTAAACATCGATTGAGGGCTACCATCGATGGTGCAACATTGATTGCCACCAGCAATGGCAAACCACTTGTTTTCAGTCAGGCCATCGATGTTTACAAACCATCGATGGTTGGTTGCCTTCCCTAATCAGAGGCTCTGCGATATCTATCGATTATATGTATGTATATATATATATATATTCGATATAGATATATATGTTCGATATATATATATATATATATATGTCCGATATAGATATATATATATATGTTCGATATAGGTATATATATATTCGATATAGATAGATATATATATATAATATATATATATTCGATATAGATATATATATATATTTGATATATATATATCTATATCAAACAGATATATATATATGTTTGATATAGATATATATATATATATATATATCGAATATATATATATATATATATATATATATATATATATATCTATATCGAACATATATATATAATAACCATGCAGAGTGTCCACACTTGCAACACCAAAATCAAATTAGGGGTGCTCAATTAAGGCCAAAAAAGCCCAAAAATATAATAAATGAGAAGAATTGGCACTCACCAGGTAGCTGACAAAAAAATTGGTTTTTAATTACCCATCTTGAGGGAGAAAGTGCATAGAGCCATAAAGTGCAATAATCATAGTCTACGTTTCGGTCCAATGGAGGACCTTCTTCAGGACATCACAGCAAACATGTTTCAGCTTAAAAACCAAAGACAGACTGGTCTAGTTTGTTTTGAGAGATAGTGTTTTAATTGTATAAGTCCTTCATTCCAATTTTTGGTTTGTTCACTCATTTCACTTAAATTTTCAGGAAAGATAGTACCCAAATCATCATTCCATTTGTCTCTTCTATTAGTTATCTCTGCAGAAAGGCTGAAACTGGCCATTATTAGTTTGATATAGATATATATATATATAACGAATATATATATATATATCTATATCGAACATATATATATATATATATGTTTGATTATATATTCGATATATATATATCTATATCGAATATATATATATATATATATATCTATATTGAACATATATATATATATATATATATACTGCTCCTGCTTACACACACATGTGTGTATATGTATGTCTATATATATATATATATATATACATACACACACACACATTATATATATATATATATATATATACACACATATATACATATATATGTACATATATATGTATACACACATTTTATCACTATTTTTATATTTGCCCGATCACTGTGGCCAGCAGTGATCGGGACACATGGGGACTTGGGGAGGTGGAGCTGAGGCCAGAAAGGAGTGGGAGGGGCCGCCGGGGTACATAGCAGCAGCGGCGGCTACAAGAGCCTCTGCTGCTGCTGACTACACAGTGATCTTGCTGATCACTGTGATCCGGAGCCGCAGTGGGACGGTGTCCCGCTAGCGGCCCGGCTACATAGCAGCAGCGGTGGCTACCAGAGCCGCTGCTGCTGCTGCTGACTACACAGTGATCTTGCTGATCACTGTGATCCGGAGCCGCAGCGGGAGGGTGTCCCGCTAGCGGCATGGCTACATAGCAGCAGCGGCGGCTACCAGAGCCACTGCTGCTGCTGACTACACAGTGATCTTGCTGATCACTGTGATCCGGAGCTGCAGCGGGAGGGTGTCCCGCTAGTGGCCCGGCTACATAGCAGCAGCGGCGGCTACCAGAGCCGCCGCTGCTGCTTCTCTCACACAGTGATCATACTGATCACTGTGATCTGGAGCCGCAGCGGGAGGGTGTCCCGCTAGCGGCTCCGCTACATAGCAGCAGCGGCGGGTAGCCGCCGCTACTGCCTAGTATTGAAATGGCTGCCCGATCACTGCAGGCCACAGTGATCGGGTCACAGTGATCTAGGGGGGTGCCGCCGGGGCCCGATCACTGTGGCCAGCAGTGATCGGGACACAAAGTAGGAGGCGGTGCAGGTGTAGAGGGACCGGGAGGTCCCTCTGAGATGGGTGGCTGCTGGAAGTTAACTTCCAGCAAGCCGCCCACTGTATTTCTCTGACTGGTCGTATCAGATATGACCATGTCAGGGAAAGCCCAGTCTGGCATGGTCGTATCTGATACGACTTTGCCAGGCAAGTGGTTAATCTGGTTGAGGTATATAGATGACCTACTGATTATGTGGGATGATCCTGAGGACCAATTTAGGGAATTTATTGATCTCTTGAATATAAATGATTTGAATCTGAAACTCACGTACGAAATAAGTAATACAGAGGTTACATTTTTGGATCTTAAAATCCAGAAGACGGAGGATGGGAACATTCAGACTGATCTCTATCGCAAACATACAGCTACAAATAGTGTATTACATCGGTCCAGTTCACATTTTCAGCCGGTATTAAAAGGAATTCCAAGAGGAGAATTCTTAAGACTCAGAAGAAACTGTTCAAATCTGGAATTGTTTATGAATCGAGCAGAAGAATTATCTGATAGGTTAATTAATAGAGGTTACAGTAAGAGGTCAACAGGTAAACAGGTAAACATCAAGCTTCATCGAGGGATAGAGATGGGTTACTGTATCCAAATAGAGCATAGATTACCAAGGAAGACCAGACTGTTCAGTTCATGGGAGACTTCTGTACGGAGTGACAGGACATCCAGAATATTATCCAAAAACATTGGTCCACTTTAACATTGGAACCGGATTTCAAAAGAACTCTTGGACCTAGAGCATCGATTAGCTGGAGACGATCACCTAATTTAAAGGATAAGTTAGTACACAGTCATTTTACAAATATGAAAAATAAGAAACCAATTGTAGAAGGCTCTTTTAAATGTGGGAACTGCAAAGCTTGCAGTTACATGCAACGTACTACTGAATTCAAAGATAGGTATGATAATCTACACAAGATAAAACATTTTATTAACTGTGATACAACAGGGGTAGTTTATTGTATAATATTCACATGTGGAAAAAGATACATAAGGATGACTACTAGACCCCTAAAACAAAGAGTGTTAGAACACGTGGGTACAATTAAGAATGCCAAGATGGACCTGGCAAGGTTCAAAAAATTAACTAGTGTGGCAAGACATTTTCATGACAAACATCATGGAAGCCCAATAGGACTGAGAGTATTTGGATTAGAGCAACTCAGGATGGGCATGAGAGATGGTAACATCACCCAAGAACTTTTGAAAAAGGAAAGCCACTGTTCATTCTTGATGGGAGGTCTTCAACCCATGGGTCTTAATGAACAGATTTATTATGGAGCATTTCTGTAAACATTCTTAGTAATAATTGGAATTAACAACTATACGCCAACTTTGCAAATTAACCAACAATTATAAAGATAGTAGTCATGCATATTTTTAATTATATATTTTATTTATATTTTTTTATTATTTATTAGTTTTTATGCACTAGTATAATCAGAATTGTTATTAAATATGGATAATGAGATCAACAATAAATATAATGACACTGATCATATGAGACTATATACTATATGAGTAGTTGAAGTTTATATTTATACACTATATGGAGGGAATCATAATTATATCTAGAACAAATCTATAATATCAAGACTATGAGACAATTTTGATAATATGTCCACATATTATTGGTCAGGAATAAGATGAACCGTAATAATAGTATTTTTTGTATAATAATAATATTGTAACTAACTATAATCACATATTAATTGCACTATTTTTTATAGTATTGTAATGTTTTGATTAATTTTGCACTATTTCACATTATTCAAATTATTTTTCCACCTTTTTTGTTACATTATTTTTATATTTATTATTTGTATAAATATTTATAAGAGACCACGTAGCTTAATATAAGTAATAGGTTTTATATTCACATTAATTATATAACACGGCATCACTATTAAATGGGATTCACTATTTTCCCATAGTCACTGAATTTTACACACAGTAGTTATAAGTATGAATATTGTTAGTTCATTAAATATAAGCAATAAATAGATCATTAATATGTGAGGATTTAATATATTATAGATAGATTAAGCTGATCCTATACAGTGTTTCGCCATAACTATGTAGTCCTATGAGATGGTTTAGTCTTTTGTTATGATTATTTAGATCTAAGAGATCGGAATTGAAGAATTTTTGATATAACAATGTAATATTATAATTGACACATATTTATTATATGCTTAACAAATGATATATACTAGCATAAATCATTTTTTATAGCATGATAACAATGATTATAACTTATGATGGTTATCAGAGTCATAACAGTTTTGAGGATACTAATAACAAAGAGACTTGAGTAGAATTCATTATTCTATTTGATTAACCTCAATGAATTATTCCATCTTCTCTATTTACTATACATATTATCACTGTGGATTAACCAGCCAATAAGGGAACTGACAGGCAAGGTCAATAGGCCATTAGGATAGTCAATCAGGAAGGATTTCAGCTGATTGGCCATGAGGAATGCTAATCAACTAGCAATGCAGTTGATTGGCTGACTGCTGGTATATGAGACCTGTCAACCTAGTGAACGACCCTATGACTAAGCAACTAAGCGAAACACACGTCAGATGACACGCGGCATGCGGCACACGCTGCTGCAATACACATTTTAATATTTGTTTCAATGTTGATATGTTTGTCTGTGTATGGGTACTGAAATAATTGGAGTTTGAGCGCTGGACAGAGGCATGCGGCACACGATAGACACTGCCACTATGCATAGGTCTCACTCCTTTTAAATAAGATTCTAACGCTGGGCTGAGCTGTATACACCAAACTCCCGCAATAGTTCTTTTGACCATCAATAATAATAACGCTGACTAGGATTACTATTACGTTAATCCAGTTTTTCATACTGACAGCGCTATGATACATGATTGCAACATTTGGCAACATTGTAAAGGGTGGTCAAGGAATTACACAGTCAAGACACTATATGACTCCTCTTGATACGTCTGGGTATTGAATTAAACTATTCACACAGTTAATATGTGATCTAGGATTAATTGCTTGTGTGAGCAAAGTATTTTAGAGCACTGATGCCAATATGTATTAAATACAAAAATTACACATGGAGTGGAATAAAATCGATATAGCCACATAAGCTTATCCTTTTGGTCACATTAATAATGTTGTAAGGATATTAATATATTAAATAAAGTACGTTTACAATGAGTGAATGATTAATTATATATTATGGATATATAGTGTTGAAATCCCTGTTAATTATATAGGGGAATTGTTTATGGGGAGGAGTAATAGCCCAGACGATAGTATGGGATTGAAGGATTGAGTGGATCAGTAACCATATTTGATTGACATATAATAATATATAGTGTTACTGAGTATATCTTCATCAGGATTGATATTACAATTGATCTGGTGGAATAATCATAAACAACACTACTCTATATTGAATCAACCCACTTCCAGTGTATACCTATTGGGTTTAATGTATACAGTCATTTTAACCAATAGATGATATTAGTATCATATGTTTATAATATTTGGCCTGAATAGAGGACCCTTTACGAGGTCAACATATATATTAATGTATATCATCTTTGGAATGATATATACACCATTGAGGTGAGAATAGTGACAACATTGGAACTTGGAGATCAATAGTATATTTTATTTTATATTTTGTGTGTTTTTTTGTAAATACATTTCGCTAGCTATATTTTAGATTTCATATTAAAAGTTATATTTTAAATTTATCATCATGTCCTATTTACTGTAATAATTACTGTCTGAATATTCATACTAATATCCATGAGTGCCCTGTGTAGGAATATTCTTTCTCTTTTTCTTGTTTTGGGACGTTTATAATGTTATAATATCCTGAGCTTCTATTGTGTAAGACCTCTAGAGTCATACTGATGATGTCTTCATGCCAATAACAGCCCCCCATTGTTCCCTTAGAGCTGAGCATGCTCACCGGTACTTAGGTTGCCACCTGGAATTATGCTCAGAACAGTAGAGGCTTACTCAGTAGTTCAGATATTGCTGGAAAAGTGTGTGGCTAGGGATTTGACTGAATAGTGAATTTCGATAAACACAAGAATGACTGAGCCACTAATCAGGTGTGGACTGAAGTGGCTGGGTAGCTAGCTGTATTGTTACACTGAGATGATCTGAATGGCAGGATGGGGAGTAGATGTTGCTGCTCTGACGTAGCATGAGCGGCCAGGCCATGGGTAGATGTCACCATGCTGAGGTGGCATGATCTGCTGGGTCCCAGGCTGATGTTGCAGCACTGAGGTGGTATGAGCAGCTAGGCTGCAGGCTGATGTTGCAGCACTGTGGTGGTATGAGTGGCTGGGCCGCAGGCTGATAATGATGTTCTAAGGGTAACTGTGCAACAGGTGCAACTATAATGAAGGTAAGACTGGAACACAGGACAAAGTTTGGAGAATCATGGAAGATGTCCTGACTGGCAGAGATCCCTCACAATCACAGGTAAGACCATGGACTTGCACTCAAGGCATAAGCTATAACTGGCAAGGGAGGAGTGGCCCTGACTGCCTTATAACAGAGAGAACCACCAATGAGCACTGGAGAGACTCCTGATTGCTAAGTAAAGACAGTTGCAGCACTGCATGTAAGCTGACCATCATTTTATAGCAGCTCCAGCAGCCGCCCAGCGTCCTGATCTCCCTGCAATGGATGGTGCCGTCCCAGCCAAGTCTGGTGACCGATAGAACCATTGGCCCCTCCGAAACGCAGTGTTCCAGTTGCTTAGCAACAACCGAGACCAGTGCAGTAAGCGGCTTGTTACACAATCAAGAAGATACTCTACTTAATTAACATCTGATAAAAAGTGTGTGTCAGGGGGGAACATAGATTGTACACTCCAACTGGTGCTTGGACTAATGTCAATGACTTATATTCTCCTCAAAGCAATGCATATGTAAACACTATTTAAAAATGGTTAATAAATAAAATAAAGAGTCTGGTTAGCGGCACAATAAAGTCTGTGTTTTGTATGCCCATTTATTTCACTTGAATATATATTAACATTAACTACTGTACTTGTTTTCCACTGTCAAAAGTTTCTAACAGCATAATAAAATTACACGGAATAAGGATTAAATTCGTATTATTAACATACTTAGATTATTTTTTAAAAATCAACAATTTTGGGGACATTTATGTAACAAAAAATGTTTAATTCTGTAAAAAAGGCATCATAAATTTTTTTAACTATATAAAACATTTTACTACACTTCTTATAGGACTTCACAGTCATAAAAGAAGAGCTTGCTAAATGGCAACATTTGTATCTAATGTGTTATTGAAACTGCAGTTTAGTGTGATTTTTATTGTAGAATAAATAAATTTAATTATTTTTATATCTGTTTCAGATGATCCCAGTTAGAGTACCCTCCCTCTTTTTATCTACGCTTCAGTGGTTAGTTACTAGATTCGTATGGTTGGGCAGAAGGCCCAGAGTGAGATTTCAGATATTATGTCGCTGCACTAGTGACGGCAGTCTGGGCCTACCAAACTTTCATAAATACTACCTAGCAGCTCATCTAATCCAAGTGGTTCTTGCGCATGCTGATCCTCACTCTAGAGATTGGGTAGACCTTGAGGCACAGTTTATCAACTTTTTTTTCCCTACTCAATCTTCTGGGTGCAGCCCAGAAATAGACATTCTTCACTCAACATTCCCCCTACTCTTCGCTTCTCCCTGTCGATATGGGATTAGTAGAGCTTTCTCATTTGTGCAAAAATGCCGTTATATGACCCCTCTATGGAACAATAAAGAATTCCTACCTGGCTTAGACTCTAAGGGCCTGATTCAGACCACTACTGTACTGATTCATACACTACTTTACCACATACACAATACACCAGCAGCGCCCCTCACACCAGTGGCGTAACTAGGGCAGGGCGAGCGGGGTTCGTGCCCTGGGCGCCGTTGGACCGGCGGCGCGGGGGGGTGCCGCCGGCCACAGTACCAGCCCACCCGCCCTAGATAGCCAGTGTAGCGCCGACCGCAATGAGTGCGGTCAGCGCTACACATTTGCACAGGACCGGCGCTAGGCTTCCAGCGCCGGTCCTGTGCTGCACGCCTGAGCCCGTTCCCTCCCCCTGAGCGCTTGCCCAATAGCGCCAGGAGGCGGGCTCAGGCTGTGCATAACACACACATCGCCGCCAGCGCTGGCGGCGATGCGTGTGTTAAACAGCAGCCAATGAGAGTCAGATAGACTCTCATTGACTGCTGCAGCACCCACTGCAAGAGCCAGACTTCCGTCCGGCTCCTGCAGTGGGTAATGGGACTGACGTCATGACGTCAGTCCCATAATGCTGAGCGCGCCAGCCCGGGTGGACTGGCGGTCGGGAGCGGCGTCGCGGACAGGAGCAGGAGCAGCGTGGAATCAGGTAAGTATATTTTTATATACATTTATTTATTTTTAAACCTATCTGCTCAACGGGGGAGGGGTTGGCTACTACTGGGGGGGACCTCTACTGGGGGTGCCATTGGGAGGACCTATACTGGGGGGGCTACTCTACTGGGGACTACTACTTGGGGGGGGACTACCACTGGGGGCATTCTAAAAGGGGCCTAGTATTACTAGAGGCACTGCACTCAGGGGACCACTACTGGGGGCAATAATAGGAAGGGCCACTACAGGGACCACTGGATAGGGGGGGGTCACTACTGGGAGCCTGCATCAAGGGGACCACTACTACTGGGGGCACTGCATGGGAGGGGGGGACACTACTGCTGGGGGCACTATATAAGGGGCTTACTGCTAGGGGCACTGCGGGGACCACTACAGGGGGCACTAGATAGGGGGGATCACTACAGGGTGCCTGCATAAGGGGACCACTACTGGGAAAACTGCATGGGGGGGACTACTGCTGGGGGCACTATATAAAAGGGCACTGCATAAGGGGATACCGCTACTGGGCGCACTGCATTGTGGGGACTGCTACTGGGGGCACTGCATAAGGGGGAACACTACGTGGGGCACTACATTTGGGGGGCCACTACTGGGGGTACTGAGTAAGGGGAACTAATTGGGGGCTGTATAAGAGGGACCACTACTGGGGATACTGTATAAGGGGCACTACTATGGGCCTGCATGAGAGGGACCACAACTGCATACTGGGGGTACTGTATAGGGGGTACTACTGGGGTTAAGGTGCATATGGATAGGAATGTTCAGTTTGAAAATAAAGGGGTATGTCATGTTGACACGCCCCATTTTTAAGTGACCACGCCCTTTTTTTGCCGCACGCGCCTTGGGCGCGCACACATGGGGGGGTGGGGGGGCTCCCTTTTCAAATTTGCCCTGGGCTCCAAATACCCTAGTTACGCCACTGCCTCACACACAGGGTACACAAACACAATGGCAGGGTCACTGACACACAATGACAGGGGTGACACTCACACTGCTAGAGAAGAGTCTGGGAAGCAGCGGAGGAAAACAGCACTGAAAAAGGTGAGTATTATTGACTTATTAAGCTAAATGGAAACATGCACTTGGTAAATTGACACTGCAGTGGCAGACAGGATGGCAGTTTGAAAAACTAGCTCCCAAACAGTACATAATGCAAAGAAAAAAAAGAGGTGCAAGATGGAATTGTCCTTGGGCCCTCCCACCCACCCTTATGTTGTATAAACAGGATATGCACACTTTAACAAGCCAATCATTTCAGTGCCAGGGCCTGCCACACGACTGTGGCTGAAATGATTGGTTCGTTTGGGCCCCCACAAAACAAGCTGGCAATTAATCTGTCCCTGCATAAACTGGCTCTACGGAGGCAAGATGTCGTCCTCATCCTCCTTAACCACCGATTCCTCACCCTCTTCAGTGTTGTGTACATCCTCATCCTCACAGAGTATTAATTTGTCCCCGCTGGAATCCACCACCACAGGTCCCTCTGTACGTTCTGGAGGCTGGTCTCCCTGGAAGAGTTGATGATTCATTTTTATGAACATCATCTTCTCCACATTTTGTGGAAGCAACCTCCTACGCCTTTCGCTGATAAGGTTCACGGCTGCACTAAACACTCTTTTGGAGTACACACTGGAGGGGGGGCAACTCAGGTAAAATAGAGCCAGTTTGTACAGGGGTCTCCAAATTGCCTCTTTTTCCTGCCAGTACAGGTACGGACTGTCTGACATGCCTACTTGGATGCTATCACCGAGGTAATCCTCCACCATTCTGTCAATGGTGACAGTATCATATGCAGTGACAGTAGACTTGTCAGAAATTGTTGGCACGTCCTTCAGTCCGGACCAGATGTCCAAACCGGCCCTTGACTTATGACACAGGTGCTGCTGTGTTGATGCACGTGAGGCTACTGCGCATACATTTAGCAAACAAACACAGAAAAAAAAGCATTCTTTATTTGTTGTGGAGTGCACTTTGGGGGTTACACCACCCTTTAACAGACTTTGTTGATGTACGTACAGTGCACACAATTCACAAACACAGAAGAAAACTGTTTTATTTTTGGTGGAGTGCACTTTGGGGGTTACACCACCCTTTAACAGACACACGCAAGCTTGGCGCTGCTGCTTTGAGGATGCAGGTACGGCTACAGCCCACACAATTCACAAAGACAGAAAAAAAATAATTTTTTATTTTTTTTTGGAGTGCACTTTGGGGGTTACAGCACCCTTTAACGGACGAGCCAGCTGGCCCTTTACTTATGACACAGGCGCATGCTTGGCGCTGCTCCTTTGTTGATGCACGTGCAGCTACAGTGCACACAATTCATAAACACAGAAAATAATTCCTCCACCATTCTGTCAGTGGTGACAGGATCATATGCAGTGACAGTAGACATGTCAGAAATTGTTGGCACGTCCTTCAGTCCAGACCAGATGTCCAAACCGGCCCTTGACTTATGACACAGGCGCACGCTTGGCTCTGCTGCTGTGTTGATGCATGTGTGGCTACTGCGCATACATTTCGCACACAAACAGAAAAAAGAGACTTGTTTATTTTTTGTGGAGTGCACTTTGGGGGTTACACCACCCTTTAACAGACAAGCCAGCCGGGCCTTGACTTATGACACAGGCGCACGCTTGGCGCTACTTTGTTGATGCACGTGAGGCCACAGTAAACACAATTCACAAACACAGAAAATAATTTTTTATTTTGTTTGGAGTGCACTTTGGGGGTTACAGCACCCTTTAACGGACAAGCCAGCCGGCCCTTTACTTATGGGACACAGACGCATGCTTGGCGCTGCTCCTTTGTTGATGCACGTGCAGCCACAGAGCACACAATTCACAAACACAGAAAATATTTTTTTATTTTGTTTGGAGTGCACTTTGGGGGTTACAGCACCCTTTAACGGTCAAGCCAGCCGGCCCTTTACTTATGACACAGGAGCACGCTTGGCGTTACTTTGTTGATGCACGTGCAGCTACTGCGCACACAATTCACAAACACAGATAAAAAAAAAATTTTTTTTTGGAGTGCACTTTGGGGAGAGCACCCCTGATGCACAGATCACCCCCTGGACAACACTACAGCACCCCTCTAGGAAGACAGCCTTTATGGGACACTGCACAACACAGTCCACCCAGCCCCTATAGACTTTGGAGTGGACACAGCCCCCTATGGACAACTGACTGCACAACACAGCCCAGCCAGCCTCTATGACAGAAGCACAACACAGCCCAGCCAGCCCCTATGGACAACAGCAGCACAACACAGCCCAGTCAGCCCCTGTGGACAACAGCAGCACAACACAGCCCAGTCAGCCCCTATGGACTGAGTGGTCACAGCCCCTATGGACAACAGCAGCACAACACAGCCCAGCCAGCCCTAGCTCCCACCCTCCCTCTTCACTGTCCACAGCCGGAGTGAGAAATGGCACCGACGCGGGGACCTTTTATAGAATCCAAAACCCGCGAGATCTGGAAGGCGGGATGATGACGTTTTGCCTCGATTTCAGATCTGAGTCAGGCGGGAAAAGTTGAGCCTGACTTGGATACGACTTGGATCGGGGGGGCTCGGATTTCAGAAATCCAAAACCGCTCATCCCTAATTAGAATGCAGTAGATGCTGTAATGTGATCTAGACTGTCTATACTTTTTGTAGTTGTAAAGATAGTAATGTTTGTAGGCAATATGCAGGAAAATGATTCGTAGTGGAGTTTTTGTACTATCCTGTGAAACAGCACTGTGATGGTGAATAAACAGCAAGATATGCTGTTTATTGTAAAGTTCTGTAGTGGTCAATTATATTGTAATAGGCTCATAAGTACTATACACTGATAGTTTATACCTTCTCAAATACTATATAATGGAATCTGGTTGAAATATTGTAGTCTGTAGAGTATGTATATTTCAGTTTGATATCAGCTAGTAATTGTAGTTTGTTGAAAAAAAATGTCCGTCACCATGTGGTTTAAACAAAGGAATCCATGCTATCCTCCTCCCCCCCCATTGACCCATGCGCTTGGAACAACAATAGTATAGCCTGGGAAGCATAGGTTTGTGAATAGATATTACAATCAGCTTATATGTTATGAATTCTGGAATGCTATATATTATAATAGTATTGCAAGGAATGTCTGATGAAGTTGGTGTAATGGAGGAGGTGAAAACCTTAGATGTATATATGTGTGAATTACTGGATGCATTACGTTGGTATAATGTAGTATGTGATCATAGTTATAATACTAGGTTTTAATTGGTGTAATCAATTTTATAGTTCAAATAAGTTTGTTATAATTAATAACTGTGTAGAATGGAGTCTGCAGTTTGTTAAGATGGCCGCCAACATGCGGCCTGAATAAAGGAATCCATGCTGTCTCCAACCCCCCTTACATTTTTCTGCATATCTGTATACTACACACACACACACACACCCTTAAGTGTTATTTTAGATGACTGTGCCTAACAGACATTAATACAGTATTTGTGGTATTGTGAAAACAACACTTATTCCATATAACATATATAATAATAGCACAACATACACACATGCTTTCTAGCAAACATATTGAATTCTCTTTGTTCTCTTTTCACAACTGTCTCTCACACTTTCTTAAATTGCATTTGACTAATACTGTTGACATATACTGTACTATATGTGAACTTTATGAGCATCAATTTGTTTATATGAGTACACTTTTGCTTTAGTACATCTGGCGTGCAAATCTTATTGAAATTAAATTATCCTAATGATTTGAAGATTCCTGGGTAAAACTTTGCAAGTTAAGATATTCATTATGATCTGTTAGTAAAGAAAAATAAATAGAATATTTGCTTCAGACATACAAGACTAATACCCAGGCAGCAAAAGATAACTGTAGTGCAAACAGACAGACAGAATGAAAAAAGGAAACAAATAACCCCCTTAACAGTGTTCGTGTCCCCCCATCATCTGCCCTCAAAACAATTTTCACAGAGACAGCATGATGATGTCTCCTGCTTTAATTTCTCATGCAAATGCTGCTGCCAGGAAAAAAACCTGACCTTTCCCAAGAGACCAACGAGTGATGAGTCAACTCAGTGCATCAGAGTGAAACACCATAATTACATCTAGTTATGCTTAAAAGAATTACCCCAAATATTGACACATCTACCATGACTCAATCTGATACAATAAGCATCAATAGAATGGTGGAGGATTATCTAAATGACAATCTACAAATCAGCAGGTCACACAGTACCTTTGAATACTGGCAGGTAAAAAAGGGAACTTGTGCAAACTAGCTTTGGTTTACTTAAACTGCCCACCCTCCAGTGTGTACTCAGAAAGAGTGTTTAGCACAACTGGGAGCCTTGAAAACGTATGACAAATTTTTGATTCGCTAAGATCCGGGAAGTGTTTCTGCCGCCGAGTCATACCGGTTTCATAGTAACCGCAGTAATAAGGAGTTTTCAATATTTTATAAAATAAGGATATGGCTCCTTTGGAATTTTCTGGGGTTTAAAGAACCATGTCTAACCGATTCGTCTAGTCCATGGGAGCTAAAAAAAAGAAATTACTTTGGATATGTAATGTTGTGCCTGCAAAAAAAGCTAGATTATGAACTTGTATAAAAGGAAATTTAATGTGTGCTTGAGAAAAGGGAAGCACTCGAAATGTATCTGTATTTGTAAGCTGGCAAATTTTATTTAAACCATTAGAATCCCATAAATTAAAAGGAGAGGAAGCCAATCCATTCTGGAAGTTCACATTTCCCAGTAATGGAAGAAAAAAAGGGCCTGATTCAGAGCCACTCGTAAGTGGCAGCTCGTTCGCTCCGAGCGATGTTTGCCCAACTGCGCATGCGTACGGATCGTTATGCGCATGCGCGAACCAGTCAGTGCGGCCGAAATTCATGTGCTCGCAAAATAGCGAATGCCTGATAATTTGAGTGACAGGATGAGGCGTATGTGGGTGGTAACAGGGGAAGGTGCTTGAAAACGGGGAGTGGAGATCCGATCGCAGGCGTGCTTAAAGGTCAAAGCGGGCGTTTTATGGGTGTGCATATTTAAAACAGCAGCGTCATTGACCACGTCACTGGGTTATTTTATAGCCAGAACTGCTCGCAAAATTATGGTAGCAAAAACCAACCACAAGAATAGCGAGCAGCTCATACCCTGTTCGATGTACTCGATTAATCTAATAAATAGCGGACATGACGTAGGATGCGAGCGGCCAGGGGGCGTAGTTTCCCAAAAAACGACCGCAAGTTTTGTTCGCTCGTTCAGACCTAGAGGAGTGAACAGACCGCAAACAGCGAACGGTTCATTTGAATAGCCACCCCTATTTTCTGGACGAGCGAGCGCAAATAGCGACCGGCTCTGAATCAGGCCCAAAGAGTAAAGGTGCATACATACATAATGGTTTTTTAAACGATTTAACTATAATGATGTCTTTATCGTTCAATCGTTGAAAAAATCGTTCAGTTTCTGAGTTATAACGATGAACGATTATCGTTCATGTGCGTTCCCGTTTGTAGTTTGTAGATTGAAGTTCATTCTGTCTGACCAGCTGAACGTTTTTCATTAAGGGAAGTTACAAAAATCATTTGTAGTTCAAAATATCATTCCTTACACTACACAAAAAATCTGACAGATAATCTGACAGAAAATTGTTCATAAAATCGTTGGTAACAAAATTGTTGTGTGTGTATGCAGCTTTAGAGGCATTTAGTTTCCACTTGTTGCGAACAGAGGCCCTTATTCAGAGCCGGACGCTCTGACAGAGCGCTCACTCTGAATCAGGGCCGAGCTATTTTTTTTTAGAGCGGCCTCCTGGCAGCTCGCATAGCCGTGGGTGACCACCCACAGCTATAGTGAGCGGCCAGGAAGATTGTGGTAGGGTCTTGTTGCCGCAAGACCCAGAGAGATTTCGGCTCAAATAGAGTCGAAATCTCTCCCACTGACATCACTCGTGATGTCAGTGGGGCCGGCCCCAAATGGAGGCGTTCACATGGGAACGCCTCCGTTTGGGCAGCCACTCCCCCGGCCCACCCACCAAAGGGGGCGTGCTGTCACTCAACATCGACAGCACGCCCCCTTTGGTATGAGACCCGGAGCGACGGCTTGCCCGTCGTTATCCGGGTCTCGCACATGCGCATGACGGAGCCGGCTCCATCGTGCGCATGCGCTCTGGGCCACCATGGATCCAATTGCGAGCGCTCAGCGCTTGCGACCGGGTCTGAATCAGGCCCAGTATACCAAACCGACCATACTGAGGAGAGGATTGTTCAATATTTCCTTAGAAGTTTCAGATTTGTTTAAAAGTAAGTATCTGATCAGTTCAGTATTTTCAAGAAAACATCTCTCTATTGAGTAATTAAAATATAAACTGGAGTATGAAATCCAGTCCTTTATTTGTCTACAAACCGCTGCTTGGTTATATATTTCCATATATGAAAAATTAATTACCCCCTCCGATTTATCTCGTTGTAGCAATTGAATACTAATGCGAGGTCTCTAATTTTTCCATATAAACTGTCTAACAGCTGCATCAATCCGTGTAATATCCGCTTTAAGATTGAAAAAGCGATATCCGAGGAAGAGTTTAAATTTTTACACTGCGCATACCCTATCACTCTGATATTTTATCATTTACCTAAAATCCATAAATCACTCACATCACCCCCTGGGCATGATATTATTTCAGTTATTGGTTCAATCACTTCTAATTTGTCACATTTTGTAGCTGTTCACCTACAAAGTCACGTCGTTAATTTAAAATCACATTTGAAAGATACAAAACAATTTTTACAAAAGATTTCAGAAGTAGGTTGGACAGAAGGGTGGGGATTACTCACCTTAGATGTCCAAGCGTTGTATACAAATATTCCTCATCAAAATGGATTAGAAATTGTTAGATATTATCTGGAAACTGATGAAAGTTTATCAGTAAAACGACGTGACTTTGTATTGAACTCCATATTATTTATACTCACTCACAATTATTTTTTATTTGAGAACACTTATTATTTACAAGCACTTGGAACGCCCATGGGGACCAGGTTTGCGCCGAGTTTTGCGAATCTCTATATGGGTCGTTTCGAGGATGAATTTATTTGGAACGGCCCATATAGAGATGACCTGGTCCTCTATGGGCATTTTATTGATGATTTATTTATTATTTGGAAAGGAGGACAAACACGTGCACAGGATTTTGTTATTTATTTGAATGATAATAGGTATAATCTTACTTTTACTTATAATTTTAGTTTTGACTCTATTAATTACTTGGATATCGCGCTCTCAATATGAGATGGTGTTATGGTCTCTTCAAATTATGTCAAACCTGTTGGTGCAAATAATTATTTGCACTACAAAAGTGGACAATATAAACCTTGGATACAAAATATTCCAAAAAATCAAGTACTAAGATTAAGTCGGAATTGTGCTGACAATGACTATTTTTGTACTCAAATGGAGGAAATGATGATACATTTTAGAAGAAGGGGGTATCCTGAATATTTACTTGAAGATGCGATAGACTATGGTAAATCAATCAATAGAAGAGAACTTCTAGTGCAGTGGTTCTCAAACTCGGTCCTCAGGACCCCACACAGTTCACTTTTTGCAGATCACCCAGCAGGTGCACAGGTGTATTCATTAGTCACTGACACGTTTTAAAGATCCACAGGTGCAGCTAACAGTTTCACGAGTAATTATGTGAGGAGACCTGCAAAACATGCACTGTTTGGGGTCCTGAAGACCGAGTTTGAGAACCTGTGTTCTAGTGAATCAATATGAAAGAGAACCTAAATCAGATTATAAAGAAAAATCTCAAATTGAAAGTGTAACATTTATCTCCAGATATAATGTAAAATCAAATAATATCAAGAAAATCATATAGAATAATTTTCCAATTTTATTACATGATCCTATACTTAAAAATTGTATTAAGGATAAACCTAGAATCACATTCAAAAAGAATATGAATCTTAAACATTTGTTAGCACCAAGTGAACTTGCTTCAAAAAGATGTGACCATGACAAAACATGGTTACCTTCCAAACCAGTGGGGAGCTACAAGTGTAATAGATCCATTTGTTTGATGTGTAAATACATGATAAATAAAGCTAAAAACATCACTTCTACTGTTAATGGAACAGTGTTCCCAATTAAACAATTTATGAATTGTGAAACTACATACTGTGTGTATGTACTCCAATGTCCATGCTCCCTACAATATGTAGACCGTACTACTAGATCGGTAAAAACTAGATTTAGGGAGCACAGACGTAACATTCTCAATAAAGTACATACATACAGTGTAGCACGCCATTTTTCTAAATATCATGATGGTAATCCACAAGGTTTGACAGTTTTAGCAGTGGAACACTTTGGATTGACAAAAAGAGGTGGAAATAGGTTTCGTTAATTATGTTTAGGAGAGGCAGCATGGATTTTCAAATTGGATACATTAAGCCCAAATGGGCATAATGAGGCATTAGATTATATGTCATTAGAATAATTCATTATATCCCCGGTGGGAGTTAATAATTCAATTTACAGGTTGAAAATTTTGTAGCTCAATTTCTTTTAGTGATGATTTTCAGAATATTTAGCCTTTCTACCATTACATTAAGTTGAATGGTTTAACCGAAGTAAAGGTCAATTATTGGCTATTCATTAGTAGTTGGGAAATCTATATAAAGTATAATATACCCAATTCTTATGTATAGTCTAATTGTCAGAATAACTATTTCCCCTGTATATGTTGGTGAAGAGATTTTAATGCAGTGCGAGGGACGTCGGTCGCCGCACGTGCATTGGAAAATCTTTAAGTATATGTACAAGTTGGTTATGATACAGGTTTGAATTAGTTCAATGAAGAATAGTATAAATTAATCCATTGGAAAAATTACCGATAATTCAATGCATATAAGAATAAAATTTAGTTTATGAAATCAAGTGCATTATATAGAACAAAGAATATTCGTAAATATATATGTAAAAATGTATGCCTAGATATAAAATCCGTATGGCTCATCTTTCCTCCTTCCCCCCTTTTCCTTTTTCCTTTTTTCCCTCACCTTTTATTTAACCGTTTCCTGGAGATCAATATCTTTTTAAAATTATGTAGATATGTTTTGTTCTCCAAATGAAGATATTTGTTGTGTGTGTGTGTATATGTTACAAATATGTTAAATATATGTCATTAAGTCATTTACCAATTGGTTAAAAGTGTTTTTTTAGATAGAGAATGACATAGTTAATAATTACAATTTTTAGTTTTAGTTTTTAGATTTTATTACATTACAAGTTTTTAAAATTGCTCATATGAAAAACATATAAAAAGAATGTTGGAAAATAATTAAATATATTTCATATGCTGAATCGTTGATGTGTATATATATATATATATATATATATATATATATATATATATATGTACACATACAATTCTCTCTCCCTCTTCTTATTATTATTGTTATTCTCAATTGAATGGGAGAGTGAATTCATATGTATGGAATTAAGTAATCAATCAAGCTAATCCTGGAAGGATAAAAGGAGACCAAATAGAGGTATGTCTCCAGTCTTGAAAAAGTCCTAATCAAGTATAGGACGAAACGCATTGACCAGTGCCTTTTCAGTGCATTCCAGAAGATCCAGGATATAGTTATTAGATGTACCATCTTAAGCCCAAGTTCATCCATTCATTACCTTGGGAATTGTCCTGTTACATGAGGACGCAGCAATGGCTACTAGAGGCAAGTTTTACCGCTGGAGAAGCTGAAGTACAACTTGCCCAGCAAGCCCTGTTCATTACTCAGTCAGCAGCCGGAGCTGCTACACCATAGACGTGTCTGGGACAGGAGTCACTGGAGGACTTATTGCCCAGCAAGCACTACACGTCACACACTCAGCGGTGATTTGCCGATCAGCTGCTCATCCCTAGATGATGCTGGAGGAATAGGAGAACTCACCACTCAGCACTCCTGGTCTGCACAGTTAGCGGCTACCAACGCATCCCGCTATATCCACGTGCATACCTACTTGGAAACTGCCTGCCGTGACTTTTAACATTTTTCCACTGGACCGTATGTATATTAGCAGCGTGGCCATGCTCATTGTATTTATATACATTGGTTACTCAAAGACAGAGGTATTCTATACATTCATATGAATTGGAGCTGGGACGCCAGCATCTTTTCAGCATTCATTTATTTCTTTATTTATTTTTGTTTCACTATATACTCAGTGATCCCAATTCAGTTGATACATGTCAACAAGTTTTAGTATCTAACAGATACTGAAATATAGATATATAGTTACAACTATCGCATGTTAATCTGATTGTGGTCATTTCTGTTTTATAATACATGTGTGTTTTATTGTTCATTAAATAGAGATTTTACATTCAACAAGTCTCCTATACATTCCATCAGAGAGCAGAATTTACGATTTTATATAGCTGTTTAGTATCAATTTCCACCATGCGCAGTAGCTACATGGTTTGTCTTTTGGTTGTCACAATTTTTTGTCTTAACTAGACCAAGATTGCTACTAGCCAGCAGGTGGATCATTTACGTTATAAATTACTACAGAGCGCTGGGTATTGTAGTTTGTAAACTACATATCTATCTTTTAGGACTGAAATGCAGTGAATAAATTAAAGATTTCTCTGGAGATTCAGCACCTCCAGACCCAGTACACAGTACACAGGAGCAGGGATACTGCCAGCAGCTGCAAGGTAAGTGCAGGGTCTTCAGTCCTGAGTGACTCGAGTCAGTTGAGTAGCCAGGGATCACAGCAAAGGGTGCCTGGGTCTCTGCAAAAATCCAGGTCCCGGCTCCAATGAGGACAGTAGGCCTCAATCTTTAGGGAGGCAGGAAGCTTCCCCAAGCTCTGTAATCACCACTGCCTGCTATGTGCCTGATGAGAAACTCAGGTAGGGCACTGTCAAGGTCTCAGGGGCCAGGCAAGGAAGGAAAGTAGATGATATATTTCAGAAAGAACAGGAGCCCTGCTACCACACATCCTCCTTGAATGGCTGCCAGGCTACGACCCAGCCCAAATAAATTTATTGATGGCTTTATTTAATATTTTTAAATCTGTGACAGAAAATAACAGAGGTAGCATTTGTAGCAGACACAGCAACTAAGGGAAATATATAATCTTAATTAGGTGACATCTGCCCAAATAAGATAACGGCAATTGTTTCCAAGCTCTAAAATCTGTCAATGTCCGGCATATTATATCAGGAAAGTCTGCCCTATACAAATTAAATGGATTAACCGGAATATTGATTCCTAAATATTTCAGGGATGAAGTAGCCCATTTAAAGGGAAATGAGCCGCCCCAATTTCTTCTGGTTGCTGTATGCAATGCCAAAGCCTCAGTTTTTGTTCTAATAATCAAAAATCCAGATATATCCTGCAGTAATGTGAGGAGGGTAGAGAAAGCGGCCTGAGGATTTGTGAAATATAACAAAAGTTCATCTGCATATTCTGAGACCTCAAGTTCCTGTGAGCCAATTTTTACACCCTGCCAGTCTGTACACTCATAAAAATGCCTTATAAGAGGGTCTATCGCAAAGTTAAACAATAGGGGTGATAACAGGCACCCCTGTCTAGTACCTCTATATAATTGAAATGTTGTCGTATTCAAACAATTGACAGTAAGAAATGCCACAGTGTTCCTATATAACATTCTAAAATGCATAACAAAATGTACACCAATGTTCAGAAGATGTAGAACCCTCAAAAAATGCTGCCTTGTCCTCATCACAATTTACAAGGAGAGTTTGACCTTTTTCTAATGAAAGCAAGATCGTCAGAACTGCAATCAATTGCCTCAAGTTGTGTACCGATGATCTGCCTTTGACAAAGCCTGTATGTGAGAGATGCAATAATTTAGGTAATAAAACCGGTAGTCTTTGTGCAGCGATCTTAGATCAAATCTTAAGGTCCTGATTCAATAAAGATATTGGACGGTACGATTGTACTAACTGTGGATCCTTCCCTGATTTGTGTAATACTATAATACGGGCTTGGTTAAATCCTGCAGGGGCCTCATTACCTTCCAAAATGGAGTTAGATAATTATACCAAATGTGATGTTACATGAGGGGAAAATAATTTGTAGTACTCGGCACTTAGCCCATCCGGGCCTGGAGTTTTACCATTGTTCAAATTTTTAATTGTCAGTAGAACCTCCTGTTCAGTAACTGGCACTGTTAGGGATTTGTGCTCATCGTCTGTTAAGGTTGGGACCCTTGCCTCCTTAAGGAACCTCATGCCAAGGGCCAGGTTATCTACAGGTGCCGAATATAAATTACTATAGTATTCTAGAAAAGCATCAGCAATCTCTGATATGCTATTTAACTCGCCTTGCGGTGACCAGAGTGACAATATATTGGTGGTGTTTTTATAACTTTTTACAACATTATCCAATAATTTTCCTGCTTTATTACCCCATCTAAAATATCGGTGTTTCTAATAATCCAGATAACTTTGTGCCCTTTCTGTGCATAAAGTATCATAAAGTCTTTTAGTGTCTTTATAAATTTGACATGTATTTTCTGTATCTGAATGTAATAACTCCTCATAAGCCTTTGACAATGCAAGACTCAATGTTTGGAGTCTATGGTGCAAACTTTTCCTCTTATTGGACACATAAGCATGGGCGAATCTATAATGGGTGCAGCGTGTGCAGGGCACACGGGCCCCTGGGTCAAGGGGGGCACCGCACTGCACACCCTGCACCCATAGTATTACTTACTACTCCGGAGTCCCACATCAGTGCGGGGGTCCGGCGCTGTAAAAACGACTGGTAAATGGCCGCCGTGGCCATTTTCCCATCATTTGTCCATGCGCGGTACATGGAAAATGGCCGCGGCTGCCATTTTTGCCAGTAACCTGCGCATACTCTATAGACTCTGGGCGAACTCTAATGCCCTAAGTCTATAACTCTGGCGCTGGCCGCGCACAGCTCAGTGCGCTGCTGGCCGCTGGACAGAGAGGAGAGGGCCCGTGTCGGAGATTGCACACGGGCCCCCTCCTCTCTAGAAATGCCCCTGCACATAAGCAATAATATGTCCACACAATATCGGTTTTGAGACTGCCCATAACAAGTTTATATCCTCTTCAATATTGTTATCAGTATAATTTAGAAATTGTAGTTCCAAGAACAACTTAAAATCTGGAGAAGTGAAAAGATATGTAGGAAATCTCCAATTAAAAGAGGTAACCTTAGGGGTAGAAAGGGACAAAGTAAACCAAGTGGGTGCGTGGTCGGGCAGCACAATATTTTCTATCTTAGACTCATGGATCCTAGGGAGTAAACTAGTAGATACCATCCAATAATCAATTCTGGTTGAAACATGGTGTACGTGAGAGTACAATGTATATTGCCTCTCTACTGGATGCTGATACCTCCAAGGATCAATTAAATATAATGAGTTTGCTAACACAGACAATGCTGGCGGTGTGCCACCCTTCACTCCAGTGCCCGAGCCAGACCTATCAATAGCTGGTGATAACAAGGCATAAAAATCACATCCTAAAACCACTGCAACCTCTTCCTATTCTTGCAAGCGAGTATATATATCTGCAAAAAATGCATTGTTTGGGCCTGTGAGGGAATAGAAAGTGGCAATAGTCAACACTTCACCAACTAATTCCAATTTAATAAACAAATAGCAACCACCCTCATCAATCTCTGTATCCAATATTTTATAATGGAGTGACATAAAAAATAACCACAACACCCCTTTATTTTGCCACATGTGAAGCTGCTTTATAGTCACCTATCCAAGTATCTCTTAAAACGTTGGAATCACCCAATTTCCAATGGAGGAGTTAAATTTTTAAAAATACCTTCTTAGTGGGTGCTTACATCATGGAAGGAATATGCTCCCTGAAATTCATGTTTCTAGGTCCAGGGGTTTGGGCTGGGCGTTGATGATTCAGTGAGTAAGGACATTTATTTTTATATATTAAGATTATACAGCAAATTTTTGGTTATTCACATCCATCCAATACATACTGTACAATTACAAACATAGGAAGGCTTTTGCCAGCACCAACTGCCCTGGAGTCTGGGCCACCATTTTTATATTTTTTCTGGTCATGCCCTAGAGTCTGGGCCATTTAAAATTTTCTTTCTTGTCATGCCCCGGAGGCTGGATCACCATTTTAATCTTCTTTCTGGTTGTGCCCTGGAGTCTGGACCACCAGTTTAAGCTTATTTCTTGTTGTGTCCTGGAGTCTAGGCCACCATTTTAATTTAGTTTCTTGTCATCAATGAAGATTTACTTTTTTATATATATTTATAAATAAATATGTATTTTTAGATTATATTATGCTGCAAATATTTGGTTAATCACATCAGTCCAATTACATAAAGTTAAAAAATAGGAAGGCTGATGCAGGCACAAGCTGTCCTGGACCACCAATGGGTGCTCTTTATTTAAATTCTGGTTACTGGTCATTGTGTTGCAGGATGTGCCAAGAGGCCAGGAATGGGACATGTGTTAATTCACCTATAAAAACATACAGGCAGCAAAAATAAGCCACATATGCTAGGGTCTATTAGTAGTAATTATTCTACATTAACCAATTACCACTGCCTTAATTATTGATTTGTAATAATTTTTTATTCATTTTTTTCCAATACGCAAAATATTGTCCAGAAGCTTACTGTATTGGTACGCCTCTTTGTTTTTTGTGTTTTAAAAACTCACATGAAGCTGTTATAAAAATCTATTTAATATATGGTCACTACATATTTTATTTATATTCTTAGTTTCTACTCTTCATCAATAAAATCAACATCATCAGTATCTATTTTTTAAAAAGCAAGTGGCCTCTAAATTTCTTAATTTCTGTATGTTGCACAAAAGGACATGGCTTCTATTTACTTTTATTGTATTATATTCTGTAGGTGTTCTATCAGAGATTAAACAGCTGTGTGTCAGTGCCCCTGCTATATCAATAAATTTAGGCAGCCAGCTCCCTGTAGACTTTGGATAATATTATGAAAAATGAAATTATTGACAGTTGTGTGGTGTTCATTTACAAAATTGACTGTAAATGACTATAAATGAACACAAAGGATATTAAATAGTAATGTAGGAACTAAAAAGATCTACAAATTACATGGTTTTACCTGTTTTTGACCATTTTTAATAGAGATGAGGGTCTTCTCACCAAGTTTGGAACTTGGATCTAAAAACAGGATCTTGTGTATTTTGGATTGCATTTAAATCCCTCCCTCATGAATTCAGGTGCTGTGAGGTGGTCAAAATTTACTGGAAATTATGTTATTGTTCTTAATAATACTATAGGACAGTGGTTCCCAAACTTTTTTGAATCACTGCGCCCTAGTGCATCAGCATTGTTTTCACCCCTAAGCCAAAAGTTTCTTATTGAGAAATTCAGACAAAAATGTAGTGAAGTAGTAAAGTGAAGTAAATTGTGCTGACCTATCATCCTTAGGTTCAGTTATGTGGTGGTGGACAGGTTTGCACATCTGTTTGTCCACATATTTACATTACACTGACCATAAATAATTTCATTTGGTGCTGGGCCACCAACCTGAGGCACCCCTGCAAGTGTCCCGAGGCACCCCAGGGTGCCGCTGCAAACAATTTGGGAACCACTGCTATAGAAACAAAAACAGAAGTTACATGATTTTAGCTGTTTTTCTCAATTTTTAAATACATTTTTAAAGAAATACAAAACCAAATCAAAATACTTGAGGGTGGCTTTGCAAAAAAAAAACCCCAAAACCCAAAACCAATTCCAACACCAAAACGCGAAAATGGATTTAGAGCCAAACCAATACCAAAATCAAAACACAGGTATCCATGCACATCTCTGTTTTGAGGCTGAACTCTGAATCCTCTGAAAACCTAGATTGACACATTGTAACAAGTGTTGCCTTAAAGGACTCTTTGCCTCTATGCTCCAGAGAATATAAATAAGCAAATAATTGGTTTTGTGAGAATATTAAATGGAATTTTAAATGAATTGAAAATGTTTTAAATGGAATTACATCACCCATTTTATTTGTTGAATTTGAATGCTGTTGGTATCAAGCAACCTCAAATCTGTCTGTTAGCTCTCAGCACAAAAAACAGTAGCTGATACAACCAAGCTAAAGGCAGCTTAGTGATGATGGAGTAGATGTATGAACTGCCTATATGGGGAAGAAGTGGAATCAGCGCATGTTATGTATGCTGACACCGCTTCTCACACATGTATTATTGAGGGTCTGGATGGTAAATGACAGGGGCCCTAGGCGCCCCTGTCATTATCGGTGCTGCTATCTACAAGATAGCAGCGCTGATAGGCTGGGCAATGTATGAACGATCAATTTGCTTGACCATTCTGACAGCAGCAGCTATCGATATCACAGCTCCAGCTGGCGTTGCCCTAACACTACAGCAGGGACAGGAATGTCCCTGCTGCGGCAGCTGCCTGCTCCGGGGGCTGCATGCGGAATCTTGCGATGCTTGTGGGATTCCACACATGCTCAGTGGGGCCGGCAGTGAGACACGGCACATCAGCATAGGCTAATGCGCCGTGGGCTCTAGCGGGGATCGCCAGAGGGGGGAGTTTTCACTCCCATGCTCCAACAGATAAGATATTGTTACATCTAATTGTTAATGCTTCCTGCTTTGCTCAGTAAAGAGTTATAGCGGCGGAATCTCGCATACAGCCCTGGAGCCGGCTGCCCCTGCTGTGGTGATAGGGCAACGCCAGCTGCAGCTGTTGATATCAATAGCTGCAGCTGGCGGGACAGTCAGGCGACCTGACTGCTCATACATTGCCCTGTCTAAAGCACCTCTGTCATTTACCGCCTAGCTCCCCAATACAGGTTGAGTCTCCCATATCCAAATATTCCGAAATATGGAATTATTTTGGCATGAATGAGATAATGAAACCTTTGATGGTTCAATGTGCACAAACTTTGTATAAGGCACACATTATTACAAATATTGTATAAAATTACCTTCAGGCTGTGTGTATAAGGTGTATATGAAACATAAATGAATTTCATTTCTGTACACAAACTTTGCTTGAGCCACAAAAGTATTGAAAATATTGTATAAAATTACCAGCAGGGTGTGTGTATAAGGTGTATATAACACATAAATGCATTCTGTGTGTATATTTGGGTCCCATTCCCAAGATATTTCATTATGATATGCAAATATTCCAAAATACGGAATATTCCGTTATCCAAAATACCCATGGTCCCAAGCATTTTGGATATGGGAGACTCAACCTGTAATACATGGGAAAGATGCAGTATCAGTGCACATAACTAATACATCTGCCCCATTATTCAGAGATGCTTTTGGGTGCAGTATTTAAATCAGCGTTGCCGACTTTTAGCTCCCTCTTTCCGGGAAGGAGCTGTCGGGCTTCATCAGCGGGGGGCGTGGCCGGGTAAATGATGCGAAAACAGGGACGGGTCATGGGCGTGACCGCACAATCGTGGCCCTGCCCCCTATTTACAATGCTGAGAATAATGGCATTGTGAAGCAGGGAGTGGGGCCACTAAGACGCGATTCAGCGCGAATCGCATCACCAGCCCCTCCGCTGCCGGGGTTTATATGGTAAACACGAAGGGGGGCAGACGGGTCGCTGGGGACTGGGAGTCTTGCCTACCTTTCCGGGGGGCTGGCAGAGGCACCCGATTTTCGGGAGGCTCCCGGACGAATTGGGAGGGTAGGCAAGTATGATTTAAATCAACTATGTGCCTTGTATTTCAATGCCATACGTATTACACATTGTGAATTGATATCACTACAAACTATCATTCCCCTACTAGCTGCGTTTTAAAAGGATACAAAGCCAGAAAACTCCACTGTAATTCAACATATTTGTCTGTCTACTTCAGGGGTGGGGAACCTTTTTTCTGCCTAGGGCCATTTTGATATATATAACATTATTTGTTGGCCCGCTGCTGGCAACAGCCCCTTTGTGTGATGTCACACGGGGACGAGGCCACAAATGCCAGTGATTACAGCAATGCCTGGAGCATCCTGAGGGTGTTTTGGGAAGCAGTAAGGGCAGCAGTGTCGCAGTCTGAAGCATCCTAAGGACGCTCCAGGCGGCACTGCTGCATATAATCTGGCTGCAGTGTGCCATTCTAGGCACCCTGCTAGACAGATGAGGCTAGCAGAAAAAAGCTCAGAGGGCCAAATGATCAAAAGATTCCAGGGACATTATACGGCCCCCGGTCCTGAGGTTCCCCATCCCTGGTCTACTTTCTGTACCAAGTCCAAGGGACAGGGCAGGGAGCATAATGATGGGAAGGGACACTCCCGACCCTCCCAAATCCTACTTCTCTTTCCTTTGAAGTGGCTGGAGCCTTAATGATGCAATTTGTAAGGATGTGATTAGAACCATTTCAGAGTTGGGTAGGGTCTGACAATAAAAATCAGATCATCATGGTCCCACCCCCACTGTGCAATGATACAGAATGTATCTTTACACAAACTAATTATGTCATCATGATCTAAAATATAGTTAATAATGTTCTGATATTAGACTGATACATATAGTGCTACTCTTAACTGTAAAATTTAGGAAGCTATGTGCTGTCTGCAAAACACTACCACGGGCCAAATGTAATAGGGTGAGAGTTTAGAAAATGTGAGAGTTTAGCAGTAACCTCTCACATTGGTTGAGTTTTATCTTCAAAATGGGAAAACATCTGAATGAGATTTTAAAAGGTGAGAGTTTTTTAAGTCTAAAAAAACATGCAAGTTCGCTCTGTAACTTTGTTTTTGGACTCTATTACATTGGCAAAGTTTAAAAAGTGTCAGAAACTCTCACTTTTCAAAACTCTCACCCTATTACATTTGGCCCCACAAGTCCAAAATGATTTATCTATAAAATGCTGTTATACTGTAGAAAAAAAAATTACCAAGGACACAACTAGAATATACCGAGCAAATCAATAAAGTTAGCATTTCACACAATGTCAAAGGACAACAAAAAAAGAGGATGCAGGAATATATTTGTACAGAAGGGATGCAAGCTTCATTTCAAAGCTACAACAAATGTAACTCAGCCTGCAAAGGGGTATTAAGGTTAGCGAAAACAGAAAATTAAAATCCTGCAGTGAACAAAACAATAGTAAGACACAGCCATGAGATACCAAAGAATAGAAGCTGCTGATATAATAAAACAGGGAAGAAGAAGGATCTTTAAATGTGATCTGAGGAAGTGGCATACTGTATTACAAGAAGCTAGTTTTTAATATACAGATATGCCAGCATTCATCCTATTCTTGTGAGTTACAATTATAGTCTAATACATGTTGAGTCTCCCATATCCAAATATTCCAAAATACGGAAAATACAAAATACGGAACATTTTCAGCATGACTGAGATAGTGAATATTTGCTTTTTGATGGTTCAATGTACACAAACTTTGTTTAAGGCACACAATTATTAAAAATAAAGTATAAAAAGACCTATAGGCTTTGTGAATAATGGGTATATGAAAAATTAATTTCATGTATGTACACAAACTTTGTTTGAACTAGGCGTGTGCACCAGCCATTTTTTCGTGTTTTGTGCTTTGGTTTTGGATCTGGATCTTTCTTCCTGTTTTGGATCTGGATTGGTTTTGCCCAAACCAACCTTCTGGGTTTTGTGTTTTGGATCTGTATTTTTTGGGAAAATTATAAATATTATTAACCTCAACTCATTTCCAGTCTATTCTGAACACCTCACAATATTGTTTTTAGGCCAAAAGGTTGCACCGAGGTAGATGGATGACTATGCTAAGCAACACAAGTGGGCGGCACAAACACGTGGCCCATCTAGGAGTGGCACTGCAGTGTCAGACAGTATGGCAGTTTGAAAAACTAGGCCCCAAAAGGTGCTGCGCGGTGACTTATCGCACAGTTTTACTGGAAACAGTCCATCAACACAAGACCGCAGGCATGATGGCAATGGGGAGTTTACAAAATACTCTGAACTTTCACCTCCTGTTCCAAACTATCAGAAATCTTACTCTTCTCCGGACAATCTTCAAAGACAATCAATGATGAATAACTTCTATAGGTCGGAAACCCCTCATGGATCCAGCACAGCAATGATGGCCCAACCCAATTACTCGCCATTACATTATCTGCCTCACCAAAGTCTGTACAGTCATGGATCTGATCATTCTCCCCCACACAGATATGGTTCCTCTTCCACTCACCGATCCAGTAGAAGCCATAGCTCTCATCCTTATCAAAAGGAGAGTTACCATAGTATCAGAGACTAGGGATCTGCAGGCTCGGATTAGTTTGGATTTTCCTGCCAAAAATCGGGTCTCAGAAAGAGGCAAAATGTCATCTTTCATGGACAAACATCATTTTCATGGACTTTTGTCCAGGACAGCCCCTGTAAAAATTATTTTGATAAAGGGCAGTGTACAACCCACAGGACAGCCCCTGTAAAGATTATTTGTATGAGCGTACCCCTACAGCAGACAGGGCACACCCTGTAAAAATTATGAGCGTACCCCTACAGCACACAGGGCACCCCCTGTAAAAAATATTTGTATGAGTGTACCCCTACAGTAGATAGGGCACCCCCTGTAAAAATTATTTGTATGAGCGTACTCCTACAGCAGACAGGGCACACCCTGTAAAAATTATTTGTATGAGCATACCCCTATAACAGACTGAGCACCCCCTTTAAAAATTATGAGTGTACCCCTACAGTAGACAGGGTACCCCCTGTAAAAATTATTTATATATGCGTACCCCTACAGCAGACAGGGCACCCCCTGTAAAAATTATATGTATGAGTATACCCCTACAGCAGACAGGGCACCCCCTGTAAAAATTATTTGTATGAGCGTACCCCTACAGCAGACAGGGCACACCCTGTAAAAATTATTTGTATAAGCATACCCCTATAACAGACTGGGCACCCCCTGTAAAAATTATGAGTGTACCCCTACAGTAGACAGGGCAGCCCCTGTAAAAATTATTTGTATGAGCATACCACTACAGCAGACAGGGTACCCCCTGTAAAAATTATTTGTATGAGCGTACCCCTACAGCAGACAGGGCACTCCCTGTAAAAATTATTTGTATGAGTGCACCCCTATAGCAGACAGGGCGGCCCCTGTACAAAATTTATTGTATATGGACAACAGTAGCCAGCCAGCCCCTATGGTAAGCGTCAGCAACAGCTCCAAGCTCCCTCCCTACCTTGTCACAGCAGCCAGCAGTGCTTTATTATTTTTTTTTTATATAACTAATTCTAACAGTCTAACACACAACACTGAGCTCCCTGCTCCCTAACTCTGCACACTCCACAGCCGGAATGAAAAATGGCGGCGATCTCGGGACCTTTATAGAATCCAAAACCCGTGAGAATCCAACTGTGGGATGATGACGTTTTGCCTCGATTGCAGATCCGAGACAGACAGGAAAACCTGAGCCTGACTTGGTTCAAGGCTCGGATTGTGGGGGCTCGGCAGGGGCGCCGAGAGGGGGGGGGAGCGGGTAGAGATTACCGGGGCCCGGGCTTCCTGAGTGGCCCTGCGGGGCCCGGGCCCGGCACCCCTCCCCCTCCCTCACAGCAGCCCAGGACGCAGCGTGTGCTGAGCTGCAGTGGAGACTGCTCGTGGCTGCTGAGCAGCAGCCACTGCAGTCTTCTAAGCCTGTGGGGGGGAGCGATCACACTGATCGCGCCCCCCCAGCTTTGAGCATGGCTGAGGGGGCCCAGAGCGCCCCCCTCCCCAGCGCGCTGAAAATCTTTTTTTTTTTTTCGTGAAGGAGGCGTGGCCACGCCTCCCACAATTAGGCCACGCCCCATATTACCCGGGCCCGCCGCGACTCTCAGCGGGCCTGAGGCTCGGGGGGGGTTCCGAACCAGCTCATCCCTAGTTTGAACCACAAACTTACTGAAAGTATTGTATAAAATTACTTTCAGGCTGTGTGTATAAGGTGTATATGAATCATAAATGCATTCTGTGTTTAGATTTTGGCCCTATTCCTAAGACATTTCAATATAGTATACAAATATTCCAAAATACGGAATAATCCGATATCCAAAATACCCCTCGTCCCAAACATTTTGGATATGGTAGACTCAACCTGTAGTATAAAATCTAAATGCTCACAGCTGCTACCATGTTTATTCAGCTGTATTGCTCCCCAAAACTTATAAGAAATTTGCACTTTTTAAAAAAGACATAATTGCATGTAAGTGCAAAGCCGTGATTATGGCAACATACGGTATATGCAGGGAAGTACCAGTAACATATGCAGACATACATAGCACACACAACCATGTTTGTATAGCCATGTATATGCAAAATACGCATCAGCTATGAGGCATCACTAACACTTCAAATACGTCTCTAATATATCAGAAACAACTCCCCATCTAATGTACCAGAAAAAAATTTCTTTAACATACACACGAAAGCATAATAAATGCTTAAAACCTGGCAAAAGCAACAATCAGCATCAGTGTTGGCATTATCCACTATTTTTCTTGTCTTTTACCTTGACCACCACAGGTTTTATATGAGTCTATGCCCCAGTCTGCATGTGTTTGAAATTGCACAAACCTGTCCTTACTATATGACCCTTCTATCCCCTTCTTCATCTACATCTATTTTCTGGTCATGTGCACAGCAATTTCACACAAGATACACTATGCTAACGCAAGTCACTCTATGTCAGCCCCAGAGTGTTTGGTAAATCATTATACCCCTGACAAGTGCGCTGAGGGCTATTACACACACAATGGTTTTGTACAGACAAAAATAGTCAGGTTATTTTCCTGTGGATCAGTAATTTTCACAAGCAACAGTTTTGTGCATTGTGTAATGTTATTGACGTGTGTTTGAATCTCTTTTCAATGTGTAAAACTGAAGACCGTGGACGTTCGTTTCGTCTGAAAGCATGTATGTATTTCTGTGTTAGACTATAAACACAGAAAAAACTGTTTTTTTCCGTCCAGACAAAACCGTTGTGTTCTCGTGCTGCTCGCAGGATTAAACAGAATTTAAGCAGCACTGAGGTTTAATTAAAGTGAGGAAATACAAAAGAGATATGTCAGAAAAAGAGGTTACAGTACAAGGGAGATAGAGAGTTGATGAGTGTTTTGGTTGCATCTAAAGGCTGTGTTTCCCAAACTCATTCCTCACGAAGCACTAACAGTGCATGTTTTCCAGGTCTCCTACCAGAATCACAAGTTGATATTTTAAAATGTGTCAGCCAGGAATAAACACCCCTGTGCACCAACTAGGAAAAATGGAAAACATGCACTGTTTGTGGAATCAGTTTGCTAAACACTGATCTAAGATGGGAAAGGATCATACTGTGGCAATGAAAAAACAACAGTGTGGCAAGAGCTGTGTGTGCCAGGTATATTGAAAATAAAGGTAAAGTCCACCTGTCATCGCAACTCATGTTAGACTGGTCAAGAATTATCACAGTGTGGCTATTGAAGCCACAATGACTTTGCTTTCACGTGTGGATCTGCCAAAAGTATGACGACAAAGAGTTTGATCTCTTTCCCACTGGCAAATGAGTGAAGATGGTATAGCATTGTGGCTGATACAGTGGTATGTAGTCAGGAAGCCGGCGGTCTAAATGCCAACAGCCGGCTTCCATACTGTCAAATTCTGTCATGGGACTAATGATAGGCGTCGGAATCCCGACGTCTATCATTATCCACCCGCCGAAATCCCGACGCCCGGCATACTGAACATAGGTAAGCCGGGCGTTGGGACCTCTTAGCTGCGGTAGGGGGGGTTATGTTTAGGGACTCCTGTGGGGACTTATGGTTAGGCACCCCCCTGGGATGGTTAGGGTTAGGCTTGGGTAAGGGGGGGTTAGTGTTAGGCACCCCCGGGGGGAGGTTAGGGTTAGGCACCCCCCTGGGAAGGTTAGGTTTAGGGTGTGGGGAGGGGGGTTAGGTTTAGGCACCCCTGGGGGGAGGTTAGGATTAGGCACCCCTAAGGGAAGCTTATGGTTATGGTGGGAAAAGGGGTAGGTATAGCCTACTTACCTCCGCTTTCGGGATCTTCACCCATACCGATTCTGATACAGTGACTATAGAAACAGTAAGTTAGGGTTTAGTGGTAGGTCCCTCTATGTTAAACCCCATGACTTTTTTGTAACTGCATTATTTTCTTTCTTTTTTTCGAGCAATTTATATTTTATGTAAAATAAAGGTACTGTTGTATCTTCCCAGTTGTTTTTCAATGAGTTTTTGAGTACCCTCAGATGTCACATAAGTTGTCTTATGGTGACCAACATGTGCTAAGTGAGCAAAAAGAGCTAAAGTTTAGCATGTAATGCTCACAGATTGACCTGAGAGAGGACTTCATATGGGGAGTGAAGAAGAGGGCAAAATAAAGGGTGACTCCAAAGCAGCCACCATGAGGAAGAAAGAAGATTGCAAGGTTGTCACCTGTGAGAGAGATTTTGATCAGATAGTCTGGGAACATAGAAAATGGAAAGTCAGTTTGGACAAGTTGAGCTTAAAGTGGCATTAGCACATCCATGAGAAGATTGCAGAAAAGCAGGTTGACACACAAGATAGGAAATAAGGAGGAAGACAAGTAGATGTGAGTGTCAGTGTATATACAATTTTAGGGGTAAATTTACCAAGAATCGTGTTTCGGTAAGATTGCATTTTCATGCAAGTTTAGCCTGTTTTCCCTAATCGCAAATTTACTAAGGGCAAACACATGTGAACTTACAGGAAACGTACAACAAAACTTGCACAAGTTTACAACACATGGGCAAATCCACCATCAGCTAAACTCTCAAGTACTTTCCATAGAAAACTATACAATATGCCAAGAATCGAGTTTTGAAACTCCCACGGGAAATTGCCAAACGCTCACCAACATAGACTTTTCAAATAGACTACCTCCTGAGGTGAGTGTTTGTATGTGTTCACAGGTGTTTCACGTTGCAATTACTGAGAGCACAATGATTATGCCTCTAAAAGGGGCTAAATCAGCTGCATTGACTTGTTTTAAGCAAAAACGGCAGAATTTACTACCAGTGATATTCACTGCATGTGGCTGGGATTTCAGCGGCTCTACCACCAGGCTGGAAGGACTTAGGAGCAAGAAACTGAGCAGGCTCATGAAGTAATGCAGGTACAGTATCACAAAGGCTGGACAGGCCATAGTTTATTGGCGATGGCGTGGTCATACAGTTGTTATGGCTGAAACATAACAACATATTCCATCTGTATGACCATCTCACACTTGACATAGACTCTGACATAGCACGTTCCCACTCTGTCCAGGCCTGCATAAGCTTCTGGCTGTGTTGCACGTTGAGTTCTCGGGATATCCCAGTCAACATTCTCATGGTATCTATCTCAGTTAATGGTGGCATTTCATCCACTAATGGATACCTGCATCTGCTTTCCTAGCCAGGAGTCACAGTGGCATGCAGTCAGGGTAGATTTTTATAGCATTATGGTCATGCCGAATGTCCTGGGTGATATTAACTGCATTCACAACCGCCGCCCAGATGGCATACTTGCAGTGGGTCGATGTGCTGGCAGCCTTTCATACAAACAGTATGTGGTGGGATTTCATAACCTCCTGCACAGAGAGGTTCTTCTCCACAGAGAATTTCACATTGCACCCCGTCTTGGTCTTGCCCCTCTACCTGGGCGCCTCATCACTGCTTCCTATAGTGCTCAATAAAGCCGCAATCTCCTCCACCTCACTCTTTCCCTGTCTCTCCTCTGCCCTTAACGTATTCCTGCCCCTCTCCCCAGTGGCATAAGTTCAGACCAGACGCCCGGAGGCAAGCTATAAGTTGTTGCCCCTCCCGTCACAGCTGCTGACACTGTAATGTAACAATTCGAATGCAGACAGGCTATAGATAGAAGAAGGCAACAGCTGATGGTCTGACACAGAGCTGTCCACTAGTGTATGGTGGCTTCTCAGGTGCCGGGAAGCGGTGCCATGTACTGGGACGGCCGTGACGGTATACTCTGGGTATATAATTACAACCCTAAGTGGGTTAAATATGTTGTGAACAATTGAGGAGGTGCCCCTTCAGTGCTGGAGCCCGGCGGCAGGCGCCTCCATTGTCTCCCATAGTTCTGCCCCTGCCTCTCCCTATACAAATACAAGACACACACACAAAAAAACACTGACAGGACAAAAGATAAAAACACAATTAAGAAAGACAGAAAAATTAGACAAACAGATAAATAACAAAACAATAAATAATCACAAAACAACTTTCACACACCAAGTAGCAATCGATTCCACTAGCCAAAAACTCTCACAATCCACTAAACACACTCCTCGCTGTCCCTCTGTAAACTCCAACCAACAAAACCCTCAAATGTCAGACTGTTTGTGGAATTTTGATATGGTTGGGCAGTGTTTACCTGACGTGACTGTTTCAGCTAAACAGAACATATTTCTAGGATGATGCATGTATACTCATGCGTGTTTTAAAAACACATCCATTCTCTCAAGGTATTTTGCTAGTTATTAACCAATCTTATTTTATTACTGTGTGTTCCCAATTGTAAAGCACAATAGAATATGCTGGTGCTATATAAGTACTTTATATGTAACTGTTAATAAAATAAAAGATAAAGTGTGTGAAGGAGAATTTCAGATGCACGATGTACTGGTGTTGTTAAAGGCTTTGTAGATAAGGTGAGTAATCTGAATTGTTTTATGAAGGACAAGCATATCAGCCATAATTATTCCCATATTGCATGCACATAACTAAAAGCATTTTTTTTTGTCTGTACACCTGTATGCATCCCTATTGCTGGATCTCTCCAATCCATATGCTTGGTTTAATAGTTATTATGATCACTGTGCACTTGCACCAGCCCACTCCTTAGCCTGTAAGCCCTCCACCCTCTTGTTCTCTCCTGGCACTAGCCCTGTCTCCGTTGTGCTGTCATTCATACTTTGATCCTTTCAGTCTATCCTTCCCATGGCACTAGGGGCCGGATTCAGACTTGGGAATAGTGAGAGATATCTCTCTCAATTGATCATCTTGGAGAAACCATGCTGCATTGCAGGTGGGGCAGATTTAAAATGTGCAGGGAGGAGTGTTTCCAAACTGACATCTAAATGGTAGAGTAATAATAAAGTAGAGTAATAATAAAGCTGTGCAGTATTTGTGGGCTACATGCAAAAGCAGCCAGTATTTACCCTACATGTAAAAAAAATGTAATTACACTCCTTGTATTGCAATATGGTTTGTCCAGGTTCACAGTTGAGAGAGATATCTCACTCTATTCCCAAGTCTGAATCAGGCCTTAGGTCATTGAGTGCTACAGTTATTAACTGTGGGCCTGATTCAGAGCTGAACGCTCTGACCAGAGTGCTCGCTCTGAATCAGGGCCCTCCTACCTTTTTTTGGAGCGTCCTCATGGACGCTCGCATAGCTCTGGGTTACCACCCACAGCTATAGCGAGCGTCCATGATGATGGTCGCGATGGTCTTGACCATTGCGACCATCGGGCTTGCGACGGAGACCCTGCAGTAGGCTCTCGCTGCTGCAAGCCCTGGAGTGATTTTGGCTCTATCAGAGCCAAAATCACTCCCACTGACATCACTAGTGATGTCAGTGGGGCCGGCTTCAGACGGTAGGCGTTCCCATGGGAACACCTCCGTCTGGCAGGCACGCCCCTGGCACGCCCACCAAAGGGGGCGTGCTGTCAATCAACATCGACAGCACGCCCCCTTTGGTGCGAGACCCGGAGCGACAGCTTGGCTGTCGCTGTCCGGGTCTCGCGCATGCGCAGTGGGGCAACATCGACCCGTTTGCGAGCGTCCTTTGCTCGCGAACGGGTCTGAATGACCCCCTGTGACTGAGTTAGATGCATAAAAATGTCAGCTTTTTTTTTTCCTCTTGTACTCTTTGAACCATTTTAGGGGTATATCCAATTAGGTGCAAATTGTGAGGTACAAGTTGCTATTTCTCTTCGAATTCGCATAGCTAATAAATTTTGCAATCCAATTAACAACTAGCACTGAACCAGTCAGACTGAATTCGCATTTTTCCATTAGCACCTTTCTGAGGGTGAGAGATGGAAAGGACATTTTTTATTTTAAGGTGAAAATGTCAGGACGCTGTGCTGAACCCCTTGGACACCCCTAATGACTTAGGCAATTTGAAATTTCCAATTAGCTTAATTAGTCCAATAATTACATGTCATTTTTGGGGTAAAAAAAAAACAAATATCCGCAAATTATCCCAAAATCAACTTTTTTGTTAATTTAGGCACCCCAAATTTAATTACAATGTTTCTTTAATTGAACAATAATAGTTTTTTTTTAAATAATTTTTAACAATTTTTCAGTGCCCTCAAAGTATCCCAAAACATATTTTACAGACAATTCAGTGAAAGAACATATAAACAATATTTGTATGCTATTATAACATTTCTGTTACATTTTTATACATGCCTCCCATACTAGCATAATATAATGTAATAATTATTTGATACACCTTGACACCAATGATTTAGGATGTAGACTTACATGTGTATATATAGCATTCAAATTAATCCAACAGTATTAATATATTCTTACATTCCAGAGTACATACAGCGCAGTGATGTAAAGCCTTATTTATAGTATGTTGTGCTAATACAAATACTAATACAATCCAAATCAATTTATTGATAATATTTACAGAGCCTCTACACTATTGATGAAATGTAAATTTCCAAGTAGTGTTATAGAAAGAAGTAATCTTGTCATCATCTTACCTGTATCGAACATGTTCAATTGTATCATGTGTTAATCTACTGCTTAAGTTGCTGCTATGAGGATTGCCTACAAAATAGATAGAGGAAGAGATATACAAACAAAATTACCATTCTGTAAATGTCTGTGTTGAAGTTAGTTTTTTAATTCCCTTTCACGCAGGGGCAGTTTAAGTTGTGTGTGTGTGTGTGGGGGGGGGGGGGGGGGGGGCGTGTGCAGTCTTTGTGTGGGCCTCCTACCCTGTCAAGCCACATAGTAGACTTGTGCTAGAGTCTACTGCACATGCACAGATCTCTGGGATGCATGGCACCCGCACTATGGGCCTGATTCAGACCCTGTCGCAAGCGCTGAGCGCTCGCAACCGGGTCGATGGTGGCCCAGAGCGCATGCGCACAACGGAGCTGGCTCCGTCGTACGCATGCGCGAGAATCAGATAGCGACGGGCACTCCGTCGCTCCGGGTCTCACACCAAAGGGGGCGTGCTGTCGATGATGAGTGACAGCACGCCCCCTTTGGTGGGCGGGTTGGGGGGGTGGCTGCCCAGATGGAGGCGTTCCCATGGGAACACATACCGTTTGGGGGTGGCCACACTGACATCACAAGTGATGTCAGTGGGAGAGCTTTCGGCTCTGTTTGATACGAAAGCTGTCAGGGGCTTGCGGCCACGAGACCCTACCACAAGGGTCTCGTCGCAAGCCCGATGGTCGCGATGGTCTTGACCATCATCCTGGCAGCTCGCATTAGCTGTGGGTGGCAACCCACAGCAATGCGAGCGGCCAGGAGGCCGCTCCATAAAAAAAAAAGGAGCCCTGATTCAGAGCGAGCGGCTCTGAATCAGGGCCTATGTTCCCGGTGATTTCTCTACTGTGTACTTGCACACATTTCTGGGAAATTGTGTCTGCCTCATTTTCCTGTGGATTTCTGCAGTGTCGACACTGGACTCCAGAAAAGTGAGTATAATGTATGGGTATGGGTGCAAGGTATGTGGTGTGGGCCCCCCTAAACCCAGAGGCTAGAATGCACTGCACAACCTGCACTCATTATATATACACCACTGGAGTAATATATACTCTTCTTTGTGATGATATTAAAATTGAACCTCTATACACACCTTCCTATACCTTCTAATATCCTGCCTATACCTTCTAATATCCTGCCTATACCTTCTAAAGTTGACGCTAATTTGCGTACGCAGTCATACAGTAAATAAAGACTTAGACCTGGAATCTGTGGTTCCAAAGCACAAGTATTATTCAAGTAAAAGTACAGTCAGTTACACGCAATTGATCCAGGCACAATTTAGGCGCAAAGGAATTATACAGACCCAAGTATAGTATACATACGCAGCGCTTCCGGTACCAGATGTTAGGCATCAGCAAGAAACCCCTCAGTCAGCATTCAGCAAGAAGACTAAAAACCCAGTGTTTGAGCACACGTTTATACCCCCCAGGCAGTGGCGGGCTGGGCCGGGGGGCAGGGTGCTATGTGCTCCCCGGGCCGCAGCGTCATGCGCCCACTGCGGGAGCCGCTCCATCTTCCGGCTCCCGCAGTGGGCAATGGGAGAGACGTCATGATGTCATATGACGTCTCTCCCATAATGCAGAGCGTCCCGGCCCGGGAGGACAGACGGAGGAGCAGAAGGCGGCGGTGGGAGCGGGGATTCAGGTGTTTTTTTTTTTTATTATGTGCGTCTACGGGGGGGGGGGGGGTTGGCACTACGGGGGGCACTACAAAGGTGGGGACTACTACTACTGGGGGCATTACAAGGGGGGTGGGGGACTACTACTACTGGGGGCATTACAAGGGGGGTGGGGGACTACTACTACTGGGGACTACTACTACTGGGGGCACTATAAGGGGACTACTACTACTACTACTACTGGGGGCACTACAAAGGGGGGGACTACTACTACTGGGGGCATTACAAGGGGGAGGGGACTACTACTACTGGGGGCACTACAAGGGGGAGAGGACTACAACTACTGGGGACTACTACTACTGGGGGCACTATAAGGGGACTACTACTACTACTGGGGGCACTACAATGGGGGACTACTACTACTGGGGGAACTACAAGGGGGAGGGGACTACTACTACTGGGGACTACTACTACTGGGGGCATTACAAGAGGGGTGGGGGACTACCACTACGGGGGGGCACTACAAGGGGGAGGGGACTACTACTACTGGGGGCACTATAAGGGGACTACTACTACTACTGGGGGCACTATAAGGGGACTACTACTACTACTGGGGGCACTACAAGGGGGGGACTACTACTGGGGGCACTACTGGAGGCCTGCATAAGGGTGTTCTCTCCTGTGGCACAAGGGGGCACTGCATATGGGCACTACGACAGGGGGCTGCCCTAATCTTTATTTTTACCTTACATTAATCCCATATGGACCCACATCCTCCCTGGCTACACGCTACTCCTCAGCCAGGGCCGCCTGCATGCATTTGCCCCCCAGGCTAAAAGTTGCCAGCCAGCCCCTGCCCCCAGGAATAGGCTAGACAATAGAGACGTTTGTTGCTGATGCTATTGGTTCCCGAGGGGGATCCATCTGTTAAAGAGCATTTAACAGGCTGGTTCAAATAGACTCACCCAGCCTCTAACAACTGGGGGTCTCTGCCCTCACGCCCCCTGTAACATCCTAACAGTTAATACATTTTTGTTGCTTGAAGTCTCTACGGTCCATAACTCGAGAATGCATGATGCGATCTCCCCACCGATATTACCGGAATACTGTGGAAAGAGTACACATCAGTACAAAACCAAACACGGCTTTCTTAGCATGTATAAAACCTTAGTTACCAAATATCTTTATTTCACAGCGTTTATATTAACTGAACAAACTTAAAATCTTCTACCTTAAAACTAATGGAACCTTGTAAGTGAATATGTAATGTGTGAGTGTACGGGGTTTGATATGAAGACGCTAGTTAACTGGGGACAGATGCGTGCGCATTTAGCTACTAAACGGTGTTTTCATACAGGATCTTAAGCATAATGTGTGTATGTGAAATGGTGAAAGATGCAATCGCATGATGCCAATAATTGTGCATTTGCTACTGGGCGTCATGTAAGCAGCTCAATTGTGCGTAATGTGCGGTGTTTATGCATGAGATTCCATCTATGATGGACGTAACATATTTATATATATATATATATATATATATATATATACATACATATACATACATACACACACACATATCATTCCTCACTCACAGTTTCAGACTGCAATGCAAATGTGTTACCTCCAGCTGTGAAGCTAGGGCCATTCTGTCTGGGTGTGAAACTAAAACCTGTTTAGGATTCAGACACATTCAATTGTGTAGATCAATGCCTGGATTATATTACAATTGCCACAACTATACTTGTCTGCATTCAGGGATTCCCAATTTGTATGTAAAACACTCACAGTTTCTGGTGCATTGTCTATTCTATTTACTTTTTCGCATGAGGCTGTTCTTCTAGTTGCCCTTGGTAGATTATCAAAAACATTGCCATCTGTCCTTAGCTCGTGAGTTGTAACTTAAAGTGACGCTGGTCGCAAAATGGCGTCTTGCAGATTCTTGTTTCTAAAATGGAGTCTAGCTGCCATTCGCAAGATGGCATCGTGCACGCTTCAATTTTAAACTGATCTTGTCTCAGCCAATTATCCAGCTTTGACAGTCCACCCTTTGATAGCGAACAACATGCTATCACAATCTGCTATTAGAATTTAATTTAGGCTTACATTTACATATTATTTAGTGTTATTATAGGATGGCACAAGGTGGTTCTTAATCCATCAATAATGTGTCTCTGAGTGGGGACATAAAACTACTATTATACGCACACCGCGGATCTTGGAACATCGTGTGAACGGTGTGGGGATGCACCAGTCTTATAAAAGCAGTCTTGAAGGGGAATTTAGACTTTACATTATCTGAGGTGTTTTAAAAATAACATTTCAATAATACATTCTATGCATGGCTAAATATAATACATTAAACGATGGTGTGTCCTAGCTTAGGGTTGTAATTCAGTTCTGTGTTTACCTCGGTATTCATACTGGTCACCATCATAATTTCAGTCTTTCGTTTTACTCTATTTTTACATTTTCCACACTTCAACACAATAGGAACAAACCGGACACATATGCCAATTATTATGATGACAATCAGTATAAGGATCAAGAATTTGCCTATGCTGGCGATCAATTCCTGGACCCATTCCCCTAGACCTGAGAACCATTTCACTGGGTTCAGCCATGACACCCATCCTTCTATCTTTTCCCCTACTTCAGCCACTGAAGCATTATGGTTCTTACGAAATTCCCATTTTAGCTGCAGAATTTCATCCATCCTCCGGTCTATCACCTTCTTAGGGTTGCTGGTATCATTGGTGACATAGGTGCAACATTTTACTTCAAATTGGGTGGCTAACGTTACGCAATACCGTCCAGTAACAGCAGTTAAATAATTCAACACAAGCCTGTGTTGCACCAGTTCTTTCTTGTACGCTTGCAATTCTCTCCCTGTATACCTGAATGTGTCATCGTATATCTCGGTGATATTATCTATCAATTTAGCAAGTTCCTGAATATATCTAAAATTTAATGTACCCCGAGCAATCCTGGTGGGATCCAATGCGACTAAAACTTGAAAGCCAGTTGTCTCACTGATTAACTGAGTGGCTTTATGTATGTCACCAGGTATCATATTTCTTTTGCCTCTGTGTTCATATTGCGTGTGAAGATATGGTGATGATGTGTTTTTATGTATACCAAGTATTTCAACATGTGTGAGGGTCATAACTTCTGGAAGTATTCTTCAAAATAACATAACAATTACAATACTAAAATTGGTCAGACACTCCCCTGATTGGCATTGCACTCCTCCTGACTCCACTCCAACAGCACTGCCATCAGCTCCCATTTCCTCAATCGGTCCTCCATCACAGACACTGAGTATCCCCAAACAGATCATCACGACAAAAACTCTGGAAAAAAAAAAGAACTAGGATGACCACAGCAGACCACTCCATTGCTGGAAGCACTGATCTACACATTTCTTTAGCGCAGATATCTCACCGTCACCTTTTTAATACTTCCGGCACAAGCTCTCAATCGACAGGTCCACGTTATCGGCCTTGTCTCCACCTTGTATCTCCACCGGTTGGTTAATCTCCCTATAGTGAGTGGAATGGACCCACGTATCTTCCTCGGCCACCCTTTGAGGATGTTGTATCATCAGATACGGACCTTTCCACCGATCAGTCAAACAACCTGAGCTTAAAAATTTTTGGATCATAACAAATTCTCCAGGTTTGACATCATGATAGCTTGCATTAAGTATGTTAGTTAATAACACTTTCAATTTCTGTTATTCACATTCATCTTCGTGAGACCCTGCACAGTAACCTCATTATCATATTTTCACATGAGGCTGCCTGTTTGAACAGTATCTCCAAGGGGGGCAAATAAAGGAAAAGACAGTCTGGGATAATCTTAGTCTTGTTACCCATCACCTTACACATGTTCTTGGAAATGTCACATGTAAAATAAGTCCCCCCCATCATTTTTAATAATTCTAGGGATATAGTATCTGCATACAGGTTCCTACAATTAAATCTTGTTATTAATAGCTACTGCTCTAAATAATGCCTGGGCCACTGGGTTGGATAATATTCTGAGTAGTCGACCTTAGCCTGGCATGGCTGCCGTTTATCCTTACCAACCTTGTGTCCTGTGAGTGGGAGACAAAGCACAACAGTTTAATATAATTTAAACATGACCTAAATACAACAATAAATCGTCCACATTCTAGACTAGAACAGATCCATCGGCAGGTTGAAAAGATTGTAAACAGTCATATAAGGCCTGGGAGAAGATACCGGGGTTGCCTATGAACCCATGGGAACCCCGTGTTCATGTGGGGTGTTCTTTACTTTGCAGTACTTATGTGTCCTGCTTGGTTGCAGTTAAAACATGTTTTTGAACGGGTTGGATGAAAGGATTGTTGTGGGAAAGGTGGTGGGTATGGGTAAGGATATGGAGGATAAGGGTATGGTGGGAGGTATGAAGTTTGTGGGTAGTATGAGGCCTGTGGTTGTGTATGATATGTGGGGTAAGGTTGTGTTTGCTGTGGTGTGGGATTGGTGAGGACGTGTAACGGTTCAGGTGCAGGTGTGTGTGTGGGTGCAGGTGTGTCTGTTGGCTGTGATGTTATTGTCATTCCCTCCAGAGCTTGGATACTGACAGCCATTAGTTTTTCACTCTGGGTCTCTCTCTCTTCTTGGAGATGTTTTTATCATGTTCGATGGCGGTTTCTATGAGGGTATCTATTGTGAGTCCCCGCCAGCCAGGCTGTGAGGTCTGAACCCGGGTTTTTAAACTCTCCTTCAGACCGTCCACGAGTATCGTGACTATCATTCCCCTGTGGTGAGTGCTATCTTTAATATCCTATATCCCAGTGTACTGGGTGATAGCCTGCAGAGCCCGGTCGCAATAATCTTCTGCAGATTCACTCTCCTTCTGCTTAATGGTGAAAATTTTGTTCCAGTTAACTACTACTGGAAAATATATATACCCAAATGAGTTACAATGCGGGAAATGTTACCTTGGTTTACTTGGTCTGTTAAGGAAACGTCACCATCCAATACACAATCCGTGATAAATTTTGTCACATCGGTATTGCGTGGTAGACAGGCCCTTAAAACAACACGTCAATCTTTATTAGTGGGTTCATGTGAACTACCCAAATTTCTCAAAAATCTTTGACATTTGGCTAATTCCTTTTTGGGATCGGGGAAATCATTTATGATGGAATTTAGTTCTGCTCTTGTCCAAGGACAATGCATTACTACTTCCCTCGTGGGCACTATACCGTTCACATCTGCATTTCCATTTGGAACAGTTATTGTCCGAATGGGATGCAGACCGGTAGCGCTGCTACCTTTGACCTGGTTACCTGGCTGGGGGTTTAGTCTGCTGCTTCGTATGGTATGAACAACTTCCTCTACAGGTGCAGAGGGCATTAACACTTCCCTTGCTGTTACCGATGGAGATGGCAGCACCACTCGTGATTGTGGTGATGCAGCATCTATCATTTGTACAGCATGGGAAATGATAGACTTTACAAAGGCTCATCATCCACATCATGAACATTTTCTTTATAGTTGCTTAAGAGAGGGTACAAGTTGCTTGTTACATTTTTATGGGTATTTTTGGTAACTGTACTTGCACCTCCATCCACATAAGGTGGGGGAGGTGAGCGTGAACTGCTGACAATACTCTCCACTGTGCTACCTTGCCGCACGGGTGCGCCATTTTGCTGCTCACCCGTATTGCAATTCAGCGTCGCGGATGTATTTTCTGGCAATGTGCTCACAACGCTAGTTTGCGTTGTTTGCACATTCTTAAGCCAAGCCAAGCATCCCCTTCATGTTGCCACAGTTTTAAACATTCAAAATATTTAACCTTTTTCTCTCGGGAGCGCATCAGACCGATGTGATCCCGGACATTATCTAACACATTTTTATCAAAACTACCAATTCTGGGAAACGGTCTAACACTCTTCATCGTCACTTTAAACCATACATCACAATACCTTATTGCATAAGTACCATACTTAGTATGCATAATACGACGAGCCGATCCAATCGGAGCTTTCATTAGCAGCACATCATTGTCTAACATCTCTACTGTTTGCATGGCTCCCATACTGAGACAAAATCCTACGCTTTTCAATAAAGATTTAAACTGGTGAAAGACAATCAAGATACTTTCACTTACCTGTGGACGATTTAAGTCAGCGGCGCCCACACACCTGGATAAGATTTGAAAAAGGCAACTTCCACACCCGGATAAGATTTAGTAAGGCAACTTCCACACCTATGGAAGTTTATATGTCGGCCACTTCCACGCACCTCTCTACAACAAAGACAACATGTACACCTGCTACTGTGTATAGAACGGTAAAGCTACTTACAGAGCGGCTAGACTAACCCTTGCACCTAGCCCTTAAGGATCTTACGATACCCTTAACTGTCCAACAAATACTCACTGTTACACACTTTTTCCTGCGCAGAAAAATACACGTTAACCCAGATATTGGTAATAATTAAAAAATGTAAACCTCAACGACTTTGTTCAAACACGTGGCAGCACAACCGGAAGTACGTATACGCTATTGTGCGACCAGTCGCATACACAATAATGCGACTACCACACAACCGTATGACAACTTTTTAGCTGCATACGCAAAAGTGCGTCTTTACTGTGCGCAAAACTGCGACTCAGCCGCATACTCAATACTGCGGCACCCCTTTAAACGCTAGGTTCAATCAACAAAGGAAAACAAACTTTTTCCTTTCTTGTCCCTAGATTCTAGTCAGCTTCCTTTGCTCACACGAAAATGGATAGCGATTTTTCAGCACAAAGCGGTTGCAGGAAAACCCTGCATGTGGCCACTACACCCTTTGCTGAGACATCGATAGCCATATGTGCCATGTGAGTAGGTAAGTGACTTCACTCGATGAGCCCCCATCTGATGATATTAAAATTGAACCTCTATACATACCTTCAAAGGATGACGCAAATTTGCGTACGCAGTCATACAGTAAATAAAGACTTAGGGCCTGATTCAGACCCACTCGCGAGCGGCTGTCCGCTCGCAAGTGGGTCGATGTTATGCACTGAGCATGCGCACGATGGAGGGAGCTCCGTCGTGCGCATGTGCCAGACGCGACGAGCGAAGGAAAGTCCTTCGCTCGTTGTGTCCGATCAAAGGGGGCGTGCTGTCAATGTTGATTGACAGCACGCCCCCTTTGGTGGGCGTGCCGGGGGCGTGCCTCCCTGACGGGGGCATTCCCACGGGAACGCCTCCCGTCAGAAGCCGGCCCACTGACATCACTAGTGATGTCAGTGGGAGTGATTTTGGCTCTGATAGAGCCAAAATCACTCCGGAGCTTGCGGTTGAAAACCTCAACCGCAGGCTCCGGCTCGCAATTTCGATGGTCGCGATGGTCTCGACCATCGCGGCCATCACAAAGCACGCTCGTATAGCCTGTGGGTGGTGACCCACAGCTATACGAGCGTCCAGGAGGACGCTCCATGAAAATGGAGCCCGGCCCTCATTCAGAGCGTGCGCTCTGCTCAGAGCGTATGGCTCTGACTGAGGGCCTTAGACCTGGAATCTGTGGTTCCAAAGCACAAGTATTATTCAAGTAAAAGTACAGTCAGTTACACGCAATTGATCCAGACACAATTTAGGCGCAAAGGAATTATACAGACCCAAGTACAGTATACATACGCAGCGCTTCCGGTACCAGATGTTAGGCATCAGCAAGAAACCCCTCAGTCAGCATTCAGCAAGAAGACTAAAAACCCAGTGTTTGAGCACACATGTTTATACCCCACAGGAATAGGCTAGACAATAGAGACGTTTGTTGCTGATGCTATTGGTTCCAGAGGGGGATCCATCTGTTATGGAGCATTTAACAGGCTGGTTCAAATAGACTCACCCAGCCTCTAACAACTGGGGGTCTCTGCCCTCACGCCCCCTGTAACATCCTAACAGTTAATAAATTTTTGTTGCTTGAAGTCTCTACGGTCCATAACTCGAGAATGCATGATGCGATCTCCCCACCGATATTACCAGAATACTGTGGAAAGAGTACACATCAGTACAAAACCAAACACGGCTTTCTTAGCATGTATAAAACCTTAGTTACCAAATATCTTTATTTCACAGCGTTTATATTAACTGAACAAACTTAAATCTTCTACCTTAAAACTAATGGAACCTTGTAAGTGAATATGTAATGTGTGAGTGTACGGGGTTTGATATGAAGACGCTAGTTAACTGGGGACAGATGCGTGCGCATTTAGCTACTAAACGGTGTTTTCATACAGGATCTTAAGCATAATGTGTGTATGTGAAATGGTGAAAGATGCAATCGCCTGATGCTAATAATTGTGCATTCGCTACTGGGCGTCATGTTAGCAGCTCAATTGTGCGTAATGTGCGGTGTTTATGCATGAGATTCCATCTATGATGGACTTAACATATTTATATATATATACATATACATACATACACACACATATCATTCGTCACTCACAGTTTCAGACTGCAATGCAAATGTGTTACCTCCAGCTGTGAAGCTAGGGCCATTCTGTCTGGGTGTGAAACTAAAACCTGTTTAGTGTTCAGACACATTCAATTGTGTAGATCAATGCCTGGATTATATTACAATTGCCACAACTATACTTGTCTGCATTCAGGGATTCCCAATTTGTATGTAAAACACTCACAGTTTCTGGTGCATTGTTTGTTCTATTTACTTTTTCGCATGAGGCTGTTCTTCTAGTTGCCCTTGGTAGATTGTCAAAAACATTGCCATCTGTTCTTAGCTCGTGAGTTGTAACTTAAAGTGACGCTGGTCGCAAAATGGCGTCTTGCAGATACTTGTTTCTAAAATGGAGTCTAGCTGCCATTCGCAAGATGGCGTCGCGCACGCTTCAATTTTAAACTGATCTTGTCTCAGCCAATTATCCAGCTTTGACATTTGTTTTGGATAAATCCTGTAATATAGCATCCCAGTATGACCAGTTAAGCTTCTGGGAATTATTTGTTATGCATGTCAGTCCGTTTTCCTTTGACCTTTGTTGCTGTTAATTACTGAACACATTTTTTTTTAAATAAATATATTATACACAAGACATTGGGTCTCATTCAGACCCGGTCGCAAGCGCTGAGCGCTCGCAACCAAGTCGATGTTAAGGCCCTGCGTACGCGCTGCGCATGCGCAAGCCCCAGAGCGAGAGAGAAATTCTCTCGCTCCGGAGCTCACTACAAAAGGGGTGGCTGTCGATGGTGATCGACAGCTCGCCCCGTTTTGTAGGCGGGGCGGGGGGGTGGCTACACAAACGGAGGCGTTCCTTAAGGAACGCCTGCCGTTTTGTGGGCGGCCGCACTGACATCAGCAGTGATGTCAGTGGGGAGCTTCCTGCTCGATCAGAGCAGGAAGCTCCCTGGGGCATGCGGCTGCCGAGACCCAACCTTAGGGTCTTGTCGCAAGCCCCGACAGTCGCGATGGTCTTGACCATCACGACCATCAACCTGGCCGGTCGCTAAAGCTGTGGGTGGTAACCCACAGCTTTGCTAGCGACCAGGAGGCCGCACTTAAAATCAAGCGGCCGCCCTCATTCAGAGAGAGCAATCGCTTCTTGCGACCGCCTCTGAATGAGGGCCATTATGTATGTATGTAGACAGTTTAACTTTAAGGAATCCTAGGCAGAAAAGTAATTTTCTTTCAAATTATAGGGCATATGTATCAAAGCTTGATGGTGATATATATCTCACAATTTTATCTCACAACCAATCAGCTTTTAACTTATTTTGTAGGCTGTGTTTAAGAAATGATAGTTTGGAGCTGATTGGTTGGTGATATATTTCACAATCTTACATCAAGCTTTGATACATAGGCCCCTAAATGTTTCACCATGATCTCAGGATTAAATAACACTAAAACTATAACTATTAGTGTAAAACATGTTAAACTACCTTTAGTGATCCACTATATTACTATTATTCTACAGAATATCAGTAGAAATCCACTTTACTAGTACATACTTGTTTTTGGATGCCCCCGATTCAATTTGCTGCGTGTTCTGTTAAAGCGTGTTACCGCAGATAAACAACCAGTGGGCACAACTTTTTGCTATTCAATTAGAATTTAATTCTAGTCTCAATGAGAGTTAACTGGGTTTTTAATTTGCAGCCCTTGAGTACGTGAAAAGTAGGGAAAAATCTTTATTGTAAGGTAAAATTTCAAAACACAATGTAGAACCTCTGGTAAACCCCTCCTAATAAATAATATTGCACTTGGAGGAATTTAAATAGCATAATTTGGCCAACACATGTCATGTCTCAGGTGATTGTCTGTAAAAAGCTAAAAAATTAGTTAAGTATGTGGGACGTGTATTTTGGGGTGTTGTAAAGATGGGAAATTAGTTTGTGAACCTTAGATGGGAGCTACAAGTGTTTATTCTCAATATTTTTTAAACTTGCTCAAAAACAATAAAAAATCATATTACATATATATTTTCTGTACCTCAAAATATACTACAGGCTTTAATTTGGTGAAAAACAATATTTTTACTATCATTTTTTAAACTGCTAATAAAAAAGGAAAAAATTTACCTTTTGACACAATTTAAGTATCTCAAATTCTTTTATAACATTGGTTGAACACTGCGTTCTAGCAGGTGGGTGTGGGGGGAGGGGGTGTGTGTAGGTGTGGGGGATAGTGATTGGTGAGGGGAGCAGAGAGGTGGTCTGTGCGCAGTTTCTCTAAGAGGTGTGCGGTCTCTGAATAAACATATGAGGGCTGTAAATGGATAGGGCTGCACATATAGATGGGGGAGAGTGGTGACAAGGGAAGGGGGGGATGTAGGTGTAAAGACTAAACAATATATTCAGGGTGAACAGGTGTTTATTGCAGTGCACAATATGAGGCACAGTGCTCGAAGTACTTCTGCAAGTTCTTTCTGTACTCAGAACCGTGTGGTGAAGGTGGTTACAGTCCAAAGGATAAAGTCCATACCCTGTGTGTAATTGGGGTGTTAGATTCAAATGTGGGGGTAGTCTGGTGGGTTATGCGGCTGACACAGTCTGGTGTATTCCAGTGCTATAGGCAGCATCCTGCTTAGGCTGAGTAACTTACTGGTAAGTGTGGTGGGGGGTGAAGTTGTTTAGCTGGTGCCTCGTGTCCTTGTCACTTGGGTGCGCTGGTGTTAGACTGGGGGTGCTTGCAATCATGTCAGTTCTGTCCTGGCACCTTTAGCGGGATCATGTGTAGGCTTGTCCATCTGTGCGGGCCTCGGTGTTGACCGAACCAACCAGCTATGTCTTGTTCTGGTGCGCAGCATCACACTGATGGTGGTGTAGGCAGGGGGTGGTTTACTTGGCAGGTAACTCCCGATGTCTTTGCTACGGGTCAGATCCCTGCTGATGGGGCAATCCTGCAACTCTCTATTGTCGATGCCGAGAACCCCGCGTGCGTGTGTTCCTTGCTGTCTGCTGGTGACAGGCCGGGAATGTGATGTTCAGCGTTCCTCGCATCCCTAACTTCCAGCTCCAGGGACAGATGTACTGGCTTCAGAGGGTGCTTAGGCTTGAGTCCAGCTGGGGATTGGTGTGCTGTGTTTGGCGGGTGAGCGACGGCGTGTAACAGCTGGTGTGGCTGTATGTAACTTTGACCAATGTGTTTCAGCACTAAGGGCCTGATTCAGACCCACTCGCGAGCGGCTGTCCGCTCGCAAGTGGGTCGATGTTATGGACTGAGCATGCGCACGACGGAGGGAGCTCCGTCGTGCGCATGCGCCAGACGCGACGAGCGAAGGAAAGTCCTTCGCTCGTTGTGTCCGATCAAAGGGGGCGTGCTGTCAATGTTGATTGACAGCACGCCCCCTTTGGTGGGCGTGCCGGGGGCGTGCCTCCCTGACGGGGGCGTTCCCACGGGAACGCCTCCCGTCAGAAGCCGGCCCACTGACATCACTAGTGATGTCAGTGGGAGTGATTTTGGCTCTGATAGAGCCAAAACCACTCCAGAGCTTGCGGTTGAAAACCTCAACCGCAGGCTCCGGCTCGCAAATTCGATGGTCGCGATGGTCGAGACCATCGCGACCATCACAATGCACGCTCGTATAGCCTATGGGTGGTGGCCCACAGCTATACGAGCGTCCAGGAGGACGCTCCATGAAAATGGAGCCCGGCCCTCATTCAGAGCGTGCGCTCTGCTCAGAGCGTACGGCTCTGAATGAGGGCCTAAGTGCCTTTGTCAAGGATGTCCAGGCGTGGGTGTGGAGTGCTTAAATCACTTCCTGATGTGCAGTGATTGGTTGGGGGTGGTGTGTATGCCATCATGAAACATGTGTCGATTGGCTAATGGATCTGAGAGGAAGTGTGGTTGCTATGGTGATGTGGGTGGTGGGGGACTGTGGTTAAGGGGGATTGGAGCATGGATGGTGGTGGGAGGGAGAGAAAGTGGTGAGATAAATGGAGAGGTCGGGTACTGCAGGTGGTGGAGTGATGGTGTGTGTGGGTATTTTCAAGGTGGGCAAGGTGAGGGATATTGTCATGACCAGGGTTTCTCGGCATAGCGGTCGGCGGGTGATACCTATGAGGACGCTATGGTGAGGGGCGTCTGGCGGTGGTGCTGGTGCCTGTTGGGGAGCATTGGCTGTGCGTGGTCCTATGCGGGCATGTTGTCACTCTGGGCTGGTTAGGCCTGGCGGTGCTTCCGTTCCGCTTCGGCATGGGCGCTGCCATCTTGCGTCTGGCCATGTGACCTAGTCGCCCTATCCTGGTGTGTCACTTGGTCTCTCTCTGACCTGTCACGGCAGAGCACTGGGTATTTAAGGGAGTTCAGAGCTTCCCTTCATTGCCAGTGCAAAGTGTTTCTCAGAAGAAGCTGAGAGAGAGTTCCTGTGCTTGTACACCTGTCGTTGGAATCCCTACCTAGCCTGCTTCACCTTGCCTGCTGCAACCCCGCTGGATTCCCCTGCCTCCTCCAGTTACCTCTCCCTTGCCTGAGTATCTGAGTCTCCTGTACCCTGCACCTTGCCTAGACTTGCTTTTCCATGGGATATTATTTCTTCAGCCTGCACTTCACTTCAGCCTCACAAAACCTGGAATACTGGACTGTCTCCTGTCTGTCACTACCTGGACTTTTTCCCATTGCCTCACTACAGTTCCAAGAGCACCTTAGTACTATCTGGACTTTTGTATTGCCATATTCATGTCTACTAAACCACTCATTAAAAGTTCCACCTTTAAGTCTGCTTCAGTGTCTGCTCCTAACACCACCCTGGGTCCACAACAAAACAAGAACCTCACAGATATGTGTTGTAATGATGGGGGAAGTGGTGTATGGATTTGTTAGACGATGGATACAATGTTGAAGTCAATGTTGAGACACTTTGGTGCTAGGGTTTTCATCATGTAGATCAATTTAAGTTCTGCCTTGTTTATTTTTCTAATGTAATCACCCCTCCAATCTCTCGGTATTTTTTGAACTGCTGTGAATGTGAGGGTGGAAGGATCTTGTCCATGTACTTCTTTGTAGTGTTGTGACAGGCTGTGTTTCTCATATGCAATTTTAATGTTCCGTACTGTATGTGTTCGGCTATCCTAGTTTTAAGAGGCCTAATGGTTCTGCCTATGTAGAGTAGTTGGCATGGACATGGGATTACGTATATGACTCCTTTAGTGTGACAGGTTAGTTCTTGTTTGATTGTGTGCGTCTGTCCTTTTGTTTTTTATTTAACTTCTGTGGTGAGTATCTTCCCTGTATTGCCTCTGGTTTTGCAGCCAATGCACATGCCGCAGTGGGGAAATCCATGTTTCTTGGTCGAGTCATCCAGTGTTTTCTGTACAAGACTGGTTGGTGGTATGTGGCTGTGAACAAGTGTGGTCTTAATGTCGGATGCTTTTCTATATACGACTTTTGGTCTTTTTGGAAGAACTGAGGCTAGTGTTTCATCTTGCATTAAAATGTCCCAGTGCTTATTGATGATAGTTTTAATTTTGTTTGCTGACGTGTTAAATTGGGTAACAAAGAAAATGTCTTTGTTGTTGGTTTTCTGTTTGTATTCTAGGAGGTCGTCTCTGTTTAGGGTTTCTGCCTTTGTGAATGCAGTGTCTATTTTTTTCTTTGTTGCAGTTTTTTTCTTTGAATTTTAGTTTGAGTTCTTTGTCTTGTTGCCTGTATGTGTCGATGTTGGTACAGTTCCTCCTGAGTCTGATGAATTTTCCCAGGGGAATGCTGTCTAACCAGTTAGAATGATGGCTGCTATTGGAAAGTATATAACTGTTGACATCAACACTTTTGTGGAGTTCTTTGGTCTTTATTTGTTTGTTGTTTATGTGTATGTCCAAATCTAGGAATTCAATTCTTTCTTTGCTGTATGTGTTAGTGAAGTTGAGGTTGTATTCGTTGCTCTGTAGGTGTTCAGTGAAGTAGAGAATTGATTTATCGTGATCCAGATGAATATGAGATCATCAATATATATTTGCCAGAGGACCAGGTTCTCTCAGAAGCTATGCCCTCTCCATATCTTGTCCTCCTCCAACTTGCTCATGAAGAGATTGGCAGAGCTCGTAGTGAACCAGGTCCCCATAGCGGTCCCAGTTTGTTGAATGTAGAAATTGTTGTTGAACCACGTGTAGTTATGTTCAAGAATGAACTTAATGTCGTGTGTGATGAAGTCAGTTTGTTTTGGGTGAAGTTGTGTTGTCTTTTTGTAAAAAATGTTTTATGCTCTCAATCCCTTGCTCGTGTCTGATCACTGTGTATAATGATGTGACGTCACTGGTAGCTAGCAACATTTCATCTTCCCATTTGATGTCTTGGAGTAGTTGTAAAATGCTCGTGGTGTCCCTCAGGTAGGATTTTTTGTGTGGTTCCGTAGACTTGCAGAAACTGGTCCATGTCTCTTGACTGTTATGGAATTAATGCCTGAGATGATGGGTCTGCTGGGTGGGTGGTGTTTGTCCTTGTGAATTTTAGGGAGATAGCAGAATACAGGAATGACTGGATTGGTTGGAGTGAGGTTGTCAAATTCTTTCCTATTCAGAATGCCAGTGTCTAGTCCTAGTTTAAGGAAGATGGATAATTCTTTGGTGCACTTATCTGTGGGATCGCTATTCAGTTTCTTGTATGTCTTGGTGTCGCCTAATAGTCTATCTGATTCCATGATGTAGTCTGTTTTGTTCAGGATCATAATCCCCCCTCCCTTGTCAGCTGGCTTTATGATTATGTTCTTGTTGTCCTCAAGATCATTTAGAGTGTTTGTTTCTTGTTTAGTGAGGTTGGGGTATTTGTTGTTTCTATTTGACAGATGTTCCAAGTCGTTGTTCCAAGACTTGTTTTTTTGGCCTCCCCTGCATCCTCGTCTGGTTCCGTGAGTTTCCTATTTTGTTTGTTTGTTTGGCAGGCATAAAAACCTGCCTCCAGGTCTACAAAATTAGTACCCCATGTGTGGTTGGTGGTGTTTGTTCCAGTGTCGGGATAAGTTGCGTGTCCGTCGCCATCTGGGGGAGGGGTCATGGGGGTGTGTGTCTATTCGCTATGTCTGGTTCGACAGTGTATTGTCCTTTTAATGTGTTTATGCATCCTGTCTCTAATGACTGTGTAACCGTTTGTTTCTACTCTTGGTCTATTTCATAAATAGAAAAGAACATGTCAATGTCTATAGTGAATGTGTTGGTTGTGGTTTCTGATTCCCTACCAGAGGTGTTGTTAGTGTCCTGCTTAGCCTTGGTGTGTAGGTATGTCTTTCTTGGTGAGCAGATGTGTGTATGTCTTGGTGGACCGTTTGGTGTGTTTTTTTTCCTCGTGTTAGGTTTTATGTGGATGGATCGTTAGGGGGATTTATTTTGTTTTGTACTCGGAAATATGGTCTTTTGCTTCCTTTTGTGTGCCCGTTCTGTGCGTTTTGTTGTGTTGAATACCCCACTTGTCTCTCAAAAACTTGTTTTTTTTTCCTTTCTATGATTGCATCTTTGCCTTTTTTAAGTCTCTGTTTAGTGAGTGCCTCAATTTCCTTAAAAGTATCTTCTGCTTTGTATGGTTCCAGTAGTGAATGTATGTTGTTGATGTCCTGATCAATGGTGCTTAGGTCCTGTTCATGTTGTTGTATTATTAGTTGCATCAGTTATATTTGAGTGTGTTACTCCATTTGTTAAGAAACTCTGGGCCTGATTCAGAGCCGCTCGTAAGCGGCCGCTCGTTCGCTATGAGCAATGTTCGCACAACTACGCATGCGTATGGATCGTAATGCTCATGCGCAAAACAGTTATTGCGGTTAAAATTGTGCATTCGTAAAACAGAGAGGGGCTGCTAATTTGATTGACAGAATGTACTGTTTGTGGGTGGTAACAGGGGAAGGTGCTTGAAAACGGGGGAGTGGAGATCCGAACGCAGGCGTGCCTAACGGTGTGCATAATTAGTAAAGGAGCGTCATCGACCACGTCACTTGGTTGTCTTTTAGCCTAAACTGCTCGCAGTGATAGCGGTAAGAAAATCCTACCACAACCACTGCGAGCAGTTCAGATGCCTTTCGATGTTCCCGATTAATCTTATAAATACCGGAGATGACGTGTGATGCGAACAGCAAAGGGGTGTCTTTACATAATAGCGAGCGCATTTTTCGAATGCTCGCTCAGACATAGAGGCGTCAACACACCGCAAAGAGCGAGCGCTCAATTTAAATATCCGGCCCCTTTTTTAGAACGTCCGTCCGCAAATAGCGTCCGGCTCTGAATCAGGCCCTCTGTGTTGTCTCTGTTGTGTGTTGGTGCCTTTTTGAGTCTAAGTCCTTTTGGGATGGCGTCTTGGTCTATGTACCATTGAAGTGCAAAGGTGTCCCACCAGAATTTGTTTCCTTCTTGAGGAGTTTCTCTAATTTAAGAATATTTTGACAAAAGTCATGACCCTTGTTGAGTGTGTTGGAGGTGAGGTTAAAGTCTGTAAATGAATTTTTGCCCTTGTCTATTCTATTTGATCTTAATTCAAGGATGCCCATGTGTTATTAAGTGTCTGGATATTATTGCTGTTAGTGATTTGTTTGTCGGGAGATCTTGTTATGGTTGAGTGCAAGTGAGTGGGTTGGTAGGGTCTGGGGTATGGGATGTGGGTGGCAGGAGAAGTGCAGCAGTGTTCTTCTGGACATAAGAATCTTTTATAACATTGGTTGAACACTGCGGTTTTATAACACTGGTTGAACACTGGGTGAGGGGGACCCAGAGGTGGGTAGGTGTGCGGGATAGTGGTTGGTGAGGGGAGCGGAGAGGTGGTCTGTGCGAAGCTGCCATAAGAGTTGTCCAGTCTCTGAATAAGCATATGACGGTTGTAAATGGGTAGCTCTGCACAGATAGATATGGAGGAGAGTGGTAACAAAGGAAGGGGGGGATGTAGGTAAAGAAATAATGGGGGGGGTAGAGGGCAGCAGCCCCTGGGTGTAGTGGCCTTATGTTAATACACTTGTGTAAGGTGATGTGTAAACAAAGTAGCCAGATTCACTGCAATTATAACACCTTATACCAATGATCGACACACACACCAACATAATCATGAATCTGTATTTCCCCACTCACCGATTTCTATAGTAACCATGAAATCACTGGCACACACACCCACGGCACCATAGTTACCTCATTCCTTCAGACCCATCAGCTGATTTACATATTTCTCAGATAAGGAACATAGCTATTCTATCACTGATACACACACACCCACGTTACCATAGCATGCGCACTTCCTCTCAGATCCATTAGCCAATCTACACATGTTTCCTGAGGGCGTACACACCTCCCCCAACCAAACACTGCACATCAGGAAGTGATTTAAGCACTCCACACCCACGCCAGGACATCCTTGACAAAGGCACTTAGTGCTGGAATGCATTGGACCAAGTTACATACAGCCACACCAGCTTCTACATGCCGGCGCTAACCCCCCGAACACAGCACACCAATCCCCAGCTGGACTCAAGTCTAAGCACTGTCTGAAGCCAATATGTCTGTCCCTGGAACTGGAAGTTAGGGCCGTGAGGAACGCTGAACCACACCAGCAGACAGTAAGGAACATGCACACGTGGGGTTCTCGGCATCAGCACTAGACAGCTGCAGGATTGCCCCATCAGCAGCAACCTGACCCGTTGCAAAGACATCGGGAGTTACCTACCACGGTAAACCACCCCTCCACCTACAACACCATCAGCGTGACACTGCGCACCAGAACAAGACATAGCTGGCAGGTAAGCCCCCGGGCTAAAACCAGTGCACCCATGTGACAAGGACACGAGGCATCAGCTAAACAACTCCACCCCCACCACACTTACAAGTAAGTGACTCAGCCTAAGCGGGATGCCACCTATAGCACTGGAATACACCGGACTGTGTCAGCCGCATAACCCACCAGACTACCCCCAATTTGAATCCAACACCCCCATTACACACAGGGTATGGACTTTATCCTTTGGACTGTAACCAGCTTCACCACATGGTTCTGAGTACAGAAGGAACTTGCAGCAGTACTTCGAGCACTGTGCCTCGTATTGTGCACTGCAATAAACATCTGTTCACCCTGAATATATTGTTTTGTCTTTATTCACGTGAGCATTACACATTACTTTACACAAGTGTATTAACACAAAACCACCACACCCACGGGCTGCTGCCCTCACCCCCCCATTATTTCTTTACCTACATTCCCCCTTCACTTGTCACCACACTCCCCAATCTCTATCTGTGCAGCGCTACCCATTTACAACCCTCATATACCTCAAATTCTTTGATTATGGTTCTTCTATAGTTACTGTTATTTAATTTTATTTGCCACTTTCTGAGGTTCGGGGTTCTTTCCTCACTTTTTCATGCAATTCCCCCCTGGAGGTGCACTGTAGACTTACCAAGCAGGTGCCTCGCGTTAAGTTTACTGTGGCAAAATCTAATTTTATTGCAGCTAATTCAATCTTCCCCTTAATGTTTCATTAATATTGTAATTGTCTTAGTTTTAGCTTTCCCCGAATGTCTGCACTCTCATGCAGGTTTGGTTTACAAGATATGTGACATTGTCATTTGTGTATAATGAAATCAAGTTATACAGTTCTGTTTTCGAAACTATAGTAGGCTGAAAAGAACAGTTTATTATTTTATAACTGATTAACACAAGAGATAGAAAATGTCCTTTCAATTCTACTTGTAGGATACACATTAACTCTTCAATTTGGCAAAAGACCCTAATTAAATACATTTAGTGTTGAGTGAATACATATAACAATATTCTCCATTTTACAGGGCAAAATTGTTCTGTTTCAAAGGACACTTCTTGTGACTACTTAGAGGTTACAATATACAGTAGCATAACTTGGTATTCACACTGTAGAATCCTCACAATTAAAAAGCAGATGTTCTAATATTCATCCCTATAAATCCACACACTTATGTCAGAGAAGCTATAAAAGCTCAGCACCAAGTTACATTTACATTAATCATTGCTGATTAAAGAGAATGCTACAGAAAAACTCAATGAATAATAACATTCCTTCAAATTAGCAAATGCTAGCAGCCCTCTAATATTGGAGAGAAAATGAAGTACTTATCCTAACCATAAACATTTCCGGACAAATCAGCCATGAATTTTTGAAGAAGACTTTCAGGAAACAGTGCTGTGCCAATATGATCAAGGTACGTCACATCTGAAAAAAATGCAAAAGCTATTTATTACAACTCTGGCGTTAGATAATAAAGTATTACATTTATTTGTATTCAAAGTTATTTATATTCAACTTCTTGACACATGCATTAAATGTACAGTAAAATACACAATTTATCCATTGTGCTGCTGTATTTTAAAAATAATTTACAGTAATAAGAAATATGACATCTCAAGTACGAGTAAGAGAAAATCTTGTGTAAAGTGTCTGAAGTATACTAGGATTCCATTATTAAATAGTAACTTCAAGTCACATCTCTCTGAACCTTATTGCCCTTTCCACTATAATCCATTTGAGTGATTCTGAGCTATGTTGACTAGGGTATATGTTTCTAAAAGGGAGGTGTATCAAGCCTTGGACGAGATAAAGTGGACAGGCTTCCCAAAGCAACCAGATTCTAATTGTCATTTAACTAGCACAGGTTAGAAGCTGGTTGATTGCTTTCCCAAGCCTTGATACTGTACATCTCCCCTTAAATGTTCAATTGTTTCTGAGATACCAGAGGACAGCTCAGTATTGAAGAGTGAGAATTGAGTAATGCCACAGAAAGTCAAGACTCCCACCAGGGAAAGAGCCAAGCAGTGTGAGTGTTCAATATAAGAGACGCCCTTGAAGGCTAAAGAGTGCACTCCTGTAGCTCATGATGGAAGTTGGTGAATCAATATCTTGTGTGAATGAGCTAGCTGGTGTTATCTCGGCTGTTCAGAGGACAAGAAGTGAGAGTAAAGGCACACATCCACTAGAAGACCTCAAAACGAGTGCACAATTGCGACATTTGAATTGTGCAGTTATTTGTCAGTCTGTGCTGTGCCTACTGTACATTGAACGAGCAGTCGTTCAGTGGAGGCACATCAATCATCTCCTAACACGCTCAACCTGACATTATCGTCAGGTTGTTCATCATGTTTGGCCGATGAAAGACATCTAAAACGACCAGCGGAAGCACACATTGCTGGTCGTTTTAGACATTTTAGTGAACGATTTGCGAACGAGTAATGAGCGATATCAATATCATTCAATCACTCATTTTAATCATGTAGCGGATGTGTGCCTTAAAAATTAGTAGCTGAGAAAGACAGTTGTAGCATCAAGGAAGTTGCATACAGAGTACTGTATTTTCATCAAGAGAGATGGTTTAGTGCACATTTATTGCAACATTGGTAAATATATGCTACTACACTTGAAATACCTGCATTATTTTTTGTTTTTTTTTATTAAACTTGCATTTGCAGTGATACCTGTTTGCCACTTCACACATAGCAGTCTGGGGTGAAAGAGATGGAGCTACAAATATGTGGCTGACATAAATATACTTTAGAGGTAGGAGTTGTTGAAGGAATACACCAATACTGCCTATAGGGCAACAAACATTCTTGTCAGTTTTCAAGCAATTGGGAACAAATAGCACTGGTAAGGTTATACACGGGAGATATATTTGTCCCAGATTTCTGACATATATGTATTAATACTCAAGGAAAATATCTGTGATTACAAAAGACTTGATAGATGTTTAAGCTTTAGTAAAAGCCAGTTAAGGGTTCCTAGGGTTATGGATAGAGTGAGGGTGGGCTCCATCCATGAGGCCCATTTTGGGTCTTTAGCATGAGAACAGGCTAGTTAGTTCTTGCGCCTGTAAGAGGGTGGTAAAAGTGTGTCTGGGTTTTTTACTCAGGGTCTCACTACCTGGAGAAACCGGCAACAGGCTTGTTAAGAGACATTATGATTACTGACCGTGAGTACTATGCATATGCCTATGTTTGTGGTAGGAGCATTAAGTCCTACCACTCATAAGAGAACCTGTGTGTTTAGTTAGAGCCCAGATGGGCTATGATTTTGTTTTAGGTTTTCTTTTACTGCACAATTAACTAGCTTTCGCTTATTGCACAGAAACCCTGGACTGGTGTGGTGTTTCCTGGCTGCTGTTTGTTTGGAAGTGCCCATCTACCCCAGGAGAGGGCACCCCTACCTTGAATACCTCACAATACATACACATATAAACACATATACGGGGGCGGAACTAGTGACGTTGCAGCCGGTACATTGCACCAGACCCACTGCAAAGAAGGGTCGTGAAGCTGTCGGCTTTATCACCAATGCATTATAACAAGTCAGACTGCTGCGGAAAGTAACAAAGAGGGAGAAGAAGGTGGTCCGGCTGGAGGAGGGGGCCCCTCCCATCCCAATATCTTCTTCTTGCATCCTCTCTGAGTTGGTCCTCTGCTCCTGCTGTTGCGGGGTGCCTAGTAGAGAAGAGCCATCCTGGCCCTTCCATGCCAGCCAGCCCAGTCCAGCTGAGCCCCATCCCTGCCTGCTTCCTGCACTTTAGTAAATTATACCTTAATATTTTTTCTTGTGTATGTGTGTATATATGTATATATAATATAATATATTATAAACAGATAGATAGAAAATCTTTTGTATACCTCCCAATTGTCTCCATATCAGCGGGACAGTCGCGCTTTTCGGACACTGTCCCGATGTCCCACCTGCAAGCCGGTTGATTGGGCACTCTGTCGCACATGTGCGCGTCATCCGCACTGTGCCGAAGAAAATGAAGGCTGCCCAGCAGCTCCCGGAGCACTGAGCAAGCCCCAAGCATGATGAGAATGGTGGCATGATGCCCCCAAAATGTGCACACCACGGACGAGGCCTCATTTTTCATACGTGCGCATGAGAGACCCAACACTGTCATCCACCACTGCTGGTGGGAAAGGTTTTGTTTGTGTGTTAGGGGAGGGTGTGTGGGGATGGGGGCAAAGCTGACTTGGGCTTACCACTTGCTAGTTCCTACACTGCACACACACCTATCATAATAGCAGATAGGATAGATCAGCATGCTATGCAATCGTAAACTTACATATGCATTGTCATTAATGAACAAATAAACATTAAGTGCAGGATACATTCTTTAAAGTATAAGATATATATATAACAAAAAGATAAAGATAAGGTGTCTGAAATAAAGTGAATATTACACAAATGTTTAGCTGAATGCACATAACCATCACTTCACACGTCATGCTGCTGCAAATATGGTCTGATTATGATTTGGGAGAATAGCAAAAACAGCAAGTACTGTAACTTTGTATCTGGGACAGACTATGTGGCAATGCAAGGGGTGCAAACACATTTACATTTTTTGCATGCAGGGTAAATATTGACTGCTGTTGCATGTAGTCCACAGATGTCAGACAGCTTTATTTTAACAATACAATTTAGATTTTAGTTTGGACACATTCCTAGGACATCTAAATCTCTCATCACATTGCTCAAGTTCTTGCTCTTTATTGTTTTGCTCCCAACTGAGAATCAGCCCCATAATGAACAATAATGAAAATTTCTTGAGAATCAAAATAAATTTATATAAGATATAAAAAATCCCTTTCCCCAGGACTAATACCATGGCTTGTTTAAAATTGCTATATATAAAACAAGGAACACCATTAAACACATACAAATGTATACTCATTGTTGTTGGTATTACTGTATAATGAAGTTTTGGCACATATTGCATGTTTATGCTGACACACTCAGACAAGGAGCTATATTTATGTAGCAGTGGCTTTTGTAAGCTGCCACTTCATGGCAGGTTGGAGCTTAACATTTAAAAAGCCACAAACACTCAGTGTAAATCCTGGTGGAGTCTATAGATATTTTCCATTCTATGCAACTCTAAAATCCAGTAGAACTTGACCTGTAAACTTGCTTTGTTAGGAGTTTGCCATCTAGAAACAGCCCGTGGGTTAGTCAGCAAACCTCTCAAGTATAAAAAAAAAATTCCTGAAACACAATAATGTGGATATAGATATATTGCGGTGAGAGTGGTTGCCTCTCACATGAATTGCCCACAAGAGAGTCTAGAGTGAAGCCTATCCAGTTTGCATCAGTAAGGGCGATTTGGAACTCCAGGTTATCACAGTTGCACAAACCCAGCTGGAATCATCACTGGAGAACAGGAAGAGTTTAAAACCACTGATGCTCTGTGCACTGATGCCGGTAAGTGGCCAGTTTAGTAGGCCAAAGTCTTGTAGTGCCAGTGACTGATGATTGGCTATGCTGGAGGAGCATGGCATATTGTGGCTGCAGGCCATTCCAGCAAACTGACCACGAAGCACTGGAAGTGCTGGGACATTTACTTTGATTGTTTACTTCTGTTATATGCCTGTGTGTTCAGGCCTGAGCCGATGCATGCTAAAGTGCAATATCTGCTGATATTAAATACACTGCTTTACCGAGTACCTGCCTGTCTTGGGTCCTCATTTATACACCCTGTGTTACATTTGGTAGCCTTTACATCTACTGTAAAGACTGTTTATGAAGTACTTTCAAAGTGCCAAAATGTGTTGCTTTGCATTCACCCTTCTCTCCAAGTTATTTAAAACCTGTTAGATGTGATTTCATTCAGGAGACTGTGCTGGCCATTCCATGATTTGAAGCCTACTCTCTTGTTATTTACCATAAGCAGTTCTTCTATAGCCTGAAGCTATGTTTTATTCATTATCTTGCTCCATACTTGCCTACTTTTGAAAAAGCCTTTCAGGGAGATTGTGAAAGCAACACATATGAGTGCGGCAGTAAAGTGGACGAGTACTGCTACATCTGGGAGGGGTGCCATAAAATGGACTAACATCCAAATGTAAATGAGCCCCAAAGAAGTTAGTAAGATCTAGTTGTTGATGAAAACACACTGATACTTTTCAGAAAATCAATGTAGCCATAGGGATCATTGTGCCTTATAACAAATGCAAGGAAATTATACTAATGGTTTCATTTGAATGTACATATCTGTTTTTTTTCTTTTATATAACATCTACATAATGGGGGTAAGGTGCAATCAGGGAGATTGCTAGACTCTTCAGGGAGTGAGGGAGATTGCTGCTATTTCAGGGAGTCTCCCTGACAATGAGGGAGAGTTGGCAAGTATGTCTTGACGTTAGTAGAAACCTTGACCAAATACTGTAGGTGTAGACCAGAAGGTATTGCATGGCAGTGCTGTGTCATTTACACACATATACACATCATTTTCTATTTACCTACAATAATCTGATCATACTTCATTGTTTAAAATGTGTGATATAGGGGCCTATTCATCATCACTTAATTTATCCAAAAGCAGGTAAAAAATAAAATTTTCACCTAATTTTGTATACATTTAAGTGTCAGCCGCATTCATTATTCTTGTGCCTCGATTATTTCCACAATCCCCATACTGGATAAGCCCCATAAAGATTACATTGGTTATATTTTCCCTTCGTAAAAAACAACACAATTGCCTATTCCATTTTGTATTTGAAAAGCTCTCTCAACAGATCAAATCAGCTGTCACCCAGTGAAGTCTCTGTAACAGTAACTATCCACTTCTTAAACCAAATAACTGAATTATAAAAATAATTGCATGTCCTCATTTAATCATAAAGCAGCTAGCATTAGTAGAAAAATAAACAAACATACATAAATTTAATTCAGTAGATCCTTTTAGAACTGCTTGTTTACAATGTTTCATTAGCAGCATCAAACCTTACATTTAGGACTATAATCTGATTAAAATTTAAAACACAACACAAGATTGTACTGCAGACAGACTAAAGAGCTAATTTCACTAAAACACACAATAATACAGAGCCTTGTAGAATCCTCCTTTATGTGTATTTCAAAGTCAAAGAGGCACTTATCAAATATATAAAGTGAATATTCAAATCTGTTATTCATTAGTTGTCTGCAAATAAAAAAATATATAGAAACTGAAAGTTGCTGCTTGCATATACTGTATGTTAGAGATCTGCCGGTCTGGTTTTTGGAAATCCAACATATTCAAACTTTGGGGAGTCTGAGTGGAACAGGGTTTTCCTGCTTTTCAGAACTCAGAATGAGACAAATTGACATTTTCCTGGAAATTTCAAATCTTGCATGTTTTTGATTGCATATAACACTTCTTCGTGATCAGGTACCATTTCACACAGGACTGTAGGGAGATATGTGGGCAGTAGTTGTTGTTTAAAAATACCATTAGGATGCCCCAAGAACAGTGCTGTGTGATCTGACATTTCTGACACTGTAATCATGGGTCATGCATTAACCTCCCACTGCCCACCAATGTGTGCCACCCACCTACCCACTCACTGGCCACCAATGTCACGGGCCACCTAATAAATACCTTCAAAATCATAAAACACTCAAAAATATATTAAAATGCCATAAATAAATTTATTTCAACAAAAAAAAGAAAACATTACAACAACATCAATGCATATATTAAATGTGTTTTTGTTCTTGTGATACATTTGTTTATGATGTTTGAATATACCACCATGTATGTCAACAACAGAAACAAATACATTGCAACAACAACAAAAAAATATTACAATACTTTTAAAAACACATTACCTGTAAAAAAACATATTACAATACAATAAAAATAGATTAAAATCCTGAAAAAAAACATATTACAATACTACTAAAAACACATTACATTCCTGTAAAAAAAAAACATATTAAAAAATACAAATATAAACATGTTAAAAACCTGGAAAAAAAAACATTTTAAAAAAATTGTGAAAACTGTAGAAATAAACAACATTAAAAAATGTACAAACAACTGACAATTATAGCTTAAAAAAAATGTATTTTTATTTTTTTCTTCCTAGCAATTTCTATGGATAGTGAACGCAAGTTTGTGACTGGATTCCTCGAGATCCTACAGTTAAAGGAATGTCTATGGCGGCTATCCAGTAGAAAATAGCACAAGTCTCAGAAATTGGCAGCTTTGGGGGTGTTGTTGGACTACTCCAAAAAGTTAATTGCGGATGCTGACTTTAAAACAGTACGCCACAAAACCCAGAACCTGCGTACCATCTACATAAAGGAGAAAAAAAAAGTAGATGATTCAAAAAGCTCTGGAGCAGGCACCGACGACGTGTACCAGTCAACACTGTGGTACTATCACCTGATAAGCTTTATCAGCGAACAGGAGCCACACCGCTAGTCTGTCGTCCTGATGGCCTAGCGAGAGGGAGCAGAAGAGGCAGAAGTGAGGGGACCATCTGAGGAAATTTTATTTTTTATTGTTTTTGTAGCTCAATCCCAATTGTCTACTATAGTCATTTATCTCACAGACAGTCCTCCTGCCACTGCACCTGGTCCGTTGAAATAGGCCATATACTCCTCCCTCACTTCTTTGGCACGAGCTGTCGATGTTGTATGAATTGGTGGTGCAGACACTGATGTAAACTGGGCAATCTCCTCTGGAGTTCCTACATCTTCTGGTCTAGCTGGGACTGGTCCTCGTTGTGTAGTTTTCCTTCACAGAAAGTTATGCAGCACACAGCACGCCATCATAACCCAGTCTATCTTCTCCACACGTAGGTTTATGGTGGTGTGGAAAATGTGGAACCGGTTGCTGAGTATTCCAAATGCATTTTCCACAATGCGCCGTGCCAGGGACAGACGATAATTGTAGATCCTCTTCTCTCTGTTCAGGCCCCTCTGTGCAAATGGCTTCATCACAGGCTCATGTAATGCAAAAGCCTAGTCTGCGACAAAAATTTAATTTAGGCCGTGCTTTGTCTCGTCCAGTGACGGAGAGTTGAGGGTTTTGTTGGCGAGTCTCTGGTAGAAAGCCGTCTGTTTGAAGGACCCACATAGGAAGCACGGCCATTCTTGCCAACATCCACAAACAAAAATTTGTAGTTGGCATTCACCACTGCCATGAGATTGATGTTGAAGAAGCCTTTGTAGTTGTAGTAATATGATCTGGTGTTGGCAGGTGGGTTGATGCGGATGTGTTTTCCATTGATGGCTCCTCCGCAGTTAGGGAAATCCCAACTTTGTTCAAACTCTTCTGCGATGCTTTTCTACTCATCCACAGTGTTAGAAAACTGGAAAAATAGTAAAAAAAAGGGTTAAAACATGACTATAATATTGTTTTTCTTTTTTTTTTCTATATAAACTCCCAACCAAGAGCATGATATGTCCTCCACGCCAGACCTAAGTTTGCTCGGGGCAGCGGGTGAATAATTTTACCCCAGTGCCAACACCCATTCTACCAGGACCATCATCTTCTTCTACACCACCACAAAAAAAAAAAAAATGGGAGAAAGCAGCAGCACACAGAACAGGAGGACTTATTTCTCTAACAAGCAGAATGCATCCTTCAGAAACCGCCGGATAATATCGACGATTTTACAGCGCATATTAACAGTGAATAGAATAAAAAAGGGTGAGCGAATTAAGAAAAATTTACACAGGCTCGCCTGTGAGCTTTTAATTAGGTCACTCAACAGCAATTTACATGACTCAACTTACATTGCAGACCCACTTCTTTATTCTCCTTCCCCAACTGCCTATGTGAGGCCCCCCCCAGCCCAGTTGGGGATTACTCCCCCACCCAGCACTCCACCCACAAGCCAGACCATTTACAGTGCTCTGCTGGAGTCAGAGGAAGATTTGTAACATTACTCATAATGTTTAGGTTTTTATCTTCTACTTGCCTGTACGGTGGTGATGACTCTAATTGGACAAGGTCACTACACACATGGTGAAAGTACAGATTGATGGAAGCGGGGCCACAATCTGTACTTGTGCCATGTGTGTATTGGCCTGTTCAATCTGGTGTCTGACCCACCATACAACATACAGCAGCCTACCGATTGGGATTGATAAAATTTGGTGATAATGCTGTTTTGTACAATTTATATACATGTTTATTTTATATATTTAAAATAACTAAAAAATAAGTTATTGCCTACAGTTCAATACACAGTCTGGTTAAAGCAGACTTATTGGCTGTCTCAGTTATAATAAAGAGTTTAAATAAAAGTCCCCCAAAATTGTTATTTACTACTGTGCAGTGTTATTGCCACAGTGGCTGACAGTTAATATGAGTTAAAAAAAAAAAAAACTTAAAAAAATGAAATTCACTACTATGTAGTGTTGTTGCCACACAAATGTTAATGACTGCTATGCAGCACAGTCTTGTTAATGCTGCCTTATTGGCTGTCACAGTTATTATAAAGAGTTACATTTAAAAAAAACAAAAACTTTTTTTCTTTGACAAGAAACAAAAGTGTATGGTGTTTTTGTTTTCTTACCTTGCAATACTGGTACTGCAGCACTTTAACGATAGCCTTGCAGGTCTCCGGGATGATGACGTCCAAGGACTGAGGTGAGATGAGTGTTCCAAACTTCAGGTCTTCAAATGCAGGCAGAAGACACTTTGTAAAAAGCAAGCCAGATACAAAGCAGAGCACAGTAGCAATGTACAGGGTTCAGCAGGTATACACAATACCTGCTGATAGTAGCAGAACACTCAATAGTAGCAGAGCAGAATGTGCACAGGGTTAAAATGGTGTGTGCTTTTTATACCCCCTAGCTAGCCCCTCCCATTATTTAAATTTCTCACCAATCGTGAAGATCGTTGTGTGTTGTTTTGTAAATGCACGATTTATCTTGCACGATCTCACGATTTGGACTTCAGACATGATGCACGATAGATCGTGAGATCGTGAATCAAATTGGCAGCTTTTTTGACCAAATCGTGCCCGGGGAGAGTTCAGGGGAAATCGTACATGATGTCGGATCGTGAGCACATCGTTATGTCTGTGGCACCTTTACACGCTAGGGATGATGCTGCTGGGGTGAATCTTCATCACAGAAGGGGATTCAAGAAGAATAGTAATTGCAAACAACAATTGACTGTTAACAAGCATTTGCAAGAGGAGTATGACAGGCACCATCCTCTTGTTCAGCGGATCACTGAAGCCATGATGCTTATGTTAGCATTATAGAGCCGTATTAAATTTGAGAGGACCCGCGATACTTTTCTGCCTCCTGCACTTTTCACCTACATCACGTGTTTCGCAGGCGGAAAAGTATAACGCGCGTGCCCACGTATCCCCGTATTCAAGTACGCGAAAACGGGACCCCAGCGAAACTTAAACAAGTGGAAAGTCATGTCAGATTTGCGGAAATCAGCCTGACACCCCCCAAAAGATGCTCTGACATGGGGGTTAGCTATGGTTACCCCCGATTTGGCTTGCTGAAGGTATTTGGTGTTTTTAAACGGGCTCAATAGTTGCTAAATAGCGTTTGTGTACAAATGGTGAAGAATACTATTCAGGAGGTTTTTTTGCAGAAATCACTTATCCCAGCAAATTTGGGGTACTTGAAAATGGGGGCCAGCATATTTTAAAGTTGCTAAAGTTAAGTTTAAAAAATCGTGAAAAATCCACCTGCCGCAAGCACCTGCAAAGAAAAAAACACATGGGCCATACTTGGGGATCCCCCTGGAGTCTAGTTCGCTAGTTTTTAACTTTGTCCCATAACATTTTTTTTTATTTTGCCCCAAAAATGAAAGTGATTTTTTGGGGGGGTTTCTTAACTCTTTTTTACATTTTTTTACGCAGTTTACCTTTGGGGGACTGTCTGAAGGCTGCACGGGGATTCCCGCAATGTTGTACCCCAAAACCCCAATTCTGCACTTTTTTCCGCCTGCTATTCATAGGCGAAAATTACATTGTATTACATTACATTGACTTTCTGCCTAGGCGGAAAGTCTTTCAAATTGAATACGGCTATACTTTTCTGCCTGGCGAAATTACGTCATCGGCGAAACTTTTTCACCAATTTCGGCTTTTCACTCCAAACTGAATACAGGCCTTAGTGTTCATTCTAGCACCCTGCACCTGTTAAAACCTGTGCAGTTCCTGTTTCTTGCCCTAAGTGTTGCATCAGCTAAGTGTGCTAGAAGCACCAGAGCAGAGAGCGACACCTCAGGCAGGAAAGAGGAACTGCACTGGTTGTGGCAGGTGCAGAGTGCTAGATTGAAGACTAGCATTAGATCTGCATCCAGTGTCTGCCATCAATGCATCTGGTTTTAGACAATTACAGTAGCTGTCCATCATATCAAATTCCATTTCAGTTCTATATTACCAGAACATCAATTCCTCACCTGTACCGGGACAGGGCCGCAACTAGGGGGGAATGCTGGAGTTGCACGTGCATCGGGTGCACTGCTGCACCCGCCACCAGTGTCCTCCAGCACGGCGCCGCAGGGAGGCCCCAAGCAGGACGCCCACTGAACAGTTCCATTTGCCATTCTATCAACTAAAGCAAGGGGTAGTATCTAGGTGGGATTCCATCATTTATATGCTCTACAGACTGGAAAAACAGCAACAGGCTGTTCAAATGTACACATCAAGCCATGAGATGTAGAGAAGATGTAACCTCAGTTCAGCACAATGGAGAATACTCTTGGTTTTATGCAAACTACTGAAACATATTGATATTGTAACCAATGAAGTGAGTTCACACACTGTCAGCCTTAATTAAACTACTATAACATCAGTTAGAGAAGTTAAAGGAGATAAAATGAAGCTATTCCACTAAGCATGTTGGACATGTAGTTCTTTTTTTACTTTGCAAAGACCAAATAGTTTGCAACATCCTGCAATTGGATAGTTGCATTTTGGCAACCATACCAATGACCTGGGTGCTAATAAACCATAAAAAATAAAAATCAATTGTGTGTTTAATTCATCATCTTCCCACTTTATTGAATGTGGAAACAAAAAAACTGGTAGCTGTACGTCTAAATTCCAGGGATTATGATTACCTAGTACTCAGCAAAATACGAAAACAAAATAAGACAGCGCTATTATGATAATAAACTACTAAACCGTGAGATGGCAGAAAAACAACAACAGTCAGGGCTTCTTGTTTATCAAAACTTAATTTTATATTAAATATATTCGATAAAATTGACCTTATATCACATTTAAAAGGTAACACAATTAATGACAGTAACTGCGGTTATATGAATAACTCAATATTAAAAACTAAATCTCAATACTTTGTAAAAGCCTTCTTGAAGCAGAAATCAGTTACACCATTAGACTTGGTATTAAATCTAAAGGAATGGATCCAGAGGTAGAAAGGATGGAAAATCCGTGTGGAATGGAATGCAAAAAAATGTAACATATAGTTCCTATGTAACAGGAATAGCATGCTGGCAGAGAGTCTTATCCCAAAGAAAAAGCTCCTATGCTAAGATGCGAAATGCGTCAGCGGACCCCCAAATAGTAGCACCTAAAAGTGTGTCAAGTGCACTATAGTACTGGAGTACTTTTGGATCTACGGCAAGCTATTACCTTAATCCCACTGGGCTGTCATTTGAGTCCAGAGATACACACATGGCTTGATCAGCTATCCAGGAACGGGAGACTGAGAAACTGCTGGTGCAGCGCACCCCGACTAAGGACACTGCTTACACTATTCCAGGTAAGACAGACGGACTCAGTGTGATAATTATACAAGACTTGGGATAAGACTCTCTGCCAGCTTGCTATTCATGTTACGTAGGAACTATATGTTACATTTCTGCTTCAAGAAGGCTTTTACAAAGTATTGAGATTTAGTTTTTAAATATTGAGTTATTCATATAACCGCGGTTACTGTCATTAATTGTGTTACCTTTTATATGTGATATATGGTCAATTTTATTGAATATATTTAATATAAAATTAATTTTTGGGTAGCACAGACGGTGTAATGGTTAGCATTACTGCCTCACAGCAATAAGGTCATGGGTTCAATTCCCACCATGGCCCTAACTGTGTGGAGTTTGTATATTCTCCCTGTGCTTGTGTGGGTTTCCTCCGGGTACTCCTGTTTCCTACCACACTCCATAAATATACTGGTAGGTTATTTGGTTCCCCACAAAACTTAACCCATGTGTGTGCGCATGTGGTAGGGAATATAGATTGTAAGCTCCACTGGGGCAGGGACTGATGTGAATGGCCAAATATTCTCTCTGTAAAGCGCTGCGGATTATGTGTGCGCTATATAAATAACTGGTAATAAAGAAATTTTTGATAAACAAGAAACCCTGACTACTGTTGTTTTTCTGCCATCTCACGGTCCAGTAGTTTATTATCATATTAGAGCAGTATTATTTTGTTTGTCGTATTTTGGCAACCATGCTTGATCATAGGTCTAAGTCGTATATAATGTCTATCTTTCCAACAAACACAGATCTAAAGAGCTCCTTGTGAGCAACTTGTCAGCCCAAGTGGCACATGACAGGACAATGTGTCCTGCTTCAATTTCTTCTGCAAATGCTGCTGCCAGAAAAATACTGACTTTTTTTTATGGTGCCCACTGGTGATGATGAATGGTCAACTCAGCGCACCAGAGTGAAACATTATGACATCTGGTTAGGTTTAAAAGAATTGGCCACAATTATTGACATCTCTACCATGACTTAATCTATTACAGTAAACATCAGTAGAATGGTAGAAGATTATTTTAATGACAATTAACATGTCAAACAGTCCCTTTGAATACAGGGAGGAAAATAAAGGCAATGTGGAGCCCCTTGTACAAACTAGCTTTGCTTTACTTAAGCTGCTCATTAACCAGTGTGTACTTGGAAAGAGAGTGGTTAGCACAGTCATTAATCTTGTGAGCAATCGGAGTAGGAGATTGCTTCCAAAAAATGTGAAAGACTTATGTTCATCAAAATTAACTACAAATTCTATGAGGCAGGCTTTGCTGCCAATTACAACAAAGACTTCTGTAATGGTGAATTTCAGTGCAGATAAGCTAATATTGTGTAATGATGATATTAACAATGATGAGTATGAGAATGACATCTTCCAAATATGAGGATAATTAGCAACACTTCAGCAGCAAAAGTGGAAGTCCATTTTGCTAAAGTGCTTTTTTTTTTATACTGTGCATGTCCTTTCTAATATACAACATAAGTGTGGCTGTGATGGCCCAAGCCCAATTACATAATGCACCACTTTTCATTGAGGGCTTTGCCAAGATTATGTAGGTTTGATAGGCAGTGTAAATTATTGTACATTACTGGGACGTGGATGTTCTATATCTTGCAAGTCCATCCATCACTAGCTTCTCATACAGACGTTTAAGCCTCAATTCTGGCAGCTTCTCCACAGACACTACAGAACAGTATCATCCTCCTTATCCTTTATTTTGTGTGTTTTACAGGCAGCGCATATATTTGTACTTTACTGGGTCTTTGATGTTCTTCTGCATCTTCCAAAACCATTCAAAAAGAAAAAGGAATTACTGCACCAGTCATACATATCAATACCTATATAGAAAGTTGAGCCCCATATGTTACTATTTAAATTATTATTATATTGTAAAGGAGGTGCTGCCTAATGACAACTCATAAGATAATTTGCAGAAAAAAGGGAAGGGTAAAGACCCAAGGGTTGTCATAAATAGCGCACAATATAAATTAAAAAATTAACTTTTATTATTTCTATTTAAGATGATAATCTTGCTAGCGAAATATTAAAAAAACTACAAGGACATACACACATATATTGGTGATTTTACATATAAATAAAGATAATGTGAAATAAAATAAAGGTCCCACTGTATACCTATTTGATATTGTTATACACCTGTATCAGAATGTTATAAATAATAATCATAGGTGTCTATTGATAATTGCACATCATACATATATGGAAGGGAAGGTGGAATCATTAATAGCACTATATTGATGTGTGATACTCCTATATATTGGATTCCTTCCTAATCATATGGGAACATATGTCATTAATAGTGAATCCATATTCCTTCTATTCGTCCTTTCTGAAGGTAGGGGTGCTCATACCTCACCATCAATAATATAATAAGGTATCACCCTGCAATATTTTAATATTGATTTTCATAATCCTACTGCACATGTATCAGGCATATAAGTTATATATCAATCCCCAGTATATTAGTCGCAGACAGCATTATTGCAGGTTCTATAATGTTTGTAATTCACAGCTACTAAATTGTAGCATTACAGTGTAACGATCCACTTTCACACATCAGTCAGGTAAGTATTGTGCCGCTACAATGAGCAATCACTGTTTGTGATAACAAGTGGAACCGCTATCATAATCCATTTGGAACTTATCAGGTGCATGAATGTCTCATATTCCACCATTACCCTATAATAAAATATCACCCTGCAGTGTATTGATGTCAGTTTTTAATCCTACTGCATATACATCAAGCACATAGGATACATATTAATCCACAATATACTGGTAGCAGGTAACATTATTACAAGTTCTATAATATCCGTGAGTCACGGCTGCTTTGTTGTATTATTTGCAGTGTTACAATGTAGCAGTCCACTATCACGCACTCTCTCATCAAGCAGATATTATTATGCCGCTTCAATGAGCAATCACTGCATGTGAGGTCGAGTGGGACCCCTCAAATATAACACTCAGAACTTGTCAAATACATATATGCATTTTGGATTTTTACAGTGGGACACACCGCCGATGCGCGTTTCGCTATACACTTGCTTTATCAAGGCTGACCAGATTGCCTCATTTTGCAGCCTTATGTTGTGTAGGAAGACCAATCATCATTTGTTCCCGGATCATATGTTCTAGTTAGCCAATGGTATCACAGATCCTAGCTAACAACTATTTGAGCTACTCCCGGTAATTTCTCTTACAGGTATACTATTCAAAATTAGCCAATCAGAAATTCCTGCTTACGATCCACATGTTATGTATTACAACTATATATATAGAATAATACTCGATCATTGTTAATGTAATTATGATATTAATTTCACATTTACCTTGCAACCAATATATTAAAATATTTACATAACACTTGTGTTTATATCATTATTTTGCAGTACGTGTATCAAGGAAACAATGCTTCCTATTAAATTTTATCAATGGATTAAAAAACTATACGTATTTATAAAAGGGATCAATTTCATCCAAATAAATTCTATTAACACAGCCATGTTCCTCTAACACAAATCATACATAATTTGAAAATAATAAGTGTATTATATTAGGGATTCAAAAATCCATGTGTTAAATTAATATAATAATTCCTTAATAATCATTTATAAAATCATAATACTTATTGTTCAACCTACATATATAGACTCAGCTTAAAAATTATTAAGTTTAATCCATTAATTCAACTCAAAAATAATAATTAACTCAATCTAAATTATGTACACTTTAATTGCATACCTATTATTTAATAATACCACTCAAGGGGTATCAATAGTGCATTAATATGAGTGTAATGTGCTCAATACTGTGCAGTATATTGGTGACTGTGAATGACAAATAAAAATTATAAAGTGAACTATCTCATTCAGAGAAGTGGTATTGTGTATTATTAATAAGTAAATAATAAGGCATCTAATGAGAATTTTGGAAAGAATGTATCTCCCTATGATAGGATGAAATTAACTGAAGAAGATCTTAGAGTGGTGGAAATATTAGAGGAATTAGAGAATGACATCGATCCCCCATCAGTAGATATTGTACAACCTTATAATATCAATAAAATTAAGAAGAAATCAACCTTCTTCCCTGACCCTAAGATATTCCCCGCAGTAAAGGTCTATCAGGACCTAGTCTCTAAAGATCTAGATGAACTGTTTCACAAAACAAACCACCGTCCCATTTTAAATGATAATACCACCAAAGATGAAAGGAAGGCTATAAAGGAGATGACAGAGTGGAAAGATACTATTATCAAACCCTCAGATAAAGGGGGTAATTTGGTTTTGTGGCCTAAACAGATGTATATCGATGAACTTAATAAACAACTTAATGATACAGGATGTTATAAACGTTTGATATTTAGCCCTACCCAAAACATTAAGACCCAGTATAATAAGTTGATTGCACAGGCACTGGCGAATGGAACCATTAGCAAAAGTGATGGCGATTACTTGAAAACAGACAAGCCTAAAATTCCCACCATGTACTTACTCCCTAAGATCCTTAAAAATAATAAAATTCCACCTGGTAGACCTATGGTATCGGGTGTTAAAAATCTGACAGAAAAAGCAAGTATCTATGTCGATCAACATCTTCGGAGACATGTGCTTACATTACCATCTTACACTAGGGACACAATGGATGTGTTATTAAAATTACAGGACCTAGTAGTCAATCCAGGGATATGGATGGTATCTTGTGACGTTGAAAGTTTATACACAAGTATTAGTCATGAAAGAGGTATTAGAGCGGCCAAGTATTTCTTGGATATGGAGACTCATAGTGACTTTAATGACTTTCTCATTACATTGTTGGATTTTATACTGAAGAAAAATTATTTTATATGTAATGAACAGTACTATCTCCAGGTAAGAGGGACAGCGATGGGCACAGCTTGTGCCCCGACACATGCCAACCTCTACCTGGGATGGTGGGAGAGGGAGGTACTTTTTAATGAGTCCCATGATGTATACACAAAACATATCCTATTGTATTTAAGATACATAGATGACATTGAATTGAATTTGAAGCTCACTATGGAAATGAGCCAAATACAAATTAATTTCCTAGACTTAACAATTCATGTGGGAGAAGGAAGAATAATATCCACAGACATATATAGGAAAAGCACGGCCACAAATAGTGTGATTCATAGAAGTAGTGCCCATCTCCCTACGACTATTAAGGCCATCCCGAAAGGGGAATTATTACGTGCAAAACGAAATTGTTCACAACAAAATACATATGAGCAAAGGTGTTTACAAACATGTAAAAGATTGGAAAAAAGAGGTTATAGCAGAAGAATTAGCAAACAAGCTGTGAAAGATACTAAGAAATACCCTAGAGAATCTCTACTGGTGCCTAAAAATAAGAATACAAAAGATGAGCCTGTTAGATTCATAGGAACATTTAACACACAGTGAAAAGAGATAAATCAAATTCTACAGAAGCATTGGCCTATCCTACGGACTGATAAGAGATCTAGCTCAAATTCTACCCACAAAAGTTCAAACGAGTTGGAGGAGGTCATGTAATTTAAAGGATCGACTTGTACAGAGTCACTTAAACACTATTAAAATTCTGAGATATAATAAAAAGGGATCTTACAAGTGTGGTCATTGTAAGTCTTGCCAATATATGACACAGAAAGAATAATTTTTTGATAAATATGGCAAGAGGTGGACCATAAAGAATTATATAGACTGCAATACCATTGGGGTTGTATACCACTTGGAGTGTCCCTGCGGTAAGAGTTATGTAGGGAAAACCAGTATACCCTTGAAAGTTAGAATATTGCATGTAGGTACCATTAGGAATTCTAGATAAGATCAAGCAAAATTTAAACCTCTAACTTCTCTGGCTAAATGTTTCCTAAGATACTATGAAGGTATTCCTCATGGACTGAGAGCCTATGGTATGAAAAATATCAATCTAGGAATTAGAGGAGGTGATATAGATCAGGAACTCCTCAAATGGGAGACTAAGATGATTTTTCTTATGGATAGCATTTTTCCCAAAGGAATGAATGAAGGTAATAGCTATACCGCATTTTTGTGAAGATTACATGTTTCCCTCCATGGAGAGAGAATATGGATAAAGATATTTTCATAAGATTAACCTGGAGAAGATCCCTAGGGAACAACAAACCGTGTAACCTTGCAGTTTTGAAATTGTTATGAACAATGGATTATTGGATTATATATTGTGATTTATATATTGGACCAATATGTTATGGGTCTGTTTGATTCAGCTGCATTATCATATATTGGGGTGCATAAACAGATAAAAGTTGATTCAAAACAATATAGCATATAATTCGAATGTATCGTTAAGAATATAAATAACATAACCAGGATATTTTACTGGTAGGAATTACATATCAAGCCATAATATTATTAACTTCAAGTATTATTGAAATATTATATTTTTATTAATATATATTTTTTGGGGATATCATCACAGTATGATGAAGTTGAGTTCAGTGTTTTTTTTGTGTTTTTTTAATGTTTAAATGAGTTTGAGGTAGGTTTGTTTATGGTTGATTTTGTGTAATTTATTCACTACAGAGTATATATTAGTTTTATAATTTTATCACAAAATATGCAATTGATTTCACACTTATTAATAATACACAATAACACTTCTCTGAATGAGGTAGTTCACTTTATAATTTTTGCCATTCACAGTCACCAATATACTGCACAGTATTGAGCACATTACACTCATATTAATGCACTATTGATACCCCTCGAGTGGTATTATTAAATAATAGGTATGCAATTAAAGTGTACATCATTTAGATTGAGTTAATTATTATTTTTGAGTTGAATTAATAGATTAAATTTAATAATCTTTAAGATGAGTCTATATATGTAGGTTGAACAATAAGTATTATGATTTTATAAAAGGTTATTAAGGAATTATATTAAATTTAACAAATGGATTTTTGAATCCCTAATATAATTCACTTATTATTTTCAAGTTATGTATGATTTGTGTTAGAAGAACATAGCTGTGTTAATAGAATTTATTTGGATGAAATTGATCCCTTTTATAAATACATATCGTTTTTTAATCTATTGATAAAATTTAATAGGAAGCATTGTTTCCTTGAAACACGTACTGCTAAATAAATGATATAAACACAACTTTTATGTAGATATTTTAATATATTGGTTGCAAGGTAAATGTGAAATTAATATCATAATTACATTAACAATGATTGAGTATTATTCTATATATAGTTGTAATACATAACATGTGGATCGTAAGCAGGAATTTCTGATTGGCTAATTTTGAATAGTATACCTGTCAGAGAAATTACCAGGAGTAGCTCAAACAGTTGTTAGCTAGGATCTGTGATACCATTGGCTAACTAGAACATATGATCCAGGAACGAATGATGATTGGTCTTCCTACACAACATAAGGCTGCAAAATGAGGCAATCTGGTCAGCCTTGATAAAGCAAGTGTATAGCGAAACGCACATCGGTGGTGTGTCCCACTGTAAACATCCAAAATGCATATATGTATTTGACAAGTTCTGAGTGTAATATTTGAGCGGTCCCACTCGACCTCACAAGCAGTGATTGCTCATTGAAGCGGTATAATAATATCTGCTTGGTGAGAGAGTGCGTGATAGTGGACTGCTACATTGTAACACTGCAAATGATACAACTTAGCCGTGAATCATGGATATTATAGAACTTGTAATAATGTTACCTGCTACCAGTATATTGTGGATTAATATGTATCCTATGTGCTTGATGTATATGCAGTAGGATTAAAAACTGACATCAATACACTGCAGGGTGATATTTTATTATAGGGTAATGGTGGAATATGAGACATTCATGCACCTGATAAGTTCCAAATGGATAATGATAGCGGTTCCACTTGTTATCACAAACAGTGATTGCTCATTGTAGCGGCACAATACTTACCTGACGAGGGAATGTGTGAAAGTGGATCGCTACACTGTATTGCTACAATTTAGTAGCTGTGAATTACAAACATTATAGAACCCGCAATAATGCTGTCTGTGACTAATATACTGGGGATTGATATATCATTTATATGCCTGATACATGTGCAGTAGGATTCTGAAAATCAATATTAAAATATTGCAGGGTGATACCTTATTATATTATTGATGGTGAGGTATGAGCACCCCTACCTTCAGAAAGGACAAATAGAAGGAATATGGATTCACTATTAATGACATTTGTTCCCATATGATTAGGAAGGAATCCAATATATAGGAGTATCACACATCAATATAGTGCTATCTATGAATGATTCCACCTACCCTTCCATATATGTATGATGTGCAATTATCAATAGACACCTATGATTATTATTTATAACATTCTGATACAGGTGTATAACAATATCAAATAGGTATACAGTGGGACCTTTATTTTATTTCACATTGTCTTTATTTATATGTAAAATCACCAACATATGTGTGTATGTCCTTGTAGTTTTTTTAATATTTCGCTAGCAAGATTATCATCTTAAATAGAAATAATAAAAGTTAATTTTTAAATTTATATTGTGCGCCATTTATGACAACCGTTGGCTCTTTACCCTTCCCTTTTTTCTGCAAATCTTCCAAAACCATCCATCTCCAGCTTCTCATCATCAAATCATATAATATTCATATAATCTTCAGATCATATAGTTATCGCTCTGAATCAGGGCCCTCCTCCATGAAAATGGAGCGGCCTCCTGGACGCTCGTATAGCTGTGGGTGACCACCCACAGCTATAGCGAGCGTCCATGATGATGGTCGTGAAGGTCTTGACCATCGCGACCATCGGGCTTGCGACAGAGACCCTGCGGTAGGGTCTCGCTGCCGCAAGCCCTGGAGTGATTTTGGCTCTATCAGAGCCAAAATCACTCCCACTGACATCACTAGTGATGTCAGTGGGACCGGCTTGAGACGGTAGGCGTTCCCATGGGTACGCCTCAGTCTGGCAGGCACGCCCCCGGCACGCCCACCACAGGGGGCGTGCTGTCAATCAATATTGACAGCACGCCCCCTTTGGTGCGAGACCCGGAGCGATGGAAAGCCCGTCGCTCCCCGGGTCACGCGCATGCGCAAGACGGAGCTCCCTCCGTCGTGCGCATGCACAGTGGGGAACATCGACCCGCTTGCGAGCGTACTGCCACTCGCGAGCGGGTCTGAATGACCCCCTAAGTACCTAAAACCGGTGCCTTCTGATCTGCTGTACACAAGGTGCAGAGACTCATAACATATACATAATGACGGCACTGAGACATGAAAACAGGCTCACAAGGTGAGTTACCAATGTTTCAATGCTGTATTTGGTCGTGCATTTTCGGCTTGCACCCTGACGAAAATGCACGTCCAAATACAGCATTGAAACGTTAGTAACTCAACTTGCGAGCCTGTTTTCATTCCTGAGTGCCGCCAGTATGGAGATATATATATATATATATATATATATATATACACACATATATATACATATCATGTAATAATAGATTTATATTATTTTTCTTCTTCAGCCAGTGCAGGGATTGGGCCGGCGCACACGGAGGCTATACATTTTACGAAAGAGAGAGAAAGAGAGAATATATATATATATATATATATATATATTCCAAAGTGTCCACACTCCAGTATAGCAAGAGTACAGGCGGGGTGCTCAATTTAAAGGCAGTTAGAGCTGTCCATTTATATACAGAGAAAATAATCGGCACTCACCAAATATATGAAAAAAGACTCATTTATAAATGCAAAAGCAGATTTTTGAAATACCCATTGCAGCAAGAGACAAAAAGTTCAGTCCAGTCGACGATAGGGATCGAAACGTCGACTGGACTGAACTTTTTGTATCTTGCTGCAATGGGTATTTCAAAAATCTGCTTTTGCATTTAGAAATGAGTCTTTTTTCATATATTTGGTGAGTGACGATTATTTTCTCTGTATATATATATATACACACACATACATACATACACACACACATACATTTCTATATATATCTATAGATTTGTTATATTTTTTAAGACCTGCCATAAGGAAATTTTACATATATATATGTATATGTGTGCATGTATATATATATATATATATACATATATATATATATGTAAAATTTCCTTATGGCGGGTCTTAAAAAATATAACATATCTATAGATATAAATAGAAATGTATGTGTGTGTATATATATTAACAGTCAGGTCCATAAATATTGGGACATTGACAGAGTTTTCAGATTTTGGCCTCTATTCACCACCACAATGGCTTTGAAATGAAACAAACAGGATTTGATTTAACTGCAGACTTTCAGATTTAATTTGAGGGTAATTACATCCAAATCAGGTGAACGGTGTAGGAATTACAATGGTTTCTATATGTGCCTCCCACTTTTTAAGGGACCAAAAATAATGGGACAAACTAAACAATCCTAAATCTAACATTCACTTTTTAATACTTTGTTGCAAATCCTTTGCAGGCAATTACAGCCTGAAGTCTGAAACGCATAGACATCACCAGACGCTGGGTTTCATCCCTGGTGATGCTCTGCCAGGCCTCTACTGCAAATGTCTTCAGTTCCTGCTTGTTCTTGGGGCATTTTCCCTTCAGTTTTGACTCCATCAAGTGAAATGCATGCTCAATCGGATTCAGGCCAGGGGATTGACTTGGCCATTGCATAACATTCCACTTTTTAGCCTTAAAAAACTCTTTGGTTGCTTTTGCAGTATGCTTTGGGTCATTGTCCATCTGCACTGTGAAACGCCGTCCAATGAGTTCTGAAGCATTTGACTGAATATGAGCATATAATATTGCCCGAAACACTTCAGAATTCATTCTGCTGCTTTTGTCAGCAGTCACATCATCAATAAATACAAGGGAACCAGTTCCATTGGCAGCCATACATGCCCACACCATGACACTACCACCACCATGCTTCACTGATGAGGTGGTATGTTTTGGATCATGAGCAGTTCCTTTCCATCTCTTCTCTTCCCATCACTCTGGTACAAGTTGATCTTTGTCTCATCTGTCCATAGGATGTTGTTCCAGAACTGTAATGGCTTTTTTAGATGTTGTTTGGCAAACTCTAATCTGGTCTTCCTGTTTTTGTGGCTCACCAATGGTTTGCATCTTGTGGTGAACCCTCTATATTCACTCTTGTGAACTCTTCTCTTCATTGTTGACTTTGACACATATACATCTACCTCCTGGAGAGTGTTCTTGATTTGCCCAACTCTCGTGAAGGGGTTTTTCTTCACCAGGGAAATAATTCTTCTGTTATCCACCACAGTTGTTTTCCATGGTCTTCCGGGTCTTTTGGTGTTGCTGAGCTCTCCGGTGCGTTCTTTCTTTTTAAGAATGTTCCAAACAGTTGATTTGGGCACACCTAATGTTTTTGCTATCTCTCTGATGGGTTTGTTTTGATTTTTCAGCCTAATGATGGCTTGCTTCACTGATAGTGACAGCTCTTTGGATCTCATATTGAGAGTCGACAGCAACTGATTCCAAATGCAAATATCACACCTAGAATCAACTCCAGACCTTTTGCCTGCTTATTTGATAATGAAATAATGAGGAAATAGCCCACACCTGTCCATGAAATAGCTTTTGAGTTGATAGTCCCATTACTTTTGGCCCCTTAAAAAGTGGGAGGCACATATTGAAACTGTTGTAATTCCTACATCGTTCACCCGATTTGGATGTAATTACCCTCAAATTAAATCTGAAAGTCTGCAGTTAAAGCACATCTTGTTTGTTTCATTTCAAAACCATTGTGGTGGTGAATAGAGGCCAAAATTTGAAAATTCTGTCAATGTCCCAATATTTATGGACCTAACTGTATATCATGTAACAATCATAGATTTCTACACACATACACACGATCACACACATTATAATCCAAAACCCACATATTTACTGTAACAAAAAAAAGCAGCACATGTTATATGGACTACTGCAAGTTAAGTTGTTGGTCCTTTACCAAACCTCTTCCCTACCCATACATACGGTACACAGACATCCTACACCCACACACATCTTATCTGGTTCTGGAGATTATGGGGGTAGTCATGACCACAGAAAGAAAGGGTATAAAGGTTTTAAGAATACTGGTTACACAAGATGCTGGCCACTGGGAGAAGAGGAGTGGGAGGCAGGCAGGAGAGGAGGTGCCAGTCTGTAATGGAACTCGTTGGTGGCTGGTCTCAGAGGAGGAGCCAGCCACTGAAGCATAGCACTGACTAATAGGGGCTGGCAGGCCCGCAGACAGCCGGGCCCAAGTGACAGGGGGTGTGGCCAAATCGCGGGTGGCGTGGACACGCCCCCTTTTTTTAAAAAAAAACACACAAACACTTTTGCAGAGCCGCAAAGCTCCTCTGATCATGGCTGCAGTGCATGGGGGGAGATGCAGAGCCATGGAATGCCCCAAGGCATTCCAGATGCCCTAGGCATTTGCTTAGAATGCCTATGCCTAGGGCCGGCTCTGCATATCTGCAAAAGGTGACTAGCTTGATGAGTCAAAATTGCATATTAAACAAAATTATATAATTTCTTTTTTATCTTCAAATAGTTTAATTGTTTTATGCTTAAATTCAGAGTACATAGATATATTTTAAAAAAAGGTTTTAAAGAAACAAAACTTAAAAAAAAATATTTTTGTTTTTCAAATTTCGTTCATGTCTTGACCATTTATTATATGGTTTTATTAAAATCAAGTGAATGCATTAGTAATAAACTGTGATTAATGTTAGATAATAATGTTGTAGTGATAATACACTATACTAATGCTGACCATACACTGTCAGATCAAACTCACCACCAGACAGACACTGCCATACACTGTCAGTCTGTCTGATGGGGAGTATATCCACTGTCAGATCCAAGCACACATTATTGCATCTTTCAGGCATGCTAGAAGATTTCTCATGCCTGACAGGACCATTGCTGCTCAGCATGGCCTTACATTGAGCATTTATGGGCCTGATCAGCTGATAATTGGCTGTTCAGGCCAATGATTGCATAATGTATGGTCACCTTAAGGTTTTAGTAGTGAAGGTTATAATGGCACATCCAGTATAGCTACTGCCATTTGCTACAGCAGCAGGTAGACTGTTGCCCTGGAAGCTGATTTAATCAGGTACGGTATACTGTTAGGGAGCATCACCAACCAATAAAAGTATCATATAACATTCTCTAATTTCTCCCAATAAAATAAGTATATTACCAAATAGTCCATTGGAGCAGGTGCCACTTAACAGATACTTTATATACAAAGAAGGAGAAAAAAAAATAGGTCTGGTTAATGCAGTGCACTCTTTTGATAATGAAGTAAAATCTAACCTTTATTGAATCAATTTAAAGTACTGTACATCATTGATCTTGCTACTTTTGAATAATTTAATGTAGGTGCTGCTAATGCATTATGGGCCTGATTTAGAGATATATGCTTACCTGATAGTTAGCGTACGTCTCTGATGGTAAGTGGTCCGCGCATGCATGCTTGTGAATCTATTACTAGATATATAGTATATGTAACAGTGTTTAACAAGAGAAATATCGATCATATATATTGGGTGTATATCATATTAGTGTCAAATCAATAATCAATATTGCATACCTCCCAACATTTCATCATGACCACTCGGGAAATTTTAGGGAACTGCACAACAAAAAGGCTGATTGATCACATTACTAATTTGCAAAAACATTTAAACAGAAATAACTGCCATGTATTTGTGCCACTGCTCTGTGTCTTAGTTTAGCCAGCCAGCCTTTGGCTTATAATGGCGAACAATACTGTGAGCTGTGAGGTGGTCAAAATTGAGTAGGAATGACTGGAAATTAATGTTATTGAGGTTAATAATACTCTAGGAACAAAAAAAGGCCCAAATTATGTGATTTTAGCTTTCTTTGGAAAAAAATTGAAAACCTTTTATAGAGTTTTGGCAAAACCAAAACCGAATGACAAATTAGAACCAAAACCAAAAGCAGCAAAAATGGCCCAGCATACATCTCTAATTGTTACGTATATTCGAAAAACTACTGTGACTACAACAATAGAGAACTGTAAATTAATTCAATAAGATTCTTTAAATTCTGTATCTAATTTATTGTATGAATGTGCTAGCATACCAAATGTTATATAAAAAAACAGACAAAACCCACCTAGTTTATCAGACACATTGGGCCAAATATTATAGGTTGAGAGTTTAGAAAATGTGAGAGTTTAGCAGTAAACTTTCACACTTTTTAAACTCGTCCGAGAACAGGCAAACTATCATGTTTTTAGACACAAAATACTCTCACAAAACGGACAATCTCAAAAACCACCTGCGCCCTAGGACTGCAGCTCAGTCCACACTCAGGAGCACCACTCCTTCAGATATAACAGATAAAAGACATTGTTTGTGGTCCAAAGAGCGCTGTCCCTCTCAAATAGTGTCCTCTCTTATCCGTTCCTAGACAATATATTGATCTCAAATAGAGTGGAAAAACAACATATTTATATGCTGATTAAATGATGCTTTTTGATGATAAGCGATGAGCCACGGAATCACTCACCACAAATGGATAAAAATGCTTATCTTTATATCTTCTGCTCCTAGTCACAAAGACAATAAATACTTTTCAGTGCTGGTTCCCCTCTGGGAATGGACTCACCAGGGATCAGGTATAGGCGTTCCCCAAAAGGTATCTTTTCACACCGTGACAGTCCAATAGTGACCACAGAAGAAGAAAGTAATCCAACTCCAGGAAAGGTAAGTCTTTAAAAATGTATGTCATGTCCAGCACAAAACAAGGACATAATAAAAACAAAAACAAATATATACACAGTCCCAAGGAGGTATCACAGTGAGAACGGAAAGTTACCAACAAAACTGGAAGCCACTCCACCCGGAATGAGGTGGTATCCTAGTAGTCTACCCACGATGGCAAAAAACAAGGGGGGATGTATGGGTAGTTTCCATTCAAACTGGGAATATCCTCCAAGAAGCTCTACGAGCGCATTTCTCACTTTCGTGTCCTTCCTCAGGGTGTACTGAGACTGACTAACCTCCACCTATTTATGCCCCTCAGTATACCCCAGGAGGAGGGCAAACAATTATTGAATAACAAGCATAATCCAAAACCCGGAACCCGTTAGGTGGAATACTAGTTATCATAAACCACATACATACAATAAAAACAATAAACAATACATTCCCATAAACAATATACAACACACATATATCTATAAATATCTGACCATCATATTAAAGACGCAAAAATATCCGGAAATGATCAGAACGCCGAACCACCTAATAGTAATCCAGTCCATCTCTTAGGTCAAGCTTTCTATTGCATATAGTTCAAGATGCACATTGGCGCCAAACGGGATTGATCCCTGCCATGATGGTCATTGGAGAGCGCCACACTTCCGGTCCACGGCTCCTAACAACATACGGAGCTTCTGGTCTTTGGAACGCTACCCGGAAGTGTTGAATAAATAACATCCGGGACGATATCTTTCTCATCACCGGCGGCACCTCCTCTAGTGGTCTTACGGGCACCATCTTCATTTAAAATGTAGAGAAACATTGTGTGTTTCAAGACCTTTCTTTATATTTCTACCATGCTCAGCCAGTCTCACTTTCAACATTCTCGAAGTTCTTCCTACGTATTGGCTGCCACATGAGCATTCCAGGAGATACACACAGTACATGTGATTACATCATAGATTTCAGAAGTTTCTCCTGTATGAGTAGATTTAAATTGAGTGATTTTGTAATTGGTCAATCTACATGCCTTACACATACTGCATGTGCCACAGCGAATAAACCCCTTGGACTTAACCATTCCATCAGGGGACTTAACAATGGTACTACGCACCAGATGGTCTTTGATATTACATGCTTTACGGTACACAAACCTAGGATGTGGCTCTGTATGATCCTTTAATAAGGGGTCCTTAGTCAATAATATACCACTTTTTCTAATTGCCTATATTGGCTGTTATATTGGGTTATAAATAGAATTTTTGGCTTGTTACCAACCTCAACACTTTTAGTTTTTGAAATGGCTAGTTCCCTATTCAAGTCCACCCCCTTCTTTCTAGCTAAGAAAGGTTAAGTCCAAGGGTTTTTTTCACTGTGGCACATGCAGTATGTGTAAGGCATGTAGATCGACCAATTCCAAAATCACTCAATTTAAATCTACTCATACAGGAGAAACTTCTGAAATCTATGATTTCATCACATGTAACACCAAGTACTGTGTGTATCTCCTGGAATGCTCATGTGGCAGCCAATACGTAGGAAGAACTTCGAGAATGTTGAAAGTGAGACTGGCTGAGCATGGTAGAAATATAAAGAAAGGTCTTGAAACACACAATGTTTCTCTACATTTTAAATCCAAACACAATTGTGATATTAAACATTTGGTTTCGTTTTGTGGGATTAAAATTGTTAAACCCAATTGGCGAGTCAACAATAGAGATGTCAAACTAGCTCAAATGGAAATGATTCACCAATTAAAGACATTGACCCCTAGAGGGCTTAATGTCGAATTTGAAACCAAATGGTTCTTATAGGTTATTTATTTCCATTCTTTAAATTGCTTTAGTGTCATTTATGTCTTATTTATTGTTGTTTTTATTTCTTACATGTCCTCTGTATATTGGAGTCTTCCACTTATCATGCTGGGACTTACATTATATCATTGAAGTATCTAGTCTTCTACAAGATGGTGCCCGTAAGACCACTAGAGGAGGCGCCGCCGGTGATGATAAAGATATCGTCCCGGATGTTATTTATTCAACACTTCCGGGTAGCGTTCCAAAGACCGGAAGCTCCGTATGTTGTTAGGAGCCGTGGACCGGAAGTGTGGCGCTCTCTGATGACCATCACGGCAGGGATCAATCCCGTTTGGCGCCAATGTGCATCTTGAACTATATGCAATAGAAAGCTTGCCCTAAGCGATGGACTAGATTACTATTAGGTCGTTCGGCGTTCTGATCATTTCCGGATATTTTGGGTCTTTAATATGATGGTCAGATATTTATAGACATATGTGTGTTTTATATTGTTTATGGGAATGTATTGTTTATTGTTTTTATTGTATGTATGTGGTTTATGATAACTAGTATTCCACCTAACGGGTTCCGGGTTTTGGATTATGCTTGTTATTCAATAATTGTTTACCCTCCTCCAGGGGTATACTGAAGGGTATAAATAGGTGGAGGTTAGTCAGTCTCAGTACACCCTGAGGAAGGACTTGAAAGTCAAAAACAGTTTGGTGGAGCTTCTTGGAGGATATTCCCAGTTTGATTGGAAACTACCCATACATCCCCCCCCCTTGTTTTTTGCCATCGTGGGTAGATTACTAGAATACCACCTCATTCCGGGTGGAGTGGCTTCCAGTTTTGTTGGTAACTTTCCGTTCTCACTGTGATACCTCCTTGGGACTGTGTATACATTTGTTTTTGTTTTTATTATGTCCTTGTTTTGTGCTGGCCATGAAATACATTTTTAAAGACTTTTCCTGGAGTTGGATTACTTTCTTCTTCTGTGGTCACTATTGGACTGTCACGGTGTGAAAAGATACCTTTTGGGGAACGCCTATACCTGATCCCAGGTGAGTCCATTCCCAGAGGGGAACCAGCACTGAAAAGTATTTATTGTCTTTGTGACTAGGAGCAGAAGATATAAAGATAGCTTTAACGTGAAAGCATTTGTATCCATTGTGGTGAGTGATTCCGTGGCTCATCGCTTATCATCAAAAAGCATCATTTAATCAGCATATAAATATGTTGTTTTTCCACTCTATTTGAGATCAATATATCATCTAGGAACGGATAAGAGAGGACGCGATATGAGAGGGACAGCGCTCTTTGGACCACACGCAGGCCCTCATTCAGAGGCGGTCGGAGGATGCAAGCGGTCGCTCAGAAACTGGACGGCCGCTTGCATCCTGACCGGCCGCCTCTGTTTCGGTCATTAGGCTGTGGGTTTACACCCACAGCTATAACGACCGCTAGGGTGATGGTCGCGATGGTCTTAGACCTAGGGTAGGGTCTCACTTGTCGTAAGCCCCGGAGAGCTTCTGGCTCTGTCAGAGCCGTAATCTCTCCACTGACATCACTAGTGATGTCAGTGGGGCCTCCCCCAAATGGCAGGCGTTCCCATGGGAACGCCTCCGTTTGGGCTGCCACCCCCCCGGCCCGCCTTCCAAACGGGGCGAGCTGTCAATCAACATCGACAGCTCGCCCCCTTTGGAAAGAGACCCACTACGACCGGCGCTGTCGGTCGTAGCGGGTCTCATGCATGCGCACGAAGGAGCCGGCTCCCTCTTGCGCATGCGCACTGGACAAACATCGAGGCGGCCGTGCGGTCGTAGACTGTACGGCCGCCTCTGAATAAAGCCCACATTGTCTTTTACAAAATACTCTCACGATATAAACTCTCACCCAGATGTTTTCCCATTTTGAAGATATAACTCGACCAATATGAGAGTTTATTGCTAAAATCTCACATTTGCTAAATGATCACCCTATTACATTTGGCCATTTGTGTATACTAAAGATTTTACAATAAAGTAAACTTTTTTAAACAATATATATTATTTATGACTCACTTCTTACACCTAAGCACTTACAATGAGGACATAAGACCTGAATCAGATGACTTAGTTACAATAGTGACTGTGACTATTGTCATAGCTGCTACAGCTAATTTATGCTAATGCCACAACTTCTTACGGAGATGCCCACTGGTTGCAGCTATAATCTGACACTGTGTAAAAATAGTCACACCATGGACCGTACATCGGCCGCACCATCGGTCATTAGAGCAGCCTTATGCTTGCTCAGAGTATCCGACTGTACATGGCTGCAAGTGCCAGTGGAATTGAGACTTTTGACAAAGTCCCTGAAAATCGACACCCACACCGCCGATGGCAACCACCTAGTCAAAGCCAAAGGAAGGCCCACTGGAATTGCATGGATCCCCCAGCAGAAACCATCAGGACACATGAGCAGTGCATCTCAGCGCATGCGCAGAATTAAAATATTGGGTACTTGCACCAAATGTTTTAATTCCAGCCACTTCTGAATCGGGCCCATAGTACAGTACTCATATCTGCACTTTAAGAATAATTTAACACATCTGCCCTATAAGGATAGGAAATTAAATAAGTTCCATGGATATTACTTTTTTTATTCAGAAGGATACAGTTCATTACAATTGAAGAATTCTCAAATGTTTTGATTCAATTTAATATTTGATCAAATATATAACACATAGATATCAGACACTAGGCACAGTATCATTTTAATCGCATACTTTCCTACCCTTTTCTTTTCTATTGTTATTTTATATATTGGTGGGTTTTATTTAAAAAAAACACACAACACACACAATTAACCAAAAGTAGCAAGATTAATGTTTTGCAATACTTAAATTGATTCAATAAAGGTTATTTTTTACTTTATTTTCAAATGAGAGCACTGAACTCCTGAAGTAGTTTGCTAAGGGCCTGATTTACTATGGACCGCAATATAGCGTACGCACGCAGTTCTACTGCGATAGTATGCTAATCCATAGCGATCACAATGCTGCTGCAGCACTACATAAGGATGCCTTCTTCACCTACACGCACATCTGTATTGGTTAGCAAGACTGCAAAAACATCAGTACAACCGAGTACCATCGGAGTCATATGCAGAGATAAGACAGGTCAGATCACACTCAGTAATTGCTCACTTCAGTGGTATTGCAGTGGCTAATTTATGCACACCCCTGTGTCACAACCCGGGTCTGTTTTCCTTGTCGCCGGATTCTGCCAGCATTCTCTATCACATCCCAGATGCACAGGCTTCAGTGTCTCTCAGCCTGCTAGGCCCCAAGCAAGATCTAAGCCTGCTACAGAGTACTACATTGACAAGTACCGATCACCTGACTGTAGCAGCCAATCGAGTGATAGCCTGAGCTTCTGCGTACCACCTGTCTCTGCTCAGCCTATCCCAGGTAACCCAGGGGTATATATCCCAGCTGTTGACTCTACCCAATTGCCAGTACAATGTGTAATCTCAGTCCCTACTGAGTGAGCTATACTGAGGTTTTGTTGCTTACTTGTATCCTGTTTGTGCAGTTTTGATTCCTTCTGCTACACAGACTCCTGCAAGCTATTCCACTGGCTGCATGGATAATCTCAGCCTGTTCCTTATATCTGAACCTGCCACTCGCCTGTGTATACCATTCTCATTGCATGGTGAGCGTTCCTGCACCATTGACGCTGTTCCTGGTATCATCATCCACTATCCATTCTGGTGTCCGGTCTGAATCCGGTTCTGTCTATGACTGAGGCAGCTATCCCACTAGTTGCACAGAGAATACCTACCTGTTCCTGCTATCCGAACCTACAACTCGCCTGTGTATACCATTCTCACTACTTGGTGAGTGTTCCTGGTTCCTGCTCCATTAGATGCTGTTCCTGGTGTCATCACCTACTACCCATTCCGGTGTTTAGTTTGCATCTGGTCCTGCTACCATCTGAGTGCTCCTGGACTACAGCAACAACCCATTTTCAGCCTGGTGAATATATTGCCAAGATCTACCGTACCACTCCAGCATTTCCGGTTACAGTAATAATTTATTATATCTACAGTACTAATCCAGTATCAGCCTGGTCAATCTACTTCCACACTCTCCTCTAATTGCACATAACTTGTCTTTAACACCGACGTCCCTGGTGGTCTAGTCAAAGAAGTGTTCTGCACTACATGCTAGGAGGTCTCCTTAGGCCTGCCAGCTTTCTGTACACGCCTCCAGACAGCAACACAGACGAATATCCAACACCGGGTTCACAAACAAATACTAGTCTGACACCCTGCAACACCGTTAAAATGCACTGGCACGCCTGCATTCGCCCGACCACCCTCCGTCACCACCCACAAATGGCACTTCCTGTCAATCAGTCTGCGATGGATCTGCATCACCACTGTGATCACAGTCCCAATCGCTATGATTGGTACAAGCACGCGCACTGTGATGCATGTGCAGTACGTAACAATTGGCCATTTGCGTGCGTATAAACAACTGCGTACAGCAGTGAATCAGGCTCTAAGACACATCTTTGGGTGAAAAAGACACAAAAAGATGGTTGGCACAAGCAGAGTCACAAGGGACCTGGTGGCTCACTCATGCCAGGCATCTCACGCCATATTGTGTATTAAGGCTAAGTGTATGAGGACACATCTGTATGCATCTCTGCCACCATAGAGCCCCATATTTTTAAGCTTGGCTTGATAACCATTATCATCACCAGTGAGTACTTGCACCAATCAATCTTTGGTACAAAAGATACATCTGCAAGCAGTCATATTTACACTTCTACACAGATCTGCATAGCTCTCACTGAGCATTGGCTATATGAGGATGACCCGTTTATAGCCCAGATATCTCACTACAGTCGTAAGTGGAGTTGTGACTAGATTATGTATGAATCTGCATTACATGTACAGTAGTTGCTTATGTTTGGTTCCAGAGCATGAGCAGAGCAAACATGCACAAGATATACTCAGCAAATGGCCATTTGCTCAACTCTGCATCATAATTCTTCCAACACAGAATTACGAGCAGTCTCAACCTCACCCTGACAGTGAGTGGTCATGTAAGATGTGTTAATTAACCTGGATTGGCTAATAATTTAATTGGTAAGTAAGTGCAAAATATTTTTTTGATCTAGACAAAAAAAAAATATTTAAATATTTTAGAGAAAAAAAATACCCAGAAGTATGCCTAACATGCCACAGTGGCATGACCCTCTATTATCCATAGGTCTCAAATGAGGAGAAACCCTCTCCTCTCCCACCAGTGGCAGCAAACTCCCTTATTCAATAGTATCTCCCTAGTGGCAATAATACTTTTTATTGAATTAATCCCTAACCCCTCCACCCCTGGTTTTGTGAGGCACAAATTAGGCAATGCTGCCAGCAGTCAAAGACCACCAAATCTCTCCTGCGGGAACAGAGGAAAAGGACAAGAGATGTTCGGCACCTGAAATTGCCAGGGGAGCAGGTCACATTCGCATAGGATATGACAGAGCCAGCAAAAGCCAAGCTTTCTGCGGTAGAATGCTATGCAAGTGGTAAACGAATGCAACAGTCCTTGTAAGGGCTGCCTGTGAGCAAAACACGATCCTGCTTAGAAGATATTGTACATGCTGGAATGCAAACTTACAGATAAGAGTTGATATTCTAATACTTTACCTGGCAGCCTTGTGTTGGTACTAGTGGCCTGAGAATGTTCTGTATGTAACCCAGCAGTCCTGAGGAGCCACCACAGTCACCATCAAAGATATACAGCAGCAAATATGCACAAGAGCCAGAGGTAAATTATTTTATGTGCCAGTGAAGGCATCTGGTGGTGACAACAGGTTGGCTATTAAATACCGGCAATTGGGATGCCAGCTGTCAAAAGACCGGCAGTGGCATTCCGATGCTCAGTATCTGACCGGGGCTCCTTGAGTATGCTAGCCCTCCTCCGTTCTCTCCCTAACCCTCTTTTGCTGCAACCTAACGCTAACCCCCATCCTAAACCTAACCCTCCCTCCTTTGTGCCTGAACCTAACCCTCCCCCCTTTGTTCCTAACCCTCTCGGTCCGTAGCATAACCCTAACCCCCCGTGATGCCTAAACTTAACCCTCCTCCACCGCAGCTAACACCTAACTCCCCCCTGCTATGCTTACATTCGGGATGCCGGATGTCAGGATTCCAGCGTAGGCATCTGAACTGGCATCGGGATTCATGCACCAGTGTTCTGTTCCAGGTCGGGATTCTGATGCCAGGTTTTCATCAGCTGGCATTCCGGCTGTTGGTGTAATAACTACATCCCATGGCAACAACTGCTCTCTTACAACTGCTAAATACAGAAGTTGGCACACAGTCTGTGAGTGTCTGGTGAGTGAATAGCACCAGTTGGAGTGGTCAGTAATGGCAGAGTACTGGCAGTAAAAGGGATCCCAAAGAAAATGGAATAAAACCAAAGATAAATGAATGAATGAAAGTCTGGTAGAGAAAGCACATTTTGTTACAAATATTTTTTTTCTGCAGCCTCAATTATTCATTACACACTGATGTAAGTTTTACTTTGTACAGCACAGTGCGTGTTACAGTATCGTTTGACAAAGACAGAGAGGATTACAAAAGGTACTTTTTATCCAAAATAACTAAAGGCTATTTTGAGCCCATTTTAACCTAATTCTGCCTTGATATAAAACATATAAAATGGCTTTAGAGATAACTATTTCGTATACCCTCAGATATTAGAATAACTACACACACATATAATGTATCAAATTATACTATATATTAATAATGTAACAGTAACTCATGATGAAAGTTGTACTCTGTATGTATTTGTTTTATGACATTCTCAAGGAAATAACATTGATTTAGCAAAATCAGTAATATCTTCATAAACATATATTTGTATTCAAAAGTACATCATGTGACATACTCTGTATAAACTAGTGCTAATTACAAAGCAGCTCCTAAAACAGTAAACTACAAAACATGCACACTGTATTAAGCCCTTATTTATATTACAAGAGGAATGCCCTACTGCACAGACTCTAGTCTTCCTGGTCTCCAGGGAGGTTTCATGCCCTGTCTCAAGATGGCTGCTGTGATCAATATTGAGTGTATGCAAGGGCCATCTTGTCTTTACTGTGTACTGTGTAGAGTGACATGGTGAGAAACAGTAGTCTACTACTTAGCTCCTTTGAAGACCCAGTTAATTCCCTGATATAAAGCTATTCAATCATCCCTGCACCACTACTCACAAGAAGAATACACTAGCTGGCTGGTGAGCTGTATGAAACCCTGCTTCGCTCAAGTTCTGCTCCAGTAGCAGGGTACATGCAACAGTGAGTACGGCTGTACATGCTATATTTTAATAAACATACAAAATTAAAAAAAGAAAACTAATTGGCGCAATAACTGCCACACAGCAAAACTCTAAAAGATTCCTTATAAACCTTTAACCAATTGACAATAAAAAAAGAGTTCTGAATAGGCGCTGTTAATAGTTCGAACAGGAGATAGATGGAGTAATGGTCTCTTACTTTCTCATTACAAATTTTCTTTTAGAGTCCATAAATTAATATTTCTTCTTTATCTCCTTTGTCCTTCAATATAACTTTTTCTTTCCTCAAAGGGAACAAGAAAATATATATAGTGTAACTCCGTAGGCAATATCAATTAAAAAACAAGCTTTTATTACACTCACATGGTTAAACAATGAACAAACATATAGCATCGCCAAGTTGATACAATATAGGGATTCACATGGATACTGGTACCAGAAGATGGAAACAAATGCAAAGATGGGGGTTCCGGACACCTGACCCAATCCTTGGTTAGTCCTTTAAGTCCACGGATCCACGTCCCTTCAACTCTCACACCAAGCTTAACGCGTTTCGGATAACAATCCTTCCTCAGAAGCATGGTGAGAGAGACCACTTCCCTGGTTTATATACCCAATGCTCCACCCACCTGATGACACAAATTCCCGCTCTTTCGGGAGACTCAGAAGAACCGGAAGTCGTCACCACCGGACTTCCTCCGTATTAAACAACCAGCGCCTGTGACTTCCTTGCGTTCCACCAACAGGAAGTTGTCATCGCGTCGGCCGGAAGCCACGACAACATACATATCCCACGTGTATCCAGTAGCCGCGGCTGGTCACGTGGACCCAATTGCGTCATCTCCTATCCCACCAGCATCTCCATTATCTTGAAAGGTGGCTCCAAAAATCCGGATCAGGAATAACGAAATGGGTGGTGCATATTGAATCCAAAACACCGGAGATATCTGCCCCGTTGAATTCAAGTCCAGTTAACATAAAGTGCAGTGCATAGAAAAAAGAAACATATATCATTGTAAATAGATAAAATAAAAGTATAATAGTCTAAAAACTACAGAAATGAGGGGAACTTTTTTCATTTTAAATAGATAAGACACATCAATAGATGAACTAAAAGAATATATATACCATTCCAACCATAAAATATATAATAATAAAAAACATTAAAAATACATTATAAAAACCATTTTAATTCAAATTCTCCATTAAGCCCGAGAGGAACAAGGGTTTTTAATTTGTGGATCCAAGTCATTTCACACTTCGCTAATCTAACATCTAGATCTTTAGTTTTCCAACTTGGAGTGATTTGTTGAATACCACAAAAAGATTTTATACACGAAGGGTTAGATTGATGATATGTTTTAAAATGAGCGGAAACTGTATGTGTTTCCAAGCCTTTTTGAATGTTATACACATGTTCAGCTAGTCTGGTTTTAAGATTTCGGCTTGTCTTACCTGCATAAACCAAATTACACGTACATGTCAAAATGTAAATTTCATTTTTTGAATGGCAGGTAATAAAATCTTTTATACTATAACTATTTTCTTTTACCTGAAAGTCCTTTTGTTTAATTGGACCTTTTACTATTTTACACATTTTACAACAGCCACATCTATGATAGCCTATACTTCTACTACTTATTAATTTATTCGTTTCCAAAGAACTCCTCACTAATTTATATTTTAGTGTAGGAGCTTTCTTATATATAAAGACAGGTTTATTGGGTATCTTATCACCAATTACTGGATCTTGTTTTAAAATCCTCCAATATTTTCTGAATATTGCCTCTATCTCTCTGTGTTGTGAATGGAAACTACTCAGAAAAGACCATTCAAATTTATTCTCTTTTGTATTTTTATTGTTATTATTCTTCTTTACTAAGAGATCACTCCGATCAATCTCAGCCACTTTGTCCTGGGCTTCCTTAAGACTGTATTCAGTGTAACCTTTCTCCAGAAAGCGTTCTTTAGTTTCATTAATCTGGATTTCACAAATTTCTGGTTCTGTACAGTTGCGTTTAGTTCGTAAAAATTGGCTGAATGGAATACCTTCCAGCCAGTTATCATGATGTTGGCAATTTCTTACTATATTGCTGTTAGTGTCCGTTTTTTTTCTATGGGTTTTTGTGTGCAATTGTCCATTTTTTACATAAATATTGAGATCTAAAAACACAGTTTCCACTTGGCTTATGGAAAAGGTAAGTTGAATATTAAAATCATTACAATTTAATGACTGACAAAATAAAATCAACTCCTCCTTAGTCCCTTTCCAAAAATTTAAATATCATCAATAAAACGTTGCCAGGATACCAGGCCCACCCCCAGCCGACCATCTTGCCAGACTACTTGGTCCTCCCAGAATGCCATAAATAAATTGGCATAGCTGGGGGCAAACCTGTTGCCCATCGCCATTCCAACCAATTGAATATAATAGGCTCCATTAAAATATTTGTGAACTGATGGCTGCAAACATGTTCATGTATAGAGAAAATAGGAAAGAGTTATTGAATGATATCTTTGGATCTTTAATAGATAGTGACAATGAAAATGTGAGCGATGAAGATCTCTCTTTGGTTTTGCACAAATTAGAAAGTGCAATCCTAAAAAAAAATCGTTTATGGTAGGAGGTGATCACTCTTGAACGTTATCAAGCTGATCATCTTATCCCTAAAGGGTTGAAAATCACCAAAACCCCGTCCTTTAATACAGTAAATAAGAACTTTCAGGATGATTGGGATACTATTCTCAATAATTGTTCATTTCAATTAATTGAACTAATTTTAAAAGAAAGAAGGCGAAATTTAGAAGTATTAAATGAGGAGATCAATATCCTTCAATTAATGACTGAACCCTCTAAGGAACTTGAGGAATTCAAGGAAGCAGAGATAGAAATAATGAGGAAATTAAATAAAGAAACAAGGGACCTAAAAGAGAAGAAACAAAGAAAATACATTAGAGACAAAAAGATTTTAAAAGATAAAAATGAGGGAGGAATTGTAGAACAGACATCTGAAATAATTAGTACTAAAAGAAATGAGGATTTATTTCTTAAAAAGTGCTTACCGTATAAAGATAAAATGCAGAAAAATAGAAACTATCACCATACTGAATCTGATATAACTCCAAGAAAATGGGAATACCCTAAAAGGACAAACACTAATCAGTACACTAACTATAGGTACCAAGAAGGAGTGAATAGAGGCAATTGGAGAACTAGATCTAGAGTACATTATCAAGATAGAGACCAATTAACCCTTAGGAATAGGTATCAGCCGTTTGAAGAAGACGATGAGAGAAGGGCTCCTTTTTTAGATGTGGGACAAAGAACCAAGTGGAAACATTAGAGAAGATTGATAAACTTAAAAAGAAAAGAGGGAAGCGTGGGGGGAAGAATAGAAATAAAAATAAAAATAAATGTAGGACTAAGAATGCCATGAAGAGTCAGGATGGAAGTGAGTCACTGAAAAAGAAAGAGGATACATGAATATTTAATCTGAGTAAACATACTCTGAATCAAGATGAAGAAAATGTACAAAGAAAGGGCTTAAAATTTGCTCCTACTAGTCAGATTAATCCGTTTGATTTATTTATTGATATACAAAAATTCACTCGGAAATTAACAGTAAAAAAATTATTTTTAAATAAAAAGAAAGAGGATGATGATAGTGAGGAGACCAGCGCCTATTCAGAACTCTTTTTTTATTGTCAATTGGTTAAAGGAAAAATAAAAGATACAATCTGACTAGAAAAGAATTCTTAGCTATTCAAACATTAAAGGATGATGCAGAATTGATTATTAAACCCGCTGACAAGGGGGAGCAGTGGTTTTAATGGATAAAACTGATTATTTGGCAGAAATTAATGGTCAATTAGAAAAGGGGAATACTTATAAAAAACTTAGAAGTGACCCTACGGAAAGAATAACAAAAGAATTGTTATCACTTACTCAGAAAGCATTAGAAAATGGCATTATAACTAAGTCTGAATATGAATTCATTAATTTAAAACATCCATCAGTACCTACTATATATATTTTACCCAAAATACATAAAGACCCACTTCACCCTCCAGGACGTCCAATTGTTTCTGGCACAAATAGCATCACTTCTAATCTTTCAACCATGATTGATTCTTTTTTACAACCATTGGTTAAAAATACAAAAGCATTTTTGAAAGATACATGTGATGTATTAAATAAAATTAAAGATATGAAGTGGGAAGATCAATATTTTATGATCAGTGCCAATGTCTCCACTTTATACACAATAATAGAAAAGGAAAAGGGGTTACAAGCAGTCTCATATTTTTTAAATCTGTCAGATTTATCGTCTATGGTGAAAAGTTTTATTTTAGAAAGTATCAATTTCATTTTAATAAACAATTATTTTTATTTTAATGGAGCCTATTATATTCCATTGGTTGGATGGGCACCAGGTTTGCCTCCAGCTATGCCAATTTATTTACGGCATTCTGGGAGGACCAAGTAGTCTGGCAAGATGGTTGGCTGGGGGTGGGCCTGGTGTCCTGGCAATGTTTTATTGATGATATTATAATTTTTTGGAAAGGGACTAAGGAGGAGTTGATTTTATTTTGTCAGTCATTAAATTGTAATGATTTTAATATTCAACTTACCTTTTCCATAAGCCAAGTGGAAACTGTGTTTTTAGATCTCAATATTTATGTAAAAAATGGACAATTACACACAAAAACCCATAGAAAAAAAACGGACACTAACAGCTATATAGTAAGAAATTGCCAACATCATGATAACTGGCTGGAAGGTATTCCATTCAGCCAATTTTTATGAACTAAACGCAACTGTACAGAACCAGAAATTTGTGAAATCCAGAATAATGAAACTAAAGAACGCTTTCTGGAGAAAGGTTACACTGAATACAGTCTTAAGGAAGCCCAGGACAAGGTAGCTGAGATTGATCGGAGTGATCTCTTAGTAAAGAAGAATAATAACAATAAAAATACAAAAGAGAATAAATTTGAATGGTCTTTTCTGAGTAGTTTCCATTCACAACACAGAGAGATAGAGGCAATATTCAGAAAATATTGGAGGATTTTAAAACAAGATCCAGTAATTGGTGATAAGATACCCAATAAACCTGTCTTTATATATAAGAAAGCTCCTACACTAAAAGATAAATTAGTGAGGAGTTCTTTGGAAACAAATTAACGAATAAGTAGTAGAAGTATAGGCTATCATAGATGTGGCTGTTGTAAAATGTGTAAAATAGTAAAAGGTCCAATTAAACAAAAGGACTTTCAGGTAAAAGAGAATAGTTATAGTATAAAAGATTTTATTACCTGCCATTCAAAAAAATGTAATTTACATTTTGACATGTACGTGTAATTTGGTTTATGCAGGTAAGACAAGCCGAAATCTTAAAACCAGACTAGCTGAACATGTGTATAACATTCAAAAAGGCTTGGAAACACATACAGTTTCTGCTCATTTTAAAACATATCATCAATCTAACCCTTCGTGTATAAAATCTTTTTGTGGTATTCAACAAATCACTCCAAGTTGGAAAACTAAAGATCTAGATGTTAGATTAGCGAAGTGTGAAATGACTTGGATCCACAAATTAAAAACCCTTGTTCCTCTCGGGCTTAATGGAGAATTTGAATTAAAATGGTTTTTATAATGTATTTTTAATGTTTTTTATTATTATATATTTTATGGTTGGAATGGTATATATATTCTTTTAGTTCATCTATTGATGTGTCTTATCTATTTAAAATGAAAAAAGTTCCCCTCATTTCTGTAGTTTTTAGACTATTATATTTTTATTTTATCTATTTACAATGATATATGTTTCTTTTTTCTATGCACTGCACTTTATGTTAACTGGACTTGAATTCAACGGGGCAGATATCTCCGGTGTTTTGGATTCAATATGCACCACCCATTTCGTTATTCCTGATCCGGATTTTTGGAGCCACCTTTCAAGATAATGGAGATGCTGGTGGGATAGGAGATGACGCAATTGGGTCCACGTGACCAGCCGCGGCTACTGGATACACGTGGGATATGTATGTTGTCGTGGCTTCCGGCCGACGCGATGACAACTTCCTGTTGGTGGAACGCAAGGAAGTCACAGGCGCTGGTTGTTTAATACGGAGGAAGTCCGGTGGTGACGACTTCCGGTTCTTCTGAGTCTCCCGAAAGAGCGGGAATTTGTGTCATCAGGTGGGTGGAGCATTGGGTATATAAACCAGGGAAGTGGTCTCTCTCACCATGCTTCTGAGGAAGGATTGTTATCCGAAACGCGTTAAGCTTGGTGTGAGAGTTGAAGGGACTTAAAGGACTAACCAAGGATTGGGTCAGGTGTCCGGAACCCCCATCTTTGCATTTGTTTCCATCTTCTGGTACCAGTATCCATGTGAATCCCTATATTGTATCAACTTGGCGATGCTATATGTTTGTTCATTGTTTAACCATGTGAGTGTAATAAAAGCTTGTTTTTTAATTGATATTGCCTACGGAGTTACACTATATATATTTTCTTGTTCCCTTTGAGGAAAGAAAAAGGTATATTGAAGGACAAATGAGATAAAGAAGAAATATTAATTTATGGACTCTAAAAGAAAATTTGTAATGAGAAAGTAAGAGACCATTACTCCATCTATCTCCTGTTCGAACTATTAACAGCGCCTATTCAGAACACTTTTTTTATTGTCAATATTTTAATAAACATGCAAACAAAAAATATTCCTGTATTGGGGCACTCACGGACTAGACATAAATCTTCACTACATCTTATAGTAGATGTATTGTTTCTAATGACCCATCATTAGCAAAAAATGGTTATAAAACATAACGTTTAATTCTTCCTTAAAAGTAGGTCAGCAAAATATTTATTTATATTTTTAATTGTGTTTTTGTATTTATTTCTTTTCAGTTTTAAAAATAAACAAACTGAAAATAGAATTTATCGTTACCGCCAATATGTTGTCTGATATTATTTATATATTCATATTCCGATTGTCTTCACATCAACAAGTAATTATTATAAATATATCAGACGAGTGTCTGTAAAAAAAGGACACATAATGCTCATTTACAATTTAAAAGTAATATGTAACTTTAATGTATTTCAAGGGTCTGACTATACGATCCTCACTGCCACCATAATGACATATAATTGTAAATCCAATAGCCCTCAAATCTCTTAGTTAGGCTAGTGTATTCTTAATAATCATACCGATTCTGTGGAGGGCTAGTAGATTCAATATCCTCGTTTTATAAACACAAATTGGAGTGCTGCGTAATAAAGCCAGGAGTTGAATGTATCATTTGTCAATCTCACTGGTATAATTTAACCTAGCAGCATGTATCTCCTTGTTACATAGAGTGCAAATACATTGGTACAAATATCCCTGGTAAGGTACACCAGGGATAAATTAAAGTGATATAATAATGTAATAAGTGTGATATCAGATTTGTAATCTTACCCACCTGCATCACATATTTATATTGTTACTGTAAAGTGATCTCACTTAATTGGATGTGCAATCCTCCAAGTGTTAAATAATAATGTGAAGTGTGTTCAAAATGAAAAATAACTAAATGTGATTAAAAAGTGTAAAAAATATATAAATAAAATGTGTAATCCAATTGAGAATGTAATAAGACACTGCAATATTGCCTCAAAAGTGTTCAACGCAAATGTACTATAAATAATTCCCTAATATATTAATCCATGATTACAAATTACTTGATACACCATTGCTTGCTTATATATAGCAGTCCCAATTGAAGCTATAAATGAATCCAAGTGGAACACTGATAATAGTGAGGCTGTGGAATTTCGGGGTGGGTTGCTCACTCAGTTTGTCACCCCAATGATAATCTATATTAAATCCAATAGGGAAAGGTACAACCTATAAAAATATTTATGTTCTGTCGGATTTGGGTTCTTTTCTTGTAATATTTTAATAAACCAACAACACTGTTAAGTAACTGGGCTATTCATAGTTTGAGTCATCCGCTGGTGTGTGCCTACAAAAATGCAATATCAACACCTGCATACACATATACAGAAGCAGATCTTTGTTTCTTCTTTCAGAACCTACTCCTCAAATATTAAAAAGGGTCAGCTACTCATATTGCTTTGACTGCACTGTGTTGAGCACGCTTCTGCAACTTGTTTTAACTGTACATACAGAATTTTTTTTTTTATTTCTAGACCTAGACCTATTTTTTTTACATCTCTTGCTGATGGATATAAAACAGAGGGGGTCATTCAGACCCATTCGCGAGCAAAGGACGCTCGTAAACGGGTCGATGTTGCCCCACTGCGCATGCGCACGACGGAGGGAGCTCTGTCGTGCGCATGCGCGAGACCCGGACTGCGACAACCAAGCTGTCGCTCCGGGTCTCGCAGCAAAGGGGCGTGCTGTCAATGTTGATTGACAGCACGACCCCTTTGGTGGGCGTGCCGGGGGCATGGCCGCCAGACGGAGGCGTTCCCATCGCGACCATCATCATGGACGCTCGCTATAGCTGTGGGTGGTCACCCACAGCTATACGAGCGTCCAGGAGGATGCTCCATTTTCATGTAGGAGGGCCCTGATTCAGAGCGAGCGCTCTAGTCAGAGCGTCCGGCTCTGAATCAGGCCCAGAGCATGTATCTGGCTACATTTGTTTTCAATGAAGAGAGCACAGAAATGTATTGTACCCTAGGGACAAAAGATAAGTAATCTGTCTGATATTAGAAAACCATGGCTTAAAAGCTAGCATGTGAGAAACATGAAGGAATATCATAGATGTGTACAATGCAATAAACTTAAAACAGTGAAGATGGGAAAGTCACTTTAAGGCACTTTGTTGAAAGCAATTTTTGCTCTATTGTCTTATAGTTTATACAGTGATCAGTCTTTGAACATACAAAGTCCATCTCTAAAAGTACAGCATCTAGCTTAAAGTACCAATAATGGCTATTCTGTTTTAGACCATACAGTGCGCCTTTTTTAAACAGAAAGACTTCTCCTTCCTGAAACATATAATCTTTGTAATGCTCAGAAGATTCCTTATAAAATTTCCTCAACTACTGTAGTTCTCCATTTAAGAATTCTGAGCCAAAGTATAATTGGTACAGTAGTAAATTGTGCAACAAACAAGAAGATTTCCACATAGTCAGCCCCAGATTTATGTGTATATCCTTTAGCGACGTGGCTGGCTTTATAATGGACAATATCTCTGTCTGTGTTTAGCTTTTTACAAAAGATCCACTTTTTCTTGACTGTCTTGCAGTGGCTCGGCCTGCTAACAGTCCATGTATTGGACTTCTGCCCAAAATCTGAGCCACTCAGCATAGCCCACACTCTCTTCACAATTGTGTTTTTGGCCTGCTCACTAACACCATTCTGTTCTGGCATGTATGCAATGGTTATCTGGTGATCTATGCAATATTTTTTGAAGTAGAGTGCTACACCTTAGTTCTCATATTCACCGTCATGATTTGATTTCAAGATAATCAGTTTCTGACCCATTTGAGTCTCCACCAAACTCTTGTAGTCTGCAATTTTGTTTATTACTTCACTTTCATCTCCATTGGACCACACACATCTGTATGCACAATTGGTAGTGGTGGCTCAGCTCTGGTTGCTACCTTCAGAAAGGGACAACGGATTTTCCTAGCCTTTACACAGCTCTCATATGCAAGTCTCTTTGGATTGTTCAAGGCTATTCCTGTCACCATCCCATCAAGGAGTTTCTGAATATCATCATACCCCAGGCAGCCTAGTCACCTTTGCCACAGCTCCATAGCCTGACTTGAATCAGAAGCCACCATCGCATAACACTCTTCCTTGTCTAGAATGTACAGTTGCTGTCATCGGTTGCTTTTAGTGTCACAGTCCCTATTATATTCTGCAGAAAACAATTGCCCTGTGCGAATTTGACCTTGAATCCTTTGTATTGTAGGACACTTATGACAATAAGTTAAGTCCCCAAATCTGGTTCAAATTAACATGTTGGATGTCTGTGACAACAGTTTCACCTTTAATTCCCAGACGTACCATGATTGTCCTGATGTTTGTGGCTATAAAGACTTAGGCCCTCATTAAGAGGTGCTCGCAAAATGCGAGCGCTCGCTCTGAATGTGGGCGGCCGCTTCTTTTTTGAAGTGCGGCCTCCTGGTCGCTAGCTAAGCTGTGGGTTACCACCCACAGCTTTAGAGACCGACCAGGTTGATGGGCTTGCGACGAGACCCTAAGGTTGGGTCTCGGCAACCACAAGCCTCAGGGAGCTTCCTGCTCTGATCGAGCAGGAAGCTCCCCACTGAAATTACTGCTGATGTCAGTGCGGCTGCCCACAAAATGGCAGGCGTTCCTTAAGGAAAGCCTCCGTTTGTGAAACCACCCCCCACCACGCCTACAAAACGGGGCGAGCTGTCGATCAACATCGACAGCCGCCCCTTTTATAGTGAGCTCCGGAGCGAGAGAATAGTAGCATCCACTCAGGGCAGCAATACTTAGGAGATCTCCAAGTTATCGTCAAACAGCAAGTATCATATTTCAGTGCGAGCGACATTCCCGTGGCGGATTTGGTCTCTGCAATGCTGTTGGTAACAGGCGCCATCTAACGCCTGGCACGGGACCCTCTCACTCTCACACTATTTTTTCTATCTGCACTGCCTGAGTCCCTCTCTCATCCGGTGTCCTCTCAGATAGACACCCAACAGCAGAGGGGGCGGAGACATCTTAGTGCCATACTGTTCTTTACCTAGACTGCTGTCATATCTTTATCTTCAATAAAGCATAGTATGCGGGTTTAATTATAATAAATGTGTCTGTTTATCTGCTAAATCTATGCATATTACCTACTTAATCCATGTGTCTAATATCTAGACTGCTGTTATAGCCTTATAGAGCACCATATGCGGGTTTAATTGATATAATGTGTTTAATTATCTACTAGATCTATTCATTTTATTTTTATGCATCAAAGGGAGTTTCAAGTGCTACAGCATATCGTTGGTGTATTTTTAATTGATCATCGTCTATGTAACCTGCATTCTGATTATACAGGTTTAACATTTTCCTTTTGTTATCTGCAACAATATGAGCCTTTTTCCCCTATGCCTCAGTTTAATAATAAAAATACTTAAATACTACATAATAATAGAGATTCAGAGGTATTGGTTACATACATTTGCAAATATATCAATAAGTGCCAGGTCAATCGTCAAGGCTCCTCTATACTGGCGTCCCTAACATTAAGGGGTTCACGTCCGAAAAGCAAGGTACCCCAAAAATTATCCAATTCCCCGGCACCCTAGTCAAAACCTGTATGCGCCTGTTCTCACTGGAGGGTGGGCGCACTGGGCAGACAGTGTAGAAGAAGGAGGAGCAGAACACAACTTGCCCAGTGCTGTGTGGCTTAGCTGGAGAGAGTGTCACTGCACAGGGAGCCATGCTCCGCCTCAAGAAATGGCCAGCGGTGCTTGAGCGGAGCGAAATGGTAGATGAGGCGCCTGCACAGCATGGCTCAGCTGTCAACACAGTCACCTGATCGGCTGACTACTGCGCTCTCCAATCGAAGCTGAGCTCCGTTCGCGGCAGAGGGGGGCAAAGATGCAGAGCCGTGGATGCCCCTAGGCATTCCAGTCACCCTAGGCATTTTATTAGAATGCCTATGCCTAGGGCCGGCTCTGGGTAAACCAGGCACTGTATACTGCCGTTTACTCCTGGCATCAAGATGACACAAGTATTACGGTTCTCTCCTAGTGTAAAACTGGCACATATGGTAGTACCCTTTGCAGAGCTGGGTGTGTTGCCCAGCTCTAGCTACAGAAATTATATCTGCACCAGAGAATTAGTACGCAACCAATTTACTTATGCTGGGCATACACTATACAATTATCTGTCCAAACTGGCTGGTTAGAATGAAAACCTGGTAATGTTTGGGAGCAAATGACAATCAATTATATGGTTTTAAACACTGGAAAACAGACAAAAACGATTGTTCAAATTGGTTACATTTGTTTTATTTAACCATTTTGGCTGAATGTCCATTTTTCTCTGTTTTCCAGTGTTTGTGAACAAATGTTTGACTGTCATTTGCTCCCATACACTACCAGTTTTTCATTTCAACCAGCCATATTGGACAGATATGTATGCACAATTGGTAAGTGGTGGCTCAGCTCTGGTTGCTACCTTCAGAAAGGGACAACGGATTTTCCTAGCCTTTACACAGCTCTCATATGCAAGTCTCTTTGGATTGTTCAAGGCTATTCCTGTCACCATCCCATCAAGGAGTTTCTGAATATCATCATACCCCAGGCAGCCTAGTCACCTTTGCCACAGCTCCATAGCCTGACTTGAATCAGAAGCCACCATCGCATAACACTCTTCCTTGTCTAGAATGTACAGTTGCTGTCATCGGTTGCTTTTAGTGTCACAGTCCCTATTATATTCTGCAGAAAACAATTGCCCTGTGCGAATTTGACCTTGAATCCTTTGTATTGTAGGACACTTATGACAATAAGTTAAGTCCCCAAATCTGGTTCAAATTAAACATGTTGGATGTCTGTGACAACAGTTTCACCTTTAATTCCCAGACGTACCATGATTGTCCTGATGTTTGTGGCTATAAAGACTTAGGCCCTCATTAAGAGGTGCTCGCAAAATGCGAGCGCTCGCTCTGAATGTGGGCGGCCGCTTCTTTTTTGAAGTGCGGCCTCCTGGTCGCTAGCTAAGCTGTGGGTTACCACCCACAGCTTTAGAGACCGACCAGGTTGATGGGCTTGCGACGAGACCCTAAGGTTGGGTCTCGGCAACCACAAGTCTCAGGGAGCTTCCTGCTCTGATCGAGCAGGAAGCTCCCCACTGAAATTACTGCTGATGTCAGTGCGGCTGCCCACAAAATGGCAGGCGTTCCTTAAGGAAAGCCTCCGTTTGTGAAACCACCCCCCACCACGCCTACAAAACGGGGCGAGCTGTCGATCAACATCGACAGCCGCCCCTTTTATAGTGAGCTCCGGAGCGAGAGAATAGTAGCATCCACTCAGGGCAGCAATACTTAGGAGATCTCCAAGTTATCGTCAAACAGCAAGTATCATATTTCAGTGCGAGCGACATTCCCGTGGCGAATTTGGTCTCTGCAATGCTGTTGGTAACAGGCGCCATCTAACGCCTGGCACGGGACCCTCTCACTCTCACACTCACACCACGTGGTGCCGCGTGGTTCCGCGCTTCCAGATGATGTCAGATGCTTGCCGATGAGAAGTCACTGATTTCGCACTAGCTCCAGCTAGTGTCTCCGCTTCTAGTCCAGCTCCTTAAGCCAACGCATTTCGCACCATATGAGGTGCTTTGTCAAGGATTTTTTGATAAGGGCAATGAGGTCATCTTGTAACAGCAGTTGCGCAATGATCTCTGGGAGATCAACTACGACTCCCAGAGATCATTGCGCAACTGCTGTTACAAGAGGACCTCATTGCCCTTATCAAAAAATCCTTGACAAAGCACCTCATATGGTGCAAAACGTGTTGGCTAAAGGAGCTGGACTAGAAGCGGAGACACTAGCTGGAGCCAGTGAGAAATCAGTGACTTCTCATCGGCAAGCGCCTGGCGTCTGACGTCATCGGGAAGCGCGGCACCACGTGCCTCCACAGACCGTCCGGAGACTGCCGCTACAGAAGAAAAACCCAGAGTAGGGTAAGATTAGGGACCACCGCAATTGCGGATGTACAGCAAACGGACTGTCAACATCTCTCCCGAGGTCCGCTCCATACCCTTTTCATAAAAGGCTATATACATCGGCAGCACGATCAAAGTGATTTGCTATTATATGTTGCAATACTTTGTTTATTTATTTTTTTATTTTATATTTTATTATTCATTTTTGCACTTTTTTTTTTTTTTTATTATTTGTATTTCTCCTTACCAACTTTTCTTTTACCCTCCCTTTTTCCCATACTCTTGACAATCCCTTATCCCCTGATACAGCGCTCAAGATAACCTGTACTTAAAATTTTAATTTTGTTTATTTTCAATTAGACACCTGAGAGTGCATATAATACTGTATGTGGTTGCTGTTCAATAACAGTACCTCCGACAAAAGAAGTATACTTATATTAATATAATAGACAGTTAATTGTTCACTTATTAACAGTGATGTGATTACTGTGAAAATATTTATCTTTATGGTAATCTATTTACCATACAATTATCTGTCAGATAGTGCTGATAGTGTGATTCAAGTCCTATTATACATTAGTTTCACCCAGTCAGATTAACTTTTATAATTAATTTGTCAATAAATGAATGACTGCAAAATAGCAGTGATAGTGATTGTGGTAAACTTTTTACACAGTTGACCACAATTTTTGTACTAATATCTTTCAGTAAATACTGGTTATATTGTATGGCAAGATCTAGATTTATCTAAGACAATGAACATATTTTATTGAAGCTTATACCTTGATTACCGATTTAATTACTAAATAAGAAAATATGGGACCGTACAGTATTTGCATTTTTTTACTAGTAACAGTTTTATACTGTATCATCAAATATTCTAGCTCAAATCATAATTGCCTACTCTCATGGAATATTCAGGAGACCCATAAAGCAGGTCAATCTTCATGAGCCACTCACTACCTCATAAAAGTGGAGTTAATTACCCAAATTGCAGTAAATGACATAATTATGACCACACCCCCAGCTGTGTAATGCCGCTAATTGTGATATTGTACATCAGGGGGTGGCGCAACGATGCTGAAATTCACAGTAACGTGACCCACCCAGGCCTGCCTCTTGACATCTCCTGAAGGCAGACTCTCCGGGATCTCACCAATACACACATTTTAAAGGCTATTACATTTCCCCAATATAATTTTTTTTAACCTGTGACTTACATGGATTATCCTCAAGAGGGCTTAAATCATTGTCATTCTTACAATACCTAAAACTGGGATGTGGTCATAATCCCAACCGGTGGGGTTCCGGTGCCAGAATCTCGATACCTGTCAGAATCCCAGTGCCGGAATCCCGACCGCCAGAATCCCAAAGGTAAGTAGCGGGGTTAGGGGGAGGGTTAGCATTAGGGTTAGGCACTAGGGGTATGATTAGGTTTAGGCACAAAGGGGGGAGGGTAGGGTTAGATTTAGGGTGTGGGGAGGGGGAGGTTAGATATAGGCACTAGGGGGAGATTATGTTCAGGCACCGGAAAGGGAGGGTTAGGATACCGACCAACAGATGTCAGTATATTAACCCTGTTGGGATGCCGGTATCAGGATTCTGACCACCGGGATCCCAAGCGCTGGCATCCCGATCCAACCCCCATAACTAAACCCCTTATCTCTAGACAGTAAAGCCTGGTATAGATACCTTAGTCTTGCACCAGCTAATGAACGCTATCAATAAAATGAGTAATGCATTATTATTGTCCTTAACTAATGCCTAAAACGCATTAGGTAAAAAATGGGATTTTCCACAGGTACTGTTAACTAAGAATTCCACATGATGGATACATATGGAAAACATTTTTCGTGCTTTATTTACCATATTATCTATATAATAGGTTTTCTATCCACTTTTGCAGTGTATGCAGCTATCTGTATAAATGTTACAATGCTGTTGTTTTAACTACTGTTTGTACCCTTACCTTCTTTCATTTTATCACAGTCAATATTTTATTCAATATTGTATATTTTGTGTTTGAAGTTAAAAGTGTAACATGAAGTATTATGGTTATATTTAGTGATACTGTTGTAATTATAACTGAATATTCAACCTAGAAAATGGATTCAGAGTTAACTTTCTGTGATAGCCTGAGGTAAAAGTAAAGCATGATGTGATTAAAAGTAATTTTAATAGGTGATGCTCATGCATATATATGTCTTAATACACACCCAGGTCATAAGTTAGGTTCAATAGAGATAAGGCAAAGTGTCAAAATAATGTCAAAATAAATGTAATATAGAAAAACTCACATGTACTGTACTTAACACAATGTGATACTCTGTAAAAATTAGAGATGTGCGGTTCGGTTTTCCTGAAAAAGGATACACACCCGAACAGAATCCCGATTCAAATCTTTTTTGGGTCTGCTGTAATTTCGGAACTCGGATTTAAAAAACAGAGAAAATCTGTTTTGGATTACATGTAAACATGTCCAATCTACATGATACTATTTTTTAGAAATTTTAAAGAAATCCAAAACCATCCTAACTAAAACAATGAAGGGTAGTTTACCAAAACCATAATATTTGAGGGTGGGGGGCTCATACACATCACTAGTAAACAAAAGCTCTTCTCATGCATACAATAAACTTACTGTAAGTATCAAGTTTCTCCCCTTCATCAGGTACAGATGGCTATGTATACATAATATATATATCTCATAACTGCCCTAATTTTGTCTTTATTCACAGACCTTAAAAAGGTTGCCTTTGTACCTCCAAAAGTGCTTATTTTATTGGACTAGGGTGTGGTTTGTACTGTTAGTTCAGGGTCTATTTGTTCCACTTTCATGTGTATAAATGTTGTAAGTAAATGTTAGGAGGTATAACTGAGAAGAGATGTAAAGAACAATTTGCATAGTATCATCCCCTATTTCCTAAGTGAGCATTTAGGGGCCTCAGAAATTTTGTCGCCATGTTCAGTATAGAAAAAATCCATACACAGTATAACTTGTAGATTTTTTATATATTTTTGGTGCTATGTATTATTTGAAGATCACTTCCCTCTGATACTTGCGTTGATGTATCCCATAAGCCCATGGATTAAAGTGGGCCAGAACAGGGCATTACTGTGCTCTGCCAGGTGTATTTGGAGGCGGAACGGGTTCCGCCTTCTCCGGGCCACCTTATCCAGCCACAGCATTCGAAGACTGCTGCATGTGTGCAGACAGTGAGGCAGGCCGTGGCTACCTGATTATGAAGAACTCTGAGAGAGACTGGCCTGACTGCTGTGCCGTCACGTCACCCACATAAATAGATGCAGTGAGTGGGGGGGTGCTATAAAGAGTCAGTCATTTGATCCCCCACTGGCTCAGGCAAAACCAAAATTATGCAGTGATGTCATTGGGTGTCTATCCCTCCTGCTGCATGAAGAGAAGCCCCCCTGTGGACCCACCAGTCTCCATTTCTTTGAAAAGGATTGTGAGTCAGCCTTGCAGTGTGTATTTGATGCTTGTGTGTCTATAGATCAAACTGGTATGTGGGTTATAATGTAATTTATTAATACAATACGATATGGACTTTTATGTGTCAAATAATAAAGTCACAGTATTACACACAAATATACAAACATACAAGTGAATACATTCTGAATGGTACAGTTGCAGTAGGTCAGAATAAAGTATTAACACAAGAATATAAATGCCTGACTGGCAGTAGACGGCAGAGTGCGGCGTCCTGCAGTGCTGTTATAGTTAGTTGGCATGCGTATAGAATAATGAAGTCAGTGGTTAGTGGTGAAAAACAAGGGATATGCACGATCCAATAAGGTGCACAGATCAGATATAGAAAAAAATTGTTAAAAGGTTGAAGAAACGTGGCCAGGAATAGTTACTGTAGGTGATGGTAGTGGCTGTTAATGCACAATAATTTGGATAGCTTGGAGAGTGAGGTAGAAACAGAACAGGGGGGAGGACAGAGTGTGAATCAGTCTCGGCAGAAGTGGATTAAGTACCTTTGCAGATAGCCTCAGTTCCGGTATGCCTTATTCGGATGGGGCGCTGGATGGTTGTCAGCTGGGGTGGTATGCCGGCTTCCCTGCTCGTATGATCGGAGATTGTGGGTGTGTTCCAATGCATTTCGGCCGGGTTGGCCTTCCTCTCGATCGATCATACGAGCAGGATACGACTAGTACCATCCAGCAGCCCCAGCTCCCGGCGTCACGTGACCAGTATTTCCGGACGCCTACCCGGAAGCGAAGGAGGAACGCAGGCCAGCGGTGCCCAGCACCACCAGCTAGGAGGAAGGAACAGTCCCTCCCGCGACTAACCCACAGAAGGAAAGCCATGGCCAGACTGAACCAGCCGACATCCAGGCAGCCCAGTGTGCCCAACGATCCGGCCGCATCAGGCACATCGTTTGCAGCCCACCCTGCAGGGAAGCCGGCATACCACCCCAGCTGACAACCATCCAGCGCCCTATCCGAATAAGGCATACTGGAACTGAGGCTATCTGCAAAGGTACTTGATCCACTTCTGCCGAGACTGATTCACACTCTGTCCTCCCCCCTGTTCTGTTTCTACCTCACTCTCCAAGCTATCCAAATTATTGTGCATTAACAGCCACTACCATCACCTACAGTAACTATTTCTGGCCACGTTTCTTCAACCTTTTAACAATTTTTTCTATATCTGATCTATGCACCTTATTGGATCGTGCATATCCCTTGTTTTTCACCACTAACCACCGACTTCATTATTCTATACGCATGCCAACTAACTATAACAGCACTGCGGGACTCCGCATTCTGACGTCTACTGCCGGTCAGGCATTTATATTCTTGTGTTAATACTTTATTCTGACCTACTGCAACTGTACCATTCAGAATGTATTCACTTGTATGTTTGTATATTTGTGTGTAACACTGTGACTTTATTCTTTGACACATAAAAGTCCATATCGTATTGTATTAATAAATTACATTATAACCCACATACCAGTTTGATCTATAGACACACAAGCATCAAATACACCATCCAGGGGTTGAGCGCGGTAACCACTCCCTTCTATTTGCAAACCTAAGAGGACGAGGCACCTCTGTTCTACTCGCAGCACACCCCACAACAACTAGTGTCAGTTATCCAGTGCGCAAGGGACCCATTACTCGTTTATACTTGCAGAGTGTGTACCTGCTGTCACTGTGCTGTGTAGTCCAGGCAGTGTTACTAAGGTCCGGTCATTGTGCTAGTTTTTTTTTATTAAATAAATAAATAATGAACACAGCTATTTTAAATCTTATTATTGTACCAGGTAACAACTATAACTTTATTTTGTTTTTTTCTTGGTCTGCTGAAGCACACTTTACAGTTCTTAAATTGTTTGATGTTAGTGTGTGTTTATGTGTATTATATAAGTAGGTACTGAAATAATCTATTTTTAAGACTTTTGATGCATAAAAGATTTTAGGCTCTGGTGAACTGGGATATGACATGTCTCACTGAATGATACACCTTTATTAAATGATTGCTTGCAAGCACAAACTTGTACAGCTTAAAACTTGCACAGTTTAACAGCCAAAATGTGGCTAACTATATGTTGAAGCTTTTTTCTACCTGCTGGTCTGATTGATGCCCATGCACAGCTCTTGAAGTTGGGGCAGGAGGATGACAATACAAAACAATATTCTGCTAGCTCTAGAACATACCTGCTTACTTTTGAAAACTAGTTTCAGGGAGATTTTAGGTGGTAGCAGAATGTGCCGTTGAGGGTGCGTCATGTTCCACCCAAAGGGCGTGTCTAGTTCTACCTATGGTTGTGTCTATTGTCACTCAGTGGCATGTCCTGCAGTGGCAGATGAAAACTATAGTACTAAGAGCAGCATACCACCAGAACTAGTTTTTCTATGGGTATCATACCACCAGAGGTTGCATAGTCAAAGCCGGCAATCATGTATCATGTGTTATTCCTTTTATATATGGTTGCAATGTGATTGATGGTTGTGACGCACCTGTGTATATATATATATATATATATATATATATATATCTGTTTTTATTTCATATATTTCATTTATCATTATTTACCTTTCCATTAAAGCAAATGGAAGTCAACAGTATATGAGATGCACAGACCATAACTAACTCACTGGCAAAATCTTTGTGCATGTGCATTGAGCCCCTGGCAATCATTGATGAAACAAGAGATATGGTGAGAACTTACCTTTGTTATCTCTGTTTCTACAAAGTCCTTAGGGTCCACAGGGATACCTTGGGGTATAGGCATGGGCTTGTCCATGGTAACCACACAGTTAAAGCTGTCATCCCAGGATGCACCAGGCCCCCTCCTATACCCCGCCCCCAGGCCAAGGCACTTCAGTTTTAGTAGCAAGCCATAGGCTGGAGGAGGAGAAAAAGGAAGAAGAAAGTCTGGAACCTGCAGGAATCACATTCTCACAGAAAAAGGAGACAGAAACTGGCAACCAGAATAACACCCTACAGAAGCACAGGGCATCAGGGCGGGTGCCCTGTGGTCCCTAAGGACTTTGTAGAAACAGAGTGAAAAAAAGTAAGTTCTTACAATATATTTTGTTTTCTACTCCAGGGTCCTTAGGGATCCACAGGGATACCTTGGGGATGTCCCAAAGCATTATCCTTCAAGGGTGGGGACGCTCCTGTGCAGAAAGGAGAACCCACCGCCCAAAGGAAGCATCCTGAGAAGCAAATGTGTGAAAGGCGTAATGCCTGACAAAAGTATGGACAGAGGACCACGCGGCTGCCTTACAAAGCTGAACAGTCGAAGCGCCAAGGCGAGCTGCCCACGAAGGACCCACAGACCTCGTAGAATGAGCCTTCACAGAGGGTGGACCGGAAGACCCTCATGACCATAAGCCTCAGAGATCGCCATGCAAATCCACCGCACCAAAGTCTGCTTATTGGCAGTCCACATAAATTCGCAGGACCCATAACACATCCAAAAAGGCCTCACCAGCCGAGAGATCCAATGAATTAAAGGCTGGGACCACAATTTCCTCGTTAATGTGGAAACTATACACCACCTTAGGAAGGAAACCAAAACGGGTCCGAAGTACCACCCTGTCTGAATGAAAAATCAGAAAGGGGGGGCGACATGAGAGAGCCTTCAAATCTCTTCTGGCCGAAGTAATAGTCAGAAGGAACACTGTCTTTGTCGTAAGCAATTTCAAATCCATGGTACCCACAGGTTCAAATGGAGGACCTTGGAGTGCTCTCAGAACCAGAGCCAAATCCTAAGGAGCCACCGGAGTGACAAAGGGAGGCTGGATGCGATGGACACCCTGCATAAAGGAGCAGATATCAGGCAGCGTAGCAATCCTATGCTGAAACCAAACCAACAGGGCAGAGATATGCACCTTCAGTGAGGCGAGGTGCAGACCAAGATCCAAGCCCGCCTGTAGGAAAGCCAGCACCCTGGATATCCGAAACTCCTGGAGGATCGTACTCTCTAGGACGACACCACTCAAAATAAGAATGCCACACCCTGTGGTAAATCCTAGCCGAAGCAGGTTTCCGAGCTTGTAGCATGGTATTCACCACAGATCTGGAGAAACCCTTAGCCCTCAAGAGGGAAGTCTCAAGAGCCATGCTGTCAAAGACAGAAGACTCAGGTCCGGGTAGAGGCAAGGACCCTGAGACAGCAGGTCTGGGCATTGAGGCAACAGTAATGGAGCGTCGATGGACAGACACTGAAGATCCGAGTACCAATGTTGTCTGGCCCACGCAGGAGCCACCAGCAGGATCTTGCCTCCTTCTTGCTTGAACTTTTGAAGTACTCGAGGCAGAAGGGAGAAGGAGGGAACAGGTACGTGAACCGGAAAGTCCACCGTACGGACAGAGCGTCCACCAGGAGAGCCTCTGTATCTCTTGTTTGGGATCCGTACGCCCACAGCTTGCGGTTGTGTCTGGAGGCCATGAGGTCTATTTCGGGAAGGCCCCACTTGTCCACCAGGAGTTGAAATACCTCCTGGAGAAGAGACCATTGCCCCGGATGTACATCGTGGAGGCTGAGGAAATCCGCTTCCCAGTTGTGTACTCCCAGAATGAACACTACCGAGATGGCAGGGAGATTGCCTTCTGCCCAAATCAGATAAGTCCTTTAGAGCCGCCCGACCCTGGAAGACGTCCTGTCACAGTGCCCCAGACCCGCAGGCAGGCATCTGTTGTTAGAAGGACCCAACCTGAAATCCAAAACGGACGTCCCCTGTTGAGATGAGACTTCTGCAACCACCAGGTCAGAGACAGGCGCACCTCCGGAGAGAGCCTGATCATCTATGTCTTTATCCGATGGGGAATTCCGTCCCATCTGGAGAGGATCAACTTCTGCAGAGGTCTGGAATGGAACTGTGCATATTCCACCATGTCGAACGTCGACACCGTGGACCCCAGTAACCTCATTGCCGAGTGAAGAGACACTCGGCGACTCTGTAGACAACTGCATATCCTGAACTGCAATAGGGCTATCTTTTCATCCGTCAAGAAGATCCTCTGCTGCTGTAAGTCCAGCAATGCTCCGAGATAGACCATCCTCTGAGAAGGAAATAGAGGATTTCCTCCAGTTCACTAGCCAGCCATGTGCCTGCAACACTGATAATGTCAGTTGCAGATGGTTGCAAAGGACCTGTGACGACCCCACCAACAACAGAAGGTCATCCAAATAAGGTAATAGGCGAACCCCCTGCAACCGCAAGTATGCCGCCATGACAGCCATTACCTTTGTGAACACCTGAGGGGCCATAGAAAGGCCAAACGGTAGAGCCTGAAACTGGTAATGGTGATCCGACACCGCAAATCTGAGGTAACGCTGATGAGCCCTGGCAAAGGGGATATGCAGGTAGGCATCCTGAATATCCAGGGACACCATAAAATCCCCAGGCTGCATAACTAAAACAATAAAACATAGAATCTCCACTCGGAACCGAGGGACCCTTAAAAACCTGTTCAGGGACTTGAGGTTGAGGATAGGTCGGTATGATCCATTTGTATTCTGAACCAGAAAGAGATTGGAGTAATACCCATGCCCCTTAGGGGTAATGGAACAGGCACTATGACTCCCATATGACGCATAGAGCGCACCACCTCCTGGATCGCTAGAGCCTTCGTTGGATCTGAAGGAAGAACTGCTGGAAAAAGCTAATGAATGAGGCCATCTGCGGACGGAGAGGGCATATCCCTGAGATACCACTTCCCTTACCCAAGTGTCTGTGGTAGTCTGATACCAGCACTGGGCATATTGCAGAAGTCGGCCTCCCACCTTGGGGTCTCCCAAGGGGAGGCCCAGCCCGTCAGGCTGAGGGTTTGTCGTCTGGCTTGGCAGCCGGATGTCTTGTAGTCCAAGCTTGTTGGACTACAAGACATGCTCGAACACTCCATAACACTCCAGCCAAGTATGCCTGGTGGTCTAGTGTGAGTGCAGGTTCAGTGCCCGGCTCCACTATACTGCCGTCCCCAGGTAGCCCCCAGCCCTGGGGACACTGGACTGTGTGACAGCGGGCGCCTACCGCAGAAGCCCGCTGCTTAACTTGCTGTCCCCCGTAGATCCTGCCACAGTCCCAGACCCCCGGGGGTTCCGCTAGCTGGAACCCCCAAGAGCCCACCAAGTTCCCCGGATCGGTACCGGTGGTCGGCGTCGGCGGGGGTGTTGGAGCGGTAGCACGGACGTCCTCTGGACTGTCCCTGCTGCCGCTCTATACTGTTAAGCCCCCCTGGGCGGTGACCCACTCTTGCCGGGCACCTACTGAAACTGAGGTGCCTTGGCCTGGGGACGGGGTATAGGAGGGGGCCCAGTACATCCTGGGATCACAGCTTTAACTGTGTGGTGCCCATGGACAAGCCCATGCCTATACCCAAAGGTATCCCTGTGGATCCCTAAGGACCCTGGAGTAGAAATTGTTTAACCAAAGTATGAGCCACTAGACTATAAATCGGCATACAGTATGTGAGAGCCAAGTCCAATGGTGAAACTGCAGAGTGTGCAGGGTGTGGTCACTACAGGGCCTGAAAAGTATGCAGAGCACTGAAATGCTGCCCCCTCTGAGCACTTTTCTGCAAACACTAATCATTGGCTGCAAAAATATATTTGGCTATAAAAAATATATATTAACCATAAAATGTCATCAGACAATAATAGCCAAAGATTAGTGTTTGTACAAAAGGTGCTCTCAAAGGGCAGCTGTATTTTCAGAGCTCCATTATTTTGGTATATCCTGTCACAGGCATTAACTGCACACTGAAAGGACACTCACTGACAGTCATCCATTTAATGATCAAATGGATGGCTGTTAGTAAGTGCCCTTTCAGAGTGCAGTTAATGCATGTGACACTGTGCACCACTAGTCACCATGGTTGTTCACTTCACTTTGTTTAACTTTAAATCAACTTACATTTGAGGCCACCATGGGGGGAGAAAAGGCCACCCACCTGCGCCATTGATCAGTGCAGCGCTAGAAGCGCTGATACAGCTGCCGATGCAACCATCACAGTCTGCCCGCCGGTCTCCTCTCAATGTGCACCGCTGGCTAGCCGTCCACCGCTACCCACAACCCCGATATGGACGGCCTTTAACATGGCTTCAAGTGTTATGACTTCCCCATGCAGTCCTCGCCCCCAGCATTCCAGGACTCGCGTATGCGCAATTCAACATTTAAAAAAAAAAAAGTTTATTTATATTTTGTGGGGCATCGGGAAGCTTCATTAAAAATCGTAAGCCTCCCACTAAAACTGAGGAGGGTATGCAAGCCTGCTCTAGAAGTGCTGATAACAGTGGCATAAGTTCATCCCAGACCAAGTTATAATTTGGTGCCCCCCCCCCGTCACAGCTGCTGACACTGTAATGTAGCAATTCGCATGCAGACAGGCTGTAGATAAATGAAGACAGCAACTGATAGTCGGACATGGAGCTCTCCACTAGTGTATGGTGGCTTCTCAGGTGCCTGGAAGGGGTGCCATCTATTATGTACACTCCGGGTACATAGTTACAGCCCTAAGTGGGGTGAATATGTTGTGAACAAGATGCCCTTTCAGAGCTAGAGCCCATCGGCAGGCGCCTCCATTGTCTCCCACAGTTCTGCCCCTGGCTGATACAGTGTGGTGTTTTGCCAGGATAAGTATGCTTATCATGGAATCGTGCAGCAATGTTCCATTCATGGCACACTTTGACAAGATATTCTATATTATCTATATCTTATAAGGTTAATAAATGTGATGTGTAAAAGAAAAATAAAAGAACAGCTTATCATCCTACGCCAGCATTTTTCAACCACTGTGAGTGTGTCGCGACAGTCAGCTCAACGCACTTGTACTGTAGTGTGTTTTATTCCTGTGGAGGCCAATGTAGTGTGTTTTATTCCTGTGGAGGCCAATGTAGTGTGTTTTATTCCTGTGGAGGCCAATGTAGTGTGTTTTATTCCTGTGGAGGCCAACGTAGTGTGTTTTATTCCTGTGGAGGCCAATGTAGTGTGTTTTATTCCTGTGGAGGCCAATGTGTGTGTTTTATTCCTGTGGAGGCTAATGTGTGTGTATTTCTTTATGTGGGATACAATGTGTATGTTTTTTTTGCACGCCACATTGCTGGATGGTGTGCCTTGGCAATTTAATCTCGTGTAGTGTGCATTGAGTTGAAAAAGGTTAAAAATCACTGTTGTATGCTTAAACTTGTTAATCCAACAACAAATGACCACTTGCTCATTTGTGTGAGTCACTATACACATAAACAATATTTCTTGGGCACCTGCCAGGTGGGCAAGAAGGGCAATGGCTAGTGGTAATGCATCTTCCAGGTGGGCAACAAGGGGAGGGGCTAGGGGTGTGGATCCCACAGGGGATGGGGTAGAGTGGCTAAGGTGGGTGAGTTCCACCACCTCTCTAGGACCGCTTTAAGCTAGGGATGGACATCAGAAGCTCACCAACAAATGATGGCTGAGCTTCTACCATTGAAACTTTCGATGCGATGATAACTAACCATTGCATCAAAAGAATTGGATAAAAAAAAATTATTTATATGTTTTGTGCACACGCAAAAACCCTGTTTGAGCATGCGCAATACCCCTGCAGCATGGCTGGCATGGGACGGGGTCGAGGATGCAGTTACATACTTTGTGTACTCACTGTAGTGTACAACTGCAGAGCTGTGCTGTGGGGAAGGTACACATACACATACAGACACAATCCGGCACTAGACCAAGAGCTACCTGGTTTATCCTCCAGTAGCATATGCTTGTCTCAAAAGCCATGCACATGTAAGTAGACCCGGCAGTGAAACTGTGAATGGCTCCAGTTGCGGTCCTAGAGTGGTGGGCCCAGGTGCAAGAATATGCTTTGGGCCCCACTATGCAGTGCCCCCAGTAATGGCCCCCCATGCAGTGCCCCCAGAAGTGGTCCCCCTTCTGCAGTGCCCCCAGTTGTAGTCCCCCCAATAGTAGTCCCCCCTATGCAGTGCCCCCAGTAGTGGTCCCCCCTATGCAGGGCCCCCAGTTGTAGTCCCCTCAATGCAGTGCCCCCAGTAGTAGCCCCCCTATGCAGTGCCCCCAGTAGTAGCCCCCCTATACAGTTCACCCAGTTGTAATCCCCCCTATGCAGTGTCCCCAGTAGTAGCCCCCTATGCAGTGCCCCCAGTAGTGGCCAGACCCCCCCATACAATGCCCCAAGTAGTGCCCCCCCTATACAGTGACCATAGTAGCGCCCTCCACCCTATAAAGCGCCCCCAGTAGCCCATATGCTGTGCCAATGCCCCCATAGTAGCACCCCCTCCCCTTATGCTGTACAAGTGCCCCCTTACACAAACAAACAAAAAAAACCACACAACTTACCTGATCCCTGCTCCTGCCGACGACCGCTGCTGTCCGGACGCTCCCCCGGCCCGCTCTCGCTCTGCACCATGAGATGAGAGAGACATCATGACGTGACGTCTCTCCCATAACCCGCTGCAGAGGGAGCCGTAAGACGGAGCTCATGAGTGAGCTCCAGCCTGCTCCCTCCGTGGACGACGCAGCAGCCAATGAGAGTCTGTCTGACTCTCATCGGCTGCTATTACAAACACACAGCTGCCGCTGGCAGCTGTGTGTTTGTAAACTGTGTAGGGCAGACCACTCTCACTGCCCTGCACAGGCAATGCACCGGCTGCACTGCTGCTAGTTCCGCCCCTGAATGGCTCAATAAATCCATTATGAATGAGCAATTCACAAACATATTAATTTTCAGAGGGACTGATACAGCATGGATCGCTAGTGAGTAATCGTATGCAATTCAGCTGTGAAAATATGCTAATGTTTGCAACCACTCAGTCAGCATAGAGACGCCCACTACTGCTTTCTCACATCCGTAATTCCTCGCAGTCCTGCGTAGACATCAGTAAAATCGAGTAACATCGGCCCGTCATTCAGAATTACAGTAGCTCTGACCTGTCTCAGAAATTGCAAGTTTCGTCACACACAGTGAGTACACAAGCTGCATATGCCATCGCAGTGGCTAATTTATGCACGCCCATGCAACGACGTTCAAATGGACAGGCATGCCTGTTTCTCAGACAACTCCCCCATCACCACCCTCAAATGCTGACGTCCTGTCACTCACTCTGCGATGGCTTTCTAATCTATGTGCGTGATCACAGTGCGATCGCAATGCTGTCACTGCGCACGTGCACAGCAGTGCATACACATGCGCAGTATGCACCATCAGCCGATCTGCGTATGCGGTTGCAATTGCGATCCATGCTGAAACAGGCCCAGAGTTTACTATATTTTATTATTCTTTCAAGTGCTGAAAGCCCTGGTATAAAAGTGCCTGATTCAGATCCGCATGCAAATGCCATCACAGCTACGATGTCTCACGTATTGCAATAGTGAAAATATGCTTATGTCTCCAAATCTTCCAGACCATAAGGGCATCCGCTGCTGCCTTCTCATATCCGTCTGATGAAGTGCAAGAGTGTGAACAACAGGAAATACGACGCAGATCTGGCAGCTATTCAGCATTTGAGAAAGTCTGACCTGTCTCAAACACTACGGCTCTACTGACACGCTAAGAGCTCTCATGCTGTGAAGGAGATCGCAATGGCTAATTTATGCACGCCCATGTAAGAGAGTTAAAACAGTCCTTACACACCTGTGTTTGCCTAGCCACCCCCTGTTACCTCCCCCAAATGCAATGTACCGGTCACTCACTTTGCGAGGGAATCCTCTGTGCAAGCGTAACTGCAAATAAATTGCTGCTTGTGCACAGTGCGGCTTTTGTGCATGTGCAATGGCTAATAGTCGCTTAATCTGTGTAAATATCGACATTTTCATGCGGATCTGAATAAATGTTAGAATGCTGTTGTTTTAACTACTGTTTGTACCCTTACCTTCTTTCATTTTATCACACTCAATATTTTATCCAATATTGTATATTTTGTGTTTGACGTTAAAAGTGTAACATGAAGTAATATGGTTATATTTAGTCATTCTGTTCTAATTACAGTTGAATATTCAACTTAGAAAATTGATTCAGAGTTAACTTTCTGTGATAGCCTGAGGTAAAAGTAAAGCATGATGTGATTAAAAGTAATTTTAATAGGTGATGCTCATGCATATATATGTCTTAATACACACCCAGGTCAGAAATTCGGTTCAATAGAGATAAGGCAAAGTGTCAAAATAATGTCAAAATAAATGTAATACAGAAAAACTCACATGTACTGTACTTAACACAATGTGATACTCTGTAAAAATTAGAGATGTGCGGTTCGGTTTTCCTGAAAATGGATACACACCCGAACAGAATCCCGATTCGAATCCCTTTTGGGTCTGCTGTAATTTCGGAACTCGGATTTAAAAAAAATAAAAAAAAAAATCTGTTTTGCATTGCATGTAAACATGTCCAATCTACATGATACTATTTTTTATAAATTTTAAAGAAATCCAAAACCATCCTAACTAAAACAATGAAGGATAGTTTACCAAAACCATAATATTTGAGGGTGATTTTGCCATAACCAAAACACGTGGACTCATGCACATCACAAGTAAAAATAAGCTCTTCTCATGTATACAATAAACTTACTGTAAGCATCAAGTTTCTCCCCTTCATCAGGTGCAGAAGGCTATGTATACATAATATATATCTCACAACCAGGGGAGTAGTGAGGGTGGTTCCAGTGGAACATGAGCTCCAGGCGCCAAAATGGACAGAAGGCGCCATTCAGGTTTCCGGAATTAATGGGGAGCTGCACAGTATGACGGGCGCCTGTTAGTTTAATCTCGGTTCATTTGCTCTATATCTTAAATAAGTTACAGATCTGAGATCCGTTTCTACATTTCATGCTCCCTCAAGCTGCCCAGATTCCTGGCCCTTCCTCCTCTGAGATCATCTTCTGTCACCTCCCCTTTCCTGTCAGATTGATTACATTCACTTCTCACCTCTTTAATTCCCTCCCCATCTACCATAGGATCGGCTCTTTGCCCCTGTCCTCTCCTTTCTTTTTGGCTTCTGTCACCACCCCTCTCCTCTCCTTTTCTTATTGGCAGGTATGAGTTTAAAAAAAAGTCACTGTTTTGCTATGTAAAGTAATGAGGTGTTCCCAGGCATGACCACAAAGAGTTATTTGAAAGGTCTTTTAAAAAATACTGTATTAGAAGACCTAAAATAATGGTGGTAGACAGAGCATGGTTAGTAGTACTCACATTAATATAGGTGCAATGTATATTTGTGAAGTAGGAGCATAGCTAAGAAGGGAGGTTCCCATAGGTGTCTCCACTCCAGTGAAACTGCTTGGGGCCGTAATTGCAGTAATAAAGCTGTGCACCCTGTGGAATCTCACGTTAGCACATGTACTCTGTAAATTTAAGTTAAATGATCAGAATATATAATACAATCTCCTCTACTGACTAATAACAAAGATTCAAAGGAGATAAAAGTGAGATCCTAGGTGCTATACATAAATAAAGCAGTGCCAAAGGAGCTACTCCTTAATGTCAGATAGTGTATCACCAAAGCATTCTATTACCCCAAGGGACCTCCATACCCCAGCATGATACTTACACTGTTTGCTGTTTTTCTCTTCATTTCAGTATTCCCACGCAGGCTGGCCATACCCCACTGGCACAGTTGAGTACAGGGAGGGGGCGCTATGACATCCACTTTCTCCGGGTGCCATGGTTCCACGCTACTCCTCTGCTCACAACTGCCCTAATTTTATCTTTATTCATAGACCTTAAAATGGTTGCCTTTGCACCTCCAAAAGTGCATATTTTATTTGACTAGGGTGTGGTTTGTACTGTTAGTTCAGAGTCTATTTGTTCCACTTTCATGTGTCTGAGGGCGGGATGTACTAAGGTTGCGATGACCATTCCGCCAGTCACCACAACCTTACTAATTGCATATGTACTAACATAGGTCATAAAAAAGGGCTGAAGCCCCGAAACGTTGGTTGAAACTTGCCATTAAAACTGATTGAGTCCTCTAGTGCCGCCTCATTCGTCTACTATTGTTTCCATTAAGGAGGGCACAGAGGCACGTTGTACATTGCAATGAGGAGTGCTGAACCTATATATATATATATATATATATATATATCTGTTTTTATTTCACATATTTAATTTATTATTATTTACCTTCCATTAAAGCAAATGGAAGTCAACAGTATATGAGATGCACAAGACATAAATAACTCACTGGCAAATCTTTGTGCATGCGTATTGAGCCCCTGGCAATCATTGATAAATTGTTTAACCAAAGCATGAGCCACTAGACTATAGATCGGCATACAGTATCATACCTCCCAACATGACCTCTCCAGGAGGGACACAATGCTCTGGTTCTGGACTTCCCAGGTAAGAGGTGGGGTTGCAGCGCAGTTCAAAATTCAAATAGGGGAGCCACACCAACTGTCATTTCAAACACTGCCAAACATCACTGGCTGGGACTCACTGGCATTTGGTGCAGGCTTGCCTACCCTCCCGATTTGGTCGGGAGCCTCCCGAATATCGGGTGCCGCTCCCGACCCCCCGGAAAGGCAGGCAAGCCTCCCAGCTGCCGCCTGACCACCCCCAACTACTACAAGAAGCCCCCGCAGCGGGGGGCCTGATGACGAGATTCGCGCTGAATCGCGTAATCATGGCTCCATCCCCTGCTTCACAATGCCAATATTTCCGTTCCACATGCGTGGAACGTTGTCACTGTATTTTTTCAAAAAAATACAGTGATAAGGCTGCAGTGGGGATTCACATGGACAGAGCTTTATCGCAAGGTCTGTCCCTGCAAATTTGATGCGAATTCAGTCGGAAATATCACACTACAATCTGCATTTTAATGTATCTAACACTACCCTTAACATGTAGCATAGACGAAGACAGGGCCGTAACTGGGGTGGTGCGACATGTGTCTTGGCACAGGGCACCGAAGGACAGGGGCTGCTGCTCAGGCCTGTTAATTTTCTGTTTAAGATCATTCTCACTTGTAGCTTGGGAAATGGGGGGGTGCGCCAATGCTCTTTTTGCCCAAGGCACCAAAAAGTTTAGTTATGGCTCTGGATGAAGAAGCAATTGGGACTGACTTTATTGAAAAATATATATGGGTTTAACTGTAATAGAATGCGGTGAGTCCTGTGCAAGACTGCCCAATGTTTTAAAGTAGCAGTCTTTTAGTAGGCAAAGCCAGGTGGATTTTACCTATTAAAAGTCTGCTAATTTGACTCGCTGATGTCTCAAAGCCGCAGCCTATTATAATTACTCCATGGAATTAGACTAGAGAACAGAAACATTTTTAAAGTCTGATAATGATTATATAACCTCTGCAAAAAAAAACATAGGGAGAGGGATTTGTACTAAGTGAGAGTTGTACTAAGTGATTAATTTATAGAACACAAAAGTTACTTTTACTCTTGAAGTCATATATTTAATTCTCACCATTTCTAAATATGTTATATTATTTAACATGAAACTAACATATATGTGTACCCCTTTGTTGACAGGAGAGTTTTCTTAAGCTTAAAAGATAGTTTCTATTATAATAATGTAGTAATAAATGTAAAACAAATATAAAAAAAGACAAATACAATTAATTGGATTTCAGCAGAAGCAAATATGGTTGTATCTTTGGTGAATAAAAGATACGATTCATATCATACTTAATAGCTTTGTAAATGTCCCCCCCAGAATATCCTGGAGGAGATGTTCTAGTGGTTGATGCGCAGACTAATTCGGGACATGATGACTCAATTCAATGTGAATCACCTCATAGTCCTTAGTGATACAGTATGTTCAGGAGTATGATCCCAAGGCATAACTACCAAGGCTGCAGTTTGTGCCCTTGCTATTGGGCTAAACTACCTCTGGGACCTATATCCTTATGCACCCAGCTCAACTCACTCGTTACGCTGCTGAACACTGTCTGCCCTGCTAGGAGGGACTGTGACATCCATGCCTTCCAGTGCTCCCTGTGCACCAGTCAGTGGGGATTCTGAGGAGCATCTGGAGGAAGGACCAGACAAATAAGTCAACGACATAGAACATAAAATATAGACATTGGACCCGACATCTCTAGAGGTGACCCTTGCTCAAGTAAAATAGGACAGAGATCATTGTAGCAGATGGTCTAGGGCAGGGGTCTTCAAACTTGGCCCTCCAGCTGCTGTGGAACTACACATCCCAGCATGCACTGCCACCTTTTTTAACTTGTGTGTCTACACTGCGGGAGGGGGGGCACTGCATCGGGGGGCTACTACTGGGGGCACCATTACTGGGGGGGAACCTCTACTGGGGGTGGGGCATTACTGGGGACTACAACTGGGGGGCTACTACTGGGGGCACTGCATCGGGAGGGGGAACCTCTACTGGGGACTACTACTGGGGGGGGAACTACTACTGGGAGCATTATATAAGGGGCTTTCTACTAGGGACACAAGGGAAACTACTACTGGGGACACTATATTAGGGGCTTACTACTAGGGGACCACTACTGGGGGTACTAAATAGGGAGGACCACTACAGGGGGCACTGTATAAGGGCACTGGATAGGGGGGACCACTACTGGGGGCACTGCATGGGGGGGCTACTGCTGGGGCCACTATATAAAGGGGCTTACTACAAGGGACACTGCACTGGGGGGACCACTAGGGCAGCTAAATAGGGAGGACCACTACAGGGGGCACTGTATAAGGGGCACTGGATAGGGGGGATCAGTGCTGGGGGCCTGCATAAGGGGGACCACTACTGGAGGCACTGCATGGGGGGGACTACTGCTGGGGGCACTATATAAAGGGCACTGCATAAGGGGGTACCACTACTGGGGGGACTGCTACTGGGGGCACCATATAAGGGGCACTGCATAAGGGGGACCACTACTGGGGGCACTTCATAGAGGGGACCACTACATGAGGCACTGCATAAGGGGGACCACTACTGGGGGCACTTCATAGGGGGGACCACTACTGGGGGCACTTCATAGGGGGGACCACTACTGGGGGCACTGAATAAGGGGAACTAATCAGGGGCCACATAAGGGGAACCACTACTGGGGGCACTTCATAGGGGGTACCACTACTGGGGGCACTGAATAAGGGGAACTAATGAGGGGCCACATAAGGGGGACCACTATGGGGGGCATTGCATAAGGGGGACCACTACTGGGGGTACTGTATTAGGGGCACTACTATGGGCCTGCATAAGGGGGACCACAACCGGGGACATTGCATACTGTACTGTATAAGGGGCACTACTGGGGTTAAGGTGCATATGGAAAGGAATGTTCAGAGTAACGATAAAGGGGTGTGTGTCATGTTGACATGCCCCATTTTTAAGTGACCACGCCCTTTTTTCGCCACAGGGGGGCTCCATTTTTAAATTTGCCCTGGGCTCCAAATACCCTAGTTACGCCACTGAAGCAGTGTCTTTAATTACTGCAAATACTGCACTTTAACATACATGAGCATAACATAAATAAACAAATAAAGGAAATGTCCCAGCACTTAATGGTCACTGCAATACCATGCAGCCACAGTCTGCCATACTCTTCTAGCATAGCCAAACATCAATCCTTGGCACTACAATACTCTGGCAAACTAAACTGGCCGCTAGCCGGCATCAGAGCCCAAAGCAGTGGGTGTATGAGAGTTTTAAATTGTTCCTGAGTGATGAACTGCAGCTGGGTCTGTATTACTGTGAAAACCTGGAGTTCCATATCTGCCTTGCTGCAAACTGGAAAGGTTTCACCCTAGACTCCCTTGGAGGGAGCTGATCCAACAGGAATGTGGTCAATTCAATGCTATGCTGGTTATTGTGAAGCTCATACATCGATGTGTCTGAACCTGCGGTTGGACTGCCATAGTCTTTGTTTGGTCACAGCAAGTAGAAGATTTTCATATGTATTCATCATGGCAGATGAGGAAGACGTGTCTGTGACATTATGTCAGAGATGTGTGATTGAATTTTGTGTTAAACTTGGAAAAAGCAAAAATTAAACTCATGAAAGGTTACAGCAAGCATACGGTGGAGAAACAATTAGCCGTGCTGCAGTATTTGGGTGGTGGAAGCACTTCAAAGAGGATAATATGCGAGTGACTGACAAAGCGTGTTCTGGGAGACCATCCACCATGGTTAAAGAACAATGGCCCTCATTCAGAGCCGTTCGCTATTTGCGGTCGTTCGTTCAAAAACAAGGGGTGGCTATTCAAATGATCCGTTCGCAAATTGCAGTCTGTTCACACCTCTAAGTCTGAACGAGCGAGCAAAACATACGCTCGTTTATTTGTTAAAAATGCCCCCTGGCCGCTCGCACCATACGTCATGTCCGCTATTTATTAGATTAATCGAGTACATCGAGCAGCGTATGAACTGCTCGCTATTCTTGTGGTTGGTGTTTGCTACCACAAATTTGCGAGCAGTTCTGGCTATAAAATAACCCAGTGACGTGGTCAATGACGCTGCTGTATTAATTATGCACACCCATAATACGCCCGTTTTGACCTTTAAGCACGCCTGCGTTTGGATCTCCACTCCCCATTTTCAAGCACCTTCCCCTGTTACCACCCACATACGCCTCATTCTGTCACTCAAAATAGCAGGCACTCGCTATATAGCGTACAAACGATTTTTGGCCGCACTGACTGGTTCGCGCCTGCGTACTAAAAACCGTACGCATGCGCAGATGTGCAAACATCGCTCGGAACGAGCGTACTGCCGCTAACGAGCGGCTCTGAATGAGGGCCAATATTGCCAAAGCTGCGGATATGTTGCAAAATGACAGAATGGTAACTTTACGCAAACTTTCGGCTACACTTGGCATCTCACTCTAACTGGTTCAGCATTTTGTGGCAAAAGGAACTGAAAATGCATCATGTTTTCCAGGTGGGTACCAAGAAATCTCACAGAAGAGCAGATGTGACGACGAGTTGAATCCTGCAGGAATACTGTTTGAATGTCGGAGCGGATACCTGATTTCTTGACATCGATTGTGACGTGTGACGAATCGTGGAGTCCTCATTATGATCCAAAATAAAAAAAAAAACAGTCTAGTGTATGGAAACACACAAACTGGCCCCATCCCAAAAAAATCTGTGTTATTCCTTCGGTGTGTAAAGTCATGCTTCTGCTGTTCTTTGATGCACACGATATGATCCTACAGTACTGGGTTCCCCTTGACAGACAATTAATGGTGACTACTGTGCAAATGTCCTGAAAACCCATTTGCACTGAGCCATAAGGAAGAAAAGACCACATGTTGTAGCTGTTACATTGGCAACACTGACTGAAATTAATGGGACAGCACTGGAACACCCTCCATATAGCTCGTACTTAGCTCCCTGTGATTTCTGGGCATTCCCAACCCTGAAAAAACAACTGCATGGAAAGAAATTCTCAACAGATGATGAAGTGAAAAATGCCACAGCTGCAACACTAAAAGTGATGTCACAAAACAGACTACTGCACGTCTTTGAATCATTGTTGAAACGCTGCAAAAAATTTAATGAATGTGAAGGACACTACTTTGAAAAAGAAAAATGTTCAGATGTTATGGAGTCATCTGATTCTGAATAAAAAAATAAGTCTCATTACTTTTCAATCACCCCTTGTATATATTTAAATTTATATTACACTTGGTCTGGCACTCCCTATAAATTGAAGTAGCTGTTACTGGTGCCCTCACAAGTGATCAGTAGGTACAGTTGTTAGTGCGGCAATCTGCAAATAGTCACAACTTCATAAAGCTGAATATCAAAATTTCAGTCTATTACCACTTTCGTCAGTAACAATGAATACTACAAATATCTTACCTTATACCACATGTAAGATCACTAAGCCAGAAACGGTACCCCACCCTCTCTGATGGGGATAGCGAACTATCGGTGGTGAGGCACTTCATCCACTTTAAAATGTATTATATATATAAAAAATTGAATCATTCTGTGATCACATTTTCTAATGCACCCCTTTTTAACCTGTTAAATATAGTTTGTGTCAGCTGTTTTCCTAGGTGCTTTACAACAGGTGTGCTAGGTGACTGCCTCACCTTTAAAAGTAAAGTTGCTGTGAGCTTTAAACCATAGAATACCTTGAGTTTAACACTAATGTCATCGCTATTTCCATGTTATAATTCTGAGCAATAGAGTAGGGATTTGCAGTAATGTGGGATCCCTTGACAGGAGCTGCAAGCTTAAATGCCTTGATCAATTAATGAACTAAGGCCCTGATTCAGAGCCGGACGCTCTGACCAGAGCGCTTGCTCTGAATCAGGGCCCACCTCCATTAATATGGAGCATCCTCCTGGACGCTCGTATAGCTGTGGGTCACCACCCATAGCATATACGAGCGTACAGGATGATGGTCGCGATGGTCTTGACCATCGCGACCATCGAAACTGCGAGCAAAAGCCTGCGGTTGAGTTTTTCAACCGCAAGGCCAGGAGTGATTTTGGCTCTATCAGAGCCAAAATCACTCCCACTGACATCACTAGTGATGTCAGTGGGGCCGGCTTCAGACGGTAGGCGTTCCCTTGGGAACGCCTCCGTCTGGCAGGCACGCCCCCGGCACGCCCACCAAAGGGGGCGTGCTGTCAGTCAACATCGACAGCACGCCCCCTTTGATGAGACACTCCGAGCGAAGGAAAGTCCTTCGCTTGTCGGGTCTCGCGCATGTGCACGACGAAGCTCCCTCCGTCGTGCGCTTGCGCAGTGCGGACCATCGACCCACTTGCGAGCGGACAGCCGCTCGCGAGTGGGTCTGAATGAGGGCCTAAAACCCTACTATTGTTATTGTGTTGAGTGCAGAGCCCTGTGATTTCTATTTAAATAATATATACACACACACACACACACACACACACACAGGTTGACATATCCAACATTTTTGGGACCAGGGGTATTTTGGATATCAGAATATTCCGTATTTTGGAATATTTGCATACCGTAATGAGATCCTGGGAATGGGACCCAAATCTAAACACAGAATGCATTTATGTTTTATATACACCATATACACACAGCCTGCAGATAATGTTATACAATATTTTCAATAATTATGTGCCTCAAACAAAGTTTGTGTACATACCATACTTGCCGACAATCAGCTCCAGCCTTCCGGGAGGGAGCTGATTGTCGGCTAACAGCGGGGGGACGGGGGCGGTCATTGGGGGCGGAGCTGGGGGCGGGCCAGCCAGAAGGTGGTATATTGGGGGTGGAGCCAGGGGCGGAGCCGCACGATTGCTTCATCGTGGCTCCGTCCCTCTTCACAATGCCATTATTTTCGGCAGTGTGAAGCAGGGGGCGGGGCCGCGATGACGCAATTCAGCGCGAATCGCGTCACCAGTTCCCCCGCTGCGGGGGTTTCTAAACTTTTCAGGGGGGAGGACGGGAGGGTCGGAGGCTTGCCTGCCTTTCCGGGGGGGCGGGAGCGGCACCCGAAAATCGGGAGGCTCCCGGCCAAATCGGGAGGGTAGGCAAGCCTGGTACATACATGATATTCATTTATGTTTCATATACACCTTATACACACAGCCTGAAGGTTATTTTATACTATATTTTTATATCCTTCACATAATGCTCGGCACTCCTGCTTTTCCTTAGTCAAAATCTCCTGGGTGCCCTCCCCAATGGATAGATGCAAACACATAAGATGGATAGGCGGCACTCTCAGTTTTAGATTAAGCAACAAATAGAGGTCCCCAGTCCTTTCGTTTCAATTTTAATATAAATTTTTGTTATCAGGAAAAATGTATATTAAATTTGAAAAATGTAATTATAAGTGGACCTCTACTTGCTGAATCCAAAACAGTGTGCTGCCTATCTATCTTATGTGTGTGTGTGTGTAAATATTTATATATATATTTATATATATATATATATATATATATATATATATATACACACACAAATTGTGGGTTTGTGGGATGAGTAATTGTTCCCACTTGTGTATAAGAGGGGTTTTGGAAAAAATATTACATGTAGGGTAGTATATTATACAGGACCCGGTCAATATCCCAACAGTCGGGATGCCAGTGCTTACATTTCAGGTCCCGGCATCCCGACGGTAAGTAGTGAGGTTAGGGGGAGGGTTAGGCACTAGGCGGAGGGTTTAGGATTAGGTACTAAAGGGGGAGGGTCAGGTTTAGGGTGTGGGGAAGGTAGTTTTAGGCACAAGGGGGTGGTTAGGTTCAGGCACCGGGGAGGGAGGGTTGGGGTTAAGGTAGGGAAAGGGGTGCTGGGATGCCGATGTCGGGATTCTGACCGCCAGGATCCCAAGCACTGGCTTCCCATACCTAACCCTATTTTACAGATCTTCTGATAACTTTGTAGCTAGAGGTGATGGGTATTACCTGCTTTATCATAATGGGATATAATAATTTGGTTATGCTGCATGATGCTAAATTGCACTGTTCCGTCTTTTTAGCCAGTTGGTATATTGTTCTCGTGGCGGTATTGCACTGGACTGACTAAATCACTGGACCTGCACCACTGAACGGGTCCCGAGTCCCATTTCTGGCTGAACGGTCTCACATGTGGTGATGAACCATTATAAGGTATTATGTTTGTACTATTCATTGTATCCTGACAAAAGTGATAATACACTGAAACATTGATATTCAGCTTTATGAACTATTTGCAGAGTGACGCAATTGCATTTAGCATTCCCGCTAGGCCATTTTAGTGGGGCGCTGCGTCCTGCCCAATTTCAAAAGGGCAGAATGCGCCCTGCCCCTTTTGGCGGTGCCCACTAAAATAGCCTGCGGGTACCATCCTCACCCACGGGCCGCAGTGTCCTGAGGGTGGGGAAACTGAGGTGTAGTGTTTACTGCTGGTGAATAGATGCCGGTCGCATTGAGGAGGCCAGATTTAGAGCATCAGAAGGGAAGATCTGCTTGTATAAAAAGCTGAACCAAATGAAACTCAGATGAAGACAAAAAAAATGGTCAAGCAGGCCATTTATTAGTCTGTTCAACAGGGAGAGTCATTTAATTAGGAAAACAGAGTGACATTGGGGCATACTCTTAAAAGACCCTGTCTTGGGTCCTCACCTTCCAACTAAACCTAACCTTGTGTTCAGGAGAGCCACTAACCTTAAAAATATTTTAGCACCCAGTAGGTCTAAACCCTTGTTACAAAAAAACCCGATAGAGGGAGGTAATGAAGGATTCTTGAGTGTGAGAACGGGTTGTTATCCCTGTAATCGGTGTATCTGTTGCAAGTTTATGGATAAAAAACAATTCAGCTGGAGAAATGAAGCTAGTAAGATGTATTCATTAGAATAGTTACTTGTAATACTGAATTTGTAGTTTATAAATTCACTTGCAATCTTAAGCTGGCCACACACATAGCGATTTTTTCCACGATCTGGCAGATTCCGACACATCGGAATGACATATCGGGTAAAAAATGACCATATCGTGAGTCCCCAGTCACGATCACAATGCAATGCGCGCCCCAGCAGGTCGCACATCACATCTTCAGATCTGCCGTGCTGTAGGGCAGATATGATGATCTAGACTCAAATTCACTGTGAAAAAGTCTGGCTGCAGGAGATCGGATGAAGATTGGACGAAGATTGGACAGCATATCGTGTGCAGAGCTGCCGGGAGAGTTTCAAGGGAAATCGGACGCATCGTCGGAACATGAGTATAGTCGGTATGTGTGTGGGCACCTTATATAGGCAAGACTAAAGGGATTGCAAAAATTTGGATTCAAGAACATCTACGAAATATTAAATATCAGCTAAAAACACATAGTTTACCCCGCCATTTCACTGAGGTGCACAATTCAAATGTTAAAGACTTTTCCTTCACTATTTTAGAGCATGTAAAAAATAACCCAAGAGGTGGAAGTAGGGAATTATTACTTTAGGGAGACCTATTGGATTTACACTTTAAATACAGTGTTACAGTGTTCTTCCCAGGCTGTTTGTTGCGGGCGCAATGCCCAGCAAGAAACCGCTACCACCCGGCACTTCCCCCTGCCACAGAGCCGCGTCCCCTGCCCAGCAGTACTCACCGCCCCCATGCGACACTACCACCCTGGACCTTCCCCCTGCCTCAGTGCTGCGTCCCCTGCCCGGCACTCCCCCCGCCCCAAAGCGCAGCATCCCCTGTGAAGATTGTGGGCACTGAGTGGGATGTAGGAGCCACATAACTGCTCAAACCTCAGTTGCATAGACTGCATGTGTGTATTCCAATGAGCACACAATTCTGTGAATTAGCAGCTCCACCATTTTGTGAGTGACAGCAATCTCATTCTGTGAGAGTGCTGAATCTGCAGTTAACCACAGGGTGTGATGGCATACCATATTTGTATTGCGCAAGGAGCACGTCCATTAAGGCGTCAGCCTTAATGATCGTAATTTCATTGCTTTTTGAAGTTTGAGTTGCAGAAAATCAATAGGTTTTGTGAAATTTCAGATCATGTCTAAGCAGCCTTAAAGGGAAACGTGAAACCGTAAGGTTTTTTGTCTATAGAAATTACATAGATTTTTAAAAATGTATTAACTATCAGGGTTGAGATGAGCAAACCGGGCCACCTGCAGGGGAGAAGGACAACAAAATGGTACAATAACGCAGGTGGTTGGTTTGGGAGGTGCAGAGAGCGAGATGGCTGTGGGTTGTGGGGTAGCAGCAGCGGCGTTGGTACAGAGCAGTGGCAGCGGTGCAGTGCAAAGGGGGCATCAGTGGGTGACATAGGGCTCACTGGTAGTACGTGTGCACCTGAGAAAATCAAATCAATAAGTCATAGATGCACGAATGCAGCAGTGAGATCCTACTATGCATCTATTAAAAATTGAATGTGTAAAAAAAAAAAGCGTAGCTCCACCACCTAGAGGACAACCAGCACTGGGCTTTGGAGCCCCAGTACTGGTTGTGCTAAATACAGGGGACAAACAACATAGGGGTCCCCGTATTAAGTACAACCAGCACCAGGCTTTTCAGAACCAGTCCTGGTTGCCAAAATATGGGGGACAAATGATGTAGGAGTCCCCCATATTTAGTGCAACCAGCACAGGGCTCTGAGCCGGTCCTGGTTCTGGAAATACAGGGGGTAAAAAATGCATAGGGTTTCCCTGTATTTCCCAGAAACAGCACCGGACTCCTTCTAGTGGGAGGATGATACCACAGCCAGTGGAACCCTTTCACCGGGCCCCTTAGCCAAAGCATCACCCCTGACCACTAGTCAGCCCAGGCCGGGGATCCCTGGGGAGTTGGGGACCCCCCAATAAAGGGGTCCCCCTCCTCAGGGCACCCCAGGCCCAGGCTGATAGCCCGGGGCTATCTCCAGCACCCCTGGGCGGTGAGTGCTGGGTTGATTATGTCAAGTGTGGTGCATTTGAAAATATAAATATTGGCTTTTGCTGTGGAATTATAGTTCCCAGCAAGCCTCCCCCGCATGCTGGTACTTGGAGAACCACCATTACGGGCGTGCTGGTAGCTGTAGTTCCACAACAAAAGCAATAGTAAAAAAAAACACACACCGTAGAAAAGTATAATTTTATTAAAACATACATGCACACACACATGCACACACTATTTCACATACTCACCTAGTATCCCTGAAGCCAATCTGTCCTCTTCTCCAGTAGGTAATCCAAAGGTGTACCTCTAATAAAAATTCCATAGTCACCTCCTCCTATGCATAGATCTGTCCTCTTCATTCCAAAGTAGGCAAATCAAGGGGCTTGGCAAAATAAAAAAATGAATTACCCGGTCCCACAGACATTAGTAGTGTCCTCTAAGGACACTACTACCCGAATGACAGCTCCGCTGTGGGATTTTTATTTTCTACACTCAGGGGTAGGGGGTACAGGGTGTCACACACACAGGGGTAGGGGGGTACAGGGTGTCACACACACAGGGGCATGGGGGTACAGGGTGTCTCACACACAGGGGTAGGGGGGTACAGGGTGTCACACACACAGGGGTAGGGGGGTACAGGGTGTCACACTCAGGAGTAGGGGGGTACAGGGTGCACACACAGGGGTAGGGGGTAAAGGGTGTCACGCACACAGGGGTAAGTGGGTACAGGGTGTCACGCACACAGGGGTAGGGGGGTACAGGGTGTCACACACACAGGGATAGGGGGGTACAAGGTGTCACACACACAGGGGTAAGTGGGTACAGGGTGTCACGCACACAGGGGTAGGGGGGTACAGGGTGTCACACACACAGGGGTACAGGGTGCCACACACACAGGGGTAGGGGGGTACAGGGTGCACACACACAGGGGTAGGGGCTAAAGGGTGTCACGCACACAGGGTTAGGGGGTACAGGGTGTCACACACACAGGGGTAAGGGGGTACAGGGTGTCACACACACAGAGGTAGGGGGGTACAGGGTGCACACACACAGGGGTAGGGGGGTAAAGGGTGTCACTCACACACACACAAGGGTAGGGGGGTACAGGGTGCACACACAGGGGTAGGGGGGTACAGGGTGTCACACACAGGGGTAGGGGGGTAAAGGGTGTCACACACAGGGGTAGGGGGGTACAGGGTGTCACACACAGGGGTAGGGGGGTACAGGGTATCTCTCCCCCCCCACCACCACAGGGTGTGAGGGGTGTGTATATATATATATATATATATATATATTACACACACTATTAAACACACATAAATATACACACCCACAGAGCTGAGGATCTCAGGCAGCACTCAATCCAGGGAAAGCAGTGTGGTGGAAACACAACCAGGAGATATATAGATGGGAAGAGAGAGAGGGAGGGGGAGCTGGGGGGGGGAAGTCTCAGCTAGCACTAACCCATGAGGAAGCAGACACCGGGACTCTCACAATCTGAGCTCTCCTTCAGCCGGCCGCACTGATGCCTGACGGGCGACCACAGTGCTTCCTCTTTCACCCGCCGCCCGACGCTGCGGCTGGGGGGGCCGGCCAGGGAATGAGAAGACAGACAGTGTGCAGCACTGACGCTGCAATCACACTGCCTGTCCCTGACACAGCGCGGTGGCCACGGCCTGCTTTATAAGTGTTGCCGCCGCCGCTCAGATATTACAGGGGCGGCCAGGCAATTAAAGTAATACACTGTGTGCCTGAACAAAGCGGTGGTCGTGGCTGCCTTTACAAGTGCCGTGGCCGCTGCTCGGAATTTACACAGGGGCCGGCCATTAGCTAGTAATATACTCACTGTTACTAACATAACAGGGCAGTGTGCGGCGCCCTCCAGTGGCTGGCGTCTGTATGCAGCTGCCTAATGGTGGCGCCGGCCCTGCCCCCCTTCGAGCCAGCCCTGCTTCAGGAGTTGGACCTGGCTCATCTGTGTACTGTGTGCATGGCTCCTCCCACCGCTGATGTCAAAGATGATTCCAGGAACTGAAATCGCTGCTGCACACTGCCTGCACCTGCCCTGCCACCTACTGAGCATGTGCAGCAAGTTGAAAAGTCCTATCTGTATAATGGCGCATTCTTGAGGTAATAGTTTAAATACTGTAACTTTTTAATTTACCTGAATCCCAAAAGAATGTACCCTGGCACAATAGCTACCTAATAAAACAAACCCCAAGTCTAAATTCCATCCCTACCCTGAGTTTTGCCTTCCCAAAAATCCCCCATAGACTACTGCAGAAAAGGGTTCCTAATTCACAATGTCAGAAAAAAAAGACAGTTGGAGCTTTAGATTACTCCCAAATCCTCATTTTTTATGTTTTTGCCCTGAGATTTGACATGCAGCACCCAATGACAGTTCTACCCAGCCATTCCAAATTTCAGATATGTACCTCCTATAGCTTTTGAGGTGTAGCACCTTAAACACCCTGCCCCCCCCCTCCGGAATTCTCTATGGAGAAATCCGTTTTTTTAGATGCAGCCTGTCACTAGCTGGAAAATTGGAAGGGGTGGACCCGAGCTGGGTTGAGTGACAGAGACATCTGGACCAGAAGGGAGTTTGAATTTAGATGGTTTAATGTAATTCTTTAACATACAGATGAAAGAGGACTAACTGAGTGATGGTAAATAAAGTCCTTGGTGCAGAAATGCACAACTGCAGATACCTAAAACAAATACAAAAGTCTCTGAGGTTCAGGGGGTACTGTGGAGGAGAATTGCAGGGTTAAATACTGTAGAACTTGTAGATGAGTTGAATACTGAGTTGAATACTGTAGCAGAGTAGAATATATCTCCTGGATGGAGTATGCTGGATTGGGAAAGCACAATGACTAGAACTCCGGGATGGAGTGTGCTGGATTGGATGAGCACTTGGAATAGAACTCCTGGATGGAGTGTGCTGGATTGGGTGAGCACTTGGAATAGAACTCCGGGATGGAGTGTGCTGGATTGGGTGAGCACTTGGAATAGAACTCCGGGATGGAGTGTGCTGGATTGGGTGAGCACTTGGAATAGAACTCCAGGATGGAGTGTGCTGGATTGGATGAGCACTTGGAATAGAACTCCTGGATGGAGTGTGCTGGATTGGGTGAGCACTTGGAATAGAACTCCTGGATGGAGTGTGCTGGTTTGGGTGAGGACTTGGAATAGAACTCCGGGATGGAGTGTGCTGGATTGGGTGAGCACTTGGAATAGAACTCCGGGATGGAGTGTGCTGGATTGGGTGAGCACTTGGAATAGAAATCCGGGATGGAGTGTGCTGGATTGGGTGAGCACTTGGAATAGAACTCCGGGATGGAGTGTGCTGGATTGGGTGAGCACTTGGAATAGAACTCCGGGATGGAGTGTGCTGGATTTGGTGAGCACTTGGAATAGAACTCCGGGATGGAGTGTGCTGGATTGGGCAGGAGTACTCCCGGCTGGAGTACACAGGAACAGAGTCACAGGTGAACTGGAACTGGAAACAGCACTGCTGTAGCCAGCATAGGTCTGGCTACAGCAGTGGTTCTCAAACTCGATCCTCAGGACCCCACACAGTTCACATTTTGCAGGTAACCCAGCAGGTGCACAGGTGTAATCATTACTCACTGACACATTTTAAAAGGTCCACAGGTGGGGCTAATTATTTCTCTTGATTCAGTGTGGAGACATGGAAAACATGCACTGTTTGGGGTCCTGAGGACCGAGTTTGAGAACCTGTGGGCTAGAACAAGAGCACTATTGTACTGGCAATGAGATAGAGTCAGGGAAGGGATTTTTTACCCCTGGACGGATGGTGATTGGCTGGAGTCACTGGAGATCGCTGCTGACTGGATGGGGTTGGATCACCTGACCTGATCCAAGATGGCCACGCCCATGATCCGGATGTCTGGCATGTAGAAGCACAGGAAGTGCATGGTGAGGCAGCAGGAACAACTAGGCAACAGCGGGGATGCAAGGAACCACCTTCTGGCATAGGCCCCACTCTGGATTCCCCTGAAAGCAGCGGCCGGCAACTCAGCAAGCCGCGATGACACCAGCGCATGGGAAGATGCAGGAGTCTCTGACGGAGGTCTCTAGCATGGTTTGTGACACAGCCTTAATATAAGGGCACACGACTGTGCCCTTATAATATATATATGTATATATATAAATATACATACACACACATACATATACACACACACACACACACACACACACACACATATACAGGTACAGGTTGAGTCTCCCATATCCAAAATGCTTGGGACAAGGGGTATTTTGGATAACGGAATATTCCATATTTTGGAATATTTTCATATCATAATGAAATATCTTGGGAATGGGACCCCAATATACACACAGAATGCATTTATGTATTATATACACCTTATACAAACAGCCTGCAGGTCATTTTATACAATATTTTCAATAATTTTGTGGCTGAAGCAAAGTTTGTGTACAGAAATTAAATTCATTTATGTTTCATATACAGTATACCTTATACAGACAGCCTGCGGGTCATTTTATACAATATTTTTAATAATGTATGCCTTAGACAAAGTATGTATACATTGAACTATCAAAAATCAAAGGTTTCATTATCTCAGTCATGCTAAAATTATTCCGTATTTCGGAATATTTGGATATGGGAGATTCAACCTGTATAATATATATATATATATATATATATATATATAAAAAAATACAATATGGTACTGACTAAGGGCTATATATGTAAACATAGAGCCAGTAACTCGTGGGAGCATGCACAGTTGAACCCATTATAGCGGCGCAATCCAACTTAGGTGTATTTATCCTCCTGACAAAGTCCTGATATTAATGCCTAAGTGATGAAATGCATTGAGGACCGCTATTTGTAGCCTGCTACATCATTCAGATAAGCCCTTTTGAATTTTGAAATTATTATTTTTTTGTGTGTGTTTGTGCGATATGTATAATAAATTGTAATGAAATACTACACTATGAGAGCATTCTTCTCTCCCTCCTTGTTGTGATTTCTGGAGCAAAGTGTTACATACTTTATTCAGTAGAGGTACGAAAAGACATAATACTATATGCCTATTAGGTTAATATGGTACACATTCAATTATGTCGTTAATTTGTTGATCATACTACACTATAAGGCGCTTGTTCTTACCTTTCTTTATTACACATACATAAAGTCAGGTCCATAAATATTGGGACATTGACAGAATTTTCATATTTTGGCCTCTATTCACCACCACAATGGCTTTGAAAAGAAACAAACAAGATGTTATTTAACTGCAGACTTTCAGATTTAATTTGAGGGTAATTACATCCAAATCAGGTGAACGGAGTAGGAATTACAATGGTTTCTATATGTGCCTCCCACTTTTTAAGGGGCCAAAAGTAATGGGACAAACTAAACAATCCTAAATCTAACTTTCACTTTTTAATACTTTGTTGCAAATCCTTTGCAGGCAATTACAGCCTGAAGTCTGGAACGCATAGACATCACCAGACGCTGGGTTTCATCCCTGGTGATGCTCTGCCAGGCCTCTACTGCAAATGTCTTCAGTTCCTGCTTGTTCTTGGGGCATTTTCCCTTCAGTTTTGTCTTCATCAAGTGAAATGCATGCTCAATCAGATTCAGGTCAGGGGATTGACTTGGCCATTGCATAACATTCCACTTTTTAGCCTTAAAAAACTCTTTGTTTGATTTTGCAGTATGCTTCGGGTCATTGTCCATCTTCACTGTGAAGCGCCGTCCAATGAGTTCTGAAGCATTTGACTGAATATGAGCATATAATATTGCCCGAAACACTTCAGAATTCATTCTGCTGCTTTTGTCAGCAGTCACATCATCAATAAATACAAGGGAACCAGTTCCATTGGCAGCTATACATGCCCATGCCATGACACTACCACCACCATGCTTCACTGATGAGGTGGTTTGTTTTGGACCATGAGCAGTTCCTTTCCTTCTCTTCTCTTCCCATCACTCTGGTACAAGTTGATCTTTGTCTCATCTGTCCATAGGATGTTGTTCCAGAACTGTAATGGCTTTTTTAGATGTTGTTTGGCAAACTCTAATCTGGTCTTCCTGTTTTTGTGGCTCACCAATGGTTTGCATCTTGTGATAAACCCTTTATATTCACTCTTGTGAAGTCTTCTCTTCATTGTTGACTTTGACATATATACATCTACCTCCTGGAGAGTGTTCTTGATTTGGCCAACTGTTGTGAAGGGGTTTTTCTTCACCAGGGAAATAATTCTTTTGTCATCCACCACAGTTGTTTTCTGTGGTCTTCCGGGTCTTTTGGTGTTGCTGAGCTCTCCGGTGCGTTCTTTCTTTTTAAGAATGTTCCAAACAGTTGATTTGGCCAAACCTAATGTTTTTGCTATCTCTCTGATGGATTTGTTTTGATTTTTCAGCCTAATGATGGCTTGCTTCACTGATAGTGACAGCTCTTTGGATCTCATATTGAGAGTTGACAGCAACTGATTCCAAATGCAAATGTCACACCTAGAATCAACTCCAGACCTTTTACCTGCTTAATTGATAATGAAATAACAAGGGAATAGCCCACACCTGTCCATCAAATAGCTTTTGAGTTGATAGTCCCATTACTTTTGGCCCCTTAAAAAGTGGGAGGCACATATTGAAACTGTTGTAATTCCTACACCGTTCATCCGATTTGGATGTAATTACCCTCAAATTAAATCTGAAAGTCTGCAGTTAAAGCACATTTTGTTTGTTTCATTTCAAAACCATTGTGGTGGTGAATAGAGGCCAAAATCTGAAAATTCTGTCAATGTCCCAATATTTATGGACCTGACTGTACATATGTACACATTATATATATATATATATATATATATATACACACACACAGAAATAGTGATGCTTGAAAGTTTGTGAACCCTGCAGAGTTTTCTATATTTCTGCTGAAATTTGGCCTAAAACTACCTCAGATTTTCACGCAAGTCCATAAAGAGAACCAAATCAAACAAATGAAACAAATAAATTAGACATGCTCATTTTTTTTTGAGGAAAATTATCCAATATCACATGTCTGTGAGTGACAGAAGTATGTGAACCTTTGCTTTCAGTATCTGGTATGATCCCCTTGTGCAGCAATAACTGTTTGTAAACGTTTCCAGTGATTGTTGTTTAGTTCTGAACATCGACAGTGGAATTTTACCCCATTCCTCTGTACAAAACAGCTTCAACTCTGTTACGTTGGTGGGTTTTTTCCAATTAACTGCTCGCTTCAGGTCCTTCTACAACATTTCGATTGGTTTAAGGACTTTGACTTGGCCATTCCAAAACTTTAAATGTATTCTTCTTTAACCATTCTTTGGTAGAATGACTTGTGTGCTTTGGGTCGTTGTCTTGCTGCATGATCCACGTTCTCTTAAGGTCCAGCTCATGGACAGATGTCCTGATATTTTCCTTTAGAATATTCTGGTATAATTTAGAATTCATTGTCCCATCATTGATGGCAAGTTGAAAATACCCGACTCTAATTTCACCTTCAAAATATCTGCTAAGCCTAAAGGTTCACATACTTTTGACACTCACAGATATGTGATATTGGATCATTTTCCTAAAATAAAATGAGCATGTCTAATTTATTTGTCTCATTTGTTTGATTTGGTTCTCTTTAAATGACTTTTAGGACTTGTGCGAAAATCTGAGGTAGTTTTAGGCTGAATTTCAGAAAATTCTGAAGGGTTCACAAACTTTCAAGCACCACTGTATATAGTATGCAAGACTGGATTTGTGCAAATGAGCATGTACAGTGCAAATATACATCAGTTATATGACACACACTGACAACTTCAACTCAGCATCAGATCAAATGGGTCAAATGTATTTGCCAACCTGGTTTTGCCTCTAAATTAATTTCCACTTTAAATACAATGATTATCTCTCCAGAATCACGCAAACTCTCGCAAATCACAAGGTATTACATTTGGCCCAATATATATACGTTAACTGTCATCCCCTCTACTTTAATAATGTAACTATGTATGTATATAAAATGTCTGGTGTTTACATTTTCTTAAATATTGTAAGTACCGCTAGGTTTTTTTAATGTAAACCTGGGCTTTATAGGGCAACTAGTCTTATGGAGTCACCAAGGATATTGATCTAGCTGCTAAAAATACTGTTTCCTAATTATTGGACTCCCCTTCAGGCAATCCTGGAAGGGAGGTCCAAGGGACAAGTGTTACCAGCTGTTCAATGCATCATATCATGTTATTGTGACACAGGGGATGTAGCCATGATGCTAGTCTCTGCAGATCTTGTTATGTGGTGCAAAGAAACACATGTGATGTTGGTGGTTGTAGTCTTCTCCAATAATTATATATCCCACAAACAGTATAGTTGACAGTTGTCTACTTAGGGATAACCACTCCCCTGTATTTCCTATCCTCAAGATAGGGTTGTTATATTTCAAAAATAGAAATGGGTCACATTCACAGGAATTCTGCTGGCACAGTCAACCCCTCACCGCACCCTATTACACAAACCCCATAATGTGGGAATTACATAGATTTTTGGAGATTTAAAGCACATTTAAAGTGCACAATTTATCCTGACTGCATGTACATTAATAAGAATTTGTTCACGGAAAAATTAAAACATTATTTTTAAATGCTCACACTATGATATAGATAATGAGGAGTAGGAGTATTTGCATTAACTATGGATTTGTTGCAGCAATTTTTTGTTCTTAAGAATCTTGTGGTAAAACTGCACATATTGTAGGATAGTTATACAAAATGAGTCTGTACTATTAGACTGGCTCCTACTGTGTTAATTTCTAATCTATTTCTCTCATCTGTCCATAGTGAGTTCATAAGTGAGAATACACTTTCCACTGAAGAGTTAGTTGCTGGAAGTGCTAATAGAAATTCCACCACAGTTGAAAGCACGGAAACCTCAATTTCTTCCTCAATGAATGTTTTAAAAAGATGAACCCATTTATCTTCTAAGGATTAGAAATCCATTTCTCCCAATTTGATTTAAGATGCCTTTCAAATTTTGTTCTTCATTTATATTAATGGAAGAAATTTGATGAGCAACTGCTAATGATGATCCTACTTATATTTTCCTTTGAGGTTAGCCCAAACCATAAAAAATGACCCTATTCCTGTACCCTCGATTAAAAGTAATGTTTCCTGATGCCTCGGACAGGTGTTGGAGGGGATGTTAGAATGAGGGCACCCTCTTGCATATATGGTGGTCTTGTCCGAGGTTATCGATCTCCTCTTGCACCTGTTTGATGCTATTATTCCTTCTGACTCTAAATATTTTCTTCTCCTCTTGATCCTTCCCACCCTCTCCCTACATCAAATAAACTACTTTGGCACACTGTATCTGCTATGACCTGTCAAATAGCAGCTGACTGGAAAAACCCCACACCATGCCCTATGCAGGCAATTCTAACGCGTACTTGGTACGTTTATAAGATGGAGTATATGACTGCTATAATATGTCACTCTTCGAAGTCTTTCGACAAAATATATGGTCCCCTTGGATGACATACCAAAATACCTCCTCCCCATTTAGCTCTAAATTCTGTGCCTTACTTCTGTTTATGGGCTTTGTGCTTAGAGGTCATTCTCTCCCCCCCCACTTTTTTTTCTCTTTTGTTTTCTTTTTTCTCTTTCCATCTCTATTCTTTCTCTTTTTCTAACTTTTTCTTCCCATAGCCGGCCTGCCACACCGTCACTGCAAGATTATTTTCTTGCTATTCTATTCTCTCTAAAAATTAATCACTATATTATTGTATGATATATATTATGCAAATGTTTTGTATTATGTGATTTCTTTATATCGGAGATATGTTTAAGGTATTTTCACTGATTCGCTCAATAAAATGTGTTTAAGAAAAAAAAAGACCCAATTCCTCTGTAGGATTTAGAGCTACCAACTTTTCAGTATAGTTCACGCAGGCATCATAAAACTCGTCACATTTTTTGGTTAAGTCCCCCCATCGTGCAGTTGTATCAATGATATGATTTCTGTGGGCACAAAATGCTCTTCTTTTCTGTGACAACTTTTCTCAACAAAGGTTGTTGAGAATGGTTAATAGTTCTATAACTGTCATTTTCTCATTCTCTATTTGCTTAATGCAATTGTGGAACACTTTGAGCTTACACTGTAGGAATTAACCATGGAAGTGCTGTATGCAAAAACATTTTTCAGGATTTTGGAGAAAGGAAGTGTCACATCAGGCGATTCTTGTGAACCTGAGAGTGATGCTGGTTGTGGTTCAGGGCAAATGTAGGTCTTGCACATAAGGGCATGCTAAGAAGGACTGGATACAGAACTTGGGAAAATGTGTGAACTGGTTTGGAGCAGGCAGTAGAGGCTAGAATCAGACTGGTACAAACAAGGCTCTGAGACCAGACTGGGACCGGCTGGAATGGATTCTGAGTCAGGCTGGAACTGACTTGCACTTGGACCAGACTGGGATCAGCTGGAATGGAGTCCACAGGTAGGCAGCAGTGAAAACCATGTGCTAAGTAAGATAGAATATTGCAAACTGCTGGAGCAAAGCAAAGGTTACAATGGCAGTACAATTGAGCAGATGGGAATCTGTGGAACTCCAATGCAGAGTAGCAGAGCTCTGGATCAGGATCTGAACACAGGAGTCTGGAGCCTAGGGACGCTGCTGTTATGGAAACGTTGCTCTGACATTTTGATGAAAACAATGCACATCCTTTTATCCACCCTGCTGCACTGCGGTTGGTGGAGCAGATCGGCTGACCACTGCAGGACTTGCGATTGGGAAGGCTGATGTCAGCTGACCGCATGTGTCATGGCGGTACCCTGTGAACAGATATGGAGGGAAAGATTGTGGGGAGCTGGCATGGAGGCCTGAGGCACACTGGAGATAGCAGCAGGGGCTAGAGGAGTGGTGGCAATACCGCCTGCAAGATATCTGGAGGCAGGTTGATCAGCACGCCGGTAAGTAAGGAAGCGCAAGTCTCCGCATCCTGACAGTAAGATTTCAGAGCATTAAACATACAGTATATACTATCCTGTCAATTGCTGAGACAACAACCACCTTGTTTGAATGTTGTAAAATGTATTTGTACTGTACTGATAAAGTTGAATGAAGTACAATAATAAGCAACTTTCTGTACATTTAAATCATATTTTATATTTTCCATATACTTAAATATTGCTTTTCCATATTATGCATTGTTATATATTAGTGTTTATATTCTTTATGAACGTTGCACAATTTCCAACATAACAGTGTGTAAATATTGCACTGCAATTTAATGTATGAAAATATATTTGATTTTGTAATATTTGTTTTATTGAAGGTTGCTTGTAGTTACAGCTTGCTTGGTATATGTATATGTATCTAATAAGAACCTGTTTTTAACTGGATGCGACAATGACGACAAGCAAGAGGTTTACATGACTCAGGAAGGCAGTTGAAAGTTTGACCAATTGCATTGTTTGTACCTGTAACCAATTGTGTAGTGACCAGTGTACCTGTACTGTGTGTTTCTAAGGTTATTCCTATATTGTTTTCTGTGTATAAATTGTACCACAATGACCCTGCAAGTCAGTGCATTTAGAATTGAAGCCTTGTGTTGGTGCCAACCACACATGCATATTGTATGGGTGGTACGCTTTGTATTTCTTTGTGCAAATAAATATTTTGGAATTTGGAACTTCAAGTATGCTGATCGGACTTCACAATTATTTTACTTTAATTTTGGGCTCGTGAAAATGACACTCATCCCTCTGCTCACAGACACATGAAATTTGGAGTATCAACAAGGGTGGAAAGAAGAGTCACTAAAGGGAAGAACAATTTGTTCTATATCTTGTGTTGATACACCAAATTCCTGCTTTGTGGGTTAAGAAGATGCAGAGAAAAGAATCTGGGAAGAATAAGGTATAATAAATTGAATAGTATGCGTCGATATTTGCTGTGATTTAAATAACTTTGTACCTCAGAGTTATGTTGCCATTTGCTTTAAACATTTTAGTCAAAATTGCATACAGTAGCTCAGTGTTATAAAATTAACAATTTTACTGTTCCTGTGCAGACTTAATGAACAGTTAAGTTAATTAGCACCTGAAAACACTGAGCTAGCCACGCAGACGCAGACAATAGACTCCATGGCCATCTCAGAAACTGACTGATAGTTTTGTTTTTTCTTCGTCAGTACATTTTTGAGTAGAAATATCTGGAAGGTACCATCAAAAGGAATTGTGTTAACAAAACGATATGCTTGATGTGTGTATGGTGTTCAAACCACCATATAAATAATAGGAAATTGTCCTTGGTGAAGGTAATAGCACTAAATATACAGTTTTTGGTAAATGCGAATGCATGCAGCAAGAGATGATATAGATAGGGTAAAATAGTGTTAGGGACTGCAAAAAGTGGAGCAAAATACTGCACCCCAATTTGCAACATTTTAAAAGCTTAAAAGGTCGCAACAAGAGAAGTGGAAGGATCGCATTTTAGGAGCCGCATTTAATAAGTGAGACTATAGTAATTCAATAAGCACAAAAGTTGCATATCAAGGAGTGAATGAGCCTGTACCACTTCTAATTTAAATGATACATAATGCATTATTGTGTGTAAAAAAAAACCATTAGGACAATAGGTCAGTCAAAGGATTGCACGTTTAGGACAAGAGGTCGGTCACGGTGGGGCTTTGCTGACGAGCAGCTGGGGAACGTCTGTTTTGGTATAAACATACGTGCCTGTCTGCTGGGGAAGCCGTTAGGACAAGAAATCAGTCACGGTATGGGCCATGGGAGCCAGACAGTCACAGTTTGGAGCCAATAAAGTACAGAAAGGGATGTCAGGAATGGTCAATGGACAGTCAACAAAGATTTCCTGTACAGCACCGACTGGGTCAGCTAGATTTATTGTAGGGACAAAATATGGTGTGGACGCAACTAAATAGTGTGAGAAGTGGTCAAAAGTGACCCAGGAGTGTGTGAGATCTTATGCCATTGTTGGTACATTTGACAAAGTTGCAGCATTGATTTAAGTGTTGCAGTTATACGTGGCCTAGCATTGGCAGGGGAGGAGCTGGGTCAAGTTGTCCACTCAGCCTGGCTGCTATTGCTGAATCATTAGGTAGAGAGATAATCCCTAGTGTGTTAGAAGACCAGGGTAACAGAGAGTTATATCCGGTGTGTACTATTGTGGTCCCTAGTGGTAAAATCAGATAGTGATGGCATTGTACTGGTTTGTGATATTACAATATAATGCATTTGGAGTAGAACAGAATTATTATTTATTAATGGTATGGGAAATGTGCACTATAGAGAAGTAAAGTAGCAGTATTAATGGTTGGACTCAGAGAGCCGTTAAGGGCCATAGGGGGTCATTTAGACCCGCTCGCGCGCGCAAGACGCGCGCAAGCGGGTGGATGTTCCCCCAATGCGCATGCGCACGACGGAGGGAGCTCCGTCGTGCGCATGCGCGAGACCCGGACAACGACAGCCAAGCTGTCGCTCCGGGTCTTGCACCAAAGGGGGCGTGCTGTCGATGTTGATTGACAGCACGCCCCCTTTGGTGGGCGTGCCGGGGGCGTGGCTGCCAGACGGAGGCGTTCCCATGGGAACGCCTACCGTCTGAAGCCGGCCCCACTGACATCAGAAGTGATGTCAGTGGGAGTGATTTTGGCTCTGATAGAGGGGGGGGGGTCCTATAATTATTTCCCGACAATTCCCGTTTTTTTTCGTAGATCCCAATTTGCCGGGTCCCGTTTTTGCTGACTTTAAATTGAATATGGGGATAAAGCGGGCACGCGCCCAATACTTTATCCCAGGAAAAGCTCAGATGTGGAGTGAAAAGTCCAGCACGGACTTTTCGCTCCCAAATTGAATATGGACCTTTGTCTCATAACGCAAGGTGTGTGGATGCGATTACACATCTCAGAATGCATCTTCATGTACTATATTCGATGCATTGTCACACAACTTGAAATGCATCATTGCGCACTGGAAGGGAAGTTAATTCATGAGTTAATATATAATATATTATATATATATACACACATATATATATAATAAAATATATAATTATTTTCTCTCATATTTCTTTTCTTGCTATCACTGGGCGGAATTCAATTGTTTTCGTGGCCTGCATATCCCGTCTAAAGTGACAGGAGATCGCGGGCCGCTATATAATTGTCCAAGATTTTCGCGCTGATCGCGCCAATAGAGGTCAGGTTTAGCCGCGTAAAGCAGCTAAACCCGACCAAAGTGCTGGGCGCGATCGCGAAAAGTGATGTTTGGGTGCCCAAACATGTCACTTTTCGCACATTTCAGCTCTCACTCCCCAGGGGCTGCGAGCTGAAATGTAGCGCTGGCAGTTCATCGTGCCCGACAGGAGCGAGAATTGAATAGCTCCGTCGGGCGCGATAGGGGCTGGAAAGAATTGAATTCCGCCCAATGATCTCTACTCTGCTTTTATCTGTTTACCTATTCAATTTGACTGTTAGTGCTAGTGCCCAAAGGTTCAATTATAGCCCAATTGTATTTCCACGTCTGAAGTGACTGTTTCAATCCTTTTAACCAAATTATGAATCCATCCTTAGTCATGTGGATGAGTTATTGTTATGTTCATTATTTTCTTCTTTTCCTGACTCTAAAACAATTGTTGTTTAATCTCTTGCAAGCAGGACACAAGGTATTTAATACGGGACGAGCGCTCTGAGCCGTATTGTGTGTGATGTAGACAGAGAGAGGTAGGGGCAGCTAGATGTCGTGAGCGGTCCTCCAGCTCACGTGGGATAGGTGATTACAGGAAAAAAAAACAACTCACATCTATTTCCAGCGTGCTGGAAATGTGTGCAGTAGACACCAGCGCACCCTGCCTGTTGTGATGTGGTAATATCTCTCAAATAGGTGTATCAACAGGTGTGTGTAATAATCTGATAATGACAGAAAAGGCTTTGTAAGGGGATAACACTGTCTTTAATTAGTAAAAGAAACTTGCGGGTGTTGGATAAATGGTGCAAATCCTGACAGACACTGCTGGTGGGCCAGTAATCTTCTGAATGAATCAATGATCGGATTGTCACACTACCCAAATGCTGCTATGCAGTATGAGTAGTGATGAAGTGAGGGGAGGGGGGGGGGAGGGGGTGAAAAGTTCTGATATGCACGGTGGGCCCGGCGACCTCAGAGGCTGGGCTGTGGGTGGATGTAATCTAAAAATGTGTCCATGAGTACTTACGCGAGGTGTGTGAATAGTGTTCTGGTGTCGAGGAGAGGGAGCTCCACGCTGCTTTGACCCGAGACTTCCGGGTCCCGCGATCTCGCGGTCTCCGGGCTGTGCCAAACTGTGCAGCGGCTCAACTCAGAGGGGGGAAGGCTGAGGAGACTTAGGGACAGGGCTGGCGGGGGTGATGAATACGTGTAGACCCAACGCGTTTCTGCCTTCTAGGAGGCCTTTCTCAAGGATAAATGGCATATTAGGTCCTGGTGTTATAAAGCAGCTGGTGGCCAATCAAAACTGGATGAATGGCATGCGAGGGTGTGTGTGTAATGAGACGTATTCATTGGTCTTTAGAAAAAAAGGTCTCAGTCTCCTAAGGTGTGTGTCCAACACACAGTACATATATAGCATATGATGCATAAATATAAATAAAAGTAGCGTTAAGACAGGGGAAGGAAAGGGGTGAAAGGACATGCATATCTTTTATCAAATGGTGCTATGTTGATGTTCATAGCATAATAGCGGGAAAGGGGGGGGGAGTTAGGGGCATCAACACTCCATATTTGATGCCCATATGGTGTGTTGTAAGGGTCACTGACAGCATGTGTCGGCTCATGCTCTCATATGGTTATAGTGATTATAATGATAACCTCATTCTGCTAGATGTATTCATATCAATGATCCCAGGTTGAAATCAATATTTAGACCTAATGGAGACATCGTTTTGCTGAACAAAACCTATTCTGATGTTGCGTATATGCTCGTAGATTATGACCTTCAGTGCCCTTGTGGTCCTACCTACGTACTCCTTCCCACACCCACATCTTAATAGGTAAATAACTCCTTTGGAGTCACAGGAAAGATCTTGTTTGATCTTGTAAGTGTCTTTGGTTGTGGTGGACGTTACTGATGTGATTTTCTTTGAAGTAATATGTGTTGTTTTGCAACCCACACACCTCCCACAATAATGAAAACCTGTCTGGTGTGTTGCGAATGGTAGTATGGATTGTGCCTGACTCATGGGTTCAATGTGACTCTTGACTAGTTTTTGTTTAATGTCAGGGGCTTTTTTAAAGACCACTTTAGGTTTGTCTGAGAGTATCCCATGTAAGTCCTTATCCTGAAGAAGTATATCCCAGTGCTTGGATAGAACCTTCTTGATATGAGAGGAATGAGTATTATATTGCATGATGAAGTATGTCTCTTGTATGCCGGTGGTTGTGGAATCTTTCTTTTGATTTAATAAAGTGGCCCTATCGGTGTCTTCAATCTCTTTGAATGCTGAGTGAACAAGTGATTTATTGTACAATTTATCAGTGAATTGTTGTTTCATTATTTCACCATATTTAATATAATCAGCTTGTTTTGAACAATTTCTTTTGATCCGTTTAAATTGGCCTTTGGGAATATTGTCGATCCATGTTTTGTGGTGTGCACTAGTGGCCAGGATGTAGCTGTTTACATCAACCTCCTTCCTATATATTCTTGTCTGTATAGAGTCTTTTTCAATAAAGATCTCCAAATCCAAGAAATTGACTTTCTGTTGACTAATATCAGTACTGAATTCAAGATTTTTGTTGTTAATGGAGATATATTTCAAAAAGTCACTTACTGACTCTTCTGAACCTTTCCATATACATAGTATATCATCTATGTATCTTCGCCATAGGATCAAATTAGGCCCCCAACCATGCCCCCCCCATATGCACTCCTCCTCCCACTTGCACATAAAGAGGTTGGCACCGCCACGGGGCCACCTTCGATCCCATGGCGGTCCCTATAGTCTGCAGGAAATATGTGTCTCCGAACCATACATAATTGTGCTGTAGTATGAATCTAATGGATGCTAATAAGAAATGCATCTGTTCTGCAGGTAAATCGTCCTCTTTCTGTAAGAAATGTTCCACACTTGAGAGTCCCTGTTCATGTTGTATAATTGTATATAGTGAATTGACATCACAGGTGATTAACCAAAAATCAGGTTCCCATGTTACTGATTCTATTTGTCTGATAATGTCTGTGGTATCCCTTATGTAGGCTGGTTGTTTTATGACTAAACCTTGAAGATAAAAGTCTACATATTGAGCAAGATTTGCTGTTAGTGAATGTATCCCGGAAATGATGGGTCTTCCTGGTGGTGCTATTGGATTTTTGTGTAATTTGGGAAGGAAGTAGAAAACTGGTATCCTGGGATTTGTATTGTATAAAAAATCGTATTCTTTTTTCGTGACTATACCTTTGTCTAGTCCATTTTTAAGTAATTCTTTAAGATCCGATTGAAATTTATTGGTGGGGTCACATCTGAGCGTCTTATATGTGTTAATGTCGTTTAATAATCTATTGGCTTCTTGAATGTAGTAGTCCTTATCCATTATCACTATGGCCCCCCCTTTGTCCGCTGGTTTTATGATAATATCTTTGTTCTGCTGTAATTGCTTAAGTGCTTGTCGTTCGCCTTTGGTTATGTTGTTGGAATACAAACCCGATTTGTGTCTATGTTTGTATGATTTTATGTTAGGAACCATCTTCTCAAACTCTTGTGTCACCAGTGATTCAAATGTCTGGATGAAGTGATTTTTTGATTGAATCGGATAAAAACTTGATTTTGGTTTGAAGTCTGTGTGTTTGAAATGAGCCTGTTGCATGGTATTATTATGATTCTTAATGATGGGATTGCTGGCAAAAAATTTCTTAAGGGTGAGTTTCCTTACAAAAGACTGCAAATCGCAGTAAATGTAAAATTTATTTGGTTTGTTAGTTGGTGCAAATTTTAGACTTTTTGAGAGTATGCTTTCCTGATGAGATGTTAGTGTGATTTTGCTAAGGTTGTAAATACAATCTTTTGTTGTGTCATTTGTTTGTGATACTTGTTTCTGTTTCTGTTTTTTTGTTGTTCTTATTAGTGTTGAGTCCTTGACCCCCTCTGCACCCTCTTCTGTATCTATAGTTTTTCTTTTTATTGACTGAGTCGGAGTGAGGCAGGTCTTGCGGCCTGCCTCCAAATCTAAAAAAGAGTCCCCCCATGCTGTTTTATCTGTCCCAAGGTTCTCCTGTGTGTTGGAGTAATGCTTGTGGTCTAAAAGCTTATTGGTACTGGTGATCGGTAATGGAGTACTACTATCCGCTTGGTTGGCCCCTCTGTGTCCCTAGGGTCTGCAATCTCGTGTTCAAAGGATAAGTTGATCAGATCCTGTAAGGAGCCAGCTCCATCGGTGTTATAAGTGGAAAATGTTAGCTCCGAGGTGATGTCTGGGACTTCAATCCGTTGTTGTGTCCTAAGGGCTTGTTTTTGTTTAGTTTCTTGGTGTAATTGTGTCATGTATTGTTGGTAAGTGAGTCCAACCTTCTCATGTTCCTTTTTCTGATGATGTGTATGTCTAATGCTTTTATTCTTGTTTTTCTTTATTGGATTTCTTGGAAAGCTTTTGGGATGTGCAGATTTTGTATTATCTCTGTGCGTCTTGTGGTTATATGGTTATGTGGTTCGGACAAGAATATAGTGTCTTTAGTGTGATGTGCAGGATGGGAAAATGTGGGTGGGATTGCATTTCCTGTAATCACCTATCCCACGTGAGCTGGAGGACCGCTCACGACATCTAGCTGCCCCTACCTCTCTCTGTCTACATCACACACAATACGGCTCAGAGCGCTCGTCCCGTATTATTTACCAAGTTCTACTGGTCCTCCACATCTACGAGCAGCACGAGCTAGATATTTTCATTCCTTTCTGCACTGTAAGTACTTTTAGTTTACGTGCATGGGTCATCTAGACATTAGAGACAACAGAGTAGATAGGGCCCATTTGGAGTTCTCTCCCTTGAAAAATGCAATCCCACCCACATTTTCCCATGAGATACTAAATGCATACCGATCTCTAGAAAGGCTAATCAATAAAGAGACACGATTATGGTGGGATAATAACACCATTCAATGGTACATCTCGCAAAAACTAATACCTAAAGGTTTAGTGGTTAAGAAACATCCTGCACATCACACTAAAGACACTATATTCTTGTCCGAATGGAACCACATACTAACAGAATGCTCATTAAAACTTATGGGGCTGATTTCTAAGACACATCTTTCTGAACTAGAGAAACTTGCTGATGACATCAAACATACTAAAAGTCAGCTAGACACATATAGTGACAGAGAGACATTTGCCACTCTTGAACAGCAAATAAGTGGCAGGTTGTCAACATATGAGAACAAGATTATTCAAAAGAAAGTTAAGAAAATCATAAGGGATGGGACCAGAATTAACCACAGTGGTTTATTACATAACCACAAGACGCACAGAGATAATACAAAATCTGCACATCCCAAAAGCTTTCCAAGAAATCCAATAAAGAAAAACAAGAATAAAAGCATTAGACATACACATCATCAGAAAAAGGAACATGAGAAGGTTGGACTCACTTACCAACAATACATGACACAATTACACCAAGAAACTAAACAAAAACAAGCCCTTAGGACACAACAACGGATTGAAGTCCCAGACATCACCTCGGAGCTAACATTTTCCACTTATAACACCGAGGGAGCTGGCTCCTTACAGGATCTGATCAACTTATCCTTTGAACACGAGATTGCAGACCCTAGGGACACAGAGGGGCCAACCACAGCGGATAGTAGTACTCCATTATCGATCACCAGTACCAATAAGCTTTTAGACCACAAGCATTACTCCAACACACAGGAGAACCTTGGGACAGATAAAACAGCATGGGGGGACTCTTTTTTAGATTTGGAGGCAGGCCGAAAGACCTGCCTCACTCCAACTCAGTCAATAAAAAGAAAAACTATAGATACAGAAGAGGGTGCAGAGGGGGTCAAGGACTCAACACTAATAAGAACAACAAAAAAACAGAAACAGAAACACAAGTATCACAAACAAATGACACAACAAAAGATTGTATTTACAACCTTAGCAAAATCACACTAACATCTCATCAGGAAAGCATACTCTCAAAAGGTCTAAAATTTGCACCAACTAACAAACCAAATAAATGACATTTACTGCGATTTGCAGTCTTTGTAAGGAAACTCACCCTTAAGAAATTTTTTGCCAGCAATCCCATCATTAAGAATCATAATAATACCATGCAACAGGCTCATTTCAAACACACAGACTTCAAACCAAAATCAAGTTTTTATCCGATTCAATCAAAAAATCACTTCATCCAGACATTTGAATCACTGGTGACACAAGAGTTTGAGAAGATGGTTCCTAACATAAAATCATACAAACATAGACACAAATCAGGTTTGTATTACAACAACATAACCAAAGGCGAACGACAAGCACTTAAGCAATTACAGCAGAACAAAGATATTATCATAAAACCAGCGGACAAAGGGGGGGCCAAAGTGATAATGGATAAGGACTACTACATTCAAGAAGCCAATAGATTATTAAACGACATTAACACATATAAGACGCTCAGATGTGACCCCACCAATAAATTTCAATCGGATCTTAAAGAATTACTTAAAAATGGACTAGACAAAGGTATAGTCACGAAAAAAGAATACGATTTTTTATACAATACAAATCCCAGGATACCAGTTTTCTACTTCCTTCCCAAATTACACAAAAATCCAATAGCACCACCAGGAAGACCCATCATTTCCGGGATACAATCACTAACAGCAAATCTTGCTCAATATGTAGACTTTTATCTTCAAGGTTTAGTCATAAAACAACCAGCCTACATAAGGGATACCACAGATATTATCAGACAACTAGAATCAGTAACATGGGAACCTGATTTTTGGTTAATCACCTGTGATGTCAATTCACTATATACAATTATACAACATGAACAGGGACTCTCAATTGTGGAACATTTCTTACAGAAAGAGGACGATTTACCTGCAGAACAGATGCATTTCTTATTAGCATCCATTAGATTCATACTACAGCACAATTATGTATGGTTCGGAGACACATATTTCCTGCAGACTACAGGGACTGCCATGGGATCGAAGGTGGCCCCTAGTTATGCCAGCCGCTTTATGTGCAAGTGGGAGGAGGAGTGCATATGGGGGGGGCATGGTTGGGGGCCTAATTTGATCCTATGGTGAAGATACATAGATGATATACTATGTATATGGAAAGGTTCAGAAGAGTCAGTAAGGGACTTTTTGAAATAAATCTCCGTACTGATATTAGTCAACAGAAAGTCAATTTCTTGGATTTGGAGATCTTTATTGAAAATGACTCTATACAGACAAGAATATATAGGAAGGAGGTTGATGTAAACAGCTACATCCTTGCCACTAGTGCACACCACAAAACATGGATCGACAATATTCCCAAAGGCCAATCTAAACGGATCAAAAGAAATTGTTCAAAACAAGCTGATTATATTAAATATGGTGAAATAATGAAACAACAATTCACTGATAAATTGTACAATAAATCACTTGTTCACTCAGCATTCAAAAGAGATTGAAGACACCGATAGGGCCACTTTATTAAATCAAAAGAAAGATTCCACAACCACCGGCATACAAGAGACATACTTCATCACGCAATATAATACTCATTCCTCTCATATCAAGAAGGTTCTATCCAAGCACTGGGATATACTTCTTCAGGATAAGGACTTACATGGGATACTCTCAGACAAACCTAAAGTGGTCTTTAAAAAAGCCCCTGACATTAAACAAAAACTAGTCAAGAGTCACATTGAACCCATGAGTCAGGCACAATCCATACTACCATTCGCAACACACCAGACAGGTTTTCATTATTGTGGGAGGTGTGTGGGTTGCAAAACAACACATATTACTTCAAAGAAAATCACATCAGTAACGTCCACCACAACCAAAGACACTTACAAGATCAAACAAGATCTTTCCTGTGACTCCAAAAGAGTTATTTACCTATTAAGATGTGGGTGTGGGAAGGAGTACGTAGGTAGGACCACAAGGGCACTGAAGGTCATAATCTACGAGCATATACGCAACATCAGAATAGGTTTTGTTCAGCATAGCGTTTCTAACCATTTTAAAGAGTATCACAATTCTAACCCTGCCTCTCTGGAATTTGTCACTTTGGAACAACCCAAGCTCAACTGGAGAGGTGGTAACCATACTGATGTTATCAACAAAGCAGAAATGAAATGGATTTTCTTACTCAAAACGATGTCTCCATTAGGTCTGAATATTGATTTCAACCTGGGATCATTGATATGAATACATCTAGCAGAATGAGGTTATCATTATAATCACTATAACCATATGAGAGCATGAGCCGACACATGCTGTCAGTGACCCTTACAACACACCATATGGGCATCAAATATGGAGTGTTGATGCCACTACCTCCCCCCCTCTTTCCCCCTATTATGCTATGAACATCAACATAGCACCATTTGATAAAAGATATGCATGTCCTTTCACCCCTTTCCTTCCCCTGTCTTAACGCTACTTTTATTTATATTTATGCATCATGTGCTATATATGTACTGTGTGTTGGACACACACCTTAGGAGACTGAGACCTTTTTTTCTAAAGACCAATGAATATGTCTCATTACACACACACCCTCGCATGCCATTCCTCCAGTTTTGATTGGCCACCAGCAGCTTTATAACACCAGGACCTAATATGCCATTTATCCTTGAGAAAGGCCTCCTAGAAGGCAGAAACGCATTGGGTCTACACGTATTCATCACCCCCGCCAGCCCTGTCCCTAAGTCTCCTCAGCCTTCCCCCCTCTGAGTTGAGCCGCTGCACAGTTTGGCACAGCCCGGAGACCGCGAGATCTCGCGAGATCGCGGGACCCGGAAGTCTCGGGTCAAAGCAGCGTGGAGCTCCCTCTCCTCGACAGCACTCGGACGGTGCACCGCGCCAGAGAGCTCCAGGACCAGAAGATTAGGACCGTCCACACGTCTACCGGAGCCCACCAGGAGGTTGGCACAGAGGACGCTTGAGGGTGAGTACTGTGCACCTGGGGGAGCCGGGACGCCGCCCCACCACAACACTACTCACACACCTCGCGTAAGTACTCATGGACACATTTTTAGATTACATCCACCCACAGCCCAGCCTCTGAGGTCGCCGGGCCCACCGTGCATATCAGAACTTTTCACCCCCTTCCCCCCCCCCCCCTCCCCTCACTTCATCACTACTCATACTGCATAGCAGCATTTGGGTAGTGTGACAATCCGATCATTGATTCATCCAGAAGATTACTGGCCCACCAGCAGTGTCTGTCAGGATTTGCACCATTTATCCAACACCCGCAAGTTTCTTTTACTAATTAAAGACAGTGTTTTCCCCTTACAAAGCCTTTTCTGTCATTATCAGATTATTACACACACACACATTTCCAGCACGCTGGAAATAGATGTGAGTTTTTTTTCCAGGACACAAGGTATTATTAGGATAAGCTATAGCCATGTCGGACGAATGAGAAATATTTGGGACATTATCTGACCTAGGGGGACAAGACAATTAATAACAGACAAGATATAGGGAAGACACAGTATAAGGGTGTGATCTAATGTTATATGCACAGTATGCAATATCTCTGCTCATTCTAAATTTGAAACAAATGAGCACAAGATGGATATTGTCCCTTATGGCACCATCAAATAATAACCATCAAAAGATGTAATATGCTAAATCCTGTAATTTATTTACCATATGTATCTCGTAAAATACAAAGGGTGGAGAGCGAGGAGGATTTAGCTGTTACACAGATACACATGATTGTATGGAACATTTATATCAGATTGACTTTCATGTGACAACCCTTTACTTTTTCCCCTTTTTAAAGATGGGAGCTACTATTATAGATTATGAAGTATGAACTAATAACACTAATATACATAATGTGGGTTGGCAGAAGAAAATACTAATGCCAACTAAAAGATAAGTTTTGAGGTCATATATACAGTTTGGGCCCTATGACAGATTAGAATCTTGTTTTATGTGTATGACAAACAACTAGAACACCAAAAAGACATTTGCAAGGCACAGTAAGGACTATTGATAACCACACAATTTCCACTGGTAGTGACAGATATAAAATATCTAAGCAATAGGGATTACACTTATTAAGACAAGGAGAGCTGATGAGGTTGCAAAGAGAGTGGCAGCCTCACCTATAGCTCAGTTGCCAAGAATCAAGGCAACCAATTTAAAGGGGTTTTTTTGAGACGCTCAGCATACAGAAACTGATAAATATTCAAGGTTTGTGTTATTCATTCCAGCCCAGGTAATGCAAATCAACTTCATTCAAGTAGTATAATGTGGGAATTTGAAATGTGTGTTTGGGTGAATTTGTTTTGAATTTGGTTATAATAAATAAGTAGAGTAAGGAAAATAATGAGTAAGGTGATGACTGAGAAAGGGTTAGCATGGCAAGGAGCATAGCCACTGGTATTACACAGTATAAGAATCACCCATAGACCACCACTTGCACAAAGTCAGGGATTTTGTAGGATTATAGCTAGGTTCATGATTAACCAATCATACCAAACAGGTGATAATAATCATCATTTTCATATGTAGATTGAAACAGTCATTAACTGAAACAGAAACAGCTATGTAGAAGGCTTAAAACTGGGTGAGGAACTGCCAAACTCTGCTACAAAGGTGAGGTTGTGTTAGACCGTTTCATGTCTCAGGTCACACACTATGGTTAGACTGAGCACAGCAACAAGACACAAGGTAGTTATACTGCATCAGCAAGGTCTCTTCCAGGCAAAGATTTCAAAGCAGACTGGAGTTTCAAGATGTGCTGTACAAGCTCTTTTGAAGAAGCACAAAGAAACGGGCAACATTGAGGACCATAGACGCTGTGGTCGGCCAAGGAAACTTAGTGCATCAGATGAAAGACACATCATGCTTACTTCCCTTTGAAATCAAAAGATGTCCAGCAGTGCCATCATCTCATAACTGGCAGAAGCCAGTGGGAGAAGTCTGGCCAGAAGTGGTTTTCATGGAAGAATGAAAGTCCAGGAATGATGATGTTCGTCCATGCAAGATGACGTTTTGCCTCTTTCTGAGTTCCATTTTTTTGGAGGGAAAAATCCGAACTCAGCGTGCAAACTCGAACCTATCCGAGCCTGCACATCCCTAAATTATATATACACACACACATATACACACACACACACATATACAGACACACACATATACTAGCTATAAAACCCCCCTAAAACCTGTCCAGAATCCAATTGGACCACCTTGCGTTGGTTTCATCCGAAACGGTACAGGGGTGTATTAAGTTTTATTATATGTGATGTCGACCAAATCCATCCAGTGGGAGGCCCAGAACAGGCTCATCCGATCAAAGTTCTGTCCAGCTTACACCAGTGGGAGCTCAGACCAGGACCTCAACCCCCTAGGATGTATTCTGTCCAATGTTATCACTGTGAAGTTTTCGTCCAAATCCACCCAGTGAAAGGCTCAGAACACACTCCTCCAGTGCGCGCAGATTCTCTGGGTGAAAGTTATGCCCAGCGCACTCCGCTGTGAGTTCTGACCGAAACCCAAACCACTCCATTAGGCATCTCAGACCAATTACCACCACTCTGTGAAGTTTTCATCCAAATCCATCCCGGGTCAAAGTTCTGCCCAGCATATACCAATAGGAGCTCTGACCGGGACTTCAACTCCCTAGTATGTCTTCTGGGATCCAATGTTACCACTCTGTGAAGTTTTCATCCAAATCCATCCAGTGGAAGGCTCAGAACAGGCTCCTTGGGTCAAAGTTCTGCCCAGTGTACACTAACGATAGGTCCGACCGGGACCCTAACCCCCCTAAAACCCGGCCAAGATCCAAATGGACTACCTCAAGTAATTTTCATCCCAATGGATGCAGCGGTGTCAAAATGCATTACCGGACAGTTAAACAAACAAACAGACCAATGTATTTTATATATAAGATTCGTGGCTCTGTTGCAATGTCACTTTTTCGCTATGTGGTCTAATAGTTATTTAGTATCAAAAAAGTAAGCTATGTAAGATTTGGCAGCTTTACCTTGAGAGCTGTGGAAGATATTTCCCAACAAACCAATGTACATATACACATATATATATATATATATATACACATACATACATATATAAACAACTACAGCGGCCGGCACTCCAATGAACAAATCTTATATGGCCCGGGTGCAAAATCCTGGTGGCCCAAACTGACCCCTCTTTACACACAGCAAACGCGGCAGCGCTCCATGGACTTGTAAATGAATGAACACAGCACACAGCCGTCTGAATCACCAACGTTTCAGATGTTTAATACATCTTTTTTCAAGGATAGAAGACATAATACATCAACTCACCTATATAGTGTTCATAATCAGCATCGTGTACAGCGGCACAGGGCACCCTGTTTCCGGCCGCGAGCGTCATGACGTCCTCAGCAAACCGGAAAGCATGGAAACTGGGTAGGTGTCAAGGTAACCACATAACACATGAAAAAAGCATCCACATTGATAGCTAATATCCATGTTCCACCCCTAACAAAAGGTGGTGATCGTGACAATTTATTACTGAGGTTAGAATCCCGTTGGATTTTTAAACTCAATACGTTGTCGCCAAATGGCCTTAATGAGACGATTAGTTATACATCCTTCCTGTAGAGTGTAAAATTAAAAATTAAATATGCATTTTTGGATCATTCTCTCTGTTACTCACCTGTTGCTTTTTAGTGCCGCTATAGTATAGGGAATATTCTGGCAAGGCTAGAGTATTCTACAGTGAGAGTTTAATTATGAGAGGTGACCTTGGACCCTTTCTTAGGTTATGGGTTACATAGCTCAGCAGGACAGGTTTACAGGATTGGACCTGATACGCATCTATTTCCATGATAGAGATCATGGTAGTATTGACTGATTTTATGGCCATCGATGACATTGCATTTTTCATTTTTAGGTTGTGGCTATGGGTATGAGGCTGATATTAGCTATCATAGACATAGGCGCCAATGCATTTATGATGCTTGAATATGGATGCCTTTTTCATGTGTTTATGTGGATGTTATCCTATGTAATGTTAGACTGTGCTATTTATGTGTTATTTATCTAATGTCCACACGGGGGAGCACTGGTTTTTATGTGTTGTTATTTTGGTTACCATGACACCAACCCGGTTTCCATGCTTTCTGGTTTGCGGAGGACGTCATGACGCCCGCGGCCGGAAGCAGGGTGCCCGGTGCCGCTGTACACCATACTGATTATGAACACTACATAGGTGAGTTGATGTATCATGTCTTCTATCCTTGAAAAAAGATGTATTAAACATCTGAAACGTTGGTGATTCAGATGGCTGTGTGCTATATATATATATATATATGTATACACACATATATATATATCATACACACTCTCCAGAGCATGCAGCACTCCCCTATTACCAATAAACACAAAGAACACAGGTACCTTCCAATCTGGTAACCGACTCGTAACAGATATTTCTGAAAATATGTCAATAGTGGCAGTCATTGCAGATGAAAAAACAAGGAATGCCACAGCACATTCGCTAACGTTTCAATGTAATCAGGGTGCAGGGTGTATGAATTTGGAATACATTTTGTGACTATATGCTGTTAACACATAAGTCTGGAGAGAGCCTTCATTACTATTTAGGAATCATACTTGGTACATTTGGGATCCTCTTGGTAAGGAACTTAGGGCTTGATTAATTACGAATTTCAACTGCGATTACGCATGCAGATGGCCGATTGTTGTGTTCTGCATATGCATCGCAGTGCACATGCGCGAATGTGTCACTGCGATCACATTGCGATTGCAGATACTATGCAGACCCATTACAGAGTTATTGATAAGAAGTGAGCGTTCAGGGGTGGTGATGTGGGGTGGTTGGTGAAACACAGGCACGTCAGTGCATTTGAACGCTGTTACGGGGCGTGCATAAATAAGCCACTGCCAAGGTATATGATCGTTTAGCTGTTTTGCTAAGTATTACGGATGTAGTGGGTGTCCTTATGTTGGGCTTCGATAGCATAGCGATTGCAAACATTAGCATATTTTCGGAGTGGACCTACAGTACGTGCGTGATCGCAATAGTAATCAGTAATGAATCAAGGCCATCGCGATCATCGGGCTTGCGACGAGACCCTTGTGGTAGGGTCTTGTTGCCGCAAGCCCCAAAGAGATTTCGGCTCTAACAGAGTCAAGTCCTTAGCCTGAATGTGCTCCCCAGCAGTTGATTTTAGGTGGGAGTGCAGGAGATTATATATATTTATATATGTTTCCAGAGTCAGAACAAAAGATCCCTCTCCTGCAAATATGCCTCCATAGGCATAAAGCGGTTTGGTATAAATTAGGGATGTGCAGGCTCGGATTCGTTCGGATTTTCCCGCCAAGTTCGGATTTTTCCGACCAATAATCGTGTCTCAGAAAGAGGCAAAACGTCATCTTTCATGGACAAACATCATCATTCCTGGACAAAAGTCCATGAAAGATGACGTTTTGCCTCTTTCTAAGACCCGATTTTTGGCGTGAAAAATCTGAACTTGGCGGGAAAATCCGAACCTGCACATCCCTAGTGTGAACTAGCGGGGCCAAACTACAAAAAATTTAGCTTATCGTAGTTTGGTACATATGGGCTGATAATAATGGGGACTGTGATATGTAGTGATAATTAGCCTTCTGCAGAATATTTCTGTGACATCTCTTGCATTAGGCTGTTAGCACACTGCAGCAATTTATAAAATGATGCAGAAACTGCTGTTTCAACCTAATTATATGAAAAAAAAAAGCTTGATATGCCCCTATATTCATATAGGTAATGAAAATCATTAGAATTTCATTTTACAATCTACATCAGTGTCACAAGCCGTAGCTTGTTACCTTCCAGCCGCTTCTTCCGGCCACAGGATCTGAAAGCCTCCCCAGTTACAAGGCAACGTGGATGCGGAACTGGGACTACACCCATGGTTGCTGGAAGACCAAGATGCCGGACGGATTCGGGTGCTGTTGGGTCTGCAGATAGATGTGCAGTATCCCAGCTCTCAGCAGGCAATCATCTGTGCACTGGCTGCCCATTGTTGGAAATCCTATATCAGTATGTATGATCTGCGCCACATTGCCGGTGATAGTTTCCACTTTGTATGTGAACCCTGGTTTCTGTCAATCTGTGTCTGTCTCTGTCTGCCGGTATCCTGCCAGTTCATGCTACTCTATCTTGCCCTTTACCCAGCCATTCTCAGCTATCCAAAGTTTGGCTTAGCCTGCGTCCTTGCCGCACCCACGCCATTCACCTCGGAGCGGCAACCTCCATCTCAGCCTGGTGCTATCTGCAATTGCTGATGATGCCACCTCCATCTATGTTATCAGTTTGTGGTCTAGCACCCTGTACCACCAAGGATGCACCGCTGCCTCATAGATGGCACCTCGGCCCTCGATCCTGCACCCCGATGCTCTAGGCCGCAACTTTCTACACAAGTCGCACCTCTGCCCTCAAGGCCACACTTCGGCCCTCAAAGCCACACCACTGTCCTCAAGACCGCACCTTGGCCCTCAAGGCCATATTCCAGCCCTCAAGGCCACAACTCGGCCCTCAAAGCCCTCCTTTCCGGCCCTAATGGCTGCACCTCGACCCTCAAGGTCGCAACCCATCACTCTGGACACAATACAGTGACTATTCCAGCACAACGAATACCATAGTGACCTTTGCTAGCCTGAACCACCATCAGCCGCTACACATCCAGTGATCACCAGGTTTGCCATGTAAGACCCTACTGTCCCGAGTTTAAAATCAGACAGTCAACTAAGTACCGGTGAGCGCATCTAGCTCTAAGGGAACAGCGGGTGGCGGTTATTGGCAGAAGTCTTCGCTAGTGTGACTCTAGGAGTCTTACACGGTGGTTCCTTGGTGATCGTAACAATCAATTTACTTCAATTACTAATACATATTATTTAAGTACATTCAGTAGCTAATTACCCAATAATTAATTACATCTCAGGTACACTTTGATAATGTATACTAAATCATCACATCTTAGGGGCCTACAGTATGTATTAATTGTGGAACTGTCGCAACTATTAACGTTCTGTATCGCGGCAGATATTTTCATTGTGTATAAAAATATACTTGCTATGTACTAAACTGAACCTGCAGAGACCAGTGGTAGTGATAACTGCTCTCCCTGCGAGTTACTTCCCCACATTTTGGAGGAGTCTTTCACATTTGGGGGTCAGATCATAGTTCCCATTGATAATATTGGGGACTGCAATCTGCAGCGCTAAATAGCCTTCTGCAAATGTCTGTGAAATCTACTGTGTTAGCAGTAGTAGCGTAGAAACCCCCTTGACAGACTGAAGAGCAGGAACATTAAGCCCCGCCCCCTTGTGGCAAATTGTCGTGATTTGCGTGTCAATATGGAGGAGGTGGAGCCAATATGACGTGATTTCATTAAACTTGAGCCATTTGGCCCTGCCCCCTCCCGATTTGCCAGGAAGGGGAGGGGCTTAAGAACATGCTGCCAGCCTGCTAGGTCCTGCCCTGGTCAGATCTGCTGCAAGGTAAGTTTGTGTGTGTATATGTGACATATGTGTGTGTCTATATGTGTGTGTGTGTATGTATATATATATATGTGTATTCACACACACACATATATATATATATATATATATATATATATACCGACGTTTCGGAGCTGCTTTATTGCCCCTTTTTCAAGGTAAGAACAAGACATACAAACTTAAAACATGCATTTATACTTACACATCAAAGTGTATGGTCCACGTCTGGCTGCGTCCCAGGCCAGGGTGCGTGCCGATGACGTCATCACAACCAGCCCTCATCTCGGCGCATAAACCGCATCAGACCCGGGATGGGGTGAGGGGACACAATTTGGCATCCCTTCGGTACATGATCATTGATCATGTACCTGATTCTATTCGTGGGGGTGACAGATCACGTAAATTTTTAAAATTTGAATCTGCCTGGATCTTTCGATTGCAATCCCTGGCAATCCCTGGCACCCCAGGGTTTAAATGAGAATCTAGGTCTTCATTGAGTCTTATGAATTTGGTTGGGAATGTTTATTCTAGTTTGATTTGCTAGGTTGCGGTACAGCGTTTTGATGGTCTCTCCTAATATAAGTATCTGCTTAGCAGTGAAGTGTATTATTTTGGGCAATGTAGAAGTCTTAATACAGATTATGGGAGGTCTAGGGTGTTCTTCTTTCGATATGTGGTTTTCTTTTTTGGGTCCTGATGGGTCCAATGTTCCCCTTTATGGGGTTGGTTACATAGTATATACTTTGTTACCTATGGAGTAATGTTGGGCGTTAAAATCATCATGTGTTCACTTTGTTTTTAAATTTTGTATATGTTTATTGTTAGTCCGATGTCTGTGTGTTACCTAGGCAATGGTGGGGCGAGCCATGGGCAGATCCTCCATCCCGTGTCTGACGCGGTTTATGCGCTGAGATGAGGGCTGGTTGTGATGACGTCATCGGCACGCACCCCGGCCTGGGACGCAGCCAGACGCGGACCATACACTTTGATGTGTAAGTATAAATGCATGTTTTAAGTTTGTATGTCTTGTTCTTACCTTGAAAAAGGGGCAATAAAGCAGCTCCGAAATGTCAGAGTTTTCTCACACTCTACCTGTACTGTGTGTATCGATTCAAAGTGCCGCCTATCAGGACTTTATACATGGGGCCGGCTGGTGGTCTCTTTGGAAGGCACCTGCAACATAGCTTTGGATTCTTGGGAGTGCCACCCTCGGGGACTTATGAATATATATATATATATATATATTTATTATGGAACCCCCCCCCATAAAAATCATGCGCTTGCCCCTGGTTAGGCTAATAGTACATAGCAACAATTTATACAATTATGCAGAAACTGCAATATCTACATAATTTTATGAAAACAATGCTTGATAAATAGGCCTTTATATTCTAAACTTTGTGAGAAAACATGTTGCTTTTTTGGGGCTAAATTAAAAAAAAAATCACATAAAAATGTGTTAAAAAACATAGACATAGTAAATGTTTTGTATTTTCTTTTTCCAACTTGATCACTCACATTAGTGTATGAGTGTAATGCATAAGTCTAGTTACATTGTTAGCCATACAGCTGTTACTGAAAGTTACATATTGCATGACTCTCTTGACATGCACTTCAAAGCAGAGTGTACTCGTTTTGCTGAGTCAAGTTATTGTACCATGCGTTGGGAGTATGTTGGTAAACCATTCATTTTCACAAATGTGAGCATGTACATTTTTTAATTCTACATCATTTCTAATTTACTATAGGGAATGGGTATGTAATGCTGGCTGTCAGGATGCCTCCTGCCAGAATACCGACAGCGGCATCCCAATGGTTGGTATAACCAACCATATACTTACCCTCCCTCCTTCTCACCCTAACCCTTCCTTCTTGTAGCCTAACCCTAACCCTCCCCCTTCATGCTTAAACCTAACCCTCCCCCCTTAGTGCCTAACCCTAACCCCCACCCCAGTGGTTCCTAACCCTAACCTTCCCCCCAAGTGGTGCCTAACCCTTCCCTCTAGGGGTGCATAAACCTAATCTCCCCCCCTAAAACCTAACGCTAACCCCGCTACGCTACCTAAACCTAACCCCCTCTCCCCCGGGGGCTAACACTAAGGGCGCCCATGACTTACCTCGTTCGGGCAGACGCCCTTCTATGTTTCAGCGCCGGGATTAAGATAGGTGTTGAAATACCAACACCTATCATAAATCCCTTATCGGGCTTCCCCTGTAGGGATTGAGACTGGCGGCATCGTGCCTGCCGGTCTCATAGCTACATCCCTTACTATAGTAAGCTAAAATTCTGTCACGCAATCAAAAACAATATAAACACAATCAAAGACAATATAAAATACAATGCTGCATATAATAAATATTTAAAGGGCCTTTGTATTAATAATCGCATAACTGCTGTGATTATTAAGATTCCATATCGCTGCATGTTTTCATTTTTTATGAAAATATCCCCGCTACAGAATGTACAAAGGGTAACTTACAGGGACAGCAGTTTCAGTAACAGCTGTCCCTGTGAGTTATATCCCCGCTATTTTGTAGAAGTCTTGTGAAAAACTTCTCCAGGGTAAGCTGACACTATACGCGCACAGTTTCAGTTTCCTCCGCCGGTCAGAGGCTGCACGAGAGAGAAAAGAAGATCTCTCTCCTGCTTCTAAGCGTCCATAGGCTTAAAGCAGTTTACACTGCAGGTGGCGGGACAAGACTATTCATGTCTGTAAGCCCTGCCCCCCACAGTAGACTGCAAGGAATCCCACATATTTAACTAGCGTCCGAGGCCAAATGATGTGATTCTCATAGAATTGTGTCATTAGGCCCCACCCCTACTCATGGACCTGCCTATACCCGGGAAAATTCTCCCCATTCTGCCTACTTCAGTGGGTGGGATAAGTGCCTACTTTTCTAGGGTGCCTCCTGCAGGTCACGGGAGAGAAGGCACGTATGGTTTACACCGTCTGAAGGTGGTGTAAACTTCCAGGGCCAAACTCCTAAAAGCTTTGCTTTTTGGAGTTTAATACATAGGGGTCAGATCATATTCCCCATTGATAATAATGGGGACTGCGGTCTGCAATGCTAATTAGCACTTTGCTGCAGATTTCTGTGAAATCTCCTGCATTGTGCTATTAGTAAATAGTAACAATTTGTAAAATTAAGTACAGACTGCAGTTTCTACATCATTTTCTGAAAAAACTTTTTTGTTTGCGCTGCACTTTATTCAGTGAAATGCTAGTTGCCTCACATGGTTTTTTCCCCATGTGATGTGGAATAAGTCAATTACTCATGGTAAGCAAAACATCTGTACATCTGCTCAATTTTGCAAATTGATGTATGCAATCAGTTTTTAGGATCACAATCATGTGCGCAGTAACATAATGAACAAGGTTACTACATAACTACTGCCAATTGAATCATACATTCTGAATATTTCAGGTATTGAACAAAAAACTGCTGCTTAACCTAATACTTAAGAAATCATCCTTTGCACATATAAAATGACAGATTATTCATGATCTACTGTATGTTGGTTTGAAGGCACTTATTAAGCCCTGGAAACATGAAGACTGATTACATCTGATGTGCCATCTTATTACCTACTAAAATTCAAATGCAAGCCACCTAAAAGCATTTACCTTTAATCCTGCTGAACTCTTTTCTCCTCATTTCTCTGATTGTGCCTCCATAACCATAGTCCGATGTGTTTGCACAAAGTTTCTCAAAATAAGAGAAAGAAAGTAGATCTTGCAGCTTCATTTTTTTCTACTGATAATTGTCTGTTTCTCTCCACATGTGAATAAAAAAGCCTTTCTCTGTAAATGATAAACTTGTGAGTGAATTCCACTGAAGTAAATCTGTGTGACTGTGACCAGGAAGTAGAGCAAACTTCAGTGGGTGTAGACAGAAGCTGATAGGATCATATAACTAAACTTATATAACTACACATACGCATGTACTGTTTTAAAGGATCTGCCTCAGGCTGACCAGAGTGAGATTATGCACTTGTATCCATTATATGTTGTTTATCCAGTTCTGTATTTGGCCAGAGCTAAAACCTGTGGCTGCTGCAGTATGCTTTGAGCACCAGAATCATAATATTTCAATATACACAGATCTCCAGTTATTCCCAAACACTAATACATGCTGAATGTGTCACTATATTTTTTGTACTGTTTGGGGAATTTGTAAAAGAAGATGGTGATGTTTACTGGCACTTGGAAACAGGTTAAAGCTGGATCAAATATACAGAAAAGGCCAGATCCATACTAAAATCACACTTGCTGAAACCAAACTGAAATCAAACTAAACCACCTAGATCTACACTTAGGGACATATGTATCAAAGCTTGATGGCCGGGATGTACTAAGGTTGCAGTGACCAGTAACGCAACCTTACTAATCGCATATGTATTAACATATGCGATTAGTATAGCAAAGGACAGCTCTTGCAATAAGAGCTACCCTTTGTGAAGCAGCCGACACCAGGTGATGGGGTCTCTGTCAGATGCGTCACTAGGGTTGGTGTCACCCGGTGCTGTAACGCATGGTGACACTCCCCCTCCCTCCACCAAAAAAAAAATCGGAACCAAGGTGCACAGCTCCGCAACTCTTACTCCTTACCAGTCCAACAGTCACACTGCTCCTCCCCATAGACGAAACTACACATTTGGTAGGGTGGTCCCAGTTCCAGCACTATGGGCGGTATCCAGTTAGCCACGAACATTGATCCCTGCGATTGACGAAAAACTGGGATTTTTCGCTGATTATACACGATTTTCGCCAATGTTTTTTTCACCCTATTCTATTATTTTGGGCGAAATAATAGGATAGTTCTCCTGTAAACACATAGGAGCCAGGGACCTATTTGTTCTCACTTTTTTTTAGGGGAAAAAACGGCACTTATAGTGGCTTATTTTTCGGGACACCTTAGGTCTCGAAAAAATAAAACCCTGATAAGTGCCGGCGTTGGGCTGATTTCAGGACTAATTGGATACCCCTTTTGTAGAAATTGTGTTACTGTTTCTTGACAGTTTGCCACTCTGTCTCAAGACTAGTGTGGCCAATCCCGGGATTCATTTCCTAAAAGTGAGTCCTAGGCAGCCATTTCAATAATGCATCTAAAAGACATACTGGACCGTAATGTGGCATCTATAGATGTTGCGAGTGGGCATCTCAGCCCATGCACATTCAAATGCACGCTAGTATGCAGTGCAGTGAATATGTACCGGCATTTGCGCAAAAATGCAGGCACGTCTGCGGCCCATACTGAGGGGGGAGCGGTGTGTGTGTGTGTGTGTGTGTGTGTACCTTTTAAGCAAACCTTTTTCAAATAAGTTCTGAGACTTGCAACAAATGTATAAATGTTCCCACTATTTATACTTCACTGCAGCTGAAATGCTATGCAGAGAGCCTCCCCCTCCCCCTCCCCCTCCCCCACCCTCTTCTGCAGCTGCAAAAGCTAATTACTTACCTTATAGCTTTAAGCAGTGCTTAAAGCTGACTGATCCTCTCTTTATCAGTGGCAGGCAGCTGTCAGTCACCGCAGATCGCTCAGTCATTCTCCATCTATAGACGCAGCCTGATAGTGCCGCTCCCCCTCGGCGCTGTGGCTCTTCAGGTTCCAACTTCACATTCAGTCACTCAGAGACCGCGAGTGCCATGACATCATCACGTCATGACGCGCACGTGCTCATCCCCAGGTAGGCGGCGCTTGATGGGCAGACTTATTATTTCTCCCGGACCACCTCTTAGTTTCACGGGGGGGGTGTCAGGCCGCAACCTTCCCCCCCTACTGGGGGGGTTGGTAGAGGGAAGCATACTGGTGGATGAGGACAGGAGTGTGGTGGCGGAAGCACGTGCGTGGGGTGTGGGCATGAGTCACTGCGGGCATGAGTTTGTGGCTTTTGGTGTCACCCCCTTGGAGGGTGACACCCGGTGCGGCCCGCACCCCCCTTATGACGCCACTGGTCTCTGTGGGACCCCGCCCCCTCTGAGCCCTGGGAGCTTCCCATAGGCTTCTATAAGGTAATGCCAGGTTTTTCTGGCATTACCCTCTGCACCGATAAAAGTGAAATATATCACCAACCAATCAGCTCCAAACTATCACTTCTTAATATCACACTACAATCTGCATTCAATATGCAAATTCAATTGCGAATTCAGGCAATATCACAGGGATTTACTACAAATCCCTTACAGGGACAGAGCTTGCGATAAAGCTCTGTCCCTGCAAATCCCCTTCGGAGCCTTATCACGGTATTTTCGCAAAAAATACCGTGATTAAGTGCCCGCGCATGCGCCAACCGGTCGCCGCTGATACCCCCCTGGTGCTAAGCCCCGCCCCCACGATCACGGACCTCCCCCCCACCGCAACCCCCTCTCCCTTAATTACACTTATCTGCATGTTCCGGGCCTTCGGTGATGTTCTCCATTCCTCCGGTCAGGTGATCTCCCATACTGCACTGGGGCCCAATCACCTGATGACCGGGCAGCAGTGCACTATGGGAAACCAGCTGACCAGAAGGGAGTCATTACCGGAGGCCCGATCACCGGTTCCTGGAGTCAGGTAAGTGCATTTTTTTTTTTACTTTTTTTTTTTTCACAGTAATCAGCTTGCGGTCTGTTTAGACCATGCAGCTGATTACTGGGACCGACTCCCGGCTCTGCTCTCCCCGTTAGAGCAGAGTAGGAGGCCGGTAACTGGGGGAGACCCTGGATAACGGCACCTCCAGGTGGCGTTATTATCACAGGGCTTTCCCCGGTATTTTTTCACATTTTATTTTTAGTAACAATTATGGGAAATGCGATCTGCTTTACTAAAAATAAGTGATACTTAGGGGTTGGAGTAGAATTTTACGAATTCTACTCCAATTGCCCTGTAATAACTATAGGTGATACTAAAATAATGTGAAAAGGGTGTGAAAACACCCTTTTTCACTTTATTTTAGTCAAAATAATGTTAATAAATAGAGCCCTTAGGCTTTTTCTGTATTCACTGGAGTCCCAGTAATGTCTTAAATATGGAATAAGTGGTCTTTGCATGTTATTCTCATGAAACATTTTTCAATATAACAATATACACTGTCCTTGCTGCACTATAACCCTATAATTACTGTTCCAGTTGCACTAAAGCACTAAAGTTGTATTATATTTTATTTATATGACAGCAGTGTGAGGCATAATGTGTATAAGGGTACTACTAATTTGTGACATAATGTGTAAGGGGCTTTACTGTGTAGCATAATGTGTATATGGGCACTACTAATGGGTGGCATTATGTATATAAGGAGCACTACTACAGTATGTGGCATGATGTGTATAAGGGGCATAACTATTGTGTGGCATATCGTGAATAAGGGGCTCTACTGTGTAATATAACATGAATAAGGGATACTTCTGTGTGGCGTAACAGCAATAAGGGGCTCTACTGTGTGACGTAATGTGAATAGGGGGCAATACTAGGTGCCATAAAAGGAATAATGGGTACTACTGTGCAATGTAATGCGAATAAGATTGCACTTCAGTGTAGTGTAATTTGAATTGGTTCTATAGTGTGGTAACAGGTCGGGAATCCAGCACCAGTATCCGAACCGTTGGCATCCTGAAAGTAAGTATCGGGGTGTTAGGGGGAGGTTAGGGTGCGGGGTTAGGCATTAGGGGGACTGTTAGGGTTAGGCACCGGGGAGGGAGTGTTAGGATTAGGGTGCGGGGAGGTTAGGTTTAGGCACCGGGGAGGGGGTGTTAGGTTTAAGGTGCGGAGAGGGAGAGGTTAGGCTTAGGCAAAGGGAGGAGAGATTATGGTTAGGCACTGGGGAGGGGGGGTTAGGGTTGGGTTAGGAAAACACTTACCATTCGTTCCTATGGGTGTTGGGATTCTGGCTGTCAGGATGCCGCTGTTGGTATTCTGACCAGCATTTCATACCCAACCCCACAATACTTACCTTAAGCCCTGCTTCTGCGTCTGCTGCCGTCTGACTGCTCCTCAGTATTATGGGAGAGACATCATGACGTCTCTCCGTTTGACCACTGCGGGAGTTGAAAGGCGGAGCTCAGGAGTAAACTTCAGCCTCCGGCTGCTGCAGTAGGGAAGGAGCTGGGAATGGAGTAGGCAGCGGTGGCTCCTCTTCAGTCTGGTGCCTCCCTGGGGGGCAGGGCTGGCTTAGTGGTTGGCAAGTTCCGCCTCCAAATAGAACTGACAGAATGGAGTTCCGCCCCATTGCGGCCCAATAGTAGCAATTAGTACCAAGTCATGACTCAAATGTGCATGCCAAATACAAGCCTTATAAGTGAAAACTTCATTTTCACCAAAATCTCGCGTGTTTTCAATAGTATAATTCAATCCCAAGGTGAAGCAGATTAAATGTAGTCTTCCCATAATTCTCTATTCACTTTTTTGATTATTCTTACTATTATTACACTTTATTTATAGGATACCACGAGTGATCTGCAGCACTGTACATATGGCAAACAATCAGACAGCACAACATTAAACAATACAGTAACCAGTACAAACAGATAAAAAAAAATTACACTTCTCAATAAACAGGCTAAAACCTGTATTATTATCATTATTATTATTATTGTTAATGTATATGACGACACAAGTGTTCCGCAGCGCCTTACAACGTACATAACCAAAAAAGTGACTAACATTACAATACAAATACGATGCAGGACAAGGACATGTATAATATAAATTGCTACATTGGTGACCATAACACCCAAATAAGCAACAGAGCATAAGCAACAAAGTGTTAGGTGCCCTAGTGGGCAGTAAGAAGTAGATGAAAATAAAGTAAGGAGAAGCACAAGAGGGTAGAGGGCCCTGCTTGCAAGAGTTTACATTCTAAAGAGGTGGGCACAACTAACAGGTCAGAGCTGCTGAAAGAGGTGCAAATGGGATGAAGTGCAGTATGGGGACAGAGAGCCAGAGGAGGAGGTCTAGAGGGGATCGATATGAAATACCGACAGTCGGGATCCCGTTGGTCAGACTCCAGGATCCCGAAAGGGTTAACATACCAACATACCGATAACAGTTGTTGTTCAGTATGCTAACACTCCCCCTCTCCCTACCCTAACCCTCCCTCTTTGGTGCCTAATCCTAACCTAACCCCTAGTGCCTGAACCTAACCTCCCGCACCCTAAACCTAACCTTCCCCCTTAGTGCCTAACGCTAGCCCTCCCCCTAGTGCCTAACCCTAACCCCTAAACCTAACGCTAAAAGCTACTTACCTTTGGCATCCCGGCAGTCAGGATGCTGGCGCCGGGATTACACCGGTAATGTAAGCGTCGGCATCCTGATTGCTGGGATGCTGAACGCATCCTGGTCTAGAGAGCATCTGGGGTGCAGGAAAAGTTGTCAGTGAGAACAGGAGGGTTGAGGACCCTGCTCCTTGGATATTACAATCAAAGGGGAACGGGAAGACAAATTGATAACACAAGGAGTGAGCTAGTGTGGTGGGAGTGAATCAGTGTAAGTGGACCTGAGGGCAGGAAGCAAGACAGGTAGAGATGGGAGATGTTGAAGGGTGAAGTAAACTATGTTGTGACACAGTCATGTGGTGAACTATTATGCTTTTTGAACAAGTCGGTTTTCAGTGCCTGTGTGAAGCAATGCAGAATGGGGAAAATGTGATAGAGAAGTGAGATTGTTCTACTGATGGGGCACAGCACGGATTCAATTTTGGATTCAGGAGTGGTGTAGTAACCAGGATGGAGAAAAGGTGACAGTCTTGGGTGACCAGAGGGGTCAAGAGAGCGTATGTATGGAGATGAGGTTGGAGATGTAGGGAAAAGTGGAGTTGGAGAGGGCCTTGTACGTGAGGGTGAGCAGTATGAAAAGGGTTTTTTAAGGGAAGGAGAGCCAGTGCAAGGCCTGGCAGAGGGCAGAGGCAGGTGTGGAGTGGCAGGAGAGGAAGATAAGTCCAGCTGCAGAGTTGAGAACAGATTGGAGAGGAGCAAGATGGGAGAAGGGGAGGCCAGTATGGAGAAGGTTGCAGTAGTCGAGAGAAGAAATGACGATTGAGTGGATAATAGTTTTAATGGCATCCTGGGAGATGAAGGGTCTGATGCAAGCTAATTTGCGAAGCTGGACCCAACAGGATTGTGCAAAAGATTGAATGTGAGGGGTGAAGGAGATGGAGGAATCAAGTATGACTCCCAGGTTGCAGAGTTGTGGAATAGGGGATGTGGCTGACTAGTAGATAGATGATAGATTACGATAATAATAAGGGCACTGTGAGGACACTCATCTACCATTTGACACTTGTAGGCAAATGCTGTCAGTTAAACTTGAAGTTAATGCTAGAGACTAAGGCCCTCATTCAGAGCCGCTCGTAAGCGGTCGTACGCTCGTAGTCATCCGATGTTGTTAAACCATGCATGCGTCGATGTAACAGTGTGCATGTGCGTACGGCTGATTGCGATCATTTTTTCAGTCGTTCCTCGAATAGCGAACAGGAAGTGACATGTCAAATGTGATTGACAGAACTGTCGGGGGTGGAGATGGGAAAACGCAGGCGTGTCGAGGCGTTTTTTGGGCATACATAAATTATCTGATGCGAACGGCCAATGTGAACGGAACAAGTGTTACGTCACTGTCTGATCCACTTTCCATTAAAACTGCTCGCTCAGCTTGTGGTCTGGTATTCTCTACCGCAATGACGATGGTCTAATTAAAACTGCTCGCTCAGCTTGTGGTCTGGTATTCTCTACCGCAATGATGATGGTCTCTTCGTTCTTCCCGAGGCTCATCGATGGTTTCCCGATTTATCAATTGAGGCCTCAAAAACAATCAGTTTTGAATTGCAAAACTGCTTGTAAGGTGTTTAGCCAATAGCCTTTTTTTACTAGCAAAAAAAACGTACGCAGGTGAACTACTCAGCTGCTAATTTCTGGGTTAGACAATCAATTAGCTTACAAATTTATTTTACATTTGCGTGTTTTTGCCAAATTTGTTTTCTTTTTTTTTTTAGGGCAACAATATTGTACGCAGGTTTGTTGTTTTTCTTCATTTTTTAGGGGCCAAGAAAACAATCGTCCTTTTGTTTTTTGCTAAGTGTTAATTAAAACTCATAAATTGTTTTTAACCCTTGTTTTTTTTTTTCAAAAATAATGTTTAGATTTCCGTTGTATTGTTTGTAATGTTGTTTGTGGGATTACCTTTTAACCAGTTTTTGAATAAATTAACAATAGAATTGTGCAGATTTTCAACTTTATTTTTTTTTTGTTGTTTTTTTAAAAAAAAAATTTGGGGAAATAATAAAAACTTGATAACGTAAAAACAAATAACAAATGATTTTAGAAACACACAAACAAAATAAGTGGCATTTGAAATCCACAAACAAACACAATTAGTAAAAAATTAAAGGAAAGGGAGGTTTTGGGCAATAAGGAATATGGGGCAAACACTGAGAAGGATTGTGGGAAAATTAGCCAGTGCTGTCATCGCCTTTTGGCCCATTTGGCCGGGGTAGGGAGGGAGCCTGAACGGGTCCGGGATGTCCTTCTGCTGGCCTGGCCAGAGGCAGATGTTGTGACCTCTGGACTAGGCATAAGGCTAGGCACATTTGGAGGGATGGCTGTTGTTGTGCCAGAGGTGGAGGATCCTGATGTTCCGGCAGGAAAGGAGGCTGGCTCCAACATGTGCTGGCGAACGAGCTGCTCCAGGGCATTTGCTATTCGCACGTTGGCTCCAGTATTTTCCGCCAGGGCCTTAGCAATGGTCACGTTGGCCGCAGCACTTTGCTCCAGCTCCAGGGCGTCCGCCACCCGTAGCAGACTGGCGTCCATCCTCAGCAGAATCTCAGTCTGCTGATCCGTTTTAATATTGACATCAGTGAGAAGGCCCACTGCCTGCGAGGGAGAATGCCCTGGACTGTCTGCCACAGGGTCCCCAGCCAGATCTACTGCTTCCTCCCCTGCAGAGGCAGCAGAAATTCTGCGGCCAAAGCTCCCCTCTGGAGCAGACTCATCCGCCTGTGTCTCTGTGAGAAAAAAGAGAAAAGAGTAACATTATAATCTAGATATTGTCCCAAACACATTTCTGAGTTGTTAATATTACAACATTTGCCTGGGGCAACATGAGGAGCCGCAAAGTCAGGCATGTCTGTATCCATGTTTGACACGCCAAACACCTCCTCATCCTGCACACACCCCTGGGCCATCTCCTCCAAATCTGTGAGCTCCAGTGACACAGGGGTGGGACCTCCACCTGTCCCCCCTGCATGCCTAGCCCTATCAGCCAGTTTTTGCTTAAGACGATATGTGACGTCACTCCATCTGTGGGGTAAAAAGTTGGCATTATTCCGGCAGTATTTGGACCTGTAAACACTTTTTACTAAAATGTAGTTTTTACATACCGGCGTTTGACCTCCCGGGTTGAACGTTCACAATCACCCACCCTACTGACACCACTGGCTATGTCATCCCACATTTTCCATTTCTGGCTTGCACCCATATTCCTTGCTGCCTGTGGCAGGTTGTCATTGCACATTTGCACCATTACCTCCATCTCCTTTCTTGTGAATTGTGGCTGCCTCTTTTTTTTGTTTAGTTGGCCTACTAGGCCCAGCAGCCTCTTCCATGGCATCCTCAACACCTTTTTTGAAAATGGGATTAAAATTTATAATGTAAAATGTTCCCCAAATTATTGTTAAACAGAATCCTTTTGCCCAAAAAAGAGAAATACTTACCTGGCGCCTCTTGGCCACTGCTTTGCTGCTCTGTAGTCATTTTGGACTTTCAGGTCTCACTACAGCAGACCGATTTGGCTTTTCAGTGACGTTTTTATACATGCGTCAGCATTATTCGGCCGCAATATTGACTGTGCGCTCCTATTGTCCGTCCTTAATTTGAGCGGGAAAATAAAGACTATTTATGGCTTCGTGTGACTGGAGTCAATGTGGCATGTTGTTTGTTGGAGGTTTGGTGTTGGAGTTGTTTTGAGGCTTAGTGAGTAGAAGGAGGACATTTTCGGAGCGATATTTTGTTTTTTTCCTAGCTTCTTTCTTTTCCGTTGTTTTTTTTTTTATTGTTTGGCTATTTTTTGGTGATTTTTGGAGTAAGTATTGTAAAAAACCACCGTAAAAAAAATAGTAAATAGTTTTCAAATGTTTTTAATATTTTTTTTTTTGGTTTACCGTTAGTTTGGCATTGCCCCAGTGAAGTTTTTGAACTTTGGGATATTTGTCTGTTTTGGGTAAGTGTTTTTGTTTTCATGATTTTACAAATTAGATGTGTTGTTCTTAGCATATGTTTCGCAAAGTAATGTTTTTTTTTTCGTGGAACAATCATGTCTTACCACTAAATGTAGCGTACTATTTAGCGAAATAATGTTTGAGTGGTTTTAAACTGTAAAAGTAGCGTACTATTTTGTGAACTAATGCGTCTTGATTTAACTGTAAAAGTTGCGTACTATTTTGCAAACTAATGTGTCTTGATGTAACTGTAAAAGTAGCGTACTATTTTGCGAACTAATGTGTCTTGATTTAACTGTAATAGTAGCGTACTATTTTGCGAACTAATGTGTCTTGATTTAACTGTAAAAGTAGCGTACTATTTTACGAACTAATGTGTCTTGATTTAACTGTAAAAGTAGCGTACTATTTTACGAACTAATTTTTTTTAACATTTTCAGTGTAAAACACTAAATGTAGCATAGTATTTTCTGAACTAATGTGTGCTCCCTTCTTTATTTTTTCACGAAAACAATTTGTTTACAATCATATTTTATTTAATGAATCTTAAACATATTTTCTACTTTTGAAATGTAGGGTGTTCTGCACATGACACGTCCTAGGCCTGTAAGCATCTTTGGACTTCTGAGAAAAGATAAGTATATTTCTCTTAACACATTTGTCTAAAACAATAACTACCTGGCTTACCATTTCAGGTAGATGTTGGTCGTATTATATTGGCCATGGTTCCAGAACCCGACCAACCTCAACTTCATCCCAGGCATAGGCCTTGTAGACGTGCAAGGCCCCAGATATATAGAACACGTGTCACCCTTTTTGGAATGCCAGATGATGAGGTGTTACGGCGATACCGTTGCCGTCCCAAATCATCATAGACACTCTCTCATTAATAGAGAGTGATCTTGAACGGCAAATTGACAGTCCTACAGCAATACCACCACTTACTCAATTAATGTCGGTGTTACATTTTTGTGCCTCAGGATCCTTTCAAACCACCGTGGGAATAGTTGCGGGAATATCCCAATCCTCCTTTTCAAGATCCTGAGGGCAGTGATGGAGGCCCTTTTTAAACACCTCCATCATTTTATTAAAATGCCATTGGATATGGGTACCCTTAATGTGGCGAAGGTGAATTTTTACCAAATAGCTGGCTTCCCACACATCATAGGGGTTGTGGATGGCACTCACATACCACTTCAGCCTCCAGCACTCCAGGCTATTTTTAGGAACCGCAAGCACTTTCATTCACTGAATGTAATGGTGGTATGTGATGCCTCCCTCCAGATCCTGTCCTTGAATGCCAAATTCCCCGGCAGTGCACATGATTCATTCGTCATCCGGCAATCAGGGATTTGGCACAAATTAAACAACCTACAAGCTGGTGATGCGTGGCTTCTGGGTAAGTTGACACCTTCTGCTGAAACCAATGCAAAGCTTGTTACACAATGGTCCTGATGTTTGTTTTTGTTTTTTCACAGGAGACAGTGGTTACCCTTGCACGCCCTGGCTGCTCACTCCTTATTTGGTTCCCACACCAGGGCCACAAAGTGAGTATAATTCCACACTTACAGCCACCAGGCAGGTGGTGGAGTGCTGTATCGGCCTTTTAAAAGGCCAATTCAAATGCCTCCACCGCTCTTGTGGTGACCTCATGAATTTGCTGGATATGGTTTTGAAAATTGTGGTCCTGTGTGGGATATTTCACAACATCGCCATAAGGAGTGGTGTCCCAATGCAGCCAGAGGATGCCTTGCGTGAGGACGGCCCCCCTGAGGTTGTTCGGAGGTCAATATGTGGGGGGGCCATACGCGATGAAGTTGTGGCCAGATATTTTAGGTAATTATTTCCTCATAATGTTTAAAAATGCCACAATGTAGACATGTAATATTTTAAAGTTCACTTTTAACAGTTTTTTTTTCTTTCTTTTTAATCCCTAAAATGACCATAAAAAACCATGCCTACTACCTGATCAACACAAATGACTTTATGTGGACATATTGGATATAACTTCGGGAACAATGGTTTCTTCTCCTCATTTGTGGATTCATGTTGGCATGCTACTTCTTCAAACAGTTCCTGATTGTGTTTTTTTGGGGTTTTGGGTGTGATTTTTAACTTGTGTGTGTGGTTTGGTTTTTCGAAATTATTGTGTGTATTCACTTGGTGTTATTTGTGTGCATTAAAATTTTATTTGACATTCACCAACCATTTCCATCGTAAATTACAACCAAGTGTAACCTGTTTCTAAAAATGCAAAGTTGCTTAATGCCTAATACTGTAATTTCTTATTTGGAAAAGTTTAGTACCCTGCTTTGTTGCTAAAAACAAACACCAAAGGTATTATGGTGAATCAGTATGTTTGCAATTGTAGGCCTAAGCAGGTAGCTTTCAATGTAACATTACCCACACCAAACAAACTTCACATTTTGAGGTTACTTCTCCAAACCTGTTGGTATTGTTATGTTTTTAATGTGCAAGCTTACATACTTACTTGAGCTTTCGAAAAACACATTTACATTTATTTTAAAAACATGGACAAATAGTAGACTTATGTAAGGTTCACCAATCTAAAATTGACACACAAGGAATGAGACTTAAATAAACCAAAATATAATTAATTTTTTAAAACATTTTTGGAGGTGTAAAAAAAAAATGAGTGGCGCAGGCGAGCCAAAATGTGATCCAACGCCACAAGCAGCCCAACTACATGGCCCCTCATAATCTGCAATCCTGCATAAATGTCTTCATAACGCCTCTGGTCCTCTGTGGGTCAAAAAAATGTGCGGATTACTAAAATGACACCTTAATTTATATGTGAGAAAACAACTAAAAAAACAGACTATACAAAAAAAGGTGACACCAAAAAACAACCAAACAAAATGAATGCCAAACGAAAACATTGTGGAAAAACAAAGACAAAAATTATTTGGACAAAATAACATAAAAGAGAGTTACAACTACGCAAAAATACTACATTTGTTGTTACCGTAAACAAGAAAGACACAAGTATGAGTGTTTGGACATGTGTCATATGTGTAAGCGGAAAACATCCTAGACATTGTTTCACAAAGATATATATCCAAAACATTAGAACTACTTTACAATTTTGAACTGCACAGGCAAAAGGACAACATCACCCAAAATCCAAAAAATGCTAAAGGAACCATAGTTTAAAAGGGAAACATACCGGGCCTAATGCTGCCTGGGCCAGGTGCCCCGAAATCTTCCTCCTCAGAGGTGGGCCAGTGCTGTTCGGAGGGAGGAGGGGTGATTTGGGAAGACGTTGAGGGTGAGGAAAAGAGAGTGGGGGGTGGAGGGGAGGGTGAAGTTGGAGGGATAGGAATGTGAGGAGAGGGAGGGGCCTCACGGTCTGCAAGGTCCGGGGTGGAGGGGGAATTTGGGGAAGAGTGGGGAGAGGATGTTTGGTTGGGAGTGGGGGAGAGGGGACGAGCCAGACGTCGGTGACGTTGGAGACGTCGTAGTCTGCGCTCAGCCCCTAAATGATGTTGAAAAATTTAGATTATTACATATTTTAAATTTGGAATCCAAAATGTAAACTAAAAAAAAAAAAGAAACAGGGCTATACGGGAAACATGCACATGCAGGTATGTCCAAAATAAAGAAACAGGGCTATACGGGAAACATGCACACGCAGGTATGGCCAAAATAAAGAAACAGGGCTATACGGGAAACATGCACACGCAGGTATGCTTACATTTTAAATATTATTAAAACAAACACTTACTTTCCCTGATTTGCTGACGCAAAATGTCCAACAGGCGTGGGGATCGGCGCCGGAGATCGGGCCACCGCCTTTCCAACTGTCCGATATTTCGGCGGAATCCGATCCTACGCAGATGGCGCCGCACCTCCGTGTAGGCACGCCGCTTGCGGAGGTTAGTGATGGGGCCCGTGGAGTACGTTAATCTCCGCTCCATCACATCAGTGAGGACCAGGAGTTCTCTGAGGCAAAAAGCTACGGCTCTCATGATGGCAATGATTTTTTTTACACAAAACAGTTTTAATAAAGGGCCTAGAAAAAATATGATTGGCTAATGTACTTTGTAAATTAACAGAAAGCATTCTATTGGTTATTGTATGAGTCATGTGACCTACACCCTCACAAATATAATGTGAGTTATGATAGGCTTGATGCAGTGACATGCGTAAGCTAATTTAAATATTAATAAAAAAGATGAAAAATCTGCATATAAAAAAACGCAAAACAATAGTAGCATTCAAACCAACTTTTAATTTTGAACAACCATTCTCTTGGTCCAACCGTACGTATTCTGCGGAATCAATGACACACACTAACAATAATAAAGTTTATTGACATTGAAAAAAAAAAAAGGATTGCAAACATGTGAATACCAATTAAGGTAATTAATATAGTGATTGCCATTAATTGATTCAAGTATGTTTCCTGAATGAAATAGCAGGCAATCGAAAACTGACAGGGCCACTTCCGGAATTGACTTGTGCGAGCGTTCCCTGCAACCAAAGAGGAGACGGACGGTCGCTATTTAGAACGTTCGCTAGCTAGAGGAGGGGTTGGGAGACTATGGGGCAGAAGATTAGCTGCGAGCGAACGCCGAACGAGCGAACGGCCACTTGCGTCCGGGTCTGAATCAGGCCCTAAAGCTGTTGTGACCGGAGACCTAAAAGTCTTAACCCCCATGCTGCGGAGACATATTTAATATGTTACCAGCACTAGGCACTGTTGGTTTAGGGAAATGCATTTTAATGTTTTGATGTGCCGCTCCCCCGAACCAACTCTGGTGGCCATGGCTATGCTGCTGATGTACAGTGTACAAAGAACCGCTGCAGAGCTCCTGGTGCCTCAGCACAACAGGGCGGCAAGGAAACACTTGTCCCGGACTGCAGGCCAGATTAGCCACACGCTGAGGGTCAGGAGCACCAGGTCCCGATACCCCAGTGCAGAGAAGGAGGACCAGGTGCAACACAGCCTGGCCAGCTCTGGCTGTAGGCAGTCAGTGGGTTAACTCCCAGTGCACTGCATGGAGGGGGGGGAGGGTGCGCACAGAGCTACTGCTGCTGGAAAGATTTGTCCCCAGCTGCAGGGTGACAACTCTGCAGTAGGAGCCAATAGCACTGGGTGACCAAGAAAACCAGCTCCTGGTACCTCCCAGCACTGAGAGGGGACAGTGGCTGAGTGCTACACTGAAGGAGAGCCCCAGCGCTACCCAGGCTTCAGTAGGGGGAGCCTGGCATTGCCTGATGCTGGGGACTGGGAGCCTAGCTCCCAGTACCGCTAACAGTAACATGGTTAAAATCCCAGTGCTAGGGGGGCGTGGCTTGGCTCTGGTCGGAGCAGGAAGCTGGTTGCATGAGCTCCTGCTAAATATCTGTGTTTTATCCTGTTCCCCTGGTGGTATTGGGCTTAAACTTGAACCACAGCTGAATTACATATCACTGCACCTCCGGAGGTAGTTTGGTCCCCCTGCGTGCCTGCTAATTATACTTACCAGCTCCGACACTGAAGACAGTATCCTGGCCTAGCTGAGGTCCCGGCAGTGTCTCCCTTTATGCTGCTCCTGACACTCCTGTGCTGTCTGGTCTGTGGCAGTCCTCATTGTCTGGTGCTCGGTGTGTGTGGTCCATAGGTTGTGGCTGCGGGTGGATGCTCTGGCTCCTTACTGTACCAAGCTGTCAGTCTGTCCTATGGCCATTTTAGGTGAGCAGGCTGAATACAGTCCCTGCCTTGCTTCACTAAGGTTGCTGGATCCTGGGTACATGTGGAGGGACAGTGTCTCTGTAAAATTGCCTACACTGTAATCCTCGGTCGCATAATTCTTTTGTGGGCCCCACCCCAGCCTCTATTACACAGCTCCTATACCCAGTCCTTGCTGATTCCTGCTATCATCACACCTGTACAAAACAAACATGGAGGCCTCTCTACAACAGATCCTGCAAGCTATCAATGTCTCTGCTCAGGGTTGTCTTAATAGCAGTGTGGGCCCTGGGCAAAGCAATGCACTGAGGCCCCTACCCACCCATTCATTGGAAAAAAATGTAAATGGTCAATAAAATTAAACCCTCCTGCATGCCCATCAGACCTCCCACATATGCAGAGAGACTGTCTGACAGGTCTGAAGCTGGTGGATGAAGTGAAACTGGGAATGAGGTGAGTACTCGTCATCGGGGGGGGGGGGGGGAGGGAGATTAGATCAGAATACAGTGCACCGGCGGCCTGCTTATAAAAATATCACAAATTTACCAACTGGCCGCGGCTGCAGGGGGGCGGGTTGGTGGGCCCCTACAAGCTTCGGGCCCTTGGGCAACTGCCCAACAAGCCCAATGGAAGAGATGGCCCTGCCTCTGCTCAGAGACTTATCAGCAAAGTTGGGGATTTACAAATGAATATTCTTGCTTCCTGCTGTATCCCTTGGCAACCCTGGGAGGAGATTGAGATGTCTGAATCTCCATACTTTAATCCTGCAGTTCACACTCCATTTGAGGATAATCGGTTCATGTATTTCTCCTTCCATATGTCTGTGGTTCCTGCATTAGCCAAGTTCAGATGTTTAACCCTGTGGGGTCTGCCGTGGTTCCAGGACTTGCTGCTGTTATATTTTATGTACTTTGCTGTCGGTTTTCAGGCATGCTGGAATGGGACTGCTCATTACAGTAAATTTTCACAGGGGGCCGAAACTTGGCTGGACTGATCTGCATCAATCTATTATTTTGCCTTACCAGTTGTTATATGTAAGATGTTAGTAAGATATGACCTGCCATAGTATATTTGAAGATTCTTCTGTAATTGCCTAGTACTTTATAGTATTTTTATATATTTATTTATTTATTAACAGTTTCTTATATAGCGCAGCAAATTCCATTGCGCTTTACAATTTGAATCAAGATTAACATTATACTGGGTTGTAAAAGACATACATACATGACATACATAAGGGTAAGAGGGCCCTGCTCGCAAGCTTACAATCTATAGGGAAATAGGTGTTGATACACAAGGAAAGGTGCTACATATTGCAAATTGGTCCAGCCCAATTGCAGATATTCTTGGTGGGCTGTATAATCCAATTACACTGGAAAGTTGGCCTAGGGTTAGGAGGATGATAAATTGAAGAAAGAGAAGATGTTATAGGTGTTTACTATAAGAAGAGAGTTAGATAGGGAGCTATAAAAGGTTAGGTGGGTGGTCCTGGAATCTGATAAGCTTGTCTAAAGAGGTGAGTTTTCAGAGAACGCTTGAATGTTTGGAAACTAGTGGAAAGTCTTATTATGCGTGGGAGGGCATTCCACAGGGTGGGTGCAGACCAAAAAAAGTCCTGTAACCGTGCATGGGAACAAGTAATGCGCATGGATGAGAGACGCAGATCTTGTACAGAACGGAGATGTCGGGTTGGAAGATATTTTGAGATAAGTGAAGAGATGTATGTTGGTGTGGTTTGGTTAATAGCTTTATGTGTTAGTGTAAGTATTTTAAATTGAATACGGTAGAAGACCGGCAGCCAATGGAGGGACTGACAGAGTGGAGTAGCAGACACTGAACGTTTGGTGAGAAAGATCAACCTTGCAGCTGCATTCAAAATGGATTGTAGTGGGGAGAGCCTGTTTTTGGGAAGACCAATAAGGAGACTATTGCAATAGTCATTGCGGGAAATTATGAGTGCGTGTATTAGAATTTTTGCAGTGTCTTGCGTAAGATATGGTCGAATTTTGGCTATGTTTCTTAGATGTATGTAACAGGATTTAGAGACAGATTGAATGTGGGGAACAAAAGACAGTTCAGAGTCAAGGATCACACCTTGGCAGCGAGCTTGTGGTGTGGGGTTGATTGTCGAGTTGTCAACAGTAATAGAGATATCAGGTTGGTAACTGCTATTGGCCGGTGGAAATATAATTAATTCTGTTTTGGATATATTAAGTTTGAGGTGGCGAGATGACATCCAAGATGAAATGGCAGAGAGACATTCAGTGAAACGGACCAGCACAGATGGTGACAAATCTGGGGAGGATAGGTAAATTTGAGTATCGTCCGCATACAGATGATACTGAAAACCAAAAGAGCTAATTAGTTTGCCAAGAGAGGTGGTATATATTGAGAAAAGCAGAGGACCTAATACTAAACCTTGTGGTACTCCAACTGATAGAGGTATCGAAGTGGAGGTAGAATCAGAAAAGCGAACAGTGAAAGAGCAATTAGATAGGTAGGATGAGAATCAAGAAAGGGCTATGTCTTGAAGACCTATGGATTGTAGTGTTTGAATGAGAAGAGAGTGGTCAACAGTGTCAAAGGCAGGTGAGAGATCTAGAAAAATTAGAAGTGAATAATGGCCTTTAGCCTTGGCAGTGACCAGATCATTTACTACCTTAGCCAGTGCTGTCTCAGTGGAGTGTTGGGAACGAAAGCCTGACTGAAGTGGATCCAATAAGTTGTGGGTGTTAAGAAAGTGTGTGAGGCGAGTGTAGGCAAGTCTATCCAGTAGCTTGGAGGGGCAAGGTAGCTGGGAGATAGGACGGTAATTTGAGTGAGAGTTAGGGTCAGAATTTTGTTTTTTCAAAATAGGAGTGATCACTGCATGCAAGAACAGTGATGGAAAGATACCAGTAGAGAAATAGAGATTACAGATTTTAGTTAAGTGTGGAATGAGCACAGGAGACAGAGCTTTACTGATTTCTGAGGGTATAGGATCAAGAGGAGAGGTAGTAGAGTAGGAGGATGAGAAGAGTGTAGCTACTTCATCTTCATTAGTGGGGTCAAATGACGAGAACGTGCCACTGGGTTCAGGTAGGGAATTGAACAAGACCCTGGCTGAGGAAGTGCATACCATTTCATTTCGGACATTATCAATCTTGTTTTTGAAATAGGAAGCAAGATTGTTGCAGAGAGATGGATAGTTGTTCAAAATTAATAGCATTAATATCTCTGTGGGTTTGAGGAGGTTTGGTTGATTTGCTTGGCATTGAGGCTGATGTAATGGAGGAGAGTGTGCAGGTGATAAGGTTATGATCTGAGAGAGGGAAAGGAGAATTAGTGAAATCGGAGACTGAGCATAGTCTGGTAAATACAAGATCAAGGCAGTGACCATCTTGATGAGTAGAGGAGTCAGTCCATTGGGAGAGGCCAAGAGAGGATGTTAAGGAGAGAAGTTTGGAGGCATGAGGGGATTGTGGACTGTCACTGGGGATATTGAAATCACCCATAATAATGGTGGAGATGTCAGAGGATAGGAAGCGAGGGAGCCAGGCAGAAAAATGTTCCAGAAATTGATTGGGTGGTCCAGGTGGACGATATATAGCAGCAATGCGCAGAGAGAAAGGAGTGAAAGTCCTAATAGAATGTACTTCAAATGATGTAAATGTAACGGATGGTACCTGTGGAATAACTGTATATGTAAAAGATTGGGACAGTAGTATTCCTACTCCACCTCCTTTACTATTACCAGGCCTGGAGGTGTGTGTGAAGTGTAGACCACCATGCGAGAGTGCTGCAGGGGAGGCAGTGTCTGTTTGTGTGAGCCATGTTTCTGTTAATGCCAGAAGATTGAGGTTATTAGAAATAAAGAAATCATGGGTGGATGTTAGTTTTTTGCAGACAGAGCGTGCATTCCATAAGGCACATTTCAGTGTTTTGGAGGGTGATGGGAAGCATGTGATGTGTCTGAGGTTTGCTCGATTTATATTCCATTGTGAGTAGGGCACCGGCTAAGAGAAGTAGAAGGAGAGAGATATAAATATAGGTCTGTATTTTGTATGAAAGTTTTTTATGGATACAGGTTGTGGATGTTATGGTCAATTTAGAAAGATAAGTAAATAGCTCATGTGTGTTCACAAGAGGGGAGTAGATTATTGAGGCTGCAATGTGTACAGAGGGGTGAGCTGCTGGTAGAGTAAAGGATGCAATAGCCTTAGAGAACATGCCATGGAGTGAAATAAGAATGAATAATATTTGGTACATGATGGTTTATAATAAAAAGAGAAAAGACGTAGAATACAAATACTTATAGTTTGCATTTAGAAATTACCTGCTTTATAATGTTGTTCAATGTTTGTTCAACTGGTTTTTAACTGTTCATTTTGATACTTTATGCATAGGATACTTCATGCATGGGATGCCCAGCTCTCTAGATCTGACTAGTAAGATATACTTTGGATGATTAACATAGGCTACATCTGAGACATGTCCAGCTGACCTAAGGTGTTAAATTGCCTTGTGTTTGACTATGTAAACAACAGCCCAGTTTGCCATCATAAACTATGCTTCACTAACAACATCACTAAAATAGGAAATGACTATTGCAACAATTTAAGATATCACATACATTTAAATATGTTGAATGAATAAAGTTTAGAGTATGATTGAAGGAGGGTGGAGATCACATACATTTAAATATGTTGAATGAATAAAGGCCCTCATTCAGAGCCAGACGCAAGTGGACGTTCGTACGTTCGGCGTACGTACCGAAATATGTTAATTTAAGCGCTCGCTCGTAATTTCGAACGCAGCTAAACTTCCTCCCCAAAGTCTACCGACCCCTCCTCTAGCTAACGAGTGAGCCAAATAGCGAGCGTACATCCCCATTGTGGCTTGCAGGGAATGCACGCACAAGTACAAACCGGAAGTGGGCCTGTCAGATTCCGATTACCTGCTCGTTTATTCTGCCTACCTCCCTCAATCGTATCATACCAATCAATATATCAATTAGCTTAATTGCTCGTCAATTTATTTATTTCTTTTGACATGCATTAAACTTTACTCTTGTCCGTGTTTGTGTTTACCCGCAGAATACGTACGGCTTAAACATTCGCTTTTATTTGTCAAAATACATGTTTGAGGCAATTATCCATTTGTTTTCTGTGTTTTTACCCACGCATATTTTACTGGGTTAATTTCTTTATTTAAATTAGCTTACGCATGTCACTGCATCAAGCCTATCATAACTCTCAATAGATTTGTGGCCCTGTCGAACACATGACTCATACACTAACCAATAGAATTGGTCCTGTTAATTACCCAAATACATTAGCCAATCAAAATTTTTTTCTGGTCTTTATTAAAATTGTTTTATTAAAAATACACCATTGCCATCATGAGAGCCTCGGCATTCACCAGGCGCGAGCTCCTGGTATTAACCGAGGTGATGGACAGGCAGATCACCAGCCAGCCTCCCCCCATCACCAATCGGGAAAAGCGTTCCGCATATGCGGAGGTACGTGGCCGCCTGCGTTCCTTTGGCACACGCCGCCAGATCTGCCAGCTGGAGCGCAGGTGGTCCGACCTGCAACGGCAGACGCCCCGCTTGCTGGCATGCTTTCGCATGCAGATAGCGGAAAGTAAGTTTATATGACTTTGGTTTTCATGTTTATCTTTGTGGCCCTAACTGCGTGTGCATGTTTTCATGTCTGGCCTATTTATTATTTGTACTCATATCTGCATGTGCATGTTTTCATGTCTGGCCTATTTATTATTTGTACTCATATCTGCATGTGCATGTTTTCATGTATGGCCTATTTATTATTTGTACTCATATCTGCATGTGCATGTTTTCATGTATGGCCTATTTATTATTTGTACTCATATCTGCATGTGCATGTTTTCATGTATGGCCTATTTATTATTTGTACTCATATCTGCATGTGCATGTTTTCATGTATGGCCTATTTATTATTTGTACTCATATCTGCATGTGCATGTTTTCATGTATGGGCTGTTTATTCTTTGTAGTCATATCTGCATATGCATGTTTTCATTTTTTGGGGTTCAACAATTAGCGTTTAACAAGGTGATGTTCTAAACTAACCTCAATTTGTTTTCCATCATTTAGGGGCAGAGCGAAGACTACGGCATCATCGCCGTCAAAGACGGCGCTCTCGGCCCCTCTCCCCAACCCCCAGCCAAACATCCTCTCCCCAAAATACCCTAAATTCCCCCTCCTCCCCAGCCTGCCCAGACCCTGTCGCACATCCCTTTGTGCTACTTCCCCTCCATCCCAATTCCCCCTCCCCTCCAACCACCCCTCTCGTGACTACCCCCTCGCCGGAATCCGTCATCACCCCTCCCACCTCGTTGGGGAATGTGGCCACCTCCGAGGAGGACGAGGGAGTTGGTTCTGGGCCAGCCGTCATTTTGAACGGTATGTTTCCCTTTTATCCTTTTTTGTAGTTTAAAATGTTTTGATCTCATCCTGTGTCTGTGCCTTTTCCTTTATTTGGTTTGTCAAAAGTTTGGGTATATCTCTGTTTGTCTTTACCTTTTACTGCTGATTTCCCCATACACATATCCCACATGGCAAAACAGTCTTTTTTTTTTTTTGGGTGTCCATTTTTGTGTCCTTTGGTTTTTTTGGTTAAATGTGCTTTTGGTCACACTATTGTCATTTTTGGATAGCTCTGTTTTGCTTGTTTTTTCTGGGTGTTTCTTAAATTATGTATTAAGCCCCACACTTTTCTAACCCACAGAGGACCAGAGGCGTTTGGCGGACCTAGCCGGGTGCGTCCAAGTGATGCGGGGCCACGTGATCGGCCTGCTGGTGGTCCTTGACCGTATGGCTGGGATCCTGCGTCCCTAATTTTTTATTTTATACCCAAATTTTTTTTCAAAATAAAAAAGTTAAAGTTAGAGTTCAGTCTCATTCCTTGTCTCCAAATCTTAGATTGTTTACACTTACCTAAGTAGACTCTTGCAGCAAGTATTTGCAACTAATGTCACTAAGATTGTGTGTTGTAGATTTTTAGAAAACTGGCACATGAAACAGCTAACAGTAACAATCGGCTTGGGGTTTTTTTTTGTGTTACATTTTTAAAATTAGTACATTTTACATGTTCCAATTTTGGGGGCAACCTGCTTAGCCCGAGATTCCAAAGCATACTGATTGTACATAATACCTTTTGGTGTTGGTTTTGACCCAGAAAGCATATTTAAATTTTGAGCCAATTGCGACATTACAGGATTAACCCTTAAGCAATTTTAACGTGGGTGAACCTGGTTACACTTGCTTGCTATGTTCAAGAAAATTTGCAAAATTACACTCTCAAAAAATTTATTCAACACATAACTAAAAAACCAAAGTGTTGGCTCACAAACAATACACACAGTGATAACAAAATGTACAACCCATCAAACACCATATGAAAAAAGTAAAGAAAAATCAATAACTGGTTGACGAATGAGCATGCCAACATGATTCCACAAATGTTGCGTTACAATATTGGGTCCAGAATATATATCCAATGTGTCCCAATGAAGGTTTGTTTTGTGTAGCAGGAAGTAGTCATCGTTTCAGTCCCAAAGATTATGAAATCAAACAGAAGATGGGAAATAATTAACAAATTAATTAGATGGTCTCCCAAAATCCTTACCACATTGTGTCAAAGAACTTCTTTTGTGCCAATAATTACCTAAAATATCTGGCCACCACATCATCGCATATGGTCCCCCACATACTGACCTCCGACCAACCTCAGGGGGGCCATCCTCAGGCAAGGCATCCTCTGGCTGCATTGGGACACCACTCCTTATGGCGATGTTGGGAAATATCCCACACAGGACCACAATTTTCGAAACCATATCTAGCAAATACATGAGCTCGCCACCAGAGCGGTGGAGGCATCTGAATCGGCCTTTTAAAAGGCCGATACAGTGCTCAACCACCTGCCTGGTGGCTGTAAGTGCGGAATTAAAATTACTTTGTGGCCCTGGTGTGGGAGCCAAATAAGGAGTGAGCAGCCAGGGCGTGCAAGGGTAGCCACTGTCTCCTGTGAAAAAGAAGTGACAACATCAGGATCACTGTGTATCAAGCTTAACATTGTTATGTACTAAAGGTCTCCACTTACCCAGAAGCCACGCATCACCAGCTTGTAGGTTGTTTAATTTTTGCCATATCCCTGATTGCCGGATGACGAATGAGTCATGTGCACTTCCGGGTAATTTTGCATTCAGGGACAGGATCTGGAGGGAGGCATCACATACCACCATTACATTCAGGGAGTGATAGTGTTTGCGGTTGCGAAATATGGCTTCCAGCCGTGCTGGAGGCTGAAGTGGTATGTGAGTACCATCCACAACCCCTATGATGTGTGGGAAGCCAGCTATTTGGTAAAAATTGGCCTTGGCCACACTAAGGGCACCCATATCCAAAGGCATTTGAATAAAATGATGGAGGTGCTTCAAAAAGGGCCTCCATCACTGCCCTCAGGATCCTGGAAAAGGATGATTGGGAGATTCCCGCAACTATTCCCACCGTTGTTTGAAACGATCCTGAGACACAGAAATGTAACACCGCCATAAATTGCGTAAGTGGTGGTATTGCTGTAGGACTGTCAATTTGCCACTCAAGATCACTCTCTATTAATGAGAGAGTGTCTATGATGATTTGGGGCGGAAGACGGTAGCGTCTTAACACCTCATCATCGGGCATTCCAAAAAGGGTGACATGTGTTCGATATATCTGGGGCCTTGCATGCCTACGATGCCTACGCCTGGGACGAGATTGAGGTTGGTCGGCTTCCGGGAGCATGGCCACAACAATCCGACCAAGATCAACCTGAAATGGCAAGAATTGAATGTAAGGTTTTTTTACTCCAAAAAAATTGAAAATTAACTTATCTTTACGATACAATCCAATGATGCTTACATGCCGGGGTATTGTCATGATTTTCCAAGCCTAAAATTAAAAACAAACAAACAATGCAAAAATTTTGGGTGGCCATTTAGGAATCTAAATTGGGTACAATACAAAAAATAAAAGCGGATAAACACACATTTCGGCAAAGAGCAAAACGACAGTGCGCAGACTACCACAATTTGGGCCCGGTAAATCACAACCAATTTAACTACAGAAAATAACCAGATAAAATTGCGCTAATTAGTTCGCAATTACAATACAGAAAATAACCAGATAAAAATGCGCTAATTAGTTCGCAATTACAATACAGAAAATAACCAGATAAAAATGCGCTAATTAGTTCATACATTTAGGAATCACAAAACCAAAGGTTAAAACTGTAAGGTCAAACAAAGTTGCGTAAAACAAAATATGAACATTTAATAAACAAGTGAAAAAACAAACTTACCAATAGAGGATATATAAGTCACCGGATAAAAAGGTCGTTGGGGCAGAGCCAAAAGAAACCTACCAAAGGAGATTTGGAAAAAAATAGGATACACAAAGTGAACAAAAGGAAGACGGCAAAAAACTTACCAAAAAATTACACGACAAATAAAACAACCACACCAAAAAAAGCGAACGGAAAGAAAAACTTCAAAAAGACACACAGAAAAAAACGCCAAACACCGCCAAATACAATTCCCGCCAACAATCCACTCCGACCAACGTAACCTCCAACAACCAACACCCGCCACCTTGACTCGAGACGCCCAAAGCCATAAATAGTGTTTATTTTCCCGCACAAATTAAGGAGGGATCATAGGAATGCACAATCAATGATGCGGACGAAAAATAAGGATGCATGTATAAATACGTCACGACCCAAAAAAAACGTTCTGGTGTATTTCTTGTTTGGAGGTAAGAAATGGCTACAGACCAGGGAAACAATGGCCAAGAGTCGGCCGGTAAGTTTTTCAGACATTTCCAAACAAGGATTATTTTGAAACATAATATAGTGAAAGTTTGCAAGCTTAAATTTCACAACGTTTAAACAAATAGGTGAGGAGGATGACATGGAAGAGGCTGCTGGGCCCAGTATTCCGGGCAAAGCAGGGAAAAAGAAAAGGCAGCCACAATTCACAAGAAAGGAGATGGAGGTTTTGGTTCAGAAGTGTGTGGACATCCTGCCACAGGCAGACAGGAATATGGGTGCAAGCCAGAAGTGGAGAATGTAGGAGGAGATAGCCAGTGCTGTCAATAGGGTGGGTGATTATGTCCGTCTAGCCCGGGATGTCAAACGGCGGTAAGTAAAAACTTGACCCCCCTAAAACCAAAAAAAACTAAAAATGCAGGAATAATGGTTACTTTTTCACCCACAGATGGCAAGACTTCAAATATCGCCTGAAACAAAAAATGGCGGACAGGGCTAGGCATGCAAGGGGGACAGGTGGGGGTCGTACCCCTGTGTCATTGGAGTTGAATGATTTGGAAGAGCTGGCACAGGGGTGTGTGCAGGCTGTGGAGGTGTTTGGCGTGTCCAACATGGATACGGACATGCCAGACTTTGCGGCTCCTCATGTTGTCCCAGGTAAATATTGTGATGTAACCAACTCTGAAATGTTATTGTGCCAATATGTAGATTCTAATGTGACTCTTTTCTCATTTTTCTCACAGAGACACAGGCGGATGAGTCTGCTCCAGAGGGGAGCCTTGGCCGCCGAATTTCTGCTGGCTCTGCAGGGGAGGAACCAGTACATCCGGCTGAGGACCCTGCAGAAGCCAGTCCAGGGCAATCCCCCTCGCAGGCAGTGGCACTCCTCACAGAACTCAATTTTAAATTGGATTTCCATACGGAGATTCTGCAGAGGATGGACGCCATTCTGCTATGGGTGTCTGAGGCCCTGGAGCAAAATGCTGCGGCCAACGTGACCATTGGTCAGGCCCTGGCGGAAAATACCAGGGCCAACATCCGCATCGCCAATGCCCTGGAGCAGCTCGTTCGCCAGCACATGGTGGAGCCGACCTCCCTTCCTGCCGGAACATCAGGATCCTCCACCTCTGGCACAACATCTGCCAATCCTCCAAATGTGCCTAGCCCTGTGCCTAGTCCAGAGGCCACAACAGCTGCCTCTGGACAGGCCAGCCCAATGACATCCCGGACCCGGTCTGGCGCCCACCCTTCCCCAGCCAAACGGGAGAAAAAACGTTGACAGCACTGGCTACTTTTCCCACACTCCTTCTGTGCTTGCCCCATATTCCTTTCTGGCCAAAACTTCCCTCTCCTTTCTTGTGAATTGTTTTTAATTTTTTGTTTTAAGTTTCCATACCTTTTATGTTTGGCCAAATTATAATTTTTTTTTAATAACACTGCCCAAAAAGTTTGGGCCAAAAATGGGCCGGAAAATGTTTTTATTTTCAAATAAATTTTTTACAAATGTTCTACATTGTATTCTGGCATTATTTTAAAAATGGTTTAGAGTTAATCCTGGCCCACAAGGCAAAAACGACCTCCCAAAAAAAATAAAAAATGTTTTAAAAAAAAGGGCTCTTTAAGGAACACTTTAAAAATTACATAAGGATGCAAATTCTGACCAAAGCAAAATGGTAAAATACACACAAACATGATGACATTATTGTTACAATAGCACAAAAACAAATTTAAAAAAAAAAAAAACATACCTCCAAATGTACGCTAATTGATTGTGTAATCCTGAAATTAGCAGCTATGATTTCCACCTGCGTACGGTTTTGTGCTAACCAAAAAAACTCGTTTCAAAACACATTACAAGCTGGTTTTCAATTCAAAATTGATTGTTTTTCTGACAAGCCGTGATTAATCGGTGAAACATCGTGGAGGCCCGGGACGGAGGACAAGGCCATCGCCATTGTGGTCGAGTAATCCAGACCCCAAGCTGTGCGAGCAGTTTGAACGGAAAGAGGATCATCCAGTGACGTATGACTTGGTACGAACACATTTGACGTTCGCATCAGATAATGTATGTACGCCCCAAAAACGCCTCGCCACGCCTGCGTTTTTCCATCTCCACCCCCGTCAACGCCCAAAAACGGCCTGTTCTGTCAATCACATTTGACATGTCACTTCCTGTTCGCAATTTGAAGAACGAGACAAAAAAAGCTCGCAATATGCCGTACGCACATGCGCAGTGTTACAACGACGCATGCGCGGTTTCTCAACATCGGAACGCAATGAGCGTACTGCTGTTAACGAGTAGGTCTGAATGAGGGCCAAAGTTCAGAGTATGATTGAAGGAGGGTGGAGATCACATACATTTAAATATGTAGAATGAATAAAGTTCAGAGTATGATTGCAGGAGGGTGGAGATCACATACATTTAAATATGTTGAATGAATAAAGTTCAGAGTATAATTGCAGGAGGGTGGAGATCAGATACCTGAGAGATGAGAAAAGAAGATGGTTAGATCCAGATAAATGTAATTTGGTTTTTAACTGTTCATTTTGATACTTTATGCATAGGATACTTCATGCATGGAATGCCCAGCTCTCTAGATCCTTTTTATCACATATTTGTATGTCATTTAATATAATTTGTGATTATTATATTTTATTTGGTTTATATGTTTGTTATATGAGACTCTTGCTGTATCTAGATATTCTGTTTTATATATATTTTTCTGTGGCTATTTCTAAGCTTCTGTCTATTTTATGGGATTACCCTGCTTACCTGGTAAAAGTAGTCTCTCTGTTAGAGCACCTTAGATATACGTAATCTGTTTGCTTTTTAGCCTATTATATTTCAGTATTTCTGTATATATTTCTAGTCATTTTATGGAAATGTGGGAAAGTAGTTTATGAGAGGAGCCGACTGCCTGCTTCATCCTGGATATGGCCATTTTTGTGTTTTTGCCCCAGTTAGTTATCCGAATATCTTTCATTTCAATCAGGGGAAGGGAGCGGGTGGACTATTAGTAGTAGATTAGTTTAGTTAGGGGGGAGGGAAATGTGGGATCCAGGTATACCTGAGTTGGGGATAGGCTATACAGCGTGGGGGGTTATAGGGCAGGTTTGCTTTGGGTGTATTTTGTAATTGTTTAGTTATTATTTTTGCGGGTGTGGTCAGTCTTATGGTGGGATATTTTTTATGCACCTCTTATGCTTATTGTTCTCGGTCTCTAGCTCATACTTCAGGAGTCCGAATGGCGCCTTCGGGTACTCGTATGTATGTATATACTAAATAATATGACTATACCTTATACTTTGTTTTGTCTGTATGTTTGTGCCACAAAATTTACTTTTCATACTTGCCACACTTGCTTTTATTATTATTATTTTTTATTGGGTGTATTTTCAAAACTTTAAATAAAAAATACTTGATTTTAAAAAAAAGCCCAGTGCTGGGGCTAGGGGTAGAACAGTATGTGTATGTGAAAAAAACAAACAAACACATGGTTTAAAATATGAATGTATTATAGAATGTGTGTGTAGCACTGAGCCAGGAGAGCAGTCCTGAGCTGCAGTGCTGCAGTCTATGAAAGCCTGTTGCAGGGCACAGGCTCTTAGTGTCAGGTTTTGATTATTTTTGAACCCGGGGAGGATGCAGGAGAAGAAACTGGAACGGGTTTGCAGTATTGAAATGCAGCAGGTTTAATAGGAGTATTATTATAATTCAATAATTCATGAAATGGTGATAGATATATAAAGTGGCAGAAATAAACAAGTCCAAGTGATGTGTGGCTGAAAACAAATGTGTGTCAGTAAAACAAAGTCCAATTAATGAGGCTAGGAACAAGTGTCAGGCAGAAAAAACAAAGGTCCTGAAGGCCTAATTCAGACCCGCTCGCGAGCGCTGAGCGCTCGCAAGCGGGTCGATGGTGCCCTAATGCACATGCGCGAGACCCGCATAACGTCAGCCAAGCTGTTGCTATGGGTCTTGCACCAACGGGGGCGTGCTGTCGCTGGTGAGTGACAGCACGCCCCCTTTGGTGGGCGTGCCATGGGCGTTGCTACCATCTGGGTCCGGCCCCACTGACATCAGTGATGTCAGTGGGGGTGCTTTTGGCTCTCCTGGGCTTGCGGCAGCGAGACCCTACCGCAGGGTCTCGTCGCAAGCTCGATGGTCGCGATGGTCTTGACCATCACAACCATCTTTTTGGCCGCTCGCATAAGCTGTGGGTGGTCACCCACAGCTATGCGAGTGGCCACGAGGCAGCTCCATTTTTAGGTAGGAGGGCCCTGATTCAGAGTTGGGAATAGAGAGAGAGATAGCACTTAACTGTGAACCTGGACAAACCATATTGCAATGCAAGGGGTGTAAATACATAAAAACAAAATTGCATGTAGGGTAAATACTGACTGCTTTTACATGTAGCCCACAAATACTGCACAGCTTTATTGTTACTCTACAATTTTGATGTCAGTTTGGACACCTCCCTCCCAAATCTAAATCTCTCTGCACATTTTAAATCTGCCCCACCTACAGTGCAGCATGGTTTCACCAACATGATCAGTTGAGAGAGATATCTCCCTCTATTCCCAAGTCTGAATCAGGCCCAAAGTCCAATGGAGGTGTGACTGAGGAACAGAGGTCTGAAGTACTGGAGTGGGTTCTGAGTCTGGAGAGCTGGAGGGTTCACAAACCATGGGGTGAGTAACTGGGTATAGCAGGGTAGATGCGGGTATCCAGGTGTCCTGGAGACAGAGCAGGAAACGGAGCACTGCTGGGACTGCAAATATCACACCGAGCTAAGGAGCACAGAGAACTCTCACACAGCTTGCGCTGTGTATACGTTGCACTGGCAACTAGAGGGCGTGCTGAACACCCTTAAGTATTATGGGAAAGAGCATGATAGGCTGCTGATAGTGCACACAAGATGCTCTGACCTGATTTGCCCATTCAGGTCACATGCCCAAAACCAAGATGCCGATACCCAGCAATTTCCAGTGCGGTAGCACTGCAGTCTCGCCTGTCTCCTCATGGCCTGTATCCTTCGGACATCCACACACACCTCGCGCCAACCTCCAGACACCAGCACCCCCACCGGTAGGACCGCAAAAAAAGCACCTGCACAGGCAGATACGGTGACTGGCCAGGTACAACTCTGGTCATGACACTGAGTATATATTTTTATAGTGTGTATTCTTAAAAAAATTATAGGAAAAAAATTGCACTTACCTTTCCATGGAGGTCCAGGAGGACCCTGAGCTTTCTGGGCTGCTAGATCCCCCAGTACCCCGTTTAGGTAAACTAAATGCCTTCCTCTGCAGCTTTACACCTGAAAGTGGCATGAGAAGGTAAAGGGAAGGATGTATAACCCAGCCAGCAAAGTGGTTTCAAGGAGCTCCAAAGAGCTTCCTCTTCATAGCCAGGAAACCCTGCCTGGGGACCTTGGTTGCCATCTCTGGAGCATGGATTCAGGCTGGAGATGGCAGGCTTGGTCCCTTAGCAGATTCCTGGAAGTACATTTTGGGGGACCTTTTACCTCATCCTATACTTTACACCACCTGGGCGGTGACTAGCACTGTGGGTGGGCTCAGACACAGAGGAGTGACCACTCCACACTGTCTATAGGGGACAATGTTAAAGGTGAGCATGTCTTAACTTGACTTGGTAAAAACCACAGGGCGGAATTACCCCCTGTGGTAACGTGTATTGGAGTAAGATAAAAGATGAGCCTGCATGCTCTAAAAGTGTGTATCTTTTTAGCACACCAAAAAGGAATGAACTGCTGTAACATCTTGATGCCCCCAAGTTGAAGAGTCTTTTTAAGACTTTTTGAGCAATAAACATCTTACCTTTAAGATGACTGAATCTGTATCCTGCGACAACAGGATTGTGCCAAAAGCTATTCCATTCTCTGTCTGTTCTGGATTGAGCCTAGTGTCTCCAAGCTCAAGCCCTCTGCCAGATACCATGCAGGGCCTGGTCTGTGTTGAGGGACCAATCAGGAGGTGTGCCCATAGCTTGTCTATGCATCTGTAGCTGAGGCAATTCCAAGTACAGACGAAGCCTTTGAGAAGTGGTTTCTGATGCCAGTGTAGGAGCCTGGGTGGAAATAAGCAGTTCCAAGTGCTGGTGATTTAGCTTGGTGGTGGCAGCAAAGTTATACTCCCGTGGCACAGGCAGTTACTGTTGAGAAGGAAGATCCAGTGGGATCCAATGGAATTGCATAGCTGCTTGTGTGCGGCTGTGCAATTCCATCCATCTCTGAACCAGGCCCTTGGAGTCTAAGCAGGGGACAGGGATACTGACAGTATCATCTGAGGCAGCAGTCTTGGGAGAGAGGGGTGAGCAACTGTAAACAGTAGGGATGGCCATCGATGGTCACCATAATTGGTACCATTGTTGGTTAACCTCGATTATATGAAACCATTGTTGGTCATCCCTGCTCTATTACTCACAGGGTAATCAGAGGTGGTGCGGGGCGAGGCTTCATGGGTCACAGGGGCAGAGCTAGGTTTCATGTCCAGGAGCCCAGGAACAAAAACCATTGCGGTCTCTGTGCCATTGATGGTGGAGAAAAATTGAATCTCTGCTATCAAGGGTAAAACCATCAGGCATTGGTGGTTAACCATTGAAGGGTGCTAACCATCAATGGTCAATGGCTGTCCCTAGTATGAGGATGAGGTCTATCCAGGAGCCAGCATATAAGAAAAGAGGAACTTACAGAGGTAGGGCACTATGGAGTTGAGTTACTGTATCAAGCAGTGAAAAGAGTCGAGAGGAGGGCCACATTGTGAGAAGTTTCTCATAGCAACCAATTAGCTTTGAAGTAGCATCTATTAAGTACATTCTATAAAATTATAGGTAGAAGCTGGTTGGTTACTATGTGTAACCTCTCCAGAGGTCCACTTCTCCACTCTTTTCACTAATTGATTTATCAAGCCCTATATTATCTGTCTGTCTATATGTATGTATGTATGTACTGTATATATGTATGTATGTGTTTGACTATGTATGTTTGTGACTGTGAATAGTCCAGTGCTCAAAGTGTGCCGGTATGCAATGGTATGGCATACCGGCACTGCAAGCAATAAACTTTTTATTCAAATTTATAGGGCAGACAAGCGGGAAAGCTACATGTCTACACCCTTTAGGACAGCAGCCCCTAAAGCCAGCCGCAGTGTGTGTTTTTGCGGCTGGCTCAGTGAAAAGGGGTGGACTGTGTCAGTGTGCTGCTGCCCCCTAATCGCCCTACTATGTGTGCTGTAAGCCGTCCCCCGCCAGGAACGTCTATGAAGTCCTCCTCCCAAGCCAGTGTTGTTGTGGCTGCTGGCTAGTGGTTTGTGTTTGTACCTCAAAACCCCCCGACTGCCTGCCTGTGTGTCCCACCTCTTATGTGTGCCTCCCCACCCCTGTGTTTCCCACCTCCTCTGTGTACCCCACCTCTTCTGTGTGCCTCCCCACCCCTGTGTATCCCACCTCCTCTGTGTTCCCAACCTCCCCTGTGTACCTCCCCACCACTGTGTACCCCACCTCCTCTGTGTGGCTCCCCACCCCTGTGTGCCTCCCCACCATTGTGTGCCTCTCAACATTTTCCTATTGGTCCAATGTGTGTATGTTTTTTTTTTTTCCTGTAGCCTATGTATTTCTTTATCTTCCTATTGGTGCTTTTGGGGGCAATTCAATTTAGCCCGATATTGAATAGCGCCAGGAAGAGGTTTCTGGAGCTATTCAATTGACCGCGCTGTTAAGATGGGTACACAAATGATTTTTTGAATGATTTGGGCAATTCTGATGGATCAGAATGACAAAGGGCCTGATTCAGACCCACTCGCGAGCGGCTGTACGCTCGCAAGTGGGTCGATGGTCTGCACTGAGCATGCGCACGACGGAGGGAGCTCCGTCGTGCGCATGCGCCAGACACGACGAGCGAAGGACTTTCCTTCGCTCGTTGTGTCTGATCAAAGGGGGCGTGCTGTCAATGTTGATTGACAGCACGCCCCCTTTGGTGGGCGTGCCGGGGGCGTGCCTCCCTGACGGGGGCGTTCCCACGGGAACGCCTCCCGTCAGAAGCCGGCCCACTGACATCACTAGTGATGTCAGTGGGAGTGATTTTGGCTCTGATAGAGCCAAAATCACTCCGGAGCTTGCGGTTGAAAACCTCAACCGCAGGCTCCGGCTCGCAATTTCGATGGTCGCGATGGTCACGACCATCGCGGCCATCAAAATGCACGCTCGTATAGCCTGTGGGTGGTGACCCACAGCTATACGAGCGTCCAGGAGGACGCTCCATGAAAAAGGAGCCCGGCCCTCATGCAGAGCGTGCGCTCTGCTCAGAGCGTACGGCTCTGAATGAGGGCCAAAATCGTCTAATGTGTACCCACTATGTTGGCCATTGCGTTCTCCTGTTTAGTCGTCAGCCGCATCATCAGGTCATCTCTGCATGCAGCTTAACCTGATGATGCAGCTGACAACCCCATGCAGCAGGATATGGCAGGGGCCAATATATCGGGTGGTCGGGCACTGGAACGTTTAACGTGTTCTGGCCGCCCAATATGTCGCATCATTGGGTATGCACATCGTCTAATGTGTACCCAGCTTTAGTCCTACTAAAGGATTTATGCTTGCACCCTCCTGAGGGTGCGAGTAGAGATCTAACTAAAGTGACATCCGTGATACTGTTTTTCAGTTTAGCGAGGCGCTGACAGCATTGCAAAAGGTAATTTAGTTGGAAAATGCTGGTTAGCATGCCTAAACACCTGGCTTAGGGCACACTAACAAGCATCTGCTGACTAAGGCCCTGATTCAGACCCGCTCACTGCCGTAGGCAGCTCGCAGGGTCTGTGGGCGTTATTTTTTTGTGTGTGTGTCCAGGCCTGGAGACCGTTGCGATTATTGCGACCATCGGGCTTATGAAGAGACCCTGAGGTAGGGTCTCAGCTGCTGCAAGCCCGAGTGGACTCCCTGCTCTTATAGAGCAGGAAGTCCACTACTGACATCAGTAGTGATGTCAGTAGGTTCTCCCACAAACGCCCAGTGTTCCTAAGGGAACACCAGCGTTTGTGTAGCCACCCCACCCACCTACCTACAAAACGGGGCGAGCTGTCACTCACCATCGACAGCCGCCCCGTCTTGTAGAGAGCATGCGCAGTGGCCAAACATTGAGCTGCTTGCGAGCGCTGTGCACTCGCAAGCGGCTTGGAATCAGGCCCTAAGTGCCAGAGACTGGGGAAACAATCAAATGTCTCCAGAAACTCAAAACCTATGGGGGAAATTAAATTCCTCTGGGTGATGTTTAAAGTAATGGGAGCCCAACGGATCAATACTATTTATTCGGGAATCCATTACTTTTGAAGCACCCAACAGCACTGGGTTTAGCTGCGGATAGTGGCTAAACCTGTCTAAACTTATGGTATCAAACCACAGACTTTTCTCCATTTTTCTTGCCCCTTCATGAAGCTGCGAAAAGCAATGTGTCACCCACAGTAATGCGTGCCCAAAGGAGCAGCATTTGAATTGATCCATTGGGTGCCTATTGGCATAGGCACCACCCAGAACAATTGAATTCCCCTGTATGAGTTTGTTTGTTTTTTCCCGGTGCCAATGTGTGTGTTTTTTTTTTTTTTTTGTCATGCAAAACTTATGTGATTTATTTATTTTCTGTGGCAAGTCCCTCAGAGTAATTTTCCCTATGGGTAACAATGTGTTTTTTTTTTCATGTAAAATTGTGATTTAGTTATTTTCTGTGGTGTGGGCATCTGAGTTTATTTTCTTTATGGGTGCCAATGTGTGTTTTTTTTTTTCATGCAAAGCTTATGTGACTTATTTACTTTCTCCTGCGAGGCCAATGTGTTTGGTTTTTCCAATGTGTTTTTTTTTCATGTAAAGCTTATGTGATTTAGAAATTTTCTGTGTGGTCTATGTGTTCGGTTTCTCTATGGGTGCCACTGTGTGTGTGTGTGTTTCTTCCATGCAACTCTTATCTGATTTAAATATTTTGTGCAGGGAGCCTATGTGTTTGTTTTTTCCTTATGGGTGCCAATGTGTGTGCGTGTGTATGTGTGTGTGTTTTTTTAATTTCATGTAAAGTTTATGTGATTTATATATTTACTATGGGTGCCATGATTAAATATTTACTAAGGGTGCCAATGTGTGTGCGTGTGTATGTGTGTGTGTTTTTTTTTTATTTAATGTAAAGTTTAGGTGATTTATATATTTACTATGGGATGTTTCTTTATTCCCCTATTGGGTGGGGCCCTATGGATTTTTTTTTTCTTAGTGCCAATGTGTGTGTGTTTTATATGCGAAACCTATGTGGCTTAAGTATTAGGTTTGTGATCTGTAGCTGCTTCAATTTATGCGGGTCTTCCCGTATTTTTTAAATGTCAATTATTTTAAAGGTAAAACCAAGGTAGTTTTGCTTTTAAAAGATCACTACCGATTACATAAGCCCTTACGTCTATTTTCTGTTCCAGGCATGCTGCAGTGAGTCAGGTAATGAGTATGACGCGTATGCACTATCTATGGGCCTGATTCAGAGCCGCTCGTTAGCGGCAGTACGCTCGTTCACCGAACGAGCGAGAAAATGTAAATTCCAGCACTCGCTCGAAAGTTCGCTCGTAGCTATTCTTCCGCCCTAACGTCTCCCAACCTCTCCTCTAGCTAACGAGCGAGCAAAATTGCGACCGTCCATCTCCCAATTTGGTTGCAGGGAATGCTCCCACAAGTACAAACCGGAAGTGGGCCTGTCAGATTTCGATTACCTGCTCGTTCATTCTGCATACCTACTTTAATCGTTTCATGCCACTCAATATATTAATTAGCTTAATTGTTCTTCACCTGTTTGCAATCCGTTTTTTTTTTTCATTTTCAATAAACTTTAATCTTGTCCGTGTGTCATTTTTCCCGCAGAATACGTACGGTTTCAACAATGTGTAACTTTCTAAAAAATACATGTTTGAACCAATGATCCTCTTGTTTTCCTGTGTTTGTGCTAGGCAGATTTTACTTTTTACATTTCTTTATTTAAATTACCTTATGAATGTCACAGCATCAAGCCTATCATAACTCACATTATATTTTTTAGCCTGGAGGACACATGACTCATACACTAACCAATAGAATGGTTCCTGTTAATTTACCAACTACATTAGCCAATCAAATTTTTTCTCTGGCCTTTATTAAAACTGTTTTTTAAAAAACCAACCATTGCCATCATGAGAGCCTCCGCGTTTACCAGGCGGGAGCTTTTGGTACTAACGGAGGTAATGGACCGGCGGATCACCAGCCAGCCTCCCCCCATCAGCAACCGCCAGAAGCGATCCGCCTATGCGGAGGTTCGCCGCCGCCTGCGCTCCTTTGGCAGGTGGTCGGATCTGCGCCGCCGCACGACACGCTTGCTGGCCTGTTTTAGACAGCAGATAGCTGAAAGTAAGTATTTGTTTGTTTGTTTTCCTTGATTTTTTGCGGCCCTATCTGCGTGTGCATGTTTTCATTCTCGCCCTGTTGTGATATTTTGGAAAGGCCTGCGTGTGCATGTTTTCATTCTCGCCCTGTTGTAATTTTCTTGAAAGGCCTGCGTGTGCATGTTTTCATTCTCGCCCTGTTGTGATATTTTGGAAAGGCCTGCGTGTGCATGTTTTCATTCTCGCCCTGTTGTAATTTTCTTAAAAGGCCTGCGTGTGCATGTTTTCATTCTCGCCCTGTTGTAATTTTCTGGAAAGGCCTGCGTGTGCATGTTTTACATTTTTAAAATGTTCTAACATTTGTGTAGTTGTTAATTTTTTGGCCCAAACCCCCTACCCCAAAATAAATTACAAACAGTTTCCGCTACTCATTTAGGGGCTGAACGCAGAATCTGCCATCGCCGCAGGCACAGACGCCGGGCTCGGGCCCTCAGTCCAACGCCCAGCACAGCAGACACTCCGCAATTTGCTCCCAATTCCCCCTCCACCCCTGACCGGCCACTTCCTGAGGCACCTCCCTCTGGAATTTGGAGCCCCCCCACAAATTCCCGACTCCACTCCCCCCCCTTCTCTTTTCTTCACCCTCCCCTCCCCCCCCGGCGCTTTTCCTCGCCATCAACCTGCTCACAGATCTCCCCTCCATGGAGCCCACGTCACTGTTCCACCTCCGAGGAAGAGGAGGATGTTGGGCCTACAAACCCCCAAATCCCGATGACTGGTAGGTTTCCCTGTTCTAAATTTAACCATTTGTCGTGTTGACCTTTTTATTTTGATAGACAATGTATTGTTTTTTTAGCCATGATACATATCACACATGTCCAAACACTCATACTTGTGTAGTTATTGTTTACCCTAACAAGGCTACTTCTTATTGTTTATGGTTGCCTTTTTGTGTGTTCATTTGTAATTTAGTATTTCTGCCATCTTTGCATTTTCCATTACTTTGTTTTTTTCAGCACAACTGGATCTTTGTTTACACTTTTTATTTGGGCGGAATTGGTTTTTTCACTTCTAATGTAAGGTTTTTGCTTTTTTCTCTTTGTTTTTACCAACAGAGGACCAGAGGCGGATGCATTGTATCCAGGAAGGATTGGCCGCCTTGCGTGGCCACATGATTGCCATGTTAGTGGTCGTTGACCACATGGCGGCGGCCCTTCGCTGCTAATTTTTTGTTTTCCATTTTTTGGGGGGCAAAATTCTTGTTTGTAAAATAAAATTTCGTTGTATTTTAACGAGTCTCATTCATTGTCTGAAACAATTACATTGTTTAGCCTTCCATAAGTCCACTATTTGATTATGTTCTTTAAAGTAAGGTAAATTAGATTGTACAAAGCGCTAGGAAGTATGTAAGCTGCCACATTAAATACCTCAACATACCAATTGGTTATTACCAAATCAAACTTTTTCTTGTTTTTCTTTGGGTGGGTAATGTTTGTTTAACATAAAAACAGCTTAGGCCTAGTTTTTTAAACCTACTGATTCAACAAAATACCTTTGAGGTTTTGGATAAGTCAAAAAACAGGTTCAAACACGGAAACATTTCAGACATTACAGGATTAGGCATTACGAAAGTTGGCCTTTTTTGTGCCAGGTTACACGTGACAAGAATTTAGTGAAAAACAGTCTTTTTAATGGTAAACAAAAAAATAATACACACCAAACACATACAGAAAGTGAATTGTGTCAAGCAATTCACACAGTGAAAGACAATCCCCAAAAACCCCAACACCAAAATCCCCCCCAAAAAACAACAATCAAGAACTGATGAAATAAGTAGCAGGACAACATAAAGCCACAAATGAGGCGATTAAATAATTGTTTCCTAAGTAAGATCCAATGTGGCCACATGTACACAATTTAGTGGAGCAGGTAGTAGGCATCGTTTTGTCGAGGTGTGTAAAGGAAGACAAGAAAAGTTAAAATTATAAAATTAATTTCAAAAAGGAACATTACAATGGTACATGTCGACATTGTGTCAATTAAGTTGATGTTTGTCAATAATTACCTGAAAAAACGGGCAACCACATCATTGCGTATGGCCCCCCCACATACTGACCTCCGACCAACCTCGGGGGGCCATCCTCAGGTAAGGCATCCTCGGGCTGCATTGGGACACCACTCCTTATGGCGATGTTGTGAAAGATCCCACACAGGACCACAATTTTCAAAACCATAGCCGGCAAATACATAAGTTCGCCACCAGAGCAATGGAGGCATCTGAATCGCCCTTTTAAAAGGCCGATACAGTGCTCCACCACCTGCCTGGTGGCTGTAAGTGTGGAATTATACTCACTTTGTGGCCCTGGTGTGGGAGCCAAATAAGGAGTGAGCAGCCAGGGCGTGCAAGGGTAGCCACTGTCTCCTGTGAAAAAACAAAACCAACAATCAGGATCACTGTGTATCAAGCTTTGCATTGGTTACAACTAAAGGTCTCCACTTACCCAGAAGCCATGCATCACCAGCTTGTAGGTTGTTTAATTTATGCCAAATCCCTGACTGCCGGATGACGAATGAGTCATGTGCACTCCCGGGTAATTTTGCATTCAGGGACAGGATCTGGAGGGAGGCATCACATACCACCATTACATTCAGTGAGTGATAGTGCTTTCAGTTCCTAAAAATGGTCTCCAGCCGTGCTGGAGGCTGAAGTGGTATGTGAGTACCATCCACAACCCCTATGATGTGTGGGAAGCCAGCTATTTGGTAAAAATTGGCCTTCACCACACTAAGGGAACCCATATCCAATGGCATGTTAATAAAATGATGGAGGTGCTTGAAAAGGGCCTCCATCACTGCCCTCAGGATCCTTGAAAATGAGGATTGGGAGATTCCGGCCACTATTCCCACCATGGTTTGAAAGGATCCTGAGGCACAGAAATGTATGGTGGTATTGCTGTAGGACTGTCAATTTGCTGCTCAAGATCACTCTCTATTAATGAGAGTGTGTCTATGATGATTTGTGTAGGAAGACGGTATCATCGTAAAACCTCATCATCGGGCATTCCAAAAAGGGTGACACGTGTTCTAAATATCTTGGGCCTTGCACGCCTACGATGCCTACGCCTGGGACGAGATTGAGGTTGGTCGGGTTCCGGAAGCATGGCCAAAACAATACGACCAACATCAACCTGAAATGGGAAGCCAGGTAGTTAAAGTTTTTTGAAAATGTAAAGCCAAAAATATACTTATCTTAGGCGAAAAATCCAAAGATGCTTAAATGCTGGGGTATTGTCATGAGTGCACCAACCTACATTTCCAAAATTGAAATTCAGGTTAGATTTTTTGTGGGCCATATTTTATTCTTTTCAAAAACAAAAAATGCGTTAAAAGATAGGGGGGAGCACACATTATTTCAAAAATGCACCCTACATTGAGAAGACAAACAAGAATGGTTAAATTTATACACAAACAAACATCAGTGCGCTAAATAGTTCGCATTTTGACATGGAGAATAAGGAAACATTAGTGCGCTAAATAGTTTGCATTTTGACATGGAGAATAAAGAAACATTAGTGCGCTAAATAGTTCGCATTTTGACATGGAGAATAAGGAAACATTAGTGCGCTAAATAGTTCGCATTTTGACATGGAGAATAAGGAAACATTAGTACGCTAAATAGTTCGCATTTTGACATGGAGAATAAGGAAATATTAGTGCGCTAAATAGTTTGCATTTTGACATTGAAAAACCAAGGAAATATATTTGCCAAAAACTTACGCTATATTTAGTGTTAATACATGATAGCAAAAAATATAAATAAGACATTAATGTTCAAAATATATGCAAAGACCAACACATCAAATTCTTCAAATAATGAAAAAATACAAACTTACCAAAAGTCGAACAATAAGTCACAGTCCAAAAACTTCTATGGGGCCAAGCCAAAATAACTGAAAAAAACAAAATTAAATATAAAAATGAAGAAATTTGGTTTGTAGATCCCTTATTTTTAAAAGGACTTGAAAAAAATACTTACTCCAAAAAAAAACAACAAACAAAATATCCGCAAGTAAAAAAAACGAACGGAAAATAGCCAAAAAAAACTATCAGCAACTCCACCTCCAAAAAACCGCCTCACAACCACTAATCCCGCCAACAATCCACTACTACACACGATACCTCCAACAATCAACACCCGCCACCTCGACTCGAGTCGCCCATAGCCATAAATAATCTTTATTTTCCTGCTCAAATTAAGGAAGGATCATAGGAGCGCACAATCAATGATGCGTACCAAAAATAAGGACGCATGTATAAATACGTCACGGAAAATCCAAAACGGTCTGGTGTAGTTCAAGTTGTTTGGATCAAAATGGCTACAGACCAGCAAAACGATGGCCAAGAGGCGCCCGGTAAGTACTTGTCTCTTTCTGATTAAAGGATTAATTAGAACCAGAATTTAGAGACAGTTGGACATGTAAATGAAAAAAATGTTTTTTAAAAAAGGTGTGGAGGATGCCATGGAAGAGGCTGCTGGGCTGAGTAGACCAACCAAAGAAACCAAAAAAAAAAGGCAGCCACAATTCACAAGAAAGGAGATGGAGGTTTTGGTACAAATGTGTGTTGACACCCTGCCACAGGCAGATCGGAATATGGGTTCAAGCCAGAAGTGGAAAATGTGGGAGGAGATAGCCAGTGCTGTCAATAGGGTGGGTGAGTTTGAACGTCTAGCCCGGGATGTCAAACACCGGTACGTAAAAACTAAATTTTTAATATAAGTGGTTACAGGCCCAAATACTGCAGGAATAATGCATTTTTTATCACCCACAGATGGACCGATTATAAATATCGGCTGAAACAAAAACTGGCAGAGAGGGCTAGGCATGCAAGGGGGACAGGTGTGGGTCCCACCCCTGTGTCATTGGAGCTGAATGACTTGGAAGAGCTGGCACAGGGGTGTGTGCAGTATGAGGAGGTGTTTGGCGTGTCCAACATGGATACGGACATGCCAGACTTTGCGGCTCCTCATGTTGTCCCAGGTAAATGTTGTTATGTTACCAACTCAGAAATGTGTTTGTGACAATATGTTGATTGTAATGTTCCTCTTTTCTCATTTTTCTCACAGAGACACAGGCGGATGAGTCTGCTCCAGTGGGGAGCCTTGGCCGCAGAATTTCTGCTGGCTCTGCAGGGGAGGAAGCAGTAGATCTGGCTGGGGACCCTGCAGAAGCCAGTCCAGGGCAATCCCCCTGGCAGGCAGTGGCCCTCCTCACGGATCTCAATTTTAAATCGGATCACCCCACGGAGATTCTGCTGAGGATGGACGCCAGTCTGCTATGGGTGGCGGAGGCCATGGAGCAAAATGCTGCGGCCAACGTGACCATTGGTCAGGCCCTGGTGGAAAATACCAGGGCCAACATCCGAATTGCCAATGCCCTGGAGCAGCTCATTCGCCAGCACATGGTGGAGCCGGCCTCCCTTCCTGCCGGAACATCAGGATCCTCCACCTCTGGCACAACAACAGCCATCCCTCCAAATGTGCCTAGCCCTCTGCCTAGTCCAGAGGCCCCAACATCTGCCTCTGGACAGGCCAGCCAAAGGACATCCCGGACCCGGTCAGGCTCCCACCCTACCCCAGCCAAACGGGGCAAAAAGCGATGACAGCACTGGCTAATTTTCCCACAATCGTTCAGTGCTTGCCCCATATTCCTTAAGGGCCAAAACTTCCCTCTCCTTTCTTGTGAATTGTTTTTAATGTGTATTATTTTATTTTGGCCAAATGCCACTCTTGTTTTTTATTTAATTATGTCATTTTTTTTTACGTTATCCAGACCTGCAAACTGGCAAATGGCCTTGAAAAAAAAAAATGTGTGTAAAAAATTAAAAATTTTTTAAATCTTCTCCATTGTATTGTGACATTATCCTAAAAATGGTTTTTAGGTAATCCCGGCCCCAAAAAAACAAAAACAAAAACAAAAAATAAATAGATTCCAAAGGGTTAAAAACCATTTTGGAGTTTAAACGAACACTTTTCCATAAAAAAATGGATGTGAAATTTCCGGGAACATTAAAAATGTGGCAAAAACACAAACATGATGACAATATTGTTGCAATAACAGAAAACCAAAATAAAAAATCTGAAATAAAATGTTAAAAAAAAAATGGTACGCTAATTGATTGTGTAATCCTGAAATTAGCAGCTGAGTATTTCACCTGCGTACGGTTTTGTGCTACAAAAAAAAACTAGTTGCTAAACACATTACAAGCAAGTTTTCTATTCAAAGTTGATTGCTTTTCTTGCTAAAATTGAAACATCGATGAAATATCGAAGACGAGACCATCGACATTGTGGTAGAGTATACCAGACCACAAGCTGTGCGAGCAGTTTGAACGGAAAGTGGATCAGACAGTGACGTATGACTCGTTCCGATCACATTTACTGTTCGCATGAGATAATTTAGGGACGCCCGCAAAATGCCTCGACACGCCTACGTTTTCCCATCTCCACCCCATCACTGCCCCAAAACGGCCTGTTCTGTCAATCACATTTGACATGTCACTACCTGTTCGCTATTCGACGTACGACTTAAAAAAAGATCGCAATCAGCCGTACGCACATGCGCTGTGTAACACCGGCGCATGCGTGGTTGCACAACATCGGTACGCTACGACCGTACTGCTGCTAACGAGCGGCTCTGAATGAGGGCCTATGAGCGGTGTATAACCTGTCTATAGCATTCAGTGAGAGAGGGAAGGAGAGAGTAAGAGGTACAGGGGATGAGAAAAGGAAACGGAGTGAGAGATGCAGGAGGTTACAAATAAATGGAATGATGGACTGAGAGGTGCAAAGAGTGAGAAATGGAAGGAGGGAGTGAGAGGTGCACAGAGTGAGAAATGGAAGGAGGGAGTGAGAGGTGTAAAGAGTGAGAAATGGAAGGAGGGAGTGAGAGGTGCAAAGAGTGAGAAATGGAATGAGGGAGCGAGAGGTGTAAAGAGTAAGAAATGGAAGGTGGGAGTCAGAGGTGCAAAGAGTGAGAAATGGAAGGAGGGAGTCAGAGGTGCAAAGAGTGAGAAATGGAAGGAGGGAGTGAGAGGTGCAAAGAGTGAGAAATGGAAGGAGGGAGTGAGAGGTGTAAAGAGTGAGAAATGGAAGGAGGGAGTGAGAGGTGCAAAGAGTGAGAAATGGAAGGAGGGAGTGAGAGGTGTAAAGAGTGAGAAATGGAAGGAGGTAGTCAGAGGTGCAAAGAGTGAGAAATGGAAGGAGGGAGTCAGAGGTGCGAAGAGTGAGAAATGGAAGGAGGGAGTGAGAAATGGAAGGAGGGAGTGAGAGGTGTAAAGAGTGAGAAATGGAAGGAGGGAGTGAGAAATGGAAGGAGGGAGTGAGAGGTGTAAAGAGTGAGAAATGGAAGGAGGGAGCGAGAGGTGTAAAGAGTAAGAAATGGAACGAGGGAGTCAGAGGTGCAAAGAGTGAGAAATGGAAGGAGGGAGTGAGAGGTGCAAAGAGTGAGAAATGGAAGGAGGGAGTGAGAGGTGCAAAGAGTGAGAAATGGAAGGAGGGAGTGAGAGGTGCAAAGAGTGAGAAATGGAAGGAGGGAGTGAGAGGTGTACAGAGTGAGACATGGAAGGAGGGAGTGAGAGGTGCAAAGAGTGAGAAATGGAAGGAGGGAGTGAGAAGTGTAAAGAGGGAGAAATGGAAGGAGGGAGTGAGAGGTGTACAGATTGAGAAATGGAAGGAGGGAGTGAGAGGTGTAAAGAGGGAGAAATGGAAGGAGGGAGTGAGAGGTGTAAAGAGGGAGAAATGGAAGGAGGGAGTGAGAGGTGTAAAGAGGGAGAAATGGAAGGAGGGAGTGAGAGGTGCAAAGAGTGAGAAATGGAAGGAGGAAGTGAGAGGTGTAAAGAGTGAGAAATGGAAGGAGGGAGTGAGAGGTGCAAAGAGTGAGAAATGGAAGGAGGGAGTGAGAGGTGCAAAGAGTGAGAAATGGAAGGAGGGAGTGAGAAGTGTACAGAGTGAGAAATGGAAGGAGGGAGTGAGAAGTGTAAAGAGGGAGAAATGGAAGGAGGGAGTGAGAGGTGTACAGATTGAGAAATGGAAGGAGGGAGTGAGAGGTGTAAAGAGTGAGAAATGGAAGGAGGGAGTGAGAGGTGCAAAGAGTGAGAAATGGAAGGAGGGAGTGAGGTGCAAAGAGTGAGAAATGGAAGGAGGGAGTGAGAGGTGTAAAGAGGGAGAAATGGAAGGAGGGAGTGAGAGGTGCAAAGAGTGAGAAATGGAAGGAGGGAGTGAGGTGCAAAGAGTGAGAAATGGAAGGAGGGAGTGAGAGGTGTAAAGAGGGAGAAATGTAAGGAGGGAGTGAGAGGTGTAAAGAGGGAGAAATGGAAGGAGGGAGTGAGAGGTGTAAAGAGTGAGAAATGGAAGGAGGGAGTGAGAGGTGTAAAGAGGGAGAAATGGAAGGAGGGAGTGAGAAGTGTAAAGAGGGAGTAATGGAAGGAGGGAGTGAGAGGTGTAAAGAGGGAGAAATGGAAGGAGGGAGTGAGAGGTGTAAAGAGTGAGAAATGGAAGGAGGGAGTGAGAGGTGTAAAGAGGGAGAAATGGAAGGAGGGAGTGAGAAGTGTAAAGAGTGAGAAATTGACGGAGGGAGTGAGAGGTGCAAAGAGTGAGAAATGGAAGGAGGGAGTGAGAGGTGCAAAGACTGAGAAATGGAAGGAGGGAGTGAGAGGTGTACAGAGTGAGAAATGGAAGGAGGGAGTGAGAGGTGCAAAGAGTGAGAAATGGAAGGAGGGAGTGAGAAGTGTAAAGAGGGAGAAATGGAAGAAGGGAGTGAGAGGTGCACAGAGTGAGAAATGGAAGGAGGGAGTGAGGTGCACAGAGTGAGAAATGGAAGGAGGGAGTGAGAGGTGTACAGTGTGAGAAATGGAAGGAGGGAGTGAGAGGTGTAAAGAGTGAGAAATGGAAGGAGGGAGTCAGAGGTGCAAAGAGTGAGAAATGGAAGGAGGGAGTGAGAGGTGTAAAGAGTGAGAAATGGAAGGAGGGAGTGAGAGGTGCAAAGAGTGAGAAATGGAAGGAGGGAGAGGTGTAAAGAGTGAGAAATGGAAGGAGGGAGTGAGAGGTGCAAAGAGTGAGAAATGGAAGGAGGGAGTGAGGTGCAAAGAGTGAGAAATGGAAGGAGGGAGTGAGAGGTGTAAAGAGGGAGAAATGGAAGGAGGGAGTGAGAGGTGTAAAGAGGGAGAAATGGAAGGAGGGAGTGAGAGGTGTAAAGAGTGAGAAATGGAAGGAGGGAGTGAGAGGTGTAAAGAGGGAGAAATGGAAGGAGGGAGTGAGAAGTGTAAAGAGGGAGTAATGGAAGGAGGGAGTGAGAGGTGTAAAGAGGGAGAAATGGAAGGAGGGAGTGAGAGGTGTAAAGAGTGAGAAATGGACAGAGGGAGTGAGAGGTGCAAAGAGTGAGAAATGGAAGTAGGGGGTGAGAGGTTTAAAAAGTGAGAAATGGAAGGAGAGGGAGTCAGAGGTGCAAAGCTTGAGAGATGAAAGGAAAGAATGAGAGATGGATGCATGACACGACCCCGTTTTGAGTGGCCACACCCCTCATAACACGTATCCATGCCCTGGGATGCGTGACCATGACCCAGTTTTTTAACATTCCAGAGGCGCGCATACTGAATCCCCATACCCCCACTTCAAAATTCCCACTTCAACCACTTTTATATACAGTATGTACAGTATACTGTACATATGTGACTGTATGTATATATATATATACAGTTTAAATGCACAGCATGTGTATAGGTTTGAAACTGTATGTATGAATGGATGTATAGTATAGTGGGGAAATTAGCACAACAATTGTGCACTTTTGGAAGAGTGTTGAAGAGGTTGAAACTTTCAAGAATACATTGATACACATGTGTGAATACATTTTAAGGTACTGTTGGGCCACATTTTGCCAATCATTGTTAAAAACAATGGTGATTTCTTTATATTTAAGTCTAGTCATTTGTTCAACTTTGTGTTCATTTTTTGTTTATTTCTTTTTGTCTTTTACCACATTATTTGTAATAAATTATTTTATACAATAACAACAATACTGATCTTTTATTTCAGGTGACAATTAATTAATTACAATAGTTATAGAGAAAAGATTTATGGACCCATGGGGTATATTTACTCAAGTGCAGGTTTTTAGAAGTGGAGATGTTGCCCATAGCAACCAATAAGATTCTAGCTATTATCTAGAAGGTGCTAGATAGATGTTAAGTAGAATCTGCTATGGGCAACATCTCCACTTCTAAAAACCCACACTTTAGTAAATATACCTTTTTGTATCAAGCTGTTTTTTTTCATAAAGTGTTGTAAAAACTGCAGTTTCTGCATAATTTTATGAATTGTAGCTATGTACTAATGGCACTATGCAGGAGACATCACAGAAATTTCCAGAAAAATGCTAATTAGATTTTGGCCCCGGTAGTTTACACCATCTTCAGATGGTATAAACTGCTTTAAGCCTATGGAGGATTGAGAGCAGGAGAGAGAAATTTTGATCTCTTTCCCATAGCATCCGACTGGTGGCAGTAGCTGACACTTAGGACCTCATTCAGAGCCACTCGCAAAATGCGAGCGCTCGCTCTGAATGAGGGCGGCCACTTTCTCTTTAAAATCCGGCCTCCAGGCGCTCGCCAAGCTGTGGGTGACCACCCATAGCTTTAGCGAGTGACCAGGTGATGGTCGCGATGGTGGCGACCATCGGGGATTGCGACGAGACCCTTGGGATTGGGTCTCATCTCCCGCAAGCCCCAGGTAGCTTCCTGCTCTAACAGAGCAGGGAGCTACCTACTGACATCACTGCTGATGTCAGTAGAGCCTCCTACAAACGGAAGGCATTCATTCAGGAATGCCTCCATTTGTCCGGCCACCCCCCCTCCCCACCTACAAAATGGGGCGAGCTGTCGATCAACATCGACAGCCGCCCCTTTTGTAGCGATCCCCGGAGCGAGTGAATTTGTCACTCGCTCCGGAGCTAGCGCATGCGCACTGCAGCCGATGCACGTGCGCAGGGCCTCACCATTGACCCGCTTGCATGCAGGTCTGAATGAGATCCTTAACCTGATTCAGCAAGGATCGCTATTCTGCTAATACCATATGCACACTTGCACAAGCCCTGACCTTACTCAGAAATTGCTCACAGCCACGCACGCTATGAGACCTCAGGCTGTGTGGGCTTTCACAGTGGTTAGTTATGTACACCCCTGAAACGGCGTGTAAATGCACTGGCATGCCTGCATTTCTCTGCCCTCCCTGTCACCACCCAAAAACGTTACTTCCTGTCAATCACTCTACGATGGGTCTCCGTAGCCTCTGTGATTGCAGTCCCGATCGCAGTAGCTAGTTCACGCACGCATACTGTGATTCATACGCATGCGCAGAAAGCAACAACTGGCCGATTGCGTGCGTATTAGCAACTGCAATCCTTGCTGAATCAGGCCCACTGTGCGCTTAAGAAGTGTTAGCTTCCACTGGAGAGATCTTTTACTTCTATGAAAGACTTTTACAATATGTCAGAGATATAACTCGCAGGGACATCGGTTACCGCAACCGCTGTCCCTGTGAGTTCCCCTTTTTACATTAGTAGGCTGGAATAGCCTGGCTGGAAGTTCCCTGTATCAGAAGTGCACAAATCAAAAGTGCAATTTAAGATTAATACTGGCGTTAGACCGGCATTATTAATTATATCTACTGCTGCTTCTGCTGGTGAATTGACGCATCCTTTTTATTTTTGTCATCTGCAGGTAACGGACTACAAGTCTCAGATTTTTGCTATACTGAATATATATTGGCCAGCCTGAGGACTTAGGTAATGGACTACAAGTCTCAGACTTTTGCTATACTGAATATACTGTATATTGGCCAGCCTGAGAACTTAGGTAACGGACTACAAGTCTCAGACTTTTGCTATACTGAATATATATTGGCCAGCCTGAGAACTTAGGTAATGGACTACAAGTCTCAGACTTTTGCTGATAAGCAATGTTATTTAGCATATCACTGAATAGTACATTAGTTTGATGGGTTTTGTTTTGTTTCTTTGTTAGTTAGCTCATTGAGCCTGATATTAGCCTAGTGGTATGTGCTGTTTGTTTGTTTTTTACTCAATTTATTGCTAGCCATATTAGTGGGAGGGTGCTGGGCTTGTTAGCAATCAGTAACTTCACATGGCAGGTCTCCTATGTATGGGTCATTAGTAGGCTGGAATAGCCTGGCTAGAAGTGCCCTGTATCAGAAGTGCACAAATCAAAAGTGCAATTTAAGATTAATACTGGCTTTAGACCGGCGTTATTAATTATATCTTCTGCTGGTGAATTGACGCATCCTTTTTATTCTTGCCATCTGCAGGTAACGGACTACAAGTCTCAGACTTTTGCTATATTGAATATATATTGGTCAGCCTGAGAACTTAGGTAACGGACTACAAGTCTCAGACTTTTGCTATATTGAATATATATTGGTCAGCCTGAGAACTTAGGGCCTAATTCAGAGCCGGATGCAATTAGCGCTCGCTCATCCAGAAAATAGGGCTGGCTATTCAAATCAACCGTTCGCTGTTTGCAGTCTGTTCACGCCTCTAGGTCTGAACGAGCGAACAAAACTTGCGGTCGTTTTTTGCATCCTACGTCATGTCCGCTATTTATTAGATTAATCGAGTACATCGAACAGGGTATGAGCTGCTCGCTATTCTTGTGGTTGGTTTTAGCTACCACAATTTTGCGAGCAGTTCTGGCTATAAAATAACCCAGTGACGTGCTCAATGATGCTGCTGTTTTAATTATGCACACCCATAAAACGCCCGTTTTGACCTTTAAGCACGCCTGCGATTGGATCTCCACTCCCCGTTTTCAAGCACCTTCCCTGTTACCACCCACATACGCCTCTTTCTGTCACTCAAATTATCAGGCATTCGCTATTTTGCGAGCACATGAATTTTGGCCGCACTGACTGGTTCGCGCATGCGTATAGCGATCCGTACGCATGCACAGTTGGGCAAACATCGCTCGGAGCGAACGAGCGGCCGCTTACGAGCGGCTCTGAATCAGGCCCTTAGTTAACGGACTACAAGTCTCAGACTTTTGCTATATTGAATATATATTGGTCAGCCTGAGAACTTAGTTAACGGACTACAAGTCTCAGACTTTTGCTGATAAGCAATGTTATTTATTATATCACTGCATAGTATATTAGTTTGATATTCTTTTTGGTCTCTTTGTTAGTTAGCTCATTGAGCCTGATATTAGCCTAGTGGTATGTGCTGTTTGTTTGTTTTACTCAATTTATTGCTAGCCATATTAGTGGGAGGGTGCTGGGCTTGTTAGCAATCAGTAACGTCACATGGCAGGTCTCCTATGTATGGGTCATTCAGGGCCGTATTAAGGTCTGTGGGGGCCCCTGGGCAACAAACGTGTGGGGGCCCCCATCAATAAGTTATATATATATATATAAAACTAAATATATTATATATATATATATATATATACACATACACACACTGGTCTATCTGCCTGATGTCCAATGCCCCCTGTAGTTGTGCCCCTGCCCCCTGTAGTTGTGCCCCTTCTGCAATGCCCCCAGCAGTTGTGCCCCTTCTGCAATGCCCCCTGTAGTTGTGTCCCTTCTTTAATGCCCCCAGTAATTGTGCCCCTTCTGCAATGCCCCAAGTATTTGTGCCTTTCCTCCAATGCCCTCAGTATTTGTGCCCCTTCTTTTATGCCCTTTGTAGTTGAGAACCTACTCCAATGCTTCCAGTAGTTGTGCCCCTTGCAATGCCCCCAGTAGTTGTGCCTCTTCTTAAATACCCCCCGTAGTTGTGCCCCTTGCAATGCCCCCAGTAGTTGTGCCTCTTCTTAAATACCCCCAGTAGTTGTGCCCCTTGCAATGCCCCCAGTAGTTGTGCCTCTTCTTAAATACCCCTAGTAGTTGTGCCCCTTGCAATGCCCCTAGTAGTTGTGCCTCTTCTTAAATGCACCCAGTAGTAGTCCCAGCTCTGCATTCAAGAGGTTATCTGTTTAGTATAGTAGTTAGTATTTGCAAAACATTGCCTGGGTTAAAGGTTAATTTGTGGAGGATGAGTCAAAGTGTCCTCTATTTATGCAAAATCCTGCACTGCCACTTCCTAAACAGTTAAAGTTAATTTGTAGGGGATGTACATTTTCAAATTGCAATCCTCTCTGCTTTCTCGTGTAGAATAATGTTGATAGCTGACCTGGGCACTATGGACCTCATTCAGAGTCTCTCATTAGGGCACGCTCGCTTGCTGGGAGCGATAATCGCACATCTGCACATGTGTATAATTTGCAGTGCACGTGCGCAAGTCATTCGTTGCGATCTGATTTTGCTAGCTCACAAGCCACTTTCAGGTCACTGTTTTGAGTGACAGATATTGCCGTTTGTGGGTGGTAACAGGGGAAGGTGCTTGTAAACGGGGGAGTGGTTGTGCGAACGCAGACGTGTCTGGCCACCAAAACGGCGTTTAAAGGGTGTGCATAATTAGCAAAGTAGCCTCATCACACACGTGACTTGGTTGTTTTTTAGCCTGAACTGCTCGCAGTGCTTGTGGTAGGTTAGGTCAACCCCAAGCACTGCGAGCAGCTCCGATGGCCCTCAATGTTCACAATTAATCAGACTCTTCCCGGAGATTACGTGTGCTGCGAGTGACAGGTGGGAGGTTTTATAGTCCAGGGTACACTAACTGCCATCGCTCACTAAGACATAGAGGGTGTCCTTACAGCACAAAGAGCGATCACTTGATTTGCATACCCGGCCCCTTTTTGCAAGCGACCGATCGCATCTTGCGAGAGACTCTGAATGAGGGCCTATGTTTAATGCAACCCTGTTTCTCTAGAAGCAGCTGGCTGGGGGATGCAATCGGGAAACCGGCTGTCTTAATCCCGACAGCCGGCTTCCCAACTGCTTTATCCCGGCAAGGGTTAAAAGACAGGCGTCTATATCTAGACGCCTGTAATTTTCCCGATGCTGGGAGACAGGTGCCCGGCATCCCGATCGAAGCAGACAGCCGTGGAGGGGAGGGTTAGGTTTACGGCACCCGGGGGGACTTAGGGTTAGGCACCCCCCTGGGATGGTTAGGGTTAGGCTAGGGGGAGGGAGGGGGACTTAGGTTTAGGCACTTACAGGGGGGATTAGGTTTAGGCACTTGGGGGGGAGGTTAGGGTTAGGCTTACCTGCGACTATCGAGATTTCCAGGCTGTCGGGCTTCCACTGCCGGGATCTCTGCTTCTGTCGGCCTGCCGCGCTCGGGATTCGAACTGCTGGCCAGAGGGATGGCGGTATTTCATACCGATTCCACTGGCTGGTATGTGAGTAGGCTCAATTAGAGTTAATTGTAGCAACCGCTCCTGGCTACACTTATCCTGGTTCTATTGCTTTAGTGTTCTATACATAGACCACTCTACTAGATTGACAGGGTATTTTGCAGGAACACAGTAGGTGAAGAATACATTGCTGTCTATCTACACGCTGATCCTCTGTAAGTAGGAACAATATAAGCTTATGTTTTGCAGTTGGTATCACCTGGAGAGGTATATTGCAATATGCTGCTGTATCTTTATCCAAGCTGACTCCTCACATATACTGCACTACTGTTATACTCATTTAATTTTGCCTGCTTACTGAGCCATGTAGCTTGTTTGCTAAGTCTATGAATGTTCCCTAGCTGCTGTCCCTGTTTGGCTGGGAGCTGACTTTGACAGATGGGTGACATACAGTAGCAGGGGCTGAGTGTGTTACTCTCTGCTCCGCCTCTGTCCTGCTCCATTCGTGAAGCCGCGCCTCAGCTCTCGGCACTCTCCAGCCTGGCTGTCAGTCACCAAAAGGTGTCCTACTGTCCTATTGGTTACCATAGGGACGGCATTTGTTCCTGCCCAGTTTAACTACGATTGGCTTTGTAGGAATGTCAATCACATAATGTTACCAATCATATGGTGGCCGGCACTATTTACATCCGGCTTATACAGAAGCGCGTCGGCTTGTTAGCTGGGGGATCCCAGTGCGCACTGAGGACCCCTTCACCTAACACCCATGTGGAGAGCATTCTTTACAGGTACTGCCTTTATCTTTTCCTCTGCTCTCTCATTAGATACCTGTACTGTGAGTCTCTGCGCTACCTAGAGCAACAGAGATATCACTTATACGGTGGCACTGATAGTAGAAGCAGCCTGCACTGTTTCTATGTATGCCATGCGACAGTAAAACTCATTCCACATCCTCTGGGTCACATGACGTGGAACAATAGCATCTGACCTGTAAGCAGATACGTTCTGCCTTTCAAATCTATTAGATATTATCTGCTATATGCTCTCCAACACTAAATAGAGGGACGCCTCTTTATATCAGATCCTTGATATTATTGGATAAATAAGTGGGTGTGGTGCACATCTTTTTAATTTTGTTATGTCTTGTTTATTATACTGTTATGTCATATATGTAATGTTGTGTTAGATTTTCGCCCTGTCTATGAGAATTTATCTCTCTATATATATTATGATTACTCGTGTTACAATATCTAATTTATGAGTCATTCTGATACATTAATGTGCAATTTTGTATCTGAGTTACTACGTATATGTGTCAACTATACATATTTGATCATAGTATGTTATTAGTGAGAAATCATTTATATCACCTTAGAGCTGATTGATGATATTTCTTAATTGATATATTCTTTGATTACTCGTTTGCATGATCACATGTATCATGTTTCTCTAATGTGGTTACTATATTGGTACCATTAGATTTGTTATGTAGCACGATCTGAGTTATTGTGTTTTTGGCTGTCTCTAGCCTATTTGTTATGTGTTTGTCTTTTGAGCTTTACCTTTAGATTCTCGATTGATTTTAGAAATACCAATTAAAGATTATTTTTATCTCATTTCCATCTATACAGTCTTTACTACTGTTCTCTGTTTTGTCCGTGGTGTGCCCCATTTTGAGTCCTTTTTCTTTACCTTTTTAACTACATTGTTAATACTCTAGGGAGCACCCTCTGACTACTCGATATCACTATTGTAGATTGACTCCTGTGCTATTGTTTTCCTCCTACCCCCTTCCTTCCTTTCCATATAATACATGTTTATACTGGTTATCCAGTTTTCTTACAATTAGCACGGAGTTCACCATTTAGGTATTAATCTTTTGATACCATACTGATAAGTAGGATTTTTCTTATTTCTTTTTTCTATATTATCACACTTTCCAATCAATGGCAAGATTCAACTTAAGGAATGAATTAGTTAACAAACGGCGTACCATTGAGGAACTGGAGGACATCTTTCCAGAAACAATCCAAGATAGTTCTCCCAATGCTAACTGGGAACAAGATTTTAATTCCCTAACACAGGTACTACAAAAAAGGACAAGAACACACTGGGATGTTAATACGTTAGAAAGTTATTTAAAAAATAAAATTTCCCCGAGAGGTCTGAGACCTAAAATCTTTCCTGCTTTCCAGTTAGCTACACCAACTCTCCAAGGAGAATGGGAAGCATGCCTCTTAAAGTGTTCCCAGGATTTGATGACTATATTAGTCAAGCATGACCTACTCATTCTTGAGGAATGTGATAAGGAGGTCGAGTCACTAGGTAAGAAACTTGAGTCTTGGGAAAAAGACCTTAATTTTCAAAAATACTTTGAGAAGGCAAAATTAGAATTGGACGAATACAAACAGGGTATTATTGAGAGCAAGAAAAATAAGTTTGCTAGGGACAAACATGATTTCATGAATGGTCTTATCTTTAAATGGAATAAAAAAAACTAGAAGGGATCATATCAAGCCCTACAATCCACAATACACCTCTTCAGAGCCAGAATCATCAGGCACCGAGGACACTCTGTACTCCAACTCTGTTGCCCCTAGACCTTCCTCTGTGATATCTTTTTTAGAGAATCCCCAAGGACCCAGGTCCAAATTCAAGACACCAAGAGGAAACAGACAAGGAGGGGCCAGAAGAGAAAGAGAGGACAGACTATGGGACACACCTATGCCGCAGCGTCAGTCACAATGGATCAACAGATGACGTTAGTGGATGAGGATAAGTTACTAATCATTAATCTGTCCGACATTGTGTTAAATGATAAACATATATCAGTCCTACAGAGGGGCCTATCATTTTCCCCAACTGGGAGATTTGGTCGTTTCAGTTGGGAGAAGGACCTGCATCTCTTCTGCAGGAAACTTTCTCTTGCCAAATTTTACTCCAATAAGAAAAGTGATAATCAGGAATATATTCAGGAAAAGTACTCTACTGCCCCTATGGGTGACTCATGTGAGATACAGAAGGATTCAACCAAAGAAATATCAGTATTAGAACAATGGCTAATCCCACTTGAGCATCATACTGACTCAATGGAGAACCCTCTTATATTTAATACAATGGAAGAAATGGAGGCACTTGCTAATCTTGAAGGATTATGGGAGTCTAATAGCATCCCTGATTCAGTACCATGTATGGGTATGAATAGATCACTATGTAAAAGGAAATCTTCCTTTTACCCTCAGAACATCAACTGTCCCAAGATTAAAATCTTTCAGGACCTTGTGTCTAAGGACATGGATGAAATGTTCCTAAAAAATACAAGAAATAAATCGTCATTGATTAAGAACAAATTGGATAAAGATGAGATCCTAGCTCTGAAAGAAATCAAAACCTGGCAAAATGTAGTTATCAAACCCTCAGATAAAGGGGGGAATGTTGTCACTTGGCCTATTGATATGTACCTTAGAGAGGCATATTGCCAATTAGAGGGTTGCTATCAACATCTATTATTCAACCCTACAGAGAATTATGTCAGTATGTATAACAGGATCATTGAACGAGCTACATCTGAGGGAATAATAACAAAGCATGAATTTGATTTCTTGTGAGTGATGTTCCCCAAGACACCTACCTTCTACCTATTGCCCAAGGTACACAAAGGACAATCTGAACCACCAGGATGACCGATTGTGTCTGGCATAGGGGGTTGACAGAACAAGCGAGTATTTTTGTTGATACACATATGAGACAGTTTGTTATCACATTACCCTCCTATGCCCAGGTAACTCGAGATGTCCTTAGGAAAATTCATGATATCAAACTAGAAACAAATCAGATACTGGCCAGTATCGATGTTGAGTCATTATATACGAGTATTCATCATGAGAAAGATATACAGGCTGTAAAATTATTTCTCGATATGGCTGATACAACAGATTTCAATAATTTTCTGATTGAACTATTAGAATTTATTTTGCACAAAAGTTACTTCATGTTCAATAGAAAATATTACCTGCAAACGAGGGGAACAGCAATGGGGTCAGCATGCACTCCCACCTACACTAATTTGTTTTTGGGGTGGTGGGAATGTACCCATATTTTTGATGAGGAAAACGATGAATTTAATTCATCAATATTACTCTGGATCCATTATATCGATGATATTCTGGTAATTTGGAACAGACCAGAGTTGAGAATCCATGAATTTATGACTAAACTGAACACTAATGATCTCAATTTGAGATTTACTTATGAGACGAATAGAGAGTCAATAACATTTCTGGACCTTAAACTACTTATAGATGATCAAGGCAATCTGTCGTCAAATCTCTTTCGCAAACCTACTACTACCAATAGCTTGCTACATCATGACAGTGGTCATTTCCCCCCCACAATACATAATGTGCCGAAAGGTGAATATTTGAGGTTGAAGAGAAACTTTTCCAACAGTCATACCTTTAAAATTCAGAGTGAAGAACTGGCACTTAGACTGAGGAATAGGGGGTATAGGAATAGGTCAAATAAAAAAGCGTATCATATGCTATCCAAAATTGATAGGGATACACTAATTTTGCCCAGTAATAGAAAAAATACAGAAATACTAGATAAGATCAGATTTATTGGCAACTTCTGTTCAGAGTGGCAATCAATCCAAACCATCATTCAGAAACATTGGAATATCCTAAGGTTAGATCAAGACCTACAACAAGTTTTATGTCCACAAGTCCAATTTAGCTGGCGCAGAGCTAGAAACCTAAAGGATATGTGCGTTCGGAGTCATTTCTCAATGGAGTCCAAGAGAAAGCCAGTAATAACTGGTTTGTTTCCTTGTGGACAGTGTAAAGCCTGCCCTAACATGATAAGCAACAAGAAGGCGATAGTAGATAGGTTTGGGAGGAAACATCTCTTCCAACATTATATTAACTGTAACACAGTTGGTGTTATCAATTGTCTAGAATGCCTGTGTGACAGAAGGTATGTCGGTATGATGACTAGACCTCTGAAACAGCGCATTCTTGAACATATTGGAAGTATTAAAAATGCCAACAGAGACTTGCAAAGGATGAAAAAAATCACATCAGTGGCAAGGCACTTTTTCTTCTGTCATCATGGATCCTGGAAAGATCTGAAAGCCTTTGGCCTTGAAAAAGTATCCACATGTCCTAGACAAGGAGACCTTACTAAAGAACTCTTAAAAAAGGAATGTGAGTGGACATTCAGACTGGATACAGTTAGTCCATGGGGCATGAATGAAATGATCAATTATAGTCCTTTTTTGAATATATAATAATATCCTTTCTTTTATGGGGATCAATAATAATATCTTTTTCCTATCTGTTAGGCTTTCATTTTTTTTATAGGCTGATCTCTAATAGTATCTCACACTAGGTACATTTTTTCCTGCAAATTAAGATTATTACGTGTGAGGTGTTTGATCATAACCTTCTGTCCTAATTCATATCCTATCTATTGTTCGTGATGTATATCCTGGTACATTAAATATATCACTACAATATGATCGGCAAGATCTCATCTGTCTGCTTCCAAACCATATATGCCTAGATTTCTATTTCAGCACAATTTTTGTTTGTGCCTGTCACATTTGTGTCATCATTACAATATTTGTACAAACCTTGATTGTGAGGCTATTATATATAGAGAACTAGCAAACTCATCCTTTTAAAATAATCTTTTAGTGCCTGATTAGACCTTGTTTTTCTATCTGTATTGGCTATTATTTGTCGGTTTGATATTCCTAGTACAATTGTGACTAGGACTATGATAATGAGCCACTGTATTGCTGTTTGCTTATATTAGGCACAGCACTTTTATTTATTTTTGGAACCTTTGTAAATGGTAACCATTATGTTAGTAATCTAGATTGCTATTATATTACAGATTGACATATTAGTGTCTCAGGATTGTGACATATGCTCTAGTACATACTTTGGGTATGTGTGATTGAAACCATGTTTGGCTTATATACTTTTACATATATATATATATATATATATATATATATACGTCCACACAGGCGGCACTCTGTCCTCCAAAAATAACAATACAGGAGGTGTGATGTATATCACCGACGTTTCGGAGCCTTTAATACAGCCCCTTCATCAAGGTACAACACAACAATACAAATGACACAAACATTTATACTCACTAAACTCCACGTGTGCTGTCCGTGCCGCGCGTTGTCCATGGCCGGGTCCCCCGCTGATGACATCACCCTGCCTCTCCTCCACACCGGCGCTACAGCAGCATCAGCCCTAGGAGAGTGAAGACGCCCACAGCCTGGTTTCCCCTTGTCATGACAACGCGCAGTCACCGGACCACAATAAAATCAACAACGACATATACAATAATACATATATCACAATACCAATACAACACATAATACTTGACACAAAAAAATCTACAATGTTAAAGCAGTCAATAATCTACTTATAAATACTGCAAAAAGACCTACTAGACTCAGAGAAACAGCTTGATGATATTTCCATCATCATCTAAACATCATAAAAGATGACTATCATTACAATTGATGATCATAGAATAATATAATATAGAAAAAGTTAAAAAGATTGAAAAAAATGAAAAAATATACCCTTAACCATACTCTAAGAGCACACATACATGTTATATATAATGCAATATTTATTTATACTATCAATCATAGCTTTAGAGATAACAATGTAGTCCCAAATTTTCAGGTGATTACATATACGATAAACTTAGTTGTACATGTCAGACGGTGCCTAATGGTATACCTATGCCCACTATATGGATGGCAAAAACTATTGCCTACCATTAACGAACGGCAGGTCATACAGTTAAGACATCTAAAACAGCCTAATTTTGGACGCAAAAAGCATCCCCTATCAATCTTACACATATTGCTAATATCAGTTTTAACCAACCAATTACGAAGATTGCGACCTCTAGTAAAGCAGGGCATGATGTTAGTGGTGTTTTAGATGTCTTAACTGTATGACCTGCCGTTCGTTAACGGTAGGCAATAGTTTTTGCCATCCATATAGTGGGCATAGGTATACTATTAGGCACCGTCTGACATGTACAACTAAGTTTATCGTATATGTAATCACCTGCCCTTGTGGGCTCATTTATGTCGGCAAAACTGACAGAACTTTGAGGGAATTAATGGCGCTACACCGGTCGGCTATAAGGGCCGCCATTTCTTGTGGGAGCAGTGACCAGCCTGTGGCTCATCATTTTGCTACAAGTGGTCACCTTGTTGCCTCATTAAAATATATGATCATAGATCACATTCCAAAATCTATTAGAGGAGGCGATAGGTCCAGCAGACTACTCCAATGTGAATCCCGTTGGATTTTTACATTGGATGCTCTGGCACCACGCGGGTTAAATGAAAATTTGGGACTAAATTGTTATCTCTAAAGCTATGATTGATAGTATAAATAAACATTGCATTATATATAACATGTATGTACTATATAGTCTAAATTTTATTACTGTCAGGTATAATGATACTATAGAGTTTGTATGTTCTCCTCATACTGTCAGTGTGCTCTTAGAGTATGGTTAAGGGTATATTTTTTCAATTTTTTCATTTTTTTCAATCTTTTCAACTTTTTCTATATTATATTATTTTATGATCATCAATTGTAATGATATTGTCATCTTTTATGATGTCTAGATGATGATGGAAATATCATCAAGCTGTTTCTCTGAGTCTAGTAGGTCTTTCTGCAGTATTTATAAGTAGATTATTGACTGCTTTAACATTGTAGATATTTTTGTGTCAAGTATTATGTGTTGTATTGGTATTGTGATATATGTATTATTGTATATGTCGTTGTTGATTTTATTGTGGTCCGGTGACTGCGCGTTGTCATGACAAGGGGAGACCAGGCTGTGGGCGTCTCCAAGGGCTGATGCTGTTGTAGCGCCGGTGTGGAGGAGAGGCAGGGTGATGTCATCAGCGGGGGACCCGGCCATGGACAGCGCGCGGCACGGACAGCACACGTGGAGTTTAGTGAGTATAAATGTTTGTGTCATTTGTATTGTTGTGTTGTACCTTGATGAAGGGGCTGTATTAAAGGCTCCGAAACGTCGGTGATATACATCACACCTCCTGTATTGTTATTTTTGGAGGACAGAGTGCCGCCTGTGTGGACGTATATATGAGAGGTCATCTTTGGCTGACCTTTTCTGGAGGGCACCTGCTATAGTATTGTTTTATTTATGGGAGTGCCACCCTGGAGACCCGGGTGCCCTCCGTGTGAAAGTGTAATGTAGCAGAAGAAAACAGCGGCACTCCGGGAATTGCAGTGGTTAGAAAAATCTATTTATAAACATCCAATGTTTCCGGGCCGTAACGCCCCTTTGTCAAGGTATACATTACAAACAGTGAAAAAGTGCTTACCTTAAGTAGGTGAAGAAGCCCGCGAATACTGTGCAAATAGACATCCGACCACCAAGATGCGCAGCAATGACGTCACGGCAACTGAGGCTCCCAGGTAACAGTAACCTGGGAAACCAGACTGTGCCGATGATGCACGCTGGGCAGGGAAAAAAAATTAATAATATACAAACGTGCTGTAAGGCTACAAAAGAACAAACAACCAGCGTGAACAGAGCAGTGAAGGGAAGACAGGGAGAAAAAAAAGGGAACAGAATACTGAAGGATAATCAAATGAACCGGTCGGGCCAAGTAGGACTGTGCCTTAAATGTTAATCGGATATTAGCAGATATAAGCAAATAAAAGCATAAAGGTGGATATCATCGCCGTAAGTTACATTATATAGCTTGATTCAGGCTGATCAAAATTGCAATTAAACAAAAACACTACATTGGGGTGCTGATCCTACTCAAACACTGCACAAGATAAAATTACGTGAAATGTCTTAAATATACAAATCTTAGCTGTATGTTATAGGTAAAATAACCTTGCTAGAAAACCTAACGAAAAAAATAGTCACGAAAAATACTGGACAAACAAAAACAAAAACAATACGTTAATAAAAAAGAATAAGGAGTAAGAAAAAGGTTACTCAATTAGCAAAAGACATTCCAGGCGAATTTCTCGTTGAGAAAAAAGCTTATTGGGATAAAAGGCGCTTAGGAAATATCAAGAAAATATAGAATAATACTTTCCTTCTATGTATAACTCCTGAATCCAGATTTCATGCAATGGGTCAGTATCTCAGGGTAACATAAAAGGAGGGAGAAAAACAACATCCAATAGTGTAACACAGTTTTAAAATGAACATGTACAGACAATATAAATATAATATGATAAGTGGTCTATAGTTATGGGGAGAATCCCCTATGCATCCCACTCACAAGTGTAGGATAATATCAGGCATATCAGTGATATCAAATCCGTAATATAAAGAACGGGGTTGCCCCCCACACAGGAAACTCACAGATCCACGCTGATTATGTAGACATAAATGATAATTGTAGATCTCCAAATAAACGATTTATCCTCAGACACGCATCAAACAGCGATGTTTATTGATGAAAAAGACGGGTCCAAAATGGTTTATATGAATTTTTATTTTTTATGTCTTTTTACATGATTTTTTATGATTGTATTTACATTTATCACTTAGTGTGGATTTTAATTCATGGATTTTATATTATTAAGATTACCTGGATTGAAATTGGATTTTATATACAGACAAATGGCCACCATTTCCTCTATTAGAATGAACTGGACTCCAACAAAATGGCCACCGCCCTACATTAAAGCGGACACTTAGGAGATTTCAGCTCTGTGAAAAATAGAGGAGGAGCTATCTCCAGCGCGACGCAATTAACTTTAGACCGGGAAGAAGAAGTCACGGATGGCCGCATCACTTCCGGTCTGACGAAACCGGAAGTAACAACAGTGAGCGGAATAACTTCATCCTGGATATACCTTTGAAAATTGAGAGACTTGTATTATGTATTATGCCTTATTCAGTGTTAGGATGAAGCTTTGATGAGGATTGGATAATTGTTTTATTGGTTAGGGTATTTAGTGGCGTTCTGTCCCAGTGGTCCTCTACACCTTGAAAAAGATCCTTGATAGGATTGAAATGCGTTGGTGAGGACCTCTGGCTCATTTTGTTTTTTACATACCCACAAGGTATATACAGGACCTTTTCAAGGCTTAGAGGGATCCCGTTTTTTATCAGCCTTTGATATTGAGAACCTTTATCCATCTATTTCCTGTGGGTATGAATTCTATGCCTATTTTATCCATTTCATATTTTGGATGTTTTAATAAATGTTTTTAATTTTGGACCCGTCTTTTTCATCAATAAACATCGCTGTTTGATGCGTGTCTGAGGAAAAATCGTTTATTTGGAGATCTACAATTATCATATATGTCTACATAATCAGCGTGGATCTGTGAGTTTCCTGTGTGGGGGGCTACCCCGTTCTTTATATTACGGATTTGATATCACTGATATGCCTGATATTATCCTACACTTGTGAGTGGGATGCATAGGGGATTCTCCCCATAACTATAGACCACTTATCATATTATATTTATATTGTCTGTACATGTTCATTTTAAAACTGTGTTACACTATTGGATGTTGTTTTTCTCCCTCCTTTTATGTTACCCTGAGATACTGACCCATTGCATGAAATCTGGATTCAGGAGTTATACATAGAAGGAAAGTATTATTCTATATTTTCTTGATATTTCCTAAGCGCCTTTTATCCCAATAAGCTTTTTTTCTCAATATTCTATTTGGAGTTTTTGGTGTAACTTCATTTATTGTGGATATAGGCTGCATTTGGATAGCGCACCGGACTGTACACAAATTCTTTTGTATATTCATTGAATTTCTCGTTGAGACCATTGGGACTCATAGTCCCCAGTGTGAAGATCCATCTCGCTTCTAATTGTAGAAGTTTCTTGGCCCTGTCTCCTCCTCTGATGGATTTAGGTATGTGATCGATGGCCATATGTCTCAAGCTGGAAAGGGGATGGTTAGCTTCGGCAAAATGATGTGCCACTGGTTGCTCAGACTGTTTGCCGGACGTCGCTGCCTTGATCGCAGAGCGATGGAGCGCCATTCTCTCTCTCATCGTTCTCGTAGTTTTTCCCACATAGTACTTCTTGCACGGGCAGGAGATCATATATACTATAAATGACGAGGTACAGGAGAGAACATGTCTGATCTTAAAAAGATGGTCGCTATGGGGGTGTTTGAACTTAGTACCTGTTTCCATATGATTGCAAGTAGTGCAATGAAGACATTTGTAGCAGCTGGGCGGTCTCGTCAAAAAGGAGGATTTGTGACTTTGGTTAGATGAAAAGTTAGTGATATCTGTGTGAACATTGATGTCCTTGATATTTCATCCCCGGGTGAAACACGACATGGGGTGCTTATTTTTAAAACAATGCAGATCTTTGTCGGAAGAAACGATGGGCCACAAGGCTCGAGATGCTCGCGGTAGAATGGCGCTAGATGTGTTATACTTGCTAACCCAGGGAATGATGGCATCGTTGTTCCTGATGGTAGGGGACAAAAGTTTAGATCTCATCTTTTTAATTCACCAAAAGGGGGAAGTCTCGGGGGCAGCCCCTATTGACTCTGCTTCCTACCGGCAGTGTCCCCGCAGTTCACTGTCCCAGCAGTGTATTTCCCCTGGAAGCACTCCTGTAAGTCTCCTCTTCTTCACCTCAGGCAGCACTACCCAACATCCCCTGCAAGAGTCTCCTTCTATAATAAGCGGTCGTGTGCGGGTCCCCTTCTAGCCGACCGCACCGGCCACTCTGCCTCCTGCATTACTTAGCCCATTATGGGCTCTCTCTCCCTCTCTATAAAGCGGTTGCATGAACTGTCCCTTGCCGCTGGCCCATCAGTCCACACAGTCCAGAGTGGGCAGCCAGTTCCAAACTACCCTCTATGAGGGGTGGACATCATGCATGAATGGGTAGCTCTCTCAGTCCAAAAGAGCATACAGTATAAAAACCAGCATTTTTTCCTAATCCAAAACAGTTTGAATACATGCAGTCATATCTTTTTAGTGCACATATTTTAATTATAGTTTTTAACTGTATATGTGTGTGTATATATATATATATATATATATATTGTGACACAGTTGGGATAGGGGTCCCTCTCCTGGGGTAGATGGACTCCCTCTTTACACACACACAGCAGCCGTAGAAACAGGATACAAGTCTGTGGTTCTCATACAAACTGGTCAGTGCCAGTCTTTATTGTGCCAAATGAATGTAAACATAAACAAAACATAAACATAAGTCCTAGCCCGGCTACACAGCAGATTCCTTCTCTATAATAATGTTAGGGCCTATTGCCATCACCATCAACAAAACACGAGCACAGTACTTACAAAGATTATCACCAAGTGTCTCTGAACAGGCTAGTCTGCCTGCTCTCCCAGGTGTTAGACACTCAGCCACAAACAAACCATGCTTATATTAGCCATTTCCAGCTGCAAGACCTAATGAGCCTTTTACCAGGCTGAAAGGCCCAATACCTGGAATGGCCTGTGGATGGAGCCCTCCCTCTCCTCACATCCACACCCCCAGGACCCAAACCGGCTTTTCCAAAAGCCGATAATCTGGTCTGATTACAAAACAGACTTCTCCTGGTTTTTTTTAGAACACATAGGCCAAAAACCTAGGACAAATGTACCTGCCATTGACCACTTTACCAGTGCATCTATCACATATCCCCCCTTTGTTTCGACCTGTGTGGTGGAACAACCACAGCCCCCAAACAATGGACACATGACAAAGCATCTGCATTGGCAGGTTTGTAATGCCAAGAACCATCTCGTTATTCTCGCATTACTGTCCTTGTTTTCTGACATCCACTTCAGAGGGGCATGGTCAGTGATTAATCTGATCTTTCTTCCCACAAGTAGTACCTGAGAGTCTCTAATGCCCACTTTATGGCCAATGCTTCTTTCTCGACCGTAGTTTCTTTCATGTACATTTAATTTCCGGCTTAAGAAGAAAATCGGGTGTTCTTCACCCTCTTTGCTTTGTGACAGGAATCTCTGATGCCTACATCTGACGCATCGGTTTGTACAACAAACTCTCTGTCAAAATCAGGGGCCATCAGAACTGGTTGGGTACATAATGCTATTTTTAACTCCTAGAAAGCCTTCTCTGCTTCAGGACCCCATTCCACCATGACTTTCTGTTTGCCTTTGGTAAGGTCAGTCAGTGGGACTGCAATGGTGGCAAAATTGGGTATAAACCTCCTATAATACCCAGTGATCCCTAAGAAGGCTCTCACCTGCTTTTTGTTCAGGGGTCGTGGCCAGTTTTGGATTGCCTCAATCTTATTGAGCTGTGGCTTTATCAAACCTCTGCCAATGGTGTACCCAAGATATTTTACTTCTTCCATCCCCAGACAAATTTTTTTTGGGTTGGCTGTCAAACCTGCCTTATAGATGGAGTCCAACACTGCTTGTACTCTGGGCAAGTGAGACTGCCAATCAGGACTATGAATGACCACATCATCCAGATAAGCAGCAGCATACTGTCTATGGAGCCTTAGAATCCTATTCATAATTTTTTGAAAGGTAGCAGGTGCCCTATGTAGCCCGAAGGGCAATATCTTGTACTGAAACAACCCCTCTGGTGCAGAATAAGCTGTCTTTTCTTTGGTGTTCTCAGTTAACGGCACTTGCCAATACCCTTTGGTTAAGTCAAGAGTAGTTAAATATCTGGCTGTCCCCAGCCTTTCAATTAGTTCATCCACCCTAGGCATAGGGTAGGCATCAAATTTTAACACACTGTTCAATTTTAAGAGGTCATTGCAGAATCGCACTCTCCCATCGGGCTTAGGAATGAGCACTATGGGACTTGACCACTCATTATGCGATTCTTCAGTTACACCCAACTCTAACATTTTTTTTAATTTCCTTCGACACTGACTCTCTTTTGGGCTTCTGGTTACCTATGGGGCTTTAGGTTAACCTTAACCCCTGGGTCAGTGATTATGTCATGTTTAATGACTGTGGTTTTCCCTGGTATGTCAGAGAACAGCACCCTATTTCTGATCAGAAATTCCTTTACTTCCTGCTGTTGACTGGCTGACAGGGTTTTTGCCACTGTCACTTCAGGTACCACGGGCCATGGGTTTACTGGAGAGGCTTGGATGGCTGACAGTGCTGCTCTATCCTTCCAGAGTTTTATAAGATTTACATGGTATATCTGTTCTGGCTTTCTTTTCCCCAGCTGGTAAGCTTTATAATTGACCTGCCCCACTTTTTCTAAGATTTCAAAGGGTCCTTGCCACTTAGCCAAAAATTTGCTTTCTACAGTGGGAACCAACACCAACACTCTGTCCCCAGGAGCAAAGTTGCGTAAGCGAGCATTGTGGTTGTACACCCTCTGCTGTGCCTGTTGGGCCTGTTCCAAGTGCTCTCTTACTATTGGCACCACAGCAGCAATTATTTCTTGCATTTGGGAAACATGCTCAATAACTGTTTTATATGGACTGGACTTCCCCTCCCATGTCTCTTTGGCAATGTGAAGTAATCCCCTTGGATGTCTCCCATACAATAAATTAAAAGGGGAAACCCCAGTGGAGGATTGGGGAACCTCTCTTATGGCCAACAGCAAATAAGGTAACAAGTAAGTCAGGATCTCCTTAGGTATTCCCAACCTGCTATAGACATGTACTAATTCTCTAGCAATGGTCTTGGTTGACGTATTGCGTAATGGTATCGCTTCCAGGTACCTGGTAGCGTAATCCATTATCACCAGAATATATTGATGGCCCCGGGCAGATTTCATTAATGGCCCAACCAAATCCATAGCTATTCTTTCAAATGGAATCTCAATAATGGGTAACGGAACCAGGGAACTTCTGAAATGTGGCCTTGGAGCATGATACTGACATTCAGGGCAGGACGCACAATAGTCAGATACCTCTTTATGGATGTCGGGCCAGAAAAACCTCTGCATAATTTGCTCAGTGGTTTTCTCTACCCCTAGGTGGCCTGCCGTTATATGTGTACAAAAAGGCAATTTAAACAAACGCGATCCACATTAAATAGGGCAGCACTCAAAGCAATGGTGATTATCACTTAATCACCCTAATCACAATAAACAGACAAAAGTAAGAAAGTTTCAGTGCGCTCCTAATGGGATTTCAAAAAACCTTCCAAAGAAATTGCAATCAATATGTCCACAATAATTCTATATGAAGACCGTGATGATACCACTACTCCATAGGTCCACTCTAGTTATTTGAACCACTTTGTTTTTGAGACAATCCTTATATTTCTGTGACGTGATGATTTCACCATTCAGTTCCTTCAATAAAAAATGGCTGTAATATACCACTATGCATGTGGGTGCAACACAATTCTTTTTCAAAATTATGTCAGACAGTCTATAAGAAGTAAATGAAATATTTATAACCAGTTCACTGCAGATTCACCATTCCAATAAATTTTCCATTCTATTCCTCTTTTAGATGCGGCTCTTCTTTTGTGCAAACTTCTTCTTATAATATATGTCCATGAAAAACACAAAGAGAGGTAGCCACCATAGCATAAAATCTTTTACACTTTATTGGGAATATAATTAGAAACATAAAAATGGAAGCGTACCAAATATGACCTTTTGAGAAAGGTACACTTTTACACATATAGGGGTATTATTATGCTCCCCCTATAGAGCGTTACCTTCCCCGTCTGGGTATGCGTCCAATATAATCACCTGCCGTTATATGACCATGGACCAGATCCAACACTATTCTTCTGTAAGCTTTGGGAACTATTAATTGTTCCACAATATCTTCCCCCTTCTTAGTCACCTGATACAACAAATCCTGACATACTGCCATGTGAGGATATGACAAAGGACTATCGGTGTCTATGGGTTTACCATTGGTCACCTTGACATTCTCTCTGGCTTTTACCAGAGTAGGGTCATTTAACTGCTCCACGGCAAAGACCTCTCGTCTGACCTCTTAATCAGGCAGATGATCAACTGGCTCAACAGCACTTCCCACCTCAGTGGGAAGCACATCACTTGGCGAGCCACCATCACGCACCGCATTCTCTAGTTCGCCAATCATACTAGAAAAAGGGAACATCTCTGACTCTGAAGACACTTCCTCTGCTACTACCCCAGAAACCTCAAATGGGTCAGGGTGATTTACCTCTGTGCAAAATCAGCTTTCCCACAACTTCCAGAAGTGAGCAAAGTCTCTCCCCAATATGGCATCATACATTAAGCCATGTACTAAACCACAGAGACTATCGCGGAACCACATGGTGTCTCGATGTTCACTTCTGCAGTAATATAATACTGAGTATCCCCATGTATGTAGGTCACACCAACAGTTTTCCCCTTACGCTTCAAGGGGTCTACCAGCTCAGCTTTCATAAGTGTCACCAGGCTACCAGAATCTAGTTGGTTGCCCTCTACAGTCAGTACACACATGTGCTTATCAGTCTCAGCCTGCCGGTCAGCAGTACAGGCTGTCTGTGTAAAGAAAGACCCCCTGCAGTGGACATGAGCAGTATCACATTACATAGGTTCAGAGGTAAGTGAACAATTAGCTGCAATATGGCCGAAGCCACCACATCGGAAACACTGAATCATATTATTATCTAGTCTTTTATGGGGTAGGAACTTTGCTGGCCTGGCTGGCCTGTCTCCAGGTTCCACACCCTCAGTCTTAGGTACATTCCAATGCCCAGCACCCTTCTCCCCAGGAACAGTGTTGATGGGAGTTCACCGGTGCATCATCGGGGCTTGGTGGGGCAGACAACAGCTCCTCAGCCACCACGTACCTCTCCACCAGTTCGACTAACTGGTCTGTGGATTTAGGGTCTGCATGGCTCACCCACTTGCGCAGAGATGCAGATAGCGATCGTAGATACCATCATGACTCTTTCCATGATCTGTGGTCCTGTCAGCGTCTCGGGCTGTAGCCATTTTGTGGGCAGATGGACAAGGTCATTCATCTGTGAGTGAGGAGGCTTTTCCATTTGGAACTCCCAGCAGTGGACTTGTTGGGCACGAACAAATGTGGTGACACCCAAGTGAGTTAGGATCTCCCATTTTAACTTATCATAGTCTTTTGCATCAGCCAGGCACAAATCATAGTAGGCTTTTTGCGGTTCACCAGACAGGAAGGGCGCCACAAGACTTGCCCACTGCTCTTTAGGCCACTTCTCTCTTTCGGCGGTTCTTTCAAAGGCCGTAAGATATGCTTCCATATCAGCATTTGGGGTCATCTTTTGTAGAAAGTGACTGGCCTGTATGGTGTGAGTGTTAGTTTGAAGAACAGGGGAAGAATCTCCAGACCGGACTACCAGCTGTTGTACCACCTCTCTTAAAGCCTGGCGGGTTTCCTTCATGGCAACTTGTTGTTGCCTCTGGGCGGTCTCCAAGGCCAATATTTGCACATTGGTATCTTCCTGCTGAGCCCTGATAGCATCCTGCTGAGCCCTGGTAGCTTCTTGCTGAATTTTGTCTATTTCCTGCTGAGCTCTGGAAGTTTCTTGCTGAGCTCTGGTAGCCTCTTACTGAGCTGCTGCAGCTTGGAGCAAGGCCTTAACAATGTCCTCCATGGTGTCTTTAGGTGCCGGTTGGAAGCTGAATCTGGCTTCTCTAAGCATATGCTGACGCCACCTTCATGGATTTCACAACTTCGTGTCTGTCCCTTTAAATTGTAAAGGAAAACATTTTTCCTTGCTGCAATTTCAGTTTGTGATTGCCCGCATTCTCCACCAATTGTGACACAGTCAGGATAGGGGTCCCTCTCCTGGGGTAGATGACCTCCCTCATTACACACAGCAGCCAAGGAAACAGGACACAAGTCTGGGGTTCTCGTACAAACTGGTCAGTGAAAGTATTTATTGTGCCAAATGAATGTAAACATAAACAAAACATAAACATATGTCCTAGCTCGGCTGGGCACTAGCTACACAGTAGATTCCCTCTCTATAATAATGGTAGGGCCTATTGCCATCACCATCAACAAAACACGAGCACAGTACTTACAAGGATTATCACCAAGTGTCTCTGAACAGGATAGTCTGCCTCCTCTCCCAGGTGTGAGACACTCAGCCACAAACAAACCATCCTTATATTAGCCATTTCCAGCTGCAAGCCCTAATGAGCCTGTTACCAGGCTGAAAGGCCCAAAACCTGGAGTGGCCTGTGGATGGAGCCCTCCTTCTCCTCACATCCACATCCCCAGGACCCAAACCGGCTTTTCCAAAAGCCGATACTCTGGTCTGCTTAAAAAACAGACTTCGCCTGGGGTTTTTTAGAACACATAGGCCAAAAACCTAGGACAAATGTACCTGCCATTGGCCACTTTACCAATGCCTCTTTTACATAATATATATATATATATATATATATATAATGTATGTATGAAGTAGGCAATCAATAACTTCAGGTGTATCACATAGGCCCCTTAGTGTTGTTGACAGCAGTTTTCCACTTCTGAAGAAAAAAGATAATTTAGCTTGACACTCTGTATATTATGTCAGCAAAGCACAAAGGATGCTCTAACATGTCCAGCTAATAAAACAGGAACTGGAGAATGCTATAAAACCTTGGCATTGGACTTAAAAAAGTTTAAAGATGCTGAACTTTTGGTAGCTTACGATGTTCTCTGTGAAGACTCATTGCTAGACAATCTTACAAAAGGCCAGCAAACAAGTAATGAACAAGCATGTGACCATTTTACTAGGTCTAAAAGTTAAACTTTGAACTGTAAAAATACAATGGAATAATTCATGAAGTTGCTACAGCACCAAGTCTTTAAGTGACAAGATTGCATCATTTATGACTGCTGTTCAAGAATAGCAAATTATGGCCAAAATAAGTGAAGGTGACTTATACCCCTTTTACACTGACTTAAAAATCCCAGGTTGATGCATGTGAATGCACATCAACCAGTGATTTTTGTCAGTGTAAACGGATCAACCCAGGTCCAGTGACCTGGGGATCCCACCCGGCTGGCTTGCAGGGTTGATTCCCATGTCTCCCTGCAGTGTAAATGGCGCAACCCAGGTCACAATAGCCCAGCGCTACCCACGGCACCCCTGGCCATTGGGTGACGGGTTGATAGTGTAGTGTTGTGTAAAAATTAGAAGTGTTAATATTGTCTTTAGCTGTGGTACTACATGTCCCAGCAAGCCTCCCCCGCATGCTGGTACTTGGAGATCCACAAGTACAAGCATGTGGGGCATTACAGGCCTGCTGGTACCTGTATTTCCACAGCCAAAGAAATACTTTAAAAAAACAACACACACCGTGTCAATAAAGTTTTATTCTAACATACATGCACACTCACACTCACATACTCACCTAGTATCCCTGATGACATCATGTCCCCTTGTCCAGTAGGATTCCATAGGTGTCCCAGTAATGAAAAATTCATACTCACCTCTCCTACTGTATGTGATGTTTATGTCCTCTTGGGTCCCTGTAGGCACCCAGGGGGTTAAAAAAAAACACCAAAACCTGAAACCATTGTGGACAGGAAAGGTATGTGTTTACACATATGTTATGAATCCCACTGCCTGCTCCAAGTGAGACCCCTAGAACCCAGCTAGCGAGATCTTCACCAATAACAACCACCCGTTGTTCCCATAAACTATGATACGTTCGTCCGCCTGGACTTACGCTAGGGGTAGTAGAGGCTCACACGGAGGTACAAGGGAATTCAAGAGATGAAGTATACAGTTAGAGCTGATACAGGTAATGGTTCTGATGAGTTGGCAATTGCATCGATGATATGGCAAGGATACCGATGGTGTGGCAAGTGTGCCGAAGGTGCGGCAATTGTGCCGATGTTGTGGCAATTGTGCCGATGTTGCGGCAATAGCCATAGATAAACAGTCTATACTTTGAGTGACAGTGCCGTTTGTGGGTGGTAATAGGGGAAGGTACATGTGAACAGGGGAGTGGTGTTGTGAACGCAGGCATGTCTGTCCACCAAAATGCCGATTAAAGGACATGCATAATTAGCAAAGTAGCGTAATTGTACACGTCACCTGCATGTATTTCAGCCGGCACTGATCGCCGTGCTTGTGGCGGGGAAAGGCAACCCCAAGGGCTGCGAGTGGTTCACCATGGTCCTGATTAATCATTTATTTCCCAGAGATGACGTGTGTTGCGAGTGTCAAAGGGGCATCTTCACACACTTGCGAGCGCACTTTGCTGTAGCTCGCAAACACACAGTGGGCGTCCTTACGCGACGCAATGCGAGCGATTAATTTACATATAAAGCCCCCTTTTGCCAGTGAGCGATCTGAATCAGGTCCACAGTGTATAAAACATGGACTATAGAACAATATGGAAGGGGCATACTAATGCTCACAGGGGAACAACACTATCTAAAATGAGTGGGGAGTACAAATCTTAAAATATAACAGATGACCTGTAGATTGGGGTCTGGGGGCTTATGAACCTAAGGGCATGGGAACTGGAGGACACAAGGCGATACTTGGTACATGACATCTGTCAGAGTGTCCGGCTCTGAACCAGGGTCAGAGTCTCTTGCAGCAATTATGGGTCTGCCCGGTGGGCTTGTCGCGTTCTTATGTAATTTGGGGATTGTGTATAGAACTGGGATTTTAGGCCATTCCTGTAGTAAAGCTGATCTAGTTTTATTGGTGATAATAGATTGCTGTACAGCAAATTGCAGGATTGATCCAATTCTTTCTTGAATACAGCAGTCGGATCATTGTATATTTTCTCATATACTGTAGAGTCGGCCAACTGTTGATATATTTCTTGCTTGTAATTAGTTAAATCTTGAACCACAATCATACCACTTATCCGTGGGGCGGATCACTATATCTTTGTATTCTCCAAAACTTTTGAGGGCTATTTTCTCTGTTGGCGAGAGATTCGGATGACTGGCAGTATTACTTGAGCTATATTCATTAAAAGTCCTGTCCATGAACTCAGAAAAAGCTTTATTGTTTGTTTACATTGGAGGTAGCAGGTGTAAACGTAGATTTTTATGTAAATGAGAAAGGATTCCATCTGAACTGATGGTGGTCCAAAATGCTCTGCCAGCTTAACTCTCCTTTCAAATTTAAACAGGTCCACTTTATTTTGGAAGACATTTGGTCGAAGTGTGGGGACAAATGACAGACCTTTGTTAAGAACCGGTCTTTCCTCTGTAGTGAGCATTCATGCAGGTAAATTAAACACTATGTCCTCTTGTTGAATATTTTTCTTGGCCTGCCACGCCCACTGGCCACCATGCCGGGTGCGGGTTCTTGAGTTAGGAACAGTGTGGCCCTCATCGCTACCCTTAAAGGGGGCTTTTGCTGACTGGTGGATGGTACCCTGTTGACACATTCTGAGTCAATAGTGGACACCGCACCACTGGAATTATCCATATCAAAAAATGGTTTCCTCTGTCGCCTAAATTTCGGTTTGTTGTCTCTATTTGGTTCTCTGTTATAAGCCCAGCTATAAACTTTATGTTCAGCATAGTCTCAGTTAACGGTCTTGAGTTTGGCTTTTTTAAATGAAATTAAATCAGCACGGTATTTGTCTATTTGATTAGACAATTTATTGAACTAATCTTGTGATGTATCAGATGTGATATTTGGAGTATAAGTGGATTCAAAAGTGGCAATTTTCTCCTTAACAAGGTTAAGCTCTCTTCTGGATTCCTCTATGATGATTAAGATTAAATCAAATGAACATTTGTTCAGGACTGCTGCCCATCTGCGGCAGAAGTCTGCTTTGTGTCTTCAGATGGTAGGGATATTTCTAATGCGAAAACTATATATAAAAATCCAAAGTCCTTAAATAAAGAACCAAGCGGCACTCCAATTCACAAAGTAGAAAAAGGTGATTGTATTCAAAACATTACAGTCATTACACGAACATCATCGACGTTCGAAGTCCTTAGACTTTTTCTTCAGGATATATCACAAAAGGTATATCAAACAAGCAAACCAAACAGTGCAAGTGTCTTACCTTATATACACACATAATGCCATGTCTTCTCCCCAAGCTGTGCAGTTCCAGGAGGAAGCTGGACCTCTGCAAACCAGTAATGACAAGGGCGATGACACTCGTGGTTGCCAAGCAACCTCTGATGCCACTGCTCTCCCCCCAGGCAGCGCAGCGCTGAGGGAATAAATGGCAAATGCATAAATAACAGTGCATATGAAAGACCATGGACAACAGTCTCATGGAAGAAAGTGCTGCATAAAAATACTGAATTTGAAAACAATGGGAGAGTTATCCTAGTACTAAATCCAAATGTACTACAATAGTTAATATTAAACATAAGGTCTCATAGAAGGTATATTGCAAAGCCTCCTATACACAATGCTATTTATTAATGCTAACAATACCACTTTAAAGACTATACATGTTAATGATAAACAGGAAAAAGCATAATAATAGCTGAAATACTGCAAGTTATCATGACAGTGAATGATGCAGACCTACCTAGCACACAATATTACATAGCATCACACATAATAAAATGCATTTGATGCTATCATGCCAACAAAGTCACTAGCTGATTTGGCATCACACGTAAAGGAATGAATTTAATGCCATCATCTCATTTAGCCCCCTTGGCGCAATCATGTCTAATCGATGGATCCAGCAAGTTTCGCGTTGGCTCAATTTCCTACCACGATCACCTCTCCTGATGTCTTTAGGAATATGATCTATTATTTTATACTTCAGAGACACCAATATATGTTGTGCAATCTTAAAATTACGTGCAATAGGCTGATGATTCTCACGTGCCACCCTAATTCCAGATCGGTGGAGCATCATCCTCTCTCTGATGATATAAATAGTTTGGCCCACATAATAGAGCCCACATGGGCATCATGATGATATCAACTACATATTGTGTTTGACATGTCAAACACAATATGTAGTTTACATCATTATGTGCTCGTGAGAGAGGATGGCGCTTCACCGCTCTGCTATTAGGGTGGCATTAGATGGATGTGAGAATGATCAGCCTGTTGCACGTCATTTTAAGATTGCACAATATACATTGGCGTCTCTGAAGTATAAAATAATAGATCATATTCCTAAAGACATCAGGGGAGATAATTGCGGTAGGAAATTGAGCCAATGCAAAACTCGATGGATCCATCGATTAGACATGATTGCGCCTAGGGGGCTAAATGAGATGATGGCATTAAATGCATTCCTTTAAGTGTGATGCCAAGTCAGCTAGTGACTTTGTTGGCATGATAGCATAAAATGTATTTTATTATGTGTGATGCTATGTAATATTGTGTGCAAGATAGGTCTGCATCATTCGCTGTCATGATAACTTGCAGTATTTCAGCTATTATTATGCTTTTTCCTGTTTATCATTACTATGTATAGTCTTTAAAGTGGTATTGTTTGCATTAATAAATAGCATAGTGTATAGGTTGCTTTGCAACATACCTTCTATGACACCTTATTTTTAATATTAACTATTGTAGTACATTTGGATTTAGTACTAGGATACCTCTCCCATTGTTTTTAAATTCAGTATTTTTATGCAGCACTTTCTTCCATGAGACTGTTGTCCATTGTCTTTCATATGCACTGTTATAGACACTTGCACTGTTTTGTTTGCTTGTTTGATATACCTTTTGTGATACATCCTGAAGAAAAAGTCTAAGGACTTTGAAATGTCGATGATGTTCGTGTAATCACTGTAATGTTTTGAATACAATCACCTTTTTCTAGTTGTGCATTGGAGTGCCACCTTGTTCTTTAGTTAAGGACTTTGGATTTTTGCATGAATTACTTTAGGAAGGCACTTTAACTTTGGTCAGGTCATCTGGAGTGCCAGGCTATCCAGGGATTTATACCTTATGGTTTCACATGTCCCATTAAGTCTGCTTAGGCACCTCAGGCCCAGGCTGATAGCCCAAGGCTATCCCCAGCACCCCTGGGCAGTGGGTGCTGGGTTGATTGTGTAATGTGGTGCATTTTAAAGAATATTTTCTTTTGCAGGTGAACTATAGGTCTCAGCAAGCCTCCCCTGAATGCTGGTACTTGGAAAACCACAAGTACCAGCAAGCTGGGCATTTTGGACCCACTGGTACCTGTAGTACACCTGTAAAATAAATATTAAAATAAACAGACACTGATTTTTAATTTTTTTTTATTCTATTTGCAGCTTCACCTGGGGGGCAGCGGCCTTTAAGCTCTTTTTCATGGCCAACGCCACCCCAGGACTTCAGCATCTATGCCTGGCGGGTGCCAACCCGCCAGGGCTCTGGTGTTTTCACCTAGTGGGGCGACAGGCTGTGTCAGCTCTTTTTCATGGCTGCCACCATTTGTGACATCAGATGGGCTCCAGCTGCTCCCAGCTGCCTGTAATTTGTGTATTTACAGGAAATGACTGGCCCAGCATAGAGCATTACACCTGGGCTTGTTAAAGAACAATAGCTGACTGCTCAATTCTGTACTAAAACATTGCCTGGGACAGTCCATTCTATCACAACAGCTCTCAAAAAAAGGCTGAGATGTTCTGATCACTTTGAAATAACATACCTTATGGATGAAGCAGTGCATAAAGCTTCTGAGTTTAATGCAGAAGTTGACAACAGGAATGCTGCAAAATTTATCAGAAAAATCTGTTCACATATTATGTGTTACAGTTTCCTAGGATTCACTGTGTAAACCCCCAAAACCCAAAAGATAAAGTCTCTGCCAATAACAGCCATTCGCTGTTCCCTTAGAACAGAATATGTTCACTGGTACCTAGGTGGCCGCCTAAACTTAAACTCGGAGTAATAGAGGTTTACACAGATCTCCTAGGAAGACCAGGGTTTAAAGTGACACCAATAAGAGCCGGAGATGTTGATGCAGTGAATAATGCTGGAGGAACTGCTATGGCTGGTTCAGCCAATGATGTTGATGCAGCAAATATCACTGGAGGAATTGATATGGCTGGTTCAGCCGTTGATGTTGCAGCAGCGAACATCGCTGGAGGAATTGATATGGCTGGTTCAGCCGTTGATGTTGATGCAGCGAATATCGCTTGAGGAATTGATATGGCTGGAACATCTGTGGAGCAGCTTGGTTCGCCGTGATGCGGCTAGTGCAGCCAGAGGAACGTATGCGGCCTGGATTGACCGTGGTGCAGCTTGCTTCGCTGTAATGCAGAGAGTACATCCAGAGGAACTGATGTGGCCTGGATGGACCGTCGTGTGGCCTGGTTTGCTGTGATGCAGCTAGTGTAGCCAGAGGAATGGATGTGGCCTGGAGTGACCGTGGTGTGGCTTGGTTCACCGTGGTGCAGCTAGTGCAGCCAGAAGAACTGATGCAGACTGGAAGTACCGTGGAGCGGCTTGGTTCACCATGATGCGGCTAGTACAGCCAGAGGAACTGGTGCGGCTTGGAGTGACTGAGAGATGCGGCTTGATTCACCGTGATGCTGAGATGGGAACTGGCAGCAGGAAACGGAAGGGCATGTACAGAAAATCTATAGCCAGCAAGGCCATGAGAGCGCTGTCAGGCATAAAAAAGATCAAGTACCAATCAGAGCAATGGAAGGTCATCGCATGTTCCTAGTAACAGGAGGCATCACCCGGCATCCGGATCACCTAACAACAGATGGTGCAGTTCCTGCACCGCAGGCGGAAGTGGTAGGCGCAATCACTGAAGCATTGGAGAGTGACAAGTCATGCCAGCGACTTGTAACAGTACCCCCTTGACGAGGGATTATGGAACCCTAGAATCTGGTTTGTAGGGAAAATCCTCAAAAAACATTTTCTTCAGTCTAGGAGCATGTAAAGAGTTCCCCGGAACCCAAGACCTTTCCTCCGGGCCATATCCTTTTCAATGGACCAGGCATTGTAAATGTCCTCATGAGAACCTGGAATCTAAAATATTCTCGACCACAAATTCCTGTTGCCCCCGAACCACAACTGGAGAAGGTCTAACTGGATGCCTGGGCTTGAATTTAGAGGAAAAGAAAACCGGTTTCAATAAAGAACAATGAAGAGTGTTGTTAATGCGCAGAGACTTAGGCAGTTTTTGTAAAAAAAACAACAGGATTAACCTGAGCAGTAATCCGGAAAGGGCCAATGAACCTGGGACCTAGTTTCTGTGTGGATTGTCACAGTTTGATGTTCATTATAGCTAGCCAAACCCAATCACCAGCCTTGAACTTACACGGCCTCTGATGTCTGTCTGCAAGGGTCTTGGAGTGCATAGAAGTGTTAAGGAGGCACTGGTAAACCAAGTTCCAAATGGAGCCCAGCTGGGAAACTGAAGATGTAGATGCAGACCCCCTGGCATTGGGTTCGAAGGAATTAGCTCTGGGATGTTGTCCAGTGATGCAGAAGAATGGAGAAACTGAGGATGCAGAATGACAAGAATTATTAAAAGCAAATTCCGCCAAAGGCAAATGAGTAACCCAATCATTATGACATTTGGAAACATAACAACGAATATATTGTTCCAGAGACTGATTGGCATGTTCAGTCTGACCATTGGACTGAGGGTGATAACCAGAGGACAGACTAAGGCAAATGCCTAATGAAGAACAGAAATACTTCCAGAATTGAGCAATGAACTGAGGATCTGATTCAGACCCACTCGCTAGGATGCGTTCGCTCATAGCCAGCCAATTTTTGCATTGTGCGCATGCATACGCATCATAGTGCGAGTGTGTGAACCAGTGCAAGAGATCAGGAAGTGTTCACTTGCTGTGCATAGACTGCCCAGCAGAGTGAGTGACAGGAGAAGCAGTTTGTGGGTGGTGACAGGAGCTGGCCATTAAAAACAGGGGGAGTGGAGGTGTGAATGCAGGCGTGCCTGAGCATCTCAACACCGTTTCAGGGGCATGCATAATTTAGAGACAGCATCATAGTACACGTCACCTGGCTGGTTTTTACACTGAAGTGCTCGCAGTGCTTGGGGTAGGGTATGGTCAGTCACAAGCGCTGCGATCGCAACCGATGGTACCAATGGTTGCATACACTTCCTAGAGATGATGTACGCAAATGGGCATCTTAAGACAGGCTGGTGGACGTCTGCATACACAAAGCGATCGCACGCCAAGACATAGTCGGCATGCTAATGCCTTGCCATGCGATCGCCTACCTTCCGAAATTTGCATACGCATCGAGTGAATGAGGTCCTGAGTTCCCTGGTTGGAAACAATATCCAAAGGTAATCCATGGAGCCGAAAAATATGCCGGAGAAATAACGTGGAAAGTTCCTTTGCATTGGGAAGTTTGAGCAGAGGAATAAAATGTGCCATTTTATTGAAGTGATCCACTACAGTCCAAATAACAGAACACCGAGAAGAAGTAGGAAGGTCAACAATGAAATCCATGGCAATGTGCCTCCATGGTCTACTGGGTATAGACAAAGGTAGAAAGAGGCCAGATAGAGCTACCCACAGAGTCTTATTAAGAGCACAAATGTCATGGACATCTCTCGACAAAGAAGGCCACCAGACTGAACGGGAAAGTAATTCCATAGTCTTGGAAATACCTGGGTAACCTATAGTCTTTTTGGAGTGGAAGTCCAAAAGAACTGCTTCGCAGAGTTCTCTGGGATGAACAATAGTCTGTCAGGTATTCCAGATGGAGGTTCCAACTGACAAACTTGATTGGAATCAGCCAAATTGCGTGCCACAGCCAGATGGATATGAGAAGTAGGAACGATTGGTTTAACTGGGCTCCCAGTATGTTGAACGGGTAAAAAACTCCTGGAAAGGGCAGCCACTTTGATGTTTTTAGAACCTGGACAAAAATAATTGATGTAATTGAAGCCAGCAAAATATAAGACCCAACGTGCTTGTCTGGAATTTAATCTTTTTGTGGTTTCAATATATGCTAAGTTCTTATGGTCTGTAAGGAGAGTAACTTGATGTTTGGCTCCTTCTAGCCAGTGCCTCCATTACTCAAAAGCCCACTTGATAGTTAATAACTCGCGATTGCTAACATCATAGTTACTCTCAGGAGAAAGAAAACTTTTGGGAGAAAAATGCACAAGAATGCAACTTATTGTCTTTAGGATCCTTCTGAGACAAAATAGCTTGCGCTCCATCCTTGGAGGCATCTACTTCAATTACAAATGGCAGTTCTGGACTAGGATGATGAAGAACTGGGGCATTAACAAAAGCAGCTTCAAGGTTATCAAAAGCTTGCACAGCCTTGAAGGGCCAGTTAATGGTGTCAGTGCCTTTTTTGGTCAATTCTAATATTGGAGCCACGATAGTTAAAAAAGAATTCATGAGCCTCTGATAATAATTTGCAAATCCAAGAAAGCCATGCAGCTCCCAGGAACATGCCTCTGTTCCCAGTTAAAAAGAAAACAAAACCAAGTGAGCCAACATCTTATAGTATGGTTCATGATCTTAAAGAGGTTAATAAAAGGATGGTGATATATAGCCCTATCATGCCAAATACTTACATGCTGCTTATCCAAATTTCTACTGCCTCAGAATGGTTCATGGTCATTGATTTGGCAAATGCTTTCTTCTCAGTTCCCCTTATAGAGGAGAGCCAACTTACATTGGTATTCACATACTCAGGCAATCAGTATTGTTGGACTAGATAACCAAAGGAAGGGGCTACATCACCTTTAGCCTTTTCAGAAACCATGTCACTAGTCCTTAAGGATTGACACCCTTGTAATACAAGCACAGTACTCAATCAATATGTTGATGATCTTCTCTGTACAGAAACCAAACAAAATTGTATGCAGGACATTGTTTCACTATTAACATTCTTAGCAGAGAAGGGATGCAAAGCATATAAAGACAAACTACAATTGGTACAAACTTAGGCCTTTGTATATCAGCTAGAGCCAAGCACATTAAATGCTGAAAGGTGAACGGCTATTTCACAGGTGCCACTCAGGGAGTGGATTCCAAATGCATCACAGAACCTTCAGGTACTGTATGATGCTCTGAAAGGAGATCTTAAGCAAGGACATATAGATCGAACAGACAACTAATGCTTAATTTTCACACAACTAAAAAATTACATAATTTGTGCCCCAGTTTGGCACTTCCTAATTATAATAAACCCTTTACACTTTTCGGTCATGAAAATTCAGGCCATGCCCAGGGTGTACTCATACAGGAACATGGGAAAAACAAAGGCCTTTGTGATACTACTCTTTATAGTTGTGTGTTGTGTGTCCATGCGGTTGCTTCTGCAGCCATACTTATAGCCAAAGTGGCAGATAGTGTCTTACAATATAGGTACAATATACAGTCACTAAAATACTCAATCAGGCCCAAACCAGACAGTTATTAGTTGCCAGACTCACCAAATATTAAGTAGCATTACTGACACCATCCAATGATATCCCAATATCACCATCAAATGATATCCAGTTTTGAACCCAGCTATCCTATTACCGCTGGGTCCAAAAGAGAGGAAAATAATGATAATAATGATGCAGATGACAGTGCAGGAGATAGCTATGGGGTAGGAGACTGAGATACCCCAACTTTTTTCTCAGATGATCATGATTTTCTTGAATTGATTAAACTAGAGACAGATAACATTCCCACCATGGCTGATGTGTCCCTTCAGAATACAGACCTTCACATTTTTATTCAAGGGTCATGTTATTATGTAGAGGTGAGGTTATACAGTAATGACAGAAACTGATAATCTCATACACGAGACTCTACTGCCTCCCAGCTCAGCATGAGAAGCTGAGCTGTGGGCCCAAGCAGCCGCCTATAATTTATGCAGAAGGGCAAATGGTAAACATTTATTCTGATTCCAGGTATGCCAATGGGATTTCTCATGATTACAGCACAATACGGAAGATTAGATATTTTATGGGGTCAGCTGGTAAGCCTTTTAAACATGCAGATTGTATTAGATCCTTGTTTGCTGCTCTGCAGTTGCCTAGGCAAGTGGCTGTTATAAAGGTGAAAGCACACACCCGAGACAATACTAGGGAAGTAAGAGGGAATGCATTAGCAGACAGGGCAGAAAGGAGACTATCCTGAAACCACCCCCAGTTAACATGTTAACAGTATCAATAGAAATATTCAAACCTAGCCTACTGTAGAAAATGTAAGCATAAGCCCCACAGAAGGAAATAGCAGCCTGGAAAAGACTAGGAGCAGAGGAAAAATAATGGAGATGGATGGTGGACCAACACCATTGTCTGCCCCACTTACTCTACCCAGTCATAGCTTAGATACTTTATGGGACCTCAGCTTCCAGCCACACCACCAATGCTGTGTGCAACTCAGTAAGTATTCACGCCAACACCCCAAGCACACCACACATCACCACCATCCCCCAAAACACATCAAAATTGCTGTGGAAAGGTTTTGGGACACCTGTGACCAACACCAAAACAAACAGCTTGAAAAGTAAAAGAATTAAGCATACAGACAAGACATACATATCAAGAAATGTCAGCCATTTATCCACCAAGCTCACGAGAGTAGGTAACATACTAGAAGAAATGCGCTGTTAGCATCTGAGGTATTGTAGGAGTTTGTTTTCAGAAACAGAGTACCGCAACAGCCTTGAAGGCTCGAATCCTTGATAAGTTGTGCCCTATGGGCCAAAGACCAAGATGCAGCTTTTGAGTTGTGAAGCAGCCTTTGGGCTGTGTAGCGGCCTTAAAGGCTGGTAACCTTGGCTGGATGTGGCCTTTGGGCTGTGTTGCAGCCTTTGGGCTGAGTAGCAGCCTCTGGGCCATGTAGCAGCCTTGAGGACTGGTAAGCTTGGCTGGATGCGGCATTGGGGCCAAGTTGTAGTCTCTGGGCTGTGTAGCAGCCTTGAGGGCTGGTAAGCTTGACTGGCTGCGGCCTTTGGGAGAAGTTGCAGCCTATGGGCTGTGTAGCAGCCTTGAGGGCTGGTAAGGTTGGCTGGATGCGGCCTTTGCCCCCTGGTTGACCCAAGCAGCTGATACTGGATGTGGCCTTTGTCGCCTGGTTGACCCAAGCAGCTGATGCTGGAGCTGTGGCCTGTGCCACCAAGTTGACACAAGCAGCTGATGCTGGAGTATTGGCCTGTGCCACCGAGTTGACACAAGCAGCTGATGCTGAAGTTGTGGCCTGTGCCACCAAGTTGATGCAAGCAGCTGATGCTGAAGTAGTGGCCTGTCCCGCCGAGTTGACCCATGCAGATGATGCTGGAGCTGTGGCCTGTGCCACTGAGTTGACAAGCAGCGTACGCACACTGCGCATGCTTGGAGACTGTAGTACAACCTGTGCCACCGGGTTCACACAAGCAGGGTACGCTATAGTGCGGCCTGTGCTGCTGGGTTGACACAAGCAGCATACACAGGACTGCACACTCTGGGACACAGAGTGCTGTCCGCACTGCCTAGATGACACAAATGGCTGGTTGATGGAATGTGAACTGTGCTGCCTGGATGATACAGTATAATAATCTTAGACAGGAGAACTGGAGCTCGACTGGATAACAGGAGACAATGCTAGAACTGGAAACACGAAAACTCTATCACCAACTTCAGAGCAGCGTATGCACGAGGAGGAATAAATGCCAGAGCCAATCCTAGAAAGATCCTGAAATGATGGACAGGAGGCAGGAGGAGCTTCAGCGAAAGTTCACGCGGCATTTGCCTCGCCCTGCATTCACAGTGTGGCAGCTTGTGACATGTGCACTGACTAGAGATGTGCACTGACCCACGTGTTTTGGTTTTGGTTTGGATCTGGATCTCCCCTGGTTTTGGATCTGGATTGGTTTTGCCAAAACCTCACCTCCGTGTTTTTCTTAGAAAAAATCATAAAAACAGCTAAAATCACATAAAATGGGCCTTTTTTTTGTTCCTACGGTATCATTAACCTCAATAAAATTTATTTCCACTCGTTTCCAGTAAATTTTGACCACCTCACAGCTCACTATATTGTTTTCATCCAGTTTAGGCCCAAAATTTGCACCAAGCTAGCTGGCTGACTAAGCTAAGTGGCAGCAGTGGGTGGCACAAACACAGTTCAACTTCAAACATGGCACATCAGGAAACACTTTTATTATTCAAGAGAGGCCTGAGGGAGTTGGAGTATGTATGTAGTTGAAGGCAGGGCAGGGACAGGAAGGGTTGATTGGTAGTAAATTTAATTACATTTTTTGATTCCGAAGAAAATTTGAGGGGGAGGGGAGGAGGCATTTACAAAAAAAAATGTGATACATTCACATCAGTCCTTACCACAGAAGAATCCTTGAGCATGGCTGCTGCTGCTGGGAGTTGATTTTCTCATCCCAGAAGGGGACCAGGAATACTTCTAGTAGTGCTTTCCATATGAAAAAGCATTTCCCAAGCTTTACAGGGACATTAAAAAAACATAGTTAGTTAGTGGGCTCAAGCATAACATCTATGATTTAAGGCAGGGGTAGTCAACCTTGGTCCTCGAGAGCTACCAACAGTGCATGTTTTCCAGGTCTCCTCACAGAATCACTGTAATAAATAATTAACTCCACCTGTGGATCTTTTCACATGTGGTGCTGAGTAATGAATACACCTGTGCACCTGCTAGGTGGTCTGGAAAATGTGAGCTCTCAAGGGCCGAGGTTGGCTACCCCTGATTTAAAGCCTTACGTGTTGTCTTTTGTTGAGAATCCCGTGCCTGCTTCTGCAGCTAGGAGTGGATTTTCATCCCAGAAGGGGACCAGGAAGAGTGCTTTCCAAAAACAATTGACAAATAATCCTTTGAAAACCTTCTGTAAAGGCTTTTCCTGACCTGTACAGGGACATTAAAAAAACAGAGTAATGCTGCATACACACGGGAAGATTTTCCTGAATGATATGAACAATAATGATATCGTTGAATGATATATCATTCATATCATTTATTTTTAGGCAGTGAACAATTGACCAACGATGCGCATTCCTGCATGGACGATAAAGATATCTTTCATCGTCCATGCATGCAGGCCAACTTGGACAATATCATCAATTTTCCCTGTTCAGAGATGTGGCAGGATGACTCACTGAAAGATATCTTTGAAAGATATATTTCAAGTCGTTGGTGGTACAGATCGTACCGTGTGTATGCGCCTTTAGCTAGTGGCTTTCAAACTGCCATTGCTCCCACTGTCCACTCAACCAAATCAGATATGTGAACAATCAGAACAGAGCATTAAATGCAAAATTTCAGATTTAAGGTTAAAGTCTTACGTTGTGTCTTTCTTGGGAATTCTTGAGCACCATGCCTGCTTGCTGGGAGTGAATTTTCAGGGATGAAGAAATAGTTTTTTCTTCCCAATGGACACAGATCTGAAGAGAAAGAGGTAAATAACTACTGGCAGGAAAAAGAGGCAATTTGGGTATATATTAAGTTAATTCTAACTAAAAATGAAAAGTGTTCATGTTGCCACTTGCTACGGGCAACATGAAGAACATTAACGTCCTTTGCTTTACCTGAGCTTCCCACCCACCTTCCAGTGTGTACTTGCTCAGAAACAGCCGGGAACCTTGTCAGTGATCGGCCTGAGACTACTTCCCCAAAATGTGGAAAAGATGATGTCCATCAAAATGAACTACAAATTCTACGAGAAAGACCTTTACCGTCAATTACAAAAATTACAGAGGCACCTGTAATGGTGGATTCCAGCAAGAAAAAATTAATATTGTGTGAAGAAGATGATGTATACATCACCTCAGATTATACCATCACCCAAGCCTATATCGTCATCCCATCATATGTTGTGTATAAATTGCAGCTGCGCTCCCAGTTAGATTGGGCATTCATAGTCCACTTTAGTGGATGTGAGCCTTATTTTAGACCATATCATCACCACACCCCCTACACAACTTCTGACCTGGGCTACAGGAGGAGCAGCTGCACACTGGAATATGGTTGCATGGAGTTGCCCCTCTGACTCACTGAAATTCATGTAGAGGGGCCATGGGTAGGGAGTAGGGACACTATAATCAGAGAACGCAGTTTTAGCTGCTTTATTCCATTTTTTAAACCATATCCTCTATTTTCACCTTTGAAAATGTTTATGCAAATCTCAGCAGAGGCATTTGTGATGCCATGGTTTACGCACACACACACAAAAAACAAAAAAAACACATTGATTGATTACTGAATTATTTTTTAGGGGGCACTTGGGAGGGAGAGTACCCAAAAGAAGCAGCAGCCTCTTGTTAAATGACACAGGCAGCACAGCACCCCGGCGCACCTACATTGCTGATAAATGTGGCTAATGCACACACACAAAAATATTGTTTTTATTTTTTCACTGGTGGTGTGACTAACATGCACACACAAAAAATAGTTTTTATTTTAACACTGGTGGTGTGGCAGGCTAACACGCACACAGAAAAAATAGTTTTTATTTTTTTCCACACTGGGGGTGAAGAGCACCTCTGCAAGAGGCAGCAGCCCCTTGAAAGACAGCAGCACAGTACCCCTGTGCACCTACGCCGGTGACAGGTTTTGCTAACATGCACACGAAACAAAATGGTAATTTTTTTGGGGGGGCAGCAGCCATTTAACAGACAGGAGCACAGCACCCCTGTACACCTTCGCCGATGACAGGTGTGGCTAACATGCACACAAAAATTTTTATTTTAATTTTATTTGAACACTGGGGGTGAACCCCTGAAAGAGACAGCAGCCCTTTGACAGACAGGAGCACAGCATCCCTGCACACCTACGCCGATGACAGGTGTGGCTAACACGCACACAAAACAAATTGGTTATTTTTTTATTTGAACCCTGGGGGTGAACCCCTGAAGGAGACAGTAGCCCCTTGACAGACAGCAGCACAGAACCACTGCACTGATGACAAGTGTGGCTAGCACAATTTTTTTAAATTTTTTCACACTGGGGGTGGGTGAAGAGCATCCCTGAAGGAAAGAGCACACCCTAGACAACACAGCACTACAGCCAGCCAGCCCCTATGGACAGGACAACAGCCAGCCCCTATGGACAGGACAACAGGCAGCCCCTATATGGACAACAGTAGCCAGCCCCTATGCACAGCACCAGCATGTAACAACAACAGCACAGCACAGGCCCCAGCAACCTCCCTCTTCACTCTTCACAGCCAGAGTGAAAAATGGCGGCGATCGCGGAACCTTTATATAATCCAAAACCCGTGAGAATCCAATAGTGGGATGATGATGTTTTGCCTCATTTTCAGATCCAAGTCAGGCAGAAAAACCCGAGCTGACCCGTATCTGCCTCGGTTCCCCAAAGTTCAGGTGGGTTCAGTTCTCAGGGAACGGAGACCCTGATTCAGAGCCGGACGCTCTGACAGAGCGCTTGCTCTGAATCAGTGCCGTCCTTCTTGTTTTTCAGAATGGCCTCCTGGCCGCTTGCATAGCTGTGGGTGACCACCCACAGCTATAGTGAGCGGCCAGGAAGATGGTCGCGATGGTCAAGACCATCGCGAACAACGGGCTTGTGACGAGACCCTTGTGGTAGGGTCGCGTTGCCGCAAGCCCCAGAGTGCTTTCAGCGCTAACAGAGCCGAAAGCACTCCCACTGACATCACTTGATATCAGTGGGGCCGGCCCCACAGATGGTAGGCGTTCTCATGGGAACGCCTCCGTCTGGGCAGCCATGCCCCCGGCCCGCTCACCAAAGGGGGCCTGCTGTCACTCAACATCGACAGCAATCCCCCTTTGGTACGAGACCCAGAGCGACGGATTGCCCGTTGCTATCCGGGTCTCGCGCATTCGCACGACGGAGCCGGCTCCGTCATGCGCATGCGCACTGGGCCACCATCGACCCTCTTGCGAGCGCATAGCGCTCGTGAGCGGGTCTGAATCAGGCCCTGAACCCGCTCATCCCTAGCACTGACAATAACAGATTCCATGATACATTTGTGTGCCTAATGGAGGACAACCAAAAATTTCATCAGACTTACCTACACATGCTGGAGGCTAATTTAACACATCAGCAAAGTCATTAAAATGATGGAATCCCATAATAGTGCTACCAGGGATTTAAATAATAGCCTAAACTATTTAGGCAGACAAATTCTTCAGAGATTACCAGATGATGGTGGCAGAACTTCAGGGGGTACCACCCCACATACCACACCAATGGCTTCTCCTGTACAGCATAGTTTGCGCAATAGAGACTCGGCTGATACTCCAAAATGAGGGCACTCACCCGGTAGGAGTCATGTGTATCGCAAAATATAAGATACTAAATCATTATCTCATGTACATTAAACTAAATGTTTAGTGTTTAAAAAATATTGGATCTTATTACACCAAACATAATTTATTTGTGGTTGAGTACAGTATACACAAGTATATATTGTTGTAATCATGAATTTGCATACTTTTGCTGAGATATTGTAAATGTTGTTTATGTGTAAACTGTTTTATGATGTATTTTTGCAATTTTATATGTTTTTAAAAAAACATGTTAACTCACCTAGAAAAATGCACTTGAAAATCAATGCAACACAGTCATGGACTGCTTCTTCTATGGGGTGGCTGTGTTGTGAAAAAATGTGAAAAACTTGCGAAAAATTATTTAACATTGTGTTTGTTGGCTAATTTTAAAATAATTTTTAAATTATTGTCCAATAATATAGGTTACACCTATACACTTGACTGAATATGGTGGTCATATATTTAGAAATAAACCAGAAAAAAATATTTAGAAAATAAATGTTAAAGTACTTAATTGGATTTAATCTTTTGATATTAATAATATGTATATTGTGGCTAAATCATGTAAATAATGTGGTTTTTCAATACAATGTTCTACATAAACACACATTACTAATATTTTAATACTTACAGATTAATATACAGGCAAAAAAATCATTAGTTTTACAAATATATTGTATTTTTTTTAATTAAATACTGCACCAGAGCCAAAAAATTGCACATATTGTTCAATGAACATGTCTTATAGCTACTGACATAAATGTGACACTGGGACAAATGTCACTGTGAATCTTTTATGTTGTGTATATGGTTGTAAAAATATTATAAAAATGCAACACTTTAAATTGAATGATGTAATCAAGTGGAATGGTTATTTTGTAGTAACCACATGACAGATATACAGTACAGTGCAAAACTTTTAGGCAGGTGTGATAAAAATGTTTTTCAAAAAAGAATTGTTAATAGTTTATTTTTATCACTTAGCAAAATGAATGGGCAGCACAGACGGTGTAATGGTTAGCATTAATGCCTCACAGCACTGAGGTCATGGGTTCAATTCCCACTACAGCCCTAACTGTGTGGAGTTTGTATATTCTACCTGTGCTTGTGTGGATTTCCTCCAGGTGCTCCGGTTTCCTCCCACACTCCAAATATATACTGGTATGTTAATTGGCTAACAACAAAAAATTAATCCTAGTGTGTAAATATGTGCACGTACATGTGGTAGGGAATATAGATTGTAAGCTCCTCTGGGGCAGGGACTGATGTGAATGGACAAATATTCTCTGTAAAGCGGAATATGTGAGTGCGGAATATGTGAGTGCTATATAAATAACTTGTAATAAATAAATAAAATAAATAAAATGCAAAGTTAATGAACAGAAGAGAAATCTAAATCAAATCAATATTTGGCGTGACCACCCTTTGCCTTCAAAACAGCATCAATTCTTCTAGGTACACTTGCACACAGTTTTTGAAGGAACTCGGCAGGGAGTTTGTTCCAAACATCTTGGAGCACTAACCACAGATCTTGCTCAAATCCTTCTGTCTCTTCAAGTAATCTGAGTCAGACTCGATGATGTTGAGATCAGGGCTTTGTGGGGCCATATCATCACTTACAGAACTTCTTGTTCTTCTTTACATCGAAGATAATTCTAAATTACATTGGCTGTATGTTTGAGGTTGTTGTCCTGCTGAAGAATACATTTGGAGCCAATCAGACACCTCCCTGATGGTATTGCATGATGGATAAGTACCTGCCTATATTTCTCAACATTGAGGACACCATTAATCCTGACCAAATCCCCGAGTACTTTTGCTGAAATGAAGCCCCAAACTTGCAAGGAACCTCCACAATGCTTCACAGTTGCCTGCAGACACTCATTATTGTACTACTCTCCAGCCCTCCAGCTCAGAACTGCCAGAAACCAGTGGAAACCAGGTACATCCATTTACTGTTTGGAGAAATCTGTCCAGAAGTGGTCTTCATGGAATAATTGTGGCCAAAAGCCATACCTTCAACGTGAAAACAAGGCCAAGTGACTCAACTATGCACAAAAACATAGGAACTGGGGAGCAGAAAAATTTAGTAAAATAATGAAGACCTTATTTCCTTATAGGTTATTATCTGTCTCTCTTAACTGCACCCATCATCTTGGTGATAATTAGAGATTAGAACCGGACCTACCCGACCATAGGGGATCTGAGTAGGATCCGAGTCCAGCTCAGGTTATCCTGTCTGACTTGGATCCCAAAATGAGGCAAAATGTCATCATCCCGCTGTCGGATTCTCACAGGTTTTGGATTGTATATAAATCCCTCCCTGCAGTAATTGGCACCTTTTGCTTGCTGAATCCTGGGCTGTCAGGCTGTGTTTCATCCAACGGGGGATGTGTTGTACAATACAGGAGTGTGCTGGGCTGTGATGTCCAATACAGGGGTGTGCAATGCTGGGCTGTGTTTTCCAATTAAGTGGTGTGCTGTGCTGGACTGTATTGTGCAATCCAGGCAGGGTGAGCTGTGCTTCGCTCTATCCATGGGGCTGTGTTGCCAATCAAGGGGATTGCTGTGCTGTGTTGCCCAATTCAGGCAGGGTATGCAGTGCTATGTCCAGGGGGCTGTGTTATTTATCATTGCTTTGCTAATACAGGGTCGTGCTGTGCTGTCCATCAAGGAGTGTGCTATTCAGGGTTGTGCTGTAAATCTAGTGTGCTGTCTATCCAGTGTACTGTTCATCCATGTGCTGTTTAAAAAAAAAGTAACTAAAAGAGTAAAAAAAATAAGTTAAAAAAAGTTAAAAATATTTTTTTTGTACTCTACCCCACACTGTGACGCTGTATGCCATACCCCCACCCATTGTATCCAAAACACTGTGATGCTGCTGGCCATATTGTGAATGATGCTGTAGATTCATCATACTGCAGTGTTTAATTCATAAAGTATTGTGAGTGACGCTGTCGGTCAGTGATACCGCAGTGTAATATATTCTTAAAAAATATTCTGACACTGTAAGGGATAGCTCACTGTATTCATAAAATATATTGTGACACTGTAAGTGGTAGCACAGTGTTTTATTCATAAAAGATATTGTGACACTAAAAGTGGAAATGCAGTGTAATATTCAATACATATTGTGACACTGTAAGTGGTAGCGACACTGTAAGTGGTAGATCAGTGTATTATTCATAAAAAATATTGTCACACTCTAGGTAATTGATACCGCAGTGTAATATTTATAACTGGTACAAATTGATGTGTGTGCTGTACCCCAATTTGTTTGTTTTGTTGATATAGAAAACGATCAGTTGAGAGGAGAGCAGGAACCACATACTAGTGCTGGAGCTGCTGCCAGCGCCACCAGTCATAATGAAACTAGTCTGTCTATGTCATCTACTAAAGCTGATGCCCAAGGGCATACAGGGCTTGAGTCTGAGCATGCAAAATCAAAGAAGCAATCTTTTACATTGGTAAAGAAAAAACATCAAATGGAAAGTTAGCTGCAGAAAGACATAGAATTGGCAATATGCCTTTCACCACATGAAGTGGCAAGGAAAGGCTAAGGCCTTGGCCTTTATTTATGACTTGTCATTCTGCCTCTTATGATGATGTAAGCACAAGTGAACATGCTGACATAGAAATCAAGGATGCTTCTATGAAAGTGCACCAGGATTAGGAGGACATTTTTGTAGCTGACACTAATAAGGATGTTGATGATGAGGATGTTGATGATGATAATGTTGTTGATGAGGATGTTGTTTGTGTAAATCAGGCACCAGTGGAAGAAACAGTTGTTGCCCATGATAAGGAAAAACCCAATGTCATGTCTGGGCATAAGACAAAAAAATCCTCTTCTTATGTGTGGAATTATTTCTACCCCTATCTGGACAACAATTGTCAAGCCATCTGTACCCTTTGTAAAGCCAGAGTAAGTAGAGGTAGGGACCTTAAACACCTAGGAAACTCCTCCCTGTTACGTCATCTGCAGCGCATCCATCCAAAAAGTTTTTGTAAAATTCAGAAACTTTGGTGAAAAAAATAACAACAAGCAGTCCAGTGTCAGCTAGCTCCCTTCACAAGGGACATATTGTTCACCCATGATCTCGCCTCCTCCCTCATAAATTTGCTTTTGAATCAAATTGATTAAATAAATGTACTAAGAATCAACCTTTCATTTTCCTGCCTTCAACTGCATACATACTTCAACTCCCTCAGGCCTCTTGAGTATTGAAAATATATGTTTCCTTATGTGCCATGTTGGGCATTGAACTGCCACGTGTTTGTGCCGCCCACTGCTTGGTGCAACTTTTGGGCCAAACTGGATAAAAACTATATGGTGAGCTGTGAGGTGGTCAAAATTGACTGAAAACTAGTGGAAATTAATGTTATCGAGGTTAATAATACTGTAAGAACAAAAAAGGCCAAATTATGTGATTTTAGCTGTTTTTATAAATTTTTAAAGAAAATATAGATCCAAAACAAAAACACGCAAGGGCGGTTTTGGCAAAACCAAATCCAGATCAAAAACACGAAGGAGATACAGATCCAAAATACGGGGTTAGGCACACTTCTCTAGTCATAATAAATCCATAACTGTAAAAATCGATATACAGTATATAGTATAATAATTCTAATAACAAGCATTCCAAAAAATGAACTCACTGTGTGTAGTCAGAATATAAAACATACATATAATAATTCTCTTACAATTTGTCTTTACACACAAAATTATATTATGATACAACAATATTGCACATAGTGGATACCATTTAAAATTCATAAAAAAATTATTCTAAAAGTATATTCATATATATTATAAAACAATCTCAAAACTTGATCATAAAAATACACAGTTAAAAAAGGTTACCATACTATCGACCCAACAGTCTCCATCGAACTACTGTTAAGTCAATCATATGGACACCCTCAACTGAAAAGAAACAAACATAAGGAGAAGGTGAGAAAGGAAAATATTAATCTACTAAAAATTTAACAATGTCACAAGTTTCATTTAAGGCATGAGGTATCATTGTGTTTAATTTATGTATCCACCATATTTTTCTTCTCAACAGTTTTTTCAACGTGTCACCCTTTCTTACATCTGGTGTGACATGTTCTATCCTTTAAAATAAAAAAATAGACCAAGTATGATTTCTGGCATATGGCAAAATTCCTGGGGACACTATGATTTGGAACTTTGTTAGTCACATTTCTCATGAGTTCCAATACCCTCAGCTTTAGTTGGCATTTGGTCTTCCCTATATATTTCATGCCGCATCTACATTCCATCATATAAATTACAAATGCGATGCAGCAATTTATCAAGCTTGTGATTTTATGAATTTCAGATCCATCAAAGTTACAAACGTATTTCTCTCTTGCAAACTTGAAAACTTTACAGTGAGAGCAGGGAAAGAAACCTTTTGCCCCATCTATCTAACTTTTTGTTCTTCTTTATTGGAAGGGAGCATACTAGTTGCTAGCATCTGTTTCAGAGAGTTCGTCTTCCTAAATATTATCTGTGGTTCTTTCGGGATGACTTGTTCCAAAACTGGGTCCAATGCTAACACTTCGCAATGTTTACTATGTACCTTTTTATATCTTTGTCTCTGTTATTATATTTTGTGACAAATGGAACAAAGAAAGGTTTATCGTCAAACCTATTCCTATTTGTTTTATATTCTAATTAGGGGTGTGCACCGGCCACTTTTCGTGTTTTGTGTTTTGGTTTTGGATCTGGATCTTTCTTCGTGTTTTGGATCTGGATTGGTTTTGCCAAAACCACCCTTCCGTGTTTTGGGTTCTGGGTTTTGTGTTTTGGATCTGTATTTTTTTTAAAAAAAGCATAAAAACAGCTAAAATCACAGAATTTGTAGGTTTTTCTGCTCCTATGCTATTATTAACCTCAATAACCTTAATTTCCACTCATTTCCAGTCTATTCTGAATACCTCACACCTCACAATAGTGTTTTTATGTCCAAAAGGTTGCACCGAGGTAGCTGGATGACTATGCTAAGCGACACGAGTGGGCGGCACAAACACGTGACCCATCTAGGCGTGAAACTGCAGTGGCAGACAGGATGGCATTGAAAAACTAGGCCCCAAACTGTACATAATGCAAAGAAAAAAAAGAGGTGCAAGATGGAATTGTCCTTGGGCCCTCCCACCCACCCTTATGTTGTATAAACAGGACATGCACACTTTAACAAACCAATCATTTCAGCGCCAGGGTCTGCCACACAACTGTGGCTGAAATGATTGGTTCGTTTGGGCCCCCACAAAACAAGCTGGCAATTAATCTGTCCCTGCACAAACTGGCTCTACGGAGGCAAGAAGTCGTCCTCATCCTCCTCATCCACAGATTCCTCACCCTCTTCAGTGTTATGTACATCCTCATCCTCACAGAGTATTAATTCGTCCCTGCTGGAACCACAGGTCCCTCTGTACGTTCTGGAGGCTGGTCTCCCTGGAAGAGTTGATCATTCATTTTATGAACATCATCTTCTCCACATTTTGTGGAAGCAACCTCCTACGCCTTTCGCTAACAAGGTTCCCGGCTGCACTAAACACTCTTTCGGAGTACACACTGGAGGGGGGGCAACTCAGGTAAAATAGAGCCAGTTTGTACAGGGACCTCCAAATTGCTTCTTTTTCCTGCCAGTACAGGTACGGACTGTCTGACATGCCTACTTGGATGCTGTCACCGATGTAATCCTTTAACAGACAGACGCACGCTTGTCGCTGCTGCTTTGAGGATTCAATTGCGGCTACAGCCCACACAATTCACAAAGACAGAAAAAAAAAAGAATATTTTTATTGTTTGTGGAGCACACTTTGAGGGTTACACCACCCTCTAACAGACAGACGCACGCTTGTCGCTGCTGCTTTGAGGATGCAAGTGCGGCTACAGCCCACACAATTCACAAAGACAGAAAAAAGAAGAAGAATATTTTTATTCTTTGTGTAGCACACTTTGAGGGTGTCACCACCCTTTAACAGACAGACGCACGCTTGTCGCTGCTGCTTTAAGGATGCAGGTGCGGCTATAGCCCACACATTTCACAAAGACCGAAAAAAAAGAACAATATTTTAATTGTTTGTGTAGCACACTTTGAGGGTGTCACCACCCTTTAACAGACAGACGCACGCTTGTCGCTGCTGCTTTAAGGATGCAGGTGCGGCTACAGCCCACACAATTCACAAAGACAGAAAAAAGAAGAATATTTTTATTGTTTGTGTAGCACACTTTGAGGGTGTCACCACCCTTTAACAGACAGACGCACGCTTGTCGCTGCTGCTTTGAGGATGCAAGTGCGGCTACATCGCACACAAGTCACAAACACATAAAAAAAATAGTTTTTTATTTTTTGGAGCACTTTGAGAGTTACACCACCCTTTAACAGACAGACGCACGCTTGTCGCTGCTGCTTTAAGGATGCAGGTGCGGCTACAGCCCACACATTTCACAAAGACCGAAAAAAAAGAACAATATTTTAATTGTTTGTGTAGAACACTTTGAGGGTGTCACCACCCTTTAACAGACAGACGCATGCTTGTCGCTGCTGCTTTAAGGATGCAGGTGCGGCTACAGCCCACACAATTCACATAGACAGATAAAAGAAGAAGAATATTTTTATTGTTTGTGTAGCACACTTTGAGGGTGTCACCACCCTTTAACAGACAGATGCACGCTTGTCGCTGCTGCTTTAAGGATGCAGGTGCGGCTACAGCCCACACATTTCACAAAGACCGAAAAAAAAAGAACAATATTTTAATTGTTTGTGTAGCACACTTTGAGGGTGTCACCACCCTTTAACAGACAGACGCACGCTTGTCGCAGCTGCTTTAAGGATGCAGGTGCGGCTACAGCCCACACAATTCACAAAGACAGAAAAAAGAACAATATTTTAATTGTTTGTGTAGCACACTTTGAGGGTGTCACCACCCTTTAACAGACAGATGCACGCTTGTCGCTGCTGCTTTAAGGATGCAGGTGCGGCTACAGCCCACACAATTCACAAAGACAGAAAAAAGAAGAATATTTTTATTGTTTGTGTAGCACACTTTGAGGGTGTCACCACCCTTTAACAGACAGACACACGCTTGTCGCTGCTGCTTTGAGGATGCAAGTGCGGCTACATCGCACACAAGTCACAAACACATTAAAAAAATAGTTTTTTATTTTTTGGAGCACTTCGTGAGTTACACCACCCTTTAACAGACAGACGCACGCTTGTCGCTGCTGCTTTAAGGATGCAGGTGCGGCTACAGCCCACACAATTCACAAAGACAGAAAAAAGAAGAAGAATATTTTTATTGTTTGTGTAGCACACTTTGAGGGTGTCACCACCCTTTAACAGACAGACGCACGCTTGCCGCTGCTGCTTTGAGGATGCAAGTGTGGCTACATCGCACACAAGTCACAAACACATTAAAAATGTTTTTTTGATTTTTTGGAGCACTTTGAGAGTTACAACACCCTTTAACAGACAGACGCACGCTTGTCGCTGCTGCTTTGAGGATGCAAGTGCGGCTACAGCCCACACATTTCACAAAGACAGAAAAAAAAAGAACAATATTTTAATTGTTTGTGTAGCACACTTTGAGGGTGTCACCACCCTTTAACAGACAGACGCACGCTTGTCGCTGCTGCTTTAAGGATGCAGGTGCGGCTACAGCCCACACATTTCACAAAGACAGAAAAAAAAAGAACAATATTTTAATTGTTTGTGTAGCACACTTTGAGGGTGTCACCACCCTTTAACAGACAGACGCACGCTTGTCGCTGCTGCTTTGAGGATGCAGGTGGAATCTAGACGGGATTTGGAACCGAGGACACACTACCTCCATCAATTGTCTAAATCCCACTGCACTAATGTCGGATACCGGACGCACGTCTAACACCAACATAGCAGTCAAGGCCTCAGTTATACGTTTTGCTTCAGGATGACTGCTGTCGTACTTCATCCTCATCGCTAGGGACTGTTGGAGGGTCAATTGTTTAGTAAAAGTAGTGATGTTCCTACTTCCTCTCTGGGATGATGAACAACTCCCAGCAGCAGCAACAGCACTAGTAGCTAGTGGTTCTTGATCTTTCCCTATTTTATTTTTATCAGAGAAAGTTTGGTCCTCCATTTATGTTATATTGATATATATACGTGCGGCTAAAGCGCACACAAACACAGAAAATATTTTTTTATTTTTGCTGGAGAGTAGTGCACTTTGTGGGTTACACCACCCTTTAAGAAATGAGCCAGCCGGCTCTTTACTTATGGGACACAGGCGCACGCTTGGCGCTGCTCCTTTGTTGATGCACGTGCAGCCACAGTGCACACAAGTCACAAACACAGAAAATATATATTTTTTTGGTTTGGAGTGTACTTTGGGGGTTACAGAACCCTTTAACAGTCAAGCCAGCCGGCCCTTTACTTATGACACAGGCGCACGCTTGGCACTACTTTGTTGATGCACGTGCGGCTACTGCGCACACAATTCACAAACACAGAAAATAATTTTTTTTTTGGTTTGGACTGGAGTGTACTTTCGGGGGTTACAGCACCCTTTAACGGTCAAGCCAGCCGGCCCTTTACTTATGACACAGGCGCACACTTGGCACTACTTTGTTGATGCACGTGCGGCTACTGCGCACACAATTCACAAACACAGAAAATAATTTTTTTTCGGTTTGGACTGGAGTGTACTTTGGGGGTTACAGCACCCTTTAACGGTCAAGCCAGCCGGCCCTTTACTTATGACACAGGCGCACGCTTGGCACTACTTTGTTGATGCACGTGCGGCTACTGCGCACACAATTCACAAACACAGAAAATAAATTTTTTTTTGGTTTGGACTGGAGTGTACTTTGGGGGTTACAGCACCCTTTAACGGTCAAGCCAGCCGGCCCTTTACTTATGACACAGGCGCATGCTTGGCACTACTTTGTTGATGCACGTGCGGCTACTGCGCACACAATTCACAAACACAGAAAATAATTTTTTTTTTGGTTTGGACTGGAGTGTACTTTGGGGGTTACAGCACCCTTTAACGGTCAAGCCAGCCGGCCCTTTACTTATGACACAGGCGCACGCTTGGCACTACTTTGTTGATGCACGCGCGGCTACTGCGCACACAATTCACAAACACAGAAAATAATTTTTTTTTTGGTTTGGACTGGAGTGTACTTTCGGGGGTTACAGCACCCTTAACGGTCAAGCCAGCTGGCCCTTTACTTATGACACAGGCGCACGCTTGGCACTACTTTGTTGATGCACGTGCGGCTACTGCGCACACAATTCACAAACACAGAAAATAAATTTTTTTTTGGTTTGGACTGGAGTGTACTTTCGGGGGTTACAGCACCCTTAACGGTCAAGCCAGCCGGCCCTTTACTTATGACACAGGCGCACACTTGGCACTACTTTGTTGATGCACGTGCGGCTACTGCGCACACAATTCACAAACACAGAAAATAATTTTTTTTTTGGTTTGGACTGGAGTGTACTTTCGGGGGTTACAGCACCCTTAACGGTCAAGCCAGCCGGCCCTTTACTTATGACACAGGCGCACGCTTGGCACTACTTTGTTGATGCACGTGCGGCTACTGCGCACACAATTCACAAACACAGAAAATAATTTTTTTTTGGTTTGGACTGGTGTACTTTGGGGGTTACAGCACCCTTTAACGGTCAAGCCAGCCGGCCCTTTACTTATGACACAGGCGCACGCTTGGCACTACTTTGTTGATGCACGTGCGGCTACTGCGCACACAATTCACAAACACAGAAAATAATTTTTTTTTTGGTTTGGACTGGAGTGTACTTTCGGGGGTTACAGCACCCTTAACGGTCAAGCCAGCCGGCCCTTTACTTATGACACAGGCGCACGCTTGGCACTACTTTGTTGATGCACGTGCGGCTACTGCGCACACAATTCACAAACACAGAAAATAATTTTTTTTTTGGTTTGGACTGGAGTGTACTTTCGGGGGTTACAGCACCCTTAACGGTCAAGCCAGCCGGCCCTTTACTTATGACACAGGCGCACGCTTGGCACTACTATGTTGATGCACGTGCGGCTACTGCGCACACAATTCACAAACACAGAAAATAATTTTTTTTTTGGTTTGGACTGGAGTGTACTTTCGGAGGTTACAGCACCCTTAACGGTCAAGCCAGCCGGCCCTTTACTTATGACACAGGCGCACGCTTGGCACTACTTTGTTGATGCACGTGCGGCTACTGCGCACACAATTCACAAACACAGAAAATAATTTTTTTTTGGTTTGGACTGGAGTGTACTTTGGGGGTTACAGCACCCTTTAACGGTCAAGCCAGCCGGCCCTTTACTTATGACACAGGCGCACGCTTGGCACTACTTTGTTGATGCACGTGCGGCTACTGCACACACAATTCACAAACACAGAAAATATATTATTTTTTTAGCACTTGGGGGAGCACCCCTGATGGACAGAGCACCCCCTGGACAACACTACAGCACCTCTTTAGGACTGGGACACTGCACAGGACTTTGGAGTGGACACAGCCCCTATGGAGAACTGACTGCACAACACAGTCCAGCCAGCCCCTATGGACTTTGAAGTAGTGGACACAGCCCCTATTAACAACAGCAGCACAGCACAACACAGCCAGCCCCTATGGACTTTGAAGTAGTGGACAACAGCAGCACTACACTACACTACACTACACAGCCCTAACTCCCACCCTCCCTCTTCACTGTCCACAGCCGAGTGAGAAAAGGGCGCCGACGTGGGTACCTTATATAGGATCCAAAACCCGCGAGACTCGGAAGGCGGGATGATGACGTTTTGCCTCGATTTCAGATCCGAGTCAGGCGGGAAAAGTCGAGCCTGATTCGGATCGGACTCGGATCGGGGGGGCTCGGGGGGGTTCGGATTTCAGAAATCCGAACCCGCTCACCCCTAATTCTAATAGGTCTTGTCACGGGACCTCTCTAGCTCTGTCAATGCTGTAATTTATTAGGCCACAGGGATACTTTTTTTTTTTTAAATATCTCACTGTAAATTTTTACTTGTTCATCAAATGTTTTCTCATCCACACAATTCCGTCTTAGGCATGTATGCAGATGCGGCACTCATGAACAGAAATAGTTACAAGCAGTAATTTGCAGTCGACATTTCAGTGCTACTTTAATCGCCACTGTCTACCAGGTACTCCCAGGTACTCTGTATCTGAATGGTTCTAGTCCATATCATTCCAGTTCCAAGTCTGGTTATCAAGTCTCCAATTCCATCTGATACTCCAGTCTGGTATTAACACAGATACTTTTTCCTAACTACAACCATTGGTCCCAGCCGACATCTCCAACCCTCGGTCCCAGCCGATATCTCCAACCATCGGTCCCAGCCGATATCTCCAACCATCGGTCCCAGCCGATATCTCCAATCAGTGTTCCCAGCTGATATTACAATCATCGGTCCCAGACGATATCTCCAATCATCTGTCCCATCCAATATATTCAAACATCAGTCTTAAACTGATCCAGTACTCAGTTCATCATCATCGGTCTCAAACTGATTCAGTGCTTCAATTCATCATTGTTCTCAAATTGATCCAGTTCTTCAATTCGTCAATATCAGTCTCAAACTGACCCAATTCTTCAATTCATCAACATCGGTCTCAAACCAATCCAGTTCTTCAATTCATTAACATCAGTTCCAACCTGATCAGTGGCGTAACTTCATCCCAGGCGCCCGGAGGCAAGTTATAATTTGGTGCTCCCCCACCCCTGAATATGTGACTATGGCCCTGATTCAGAGCTGCTCGTAAGCGGCCGCTCGTTCGTTCTGACAGATGTTCGCACATCTGCGCATGCGTACGGATTTTAATATGCATGCGCGAACCAGTCAGTGCGGCCGAAAATCATTTGTTCGCTATATAGCGAATGCCTGCTATTTTGAGTGACAGAAGGAGGCGTATGTGGGTGGTAACAGGGGAAGGTGCTTGAAAACGGGGGAGTGGAATTAGAATGCAGGCGTGCTTAAAGGTCAAAACGGGCGTTTTAAGGGAGTGCATAATTAATATAGCAGCGTCATTGACCACGTCACTTGTTTTTTTTTTACTCAGAACTGCTCGCAAAATAGCGGTTGAAAAAACCAGCCACAAGAATAGCGAGCAGCTCATACGCTGTTTGATGTACTCAATTAATATAATAAATAGCGGACATGACGTATGGTGCGAGCGGCAAGGGGGCGTATTTTTAAAAATTACAACTGCAAGTTTTGCTCGCTCGTTCAGACATAGAGGCGTGAACAGACCGCAATGAGCGAACGGTTCATTTGAATAGCCACCCCTTGTTTTAGAATGAACGACCGCAAATAGCGAGCGGCTCTGAATCAGGGCCTATGTTTTTATTAGGCCTATTTACTAAAGTAAATTTGAAGGCTATCCCTCAAAAACACCAGTTTTCAGATGTATCTCACTGGCATAGGAAGCTGCTGAGGAGCAACAACACCAATGAGCAGGGACAGGCTATATAAATAGATGGAAGCGGCAACTGATGTAGTGACACAGAGCGCTCCACTAGTTTATGGTTATGGTAGCTTCTCAGGTGCCAGGAAGAGGTGCCATGTATTGAGCAGCCATGATGGAACACTCCGGGTACATATTTACAGACCTAAGTGGGGTGAATATATTGTGGGTGATGGAGGAGGTGCCCCTCCAGTGCTGGTGCCCGGCGGCAGGTGCCTCCATTGTCTCCAATAGTTCTTCCCACTGAACCTGACTGTCTCCAAACATTAGTTCCAACCGGACTGTCTCCAAACATCAGTTCCAACCTGACTGTCTTCAAACATCAGTTCCAATCTGATTGTTTCCAAACATTGATTCCAATCTGATCCTGCTTCATCAATTCTTTATAATCGATTCTATTTCATCAATTCTACTACATTGGTTCCAATCCAATCCTGCTTCATCAATTTAATATCATTGATTCTACTCCATCGATTCTACAGCATTGATTCCAATCCGACCTTGCTTCATCAATTCCATATTATTGATTCTACTATATCGGTTTCTCATTAATTTTACCACTACAGTTCCAATTCAATTGCCAGCCTACTAAAGTTGTTCCCTACTGTCCTCGCCTTCAGGCTCATCACCTCCAGCAGTTCCTCTGCCTCATATCTTCCGTCATTGCATGAGGAAGTCCACCCACATTCAATCAACCTTCCTAGGCTCCACTTCAGCCTCCCACTCCTGTTACAACCAACTCCAACCCTCAGGTGTGACAGTTAATATGTACAGATGTGTGTTCATACACTTGAGAGTCTTAATGCCATATGACAGGAGACACACAGTGAAAATGAGATGCTACAAAATGAGCAGCACACCATATCTTTCTTTGAATTTTGAGTTTGTCACATAGCGGATGCAGCAAATTGCCATTCATAGAGTGAGTGGTGTAACCAGGGGGGTGCGTGTGAGGCACCATGCCCTGGGTGCCCCGGCAGAAGGGGGAGCCACAGTCACACCCCTCTGCAATATTCAGTAGTGAAAGAGGCCAGAAATGCTTGAAGAGGCCAGAAGACACCGGGCTCAAGAAAGAAGGGCTCCGGCGGTCATGCCACTGGCCAGGACGGGCCAGCAAATTAGGACAGGTAGGCTATACCATTATTTCCTACCTAGACCACCAGGTTGTGGCAGTAGGAACATGGGGTAATTAGGGGGGGCTGTTTATTCCTTTGCCCTGGGTGCCAAATTCCTAAGTTATGCCACTGCATGGTGTTATTGATTCCTAATAGTCGCTAGTCGCTATTTAGCATTGCAAGTCGCTTAAGAAAGAATATCTTTCCAGTCCAATCATGTGGTTCTAAAGCACAAAAAGTTATTTATGTAAAGAAAAAGTAACACGTTGAAAGATTTAACAATTAGAGTAAAAAGCAATGAAATAGTACAAGCCGATACATACACATGCGTACTGGTCCCAGCATACAGTCATCAATCCAGAAGCCTGTGATCATCAAAGAGGATGTCTGAACACTGGGATCAGGACACAGCTTATTTACCTTACAGAGTTCAGAGTTAACACAGGGACTAGTTGACAAGTTTCCATTGGATCTTGCTTCTGGATAATCTGGTCATTGGTTGGTTCATAAGCTGTCATCAGAGGTATGGCTTAGTCCTCAAATGGTCACATTGTGTAGTTTCCAGCCAAACAACTGGTTAAAACTAGCTATAACACTGCATAAAGGTAATAACAGTCTATGCAATAAATCCCTATCATCCATAGCAAGATGCAACTTCTTTGGTGATAGATACGGAAGTCTGCAAATAAACAGGGATTTAGTATGATACCAAACATGACATGTCCACTATATTCTAAACCTTAGATCTCACTTAAACACATTTTACATCATAATTATTAAAAAACAAAACCTTTAATAACTCTGGTTATTAACTTATAATGTGTGGGAACCATTTTATACATATGTGTTCGCATATATGTGTCCGTTTATTGAAAATAGGAAATGTTCGTAAGTACGTATGTGAATATGCATGTGAGCGTCTATGTGTATGCATGTGGATACACATACGAGCATCTCTGTATATGCGTATAAGTTTATGTGTGTTTTATGTACATCAGTGTATGTGTGTGTGGTGGATTCACATTTGTGCGAATCAGATTGCGCCAACGCAAAGTAGCATCATGGTAACCCATTGTCAGACCATAGACAATTAGATAGTCAGATAATAATTGCAAGCAAACATATCCAATTATTTGACTTTGACAGTCCACCCTTTGATAGCAAACATAAAACATAACATGCCAAAGAGCCCCAAAATCATGTACTAACCCAAAGGCATACCTAGAGTCAGTGTATATATTAGCTGATTTACCTTCTGCCAACTCACATGCTCTACTTAATGCCACCAGTTCAGCCACCTGGGCTGAGTGAGGTGGACCAAGTGGTTCAGCTTCTACAACATCCTCGTCGTTTGGTCTTGCAGTAAAGGTATGATTCAAATATTCCATACAATCATGTGTGTCAGTATACCTGCATAACTCACCTTCAACCAGAGACTCACCTTCCTCCACCCTTTGTGCATCTCGAGGCACATATGGTAAGTACGTTGCTGGATTTAATGTATTGCACCTTTGAATGGTAATATTTGCAGGTGCCATTAGAGCTAGTTCCCATTTTGTGAACCTTGCTGATGAGACATGTCTGGTTTGGGCAGAATTTAACAAAGCAGAAACTGCATGCGGTGTAGAGACTGTTGTATCATGCCCTAATACTACATCCTTGCTCTTATTTACCAAAATAGCAGTTGCAGCTACACTTCTTAAACACGTTGGGAGTGATCTTGCTACAGTGTCCAATTGTGCACTATAGTATGCTAGAGGTCTACCAGCATCACCATGTTTCTGTGTGAAGACACCTGCTGCGCAGCCATCAGCTTCCGTACAATATAATTCAAAAGGTTTTTCATAATCTGGTACTCCAAAGGCAGGTGCTCTTGTCAGAATATCCTTAAGGTTAAGGAAAGCCTGCTCTGTCTCCTCAGTGTGTGTGACACGGTTGGGTTTTGAGGATGAAACTAATTCATACAATGGTAATGCCAAAATAGAAAAACCTGGGATTCACGTCCTGCAGTATCCACATATGCCCAAGAAGGTATGGATTTGCTGCTGGTTTTGTGGCAGTGTCATGGTCTGTATGGCCTGTATTCTGTCAGTTGTCAAGTGTCATAGCCCCTGGGTTAGACAGTGTCCCAAGTTTTTAACCTTAGTCTGGCATGGCTGTAATTTGTCCTTTGCAACCTTGTGTCCAATTTCAGCTGCTGCCCCTGTTGGTTGGATCACTGCCTTTCCTGGTCTCTGTTGAACAACTAGTAAATTAACAACTTGGGAAATGGCTGAAATTACAATTACAATAGGTTCATCATCTTCTACAATTACATTTTCCTTGAGGTGACTTAAAATAGGGTATAGGTTACTTACGATTTTTTAATTATTTTTGGTATCGGCTGTACTTTCACCTGCAGCTGCAATAGGTTTCGGTGGTGCGCATGTGCTCTCTCCTTTATGCACAGTGACACTACCTTGCAGCGTGGGTATGCTACAGGGCAGCATCTTGCTTTGCGGCATGAGTATGCTGTTTTGCGGTGTGCTACTATGCCACGTGTGTGCACTACTTTGAAACATGAACACGCTACTTTGCGGCATGTGCACACTGCCTAGTGGTGTGAGTATGCTGCTTTGCGATGCACATACACCACTGTGCCACATGTTCCCCTCGTGCTGCCATAACTTTAAACAATCATTATACTTTACTCTTTTCTTTAAATATTTGACTAAACATATGTTATCTCTAACAGTGGGCCTGATTCAGACCCGCTCGCGAGCACTGAGCACTAGCAAGCGGGTCAATGTTGGCTCAGTGCGCATGCACATGACAGAGCTGGCTCCATTGCGCGCATGCATGAGACCCGGATAGCAACGGGCAAACCATCACTCCGGGTCTCATACCAAACAGGGCATGCTGTCAATGTTGAGTGACAGCACACCCCCTTTGGTGGGCATGCCGGGAGTGTGGCTGCCCAGACGGAGGCGTTCCCATGGGAACACCTGCTGTCTGGGGCCGGCCCCACTGACATCACAAGTGATGTCAGTGGGAGTGCTTTCGGCTCTGTTTGAGCCAAAAGCTCCCCAGGGCTTGCAGCAATGAGACCCTACCACAAGGGTCTCATCGCAAGCCTGATGGTCGCAAAGGTCTTGACCATTGCGACCATCTTCCTAGCCGCTCGCTATAGCTGTGGGTGGTCACCCACAGCTATACGAGTGGCCAGGAGGCCGCTCTAAAAATCAAGAAGGACGGCTCTGATTCAGAGCGTCCGGCTCTGAATCAGGGCCAGTATTCAGTACCTCTGAATCAAAACTGCCAACTGTGGGAAAGGGTTTCATACATCCTTTGGTCATTTTGACCCATATGTCGCAGTATGCGGTTGCGTACGCTCCAAACTTCACATTCATTATATACCTTGCCACAAAGGCAGGCCCATCCATTAGCAGCATCTCCTCAACCATCCCTAGCGACTGCTAAGCACCCATCTGGGACAATGCTTTGCTACTTTCGCTAGAGATTTCGACCGGAGAATGAATTGCAACAAGCTGCATCCACTCACTTCTTCCCACTGTGCACAGCTGACCGCTAAGCATTTTGCTGGTTTTACACAATGAGGAACAGAAACAAGCTTATGCAATTTTTCTGCCTTCCAGCACAACCCTTTATCACAATCACAGTTTTATACGCAACTATGTGGCGCGTACGCAACAGTGCGGTCCAATCACATTGCCTATAGATGCTAACTTGTCAATAAACTTTGCGATTACTATTGGGTGTGCCTGCTGAAAACCCCTTCTGATTTTTGCCGAAAACAGAAATCCCTGTTTTCGCTGACAGTATACCTGCTGTGTATACCTACTCGGTAGTAGTTGTGTCTCGTCAGACACCTACCGGGTCTCTTCTGTCTCATACCAACAGTGAAGAAAAACCTTTTCCGTTTTTCTTTTCCCTTATTTCACATCACAACCATACGTTCACATTCATATACCTTTGTTTTCTGGCCAGAAAAATTCTTCCCCCTTGGCAATACCTATTCAGAGGAAGTGATACAAGACTATCTATCAAAACAATTGCTTAAACATGCAGCAGTAATACAGGGAAGATGCATAAGCTATTTGCAAATTGCCTATTGCAGCGCAAAAATTACAATAATAATAATAAGAAGAAACAGACTTTTCTCTCTTGTCCCTGGATTCTAATCAGCGCTCCTTAGATCACCCAAAAATGGATAGTCGGCTTCACAAAACAGAGTACAAAATTCGGTTGCCACTTTGAGTAATTTCCGGTAGCGTGACCTCAAGGCCGAGCCCCCATCTATTGATTCCTAATAGTCGCTAGTCGCTATTTAGCGTTGCAAGTCGCTTAAGAAAGAATTGCTTTCCAGTCCAATTGTGTGCTTCCAAAGCACAAAAAATTATTTATGTAAAGAAAAAGTAACACGATGAAAGATTTAACAATTAGAGTAAAAAGCAATGAAATAGAACAAGCCGATTCATACCCATGCGCACTGGTCCCAGCATACAGTCATCAATCCAGAAGCCTGTGATCATCAAAGAGGATGTCTGAACACTGGGATCGGGACACAGCTTATATACCTTACAGAGTTCAGATTTAACAAAGGGACTAGTTGAGAAGTTTCCATTGGATCTTGCTTTTGGATATTCTGGTCATTGGTCAGTTCATAAGGTGTCATCAGGGGTATGGCTTAATCCTCAAACGGTCACATTGTGTAGTTTTTCTCTAAACAACTGATTAAAACTATCTACAAGACTGCATTTAGGTAATAACAATCTATGCAGTACATCCCTATCATTCATAACTAGCGGACGCAAGATGTGACTTATACGCTGATAGATACGGAAGTCTGCAAATAAACAGGAATTTAGTATGATACCAAACATGACATGTCCACTATATTCTAAACCTTAGATTTCACTTAAGTACATTTTACATCATAATTATTAACAAACAAAACCTTTAATAACTCTGGCTATTAACTTATAATGTGTGGGAACCATTTTATACATATGTGTTTGCATATTTGCGTCCGTGTATTGAAAATAGGAAATGTTTGTATGTATGTGCATACGCATGTGAGCATCTATGTGTACGCATGTGGATACACTGTTGAAGCTGTGTAATTGGCTGAGACAGGATCGGTTTAAAATTAAATCTGCATGACACCATTTTGCGAATGGCAATGAGACGCCATTTTGCGACTGGCCACCCAGCGCCATTTTAGTGAATCTCACCCATTATAAGTACATACGGCGATGCTATTATTTAGCGTCATGCGATTCCCACGCAATAGAAAGAAGTTAAAAGTCCTCATCATATAAATACAGAAAGTCACCAAAATATATAAAATGATTAAACCTGCAAAACACGTACCATGGTGTACTCCACAAACACGTAGTCACACAATGCTAACTAGCGTCTTTTCTCAATACCCCAATACTTACCAACTGCACACTTACATTGAAGGTTCCCTAGTATTAAAGTGTAATATTCAAGTTTATTCAGTATTATTAATGTTGTGAAATAAATGTAATTTGATATCTAAGGTTTAGTACATGGTAAGCAGACCGTGTTTTGTGTTGTACTGATCCATGTGTCTTTGCAAATTTCAGGTACCATTGGTGATAAGATCGCAACATGTGTCTGCACACTATGGACCATAGAGAGTTAAACATTAATATGTGCTCTGTAATGTAGCTAGCTTAGATTTATTATGCAGCGGAAAACAGGACACAAAGAGCTGTTGGAGGCTGGATTGTGTCCATACGAATTGACCTATGAACTGTACTGTAACAGAAGAACCAGGAAGAAGAACCAATGGAATCATGCCAAACTGTTCTATTGTATTGCCTATCTCTGCTAGCATATATATATGTGGGCTCTCTAAACCTGGATGCCAGTCTGTTTGCTTTGCTGTTGATGAATATTTCTACTTTGATGCCGGTACCTGGGTCCAGAGTGCGTGCATATGTAACAACTGTACAATGGGTCTGTATAATTTATTTGCGGTAATTGTATTTAGATCACAGCGTGTAACCATCTATTTTTATATTGAATAATAACTTTTTGTGCTTTGGAACCACACTCAAAGTCTGAAAGCATTTATTTCTTGTGCGACTCATAACGCTAAATAGGGACAATTTTAGAAGGTATAGACAGGCAGGAATCAATACCACATACCAGCGTCTCTGTGTATGCATATAAGTTTATGTGTGTGTGTTATGTACATCAGTCTATGTGTGTGTGGTGGATTCGCATTTGTGCGCATCAGATTGCACCGATGCAAAGTAGTGTCATGATAATATTTGCAAGCGATCATATCCAATTATTTGACTTTGACAGTGTACTAGAGACTTTAACCACACAGGAATTGATATAACATGCATACAAAGTCACAGATGAAGTAAAACAGAACTTGGTGAAAGGAAAAGCCACAGATAATCATATTAAAGCCCTTTTTACACAGATTTGGACCACTCACACACAGATGTACAAATGCTGCAAGCCCCAGTGGTTAGTGTACACTATTAATGTAGTGTTGTCACTTCTGTTTGTTTTAATTATGTGAATAAGACACATTTTGAGTGAAAAAGGTGTTCAGCACGACCATATTGCATGGGAACTGGTGCCAAAAAGGCAGAGCCGTAACTAGACTTTTTGGTGCCCTGTGCCAAAAAGAGCATTGGCGCCCCCTCTATTTTCAAAAGGACATGATGCACCCAAAAAAGGGGAATTGCCTCATGGGGAAGGGCCAGGGAAGATATAGGAGAGGTCAGGAGATGCTGGGGATGAAATAAGAGGAAGCTATTAGTGAGAATGATAATAAACAGATATTTGACAGGCCCAAACAGCGCCCCCTGCCCTGTGGTGCCCTGTGCGATGGCACAAGCCGCATACCCTTGCTACGGCCCTGCAAAAGGGGCTATCATTCATGACTTGAGCAACAGTGTAAAAGGAGACATCATTCTGTACACAATGCAGTGATGCGATCAGAATTCATTCATTTTAAGTGATAACTGTGGACTTTAGTGTTTTATAGATATTATTTATAGTATTATACAATATCTTAATATTAATTGTGATTTACAATATTTATATGATAAATATACAGTATACATTCCATATGTAATTTAAGATTATTGGGGTTTATTTGTTGTAGCAAGTACTGTATTTATTCCCTAACATATCAAATATATTCCTGCTAACTAAATATGTCTAAAGTAACACAGTAAATGTAAGAAAACATATTTATTTACAACTGTGGCTGGAAACTTTATTATGAACCTGTCCCCTTGGAATTCTGCCACTCTAAACACGTGGCCTTTCCACAAACCTGAGTTATTTGGTTGCTTTCTGCAAGCCACTGCTTCTCCATTTGTTACTGCAATGAAATGATAAATGCTTTAGTAGCAGTAGCCCCTGATTGACAAAACATATACAGTTCTTTCCTGTGTATGATTGCATAACATCATGCAGACATGCTAAGTAAAATTGAAAATAAAATGATACTTTATTTATAATATTAGCAATGCACAGATGAGTCACATTTGAATGGGGGTTTTAACACTTTCTAGCTTAATATGAAGTGAATAGTAGACATTTAATCATGCCACACTAATATCACTAATTTCACCCACTTCATTGTATAGCAATAACTATGTGGCATAGTTAGAGGACAGCAACATAATTAAGGTGTTGAATGGCAGGTGCTCAACCACACAACTTGAATAATACTGTACGCTTTCCATTTGCAAAAACAAGCTGTTTATTTATTTATGATGTATATTTTTATGATAATGACACTGGTTTACAGATTAAATCATTTCTTGCTTCAGGCAGCTGGAGTAGCATGTGATCAGGAAGTAGCTCAGTAATTAATTCTTATGCTTAATCAACAGATATATGAGAAAACTAAATATTTGATCTTATCAAGTTAGAAACTCATGTGAGAACTAGAATATAAGTAGTTTTATAAGTATATAATTATCATGGTTTTTTTTTATAATTACAAAATATTACATTTTAGTTGCAGACAACATGGCCATTAATGTAAACGTGTACGAAGCCCTCACCATTCCAATATGAAACTTCCTAGTGGGTTATTTGCATTTAGCATGGTACAACCATATATTAAGTATTATTCTAAAATGTTGATGTGTGAAATATCCCAATTTTATTAAAACAGAATAGTTGCAGGACACAGAATTACTGAGGTATGCAAGTGTCAGGAATACACTGTGAGGAAATGGATTTGGTACAGTTAGTATTGGTTTGGCACTACTTATCTCATGGGCATGGTACAGTATCTAATGAGGTGCAAGTTTTCACCAGGGAATTTCTCAAAGGGACATGGGCTTAGCTTACTTGCTAATAGCCTTCAGTTCATGGCCCCCGTGTAAGCACCAGACTAGCAGGATAAGCAATCAGAAAGGAAGAGGTAGCACAATCAGAGTGGATCCAAAAGATTCTAGGAGACTTACAGTAGGCAATGGTCTGAGACAGGAAGCACCAGAAGTAATACAGCAGAGTTGTAGGTATCATAGCTATAAAAATAGTTTGGGATGTAGTTATGAGACTGGCGGCTGCGATGCCACTGGTCTCGATACCAACAAGGAAATCCTGACAAGGGACTTAAGATAGGCATCGAAATATCAACGCCTATCTTAATCCCGATGCCGGAATGCTGAAGGACGCCATCCTGAACGAGGTAAGTCCGGGGCGCCCTTAATTTTAGCCGTGGTGGAAGGGTTAGGTTTAGGGAGCATAACGGGGTTAGGGTTATGTTTTTTGGGGGGAGGTTAGGGTTAGGCACTCCAAGGGAAGGGTTAGGGTTAGGCACACCCCCGGAAGGGTTAAGTTTAGGGTGCAGTAAAGGGGGAGTTAGAGTTATGCACCTCCGGGGGGAGATTAGGATTAGACACTGGGGGGGTTAGGGTTAGGCACCATAACAGAGTGTTAGGGGGGGAGAGGGGTAGGGATAGGGTACTTACCTGCCCTGTCAGGATCTTCTCCCTTTGGGTTGTCGGTGTCAGGATATAAACCACTGGGACTTCATACTTATTCCAATAAATCAACTACAAGATGCTAATGAGTATCCAAGTCCAATAGCACAGTAATTATCAAACAACTACAGCAGACCCAGGAGGCAGACTTAGAGGAACCACAGCAGCTTCTAGAGATATTCCAGAGCCTACGCAGACCTATGTTCTTCTGTGGTCAGTTAAACCTCAATACATTGCTTACTGGTGAGGTCATACAGATGTTCCGCCTAAACTGTTCCAAAATAATGATGCTGCATGACCTCAGCTTCAGCCACACACTGCACAGTCATGTGCCATATCAGGCCTGCACAAGCTGCTGTGTGATCTGCATTTTTTTGCCACTGGCTCCTTTTAGTCAGTACTAGAAAAAAATATAATTTGTTTTGTCCCCCAGCACACTGCAAAAGACCAGCAATAAGATTTATATTTTATAGACATCCAGAGATCTTTGTTACATATATTTGCAAAGATATGTTTAAGACATCTGGGCCACACCAAGACACCACTGTACCAGTGGTCCCTAACGCTACACGATAATAGCACCCACTTTGGGTCATATAATTGCATACTGTTATTCCACATGATAATAGCACATACATTAGAATATCTACATTGAGAACCAACTCACCTGGAGCTACCCCAGAATCCTCCAAATACAGTAGCACTATAGGAACAAGCACACCCTCCCAATGCTAGTCCCATCGATGCCTCTCAAAACAGTAATATAAAATAGTGGCTACTGAGATCAACTTATTGGTCTTTCACAGGTGCTTGAATAGGGAGGGGTTTTATCCATACTAGATTAAAAGATCATGGCAACAATCATTCCCCTCAGCAATACCTACATCTGTTTTCCTATGCCAGGATTCACAGTTGCATTAAGTTAGGGTAGCTGTCTATAGTCTCGCAGGCATGCCTAATGTCCTGGGAGCTGTAGATTGCGTGCATATAAGTAGGGTTGAGACCACCCAGGAAGAGTGCACAGTTATATAATAATCAACATCACACCTATTTCATGAATGTGCAGGTGGACTGTGATGCAAAACATAAAAAACACAAAAACAAACTCTAAAATATTCACAAACACACTGAAATACTGACAAAGACAAAAATAATTAATGAAACTAGACAGAAAATCAGACAAACTTCAAACTGACAGTTCACGACAGAAAAGACAAGACTCAGCTTGGAGCAATCACTGCGTCTTATTCAGAGATGGATCCAAATGCCATAGCAGTTGAGATCTTTTTGCGAATTGTAATATGAAAATATTCTATTGACTCACTCGCTGTCCAGTATTTAGAGGTGCCCACTGAAACTATATCACATCCACCACTCATGCACAAAACATTGGAAACATTGAATACAGATCAAGCTGCCATCAGCCTTGAGTGAGTCTTAGCTGTTGCAGACATAGTGAGTCTCCAGTGACTAATTTATGGATGCCCACACAGTGTTTAACTGGTCCGACATGCCTGCGTTTTTTTAACCCCCCAAAGTTCTAGGAGTGGTTCTGATGCTATGGAGGACGAGCGGTAAGGCTTCTGGCCATCCTAATCCAGTTTCAGTTATGATCTTACTCAGTTTATTCTTAATGGTACCATTTACCCACTCCACCTTGGCACTGGCTTGTGGTTGGTAGGGGGTGTGAAGTCTACTATTGATACCCATAAGCTTACACATTCTGGAAAACATCACCAGTGAAATGAGTATCCCTATCACTTTCTATGATTCTAGGGATACTGTATCTGCATACAAACTCCTGAGCAATCTTTTTAGCAGTAAAAACAGCAGTATTAGTGGCAGCTGGATATGCCTCTACCCAATTAGAAAATACATCAGTACAAACTAAAACATACTTTAGATTCCTGCAAGGTGGTAATTGGATGAAGTCAGTTTGTACTACCTGAAAAGGACCATCTGTCGGAGGGATGTGGGATGGCTCAGTGGGGATTGTCTTCCTGACATTTTTCCTCAAGCAAGTCAGACAGGACATCACTCTCTTTCCAGCTTGAGAAGAAAAGCCTGGTGCACACCAATATGCTCTGACCAACTTGCACATACCTTCTTTTCCCAGGTGAGTCAGACCATGCGTAAAGGTATGATTCAAATACTCCATACATCATGTGTGTCAGTATACCTGCAAAACTCACCTTCAACCACAGACTCACCTTCCTCTACCCTTTGTGCATCTCGAGGCACATATGGTAAGTACATTGCTGGATTTAACGTATTGCACCTTTTAATGGTAATATATGCAGGTGCTAGTTCCCATTTCGTGAACCTTACTGATGATACATGTCTGGTTTGGGCAGAATTTAACAAAGCAGATACTGCATGCGGTGTATAGACAGTTGTATAATGCCCTAATACTACATCCTTGCTCTTATTTACCAAAATAGCAGTTGCAGCTACACTTCTTAAACACGTTGGGAGTGATCTTGCTACAGTGTCCAATTGTGCACTATAGTATGCTAGAGGTCTACCAGCGTCACCATGTTTCTGTGTGAAGACACCTGCTGCGCAGCCGTCAGCTTCCGTACAATATAATTCAAAAGGTTTTTCCTAATCTGGTACTCCCAAGGCAGGTGCTCTTGTCAGACTATCCTTAAGGTTAAGGAAAGCCTGCTCTGTCTCCTCAGTGTGTGTGACACGGTTGGGTTTTGAGGATGAAACTAATTCATGCAATGGTAATGCCAAAATAGAAAAAACCTGGGATTCATGTCCTGCAGTATCCACATATGCCCAAGAAGGTATGGATTTGCTGCTGGTTTTGTGGCAGTGTCATGGTCTTTATGGCCTGTATTCTGTCAGTTGTCAAGTGTCGTAGCCCCTGGGTTAGACAGTGTCCCAAGTTTTTAACCTTAGTCTGGCATGGCTGTAATTTGTCCTTTGCAACCTTGTGCCCAATTTCAGCTGCTGCCCCTGTTTGTTTGGATCACTGCCTTTCTTGGTCTCTGTTGAACATCTAGTAAATTAACAGCTTGGGAAATGGCTGAAATTACAATAGGTTCATCATCTTCTACAATTACATTTTCCTTGAGGTGACTTAAAATAGGGTATAGGTTACTTGTTACGATTTTTTTATAATTTTTGGTATTGGCTGTACTTTCACCTGCAGCCAGGAGGCCGCTCTAAAAATCAAGAAGGACGGCCCTGATTCAGAGCGAGCGCTCTGTCAGAGCATCCGGCTCTGAATCAGGGCCAGTATTCAGTACCTCTGAATCGAAACTGCCAACTTTGGGAAAGGGTTTCATACATCCTTTGGTCATTTTGACCCATATGTCACAGTATGCGGTTGCGTACGCTCCATACTTCACATTCATTATATACCTTGCCAAAAAGGCAAGCCCATCCATTAGCAGCATCTCCTCGACCATCCCTAGCAACTGGGACAATGCTTTGCTACTTTTGCTAGAGATTTCGACCAGAGGATGAATTGCAACAAGCTGCATCCACTCACTTCTTCCCACTGTGCACAACTGAACGCTAAGCATTTTGCCGGTTTTACACAATGAGGAACAGAAACAAGCCTATGCAATTTTCTGCCTTCCAGACAAATTCACAAGCTTTGTCTCTCAGCTTCCTCCCAATGTGCACAACTGACCGCTAAGCGTTTTGCCAGTTTTACACAATGAGGAACAGAAAATAGCCTATGCAATTTTTCTGCCTTCCAGCACAACCCTTTATCACAATCACAGTTTTATACGCAACTATGCGGCGGGGACACAACAGTGCGGTCCAATCACATTGCCTATAGATACTAACTTATCAATAAACTTTGCAATTACTATTGGGTGAGCCTTCCGAAAACCCCTTCTGGTTTTTGCCGAAACAGAAATCCCTGTTTTCGCTGACAGTATACCTGCTGTGTATACCTACTCGGTAGTAGTTGTGTCTCGTCAGACACCTACCGGGTCTCTTCTGTCTCATACCAACAGTGAAGAAAAACCTTTTCCGTTTTTCTTTTCCCTTATTTCACATCACAACCATGCGTTCACATTCATATACCTTTGTTTTCTGGCCAGAAAAATTCTTCCCCCTTGGCAATACCTATTCAGAGGAAGTGATACAAGACTATCTATCAAAACAATTGCTTAAACATGTAGCAGTAATACAGGGAAGATGCATACGCTATTTGCAAATTGCCTGTTGCAGCGCAAAAATTACAATAATAATAATGAGAAACAGACTTTTCTCTCTTGTCCCTGGATTCTAATCAGCGCTCCTTAGATTACCCAAAAACGGATAGTCGGTTCACAAAACAGAGTACAAAATAGATTTTACAAGCAGTACGGTCTTACCCGTATATGATGCGCATCCACCCTTTGTTGAGGAATCGAAATTCAGTTGTCACTTTGAGTAATTTCCGGTATCGTGACCTCAAGGCCGAGCCCCCATCTATTGATTCCTAATAGTCACTAGTCGCTATTTAGCATTGCAAGTCGCTTAAGAAAGAATTGCTTTCCAGTCCAATTGTGTGCTTCCAAAGCACAAAAATTATTTATGTAAAGAAAAAGTAACACGATGAAAGATTTAACAATTAGAGTAAAAAGCAATGAAATAGAACAAGCCGATACATACCCATGCGCACTGGTCCCAGCATACAGTCATCAATCCAGAAGCCTGTGATCATCAAAGAGGATGTCTGAACACTGGGATCGGGACACAGCTTATATACCTTACAGAGTTCAGATTTAACAAAGGGACTAGTTGAGAAGTTTCCATTGGATCTTGCTTTTGGATAATCTGGTCATTGGTCGGTTCATAAGGTGTCATCAGGGGTATGGCTTAATCCTCAAATGGTCACATTGTGTAGTTTTTTTTGCTGAACAACTGGTTAAAACTATCTACAAGACTGCATTTAGGTAATAACAATCTATGCAGTACATCCCTATCATTCATAACTAGCGGACGCAAGATGTGACTTCTTCGCTGATAGATATGGAAGTCTGCAAATAAACAGGAATTTAGTATGATACCAAACATGACATGTCCACTATATTCTAAACCTTAGATTTCACTTAAGTACATTTTACATCATAATTATTAACAAACAAAACCTTTAATAACTCTGGTTATTATCTTATAATGTGTGGGAACCATTTTATACATATGCATTCGCATATGTGCATCCATGTATTGAAAATAGGAAATGTTCGTATGTATGTATGTGAATACGCATGTGAGCGTCTATGTGTACGCATGTGGATACACTGTCGAAGCCGGATAATTGGCTGAGACAGGATCGGTTTACAATTAAATCTGCATGAAGCCATTTTGCGAATGGCAATGAGACGCCATTTTGCGACTGGCCACCCAGCGCCATTTTAGTGAATCTCGAACATTATAAGTACATACGGCGATGCTATTATTTAGTGTCATGCGATTTCCATGCAATAGAAAGAAGTTAAAAGTCCTCATCATATAAATACAGAAAGTCACCAAAATATATAAAATGATTAAACCTGCAAAACACGTACCATGGTGTACTCCACAAACACGTAGTCACACAATGCTAACTAGCGTATTTTCTCAATACCCCAATACTTACCAACTGCACACTTACATTGAAGGTTCCCTAGTATTAAAGTATAATATTCAAGGTTTATTCAGTATTATTAATGTTGTGAAATAAATGTAATTTGATATCTAAGGTTTAGTACATGGTAAGCAGACCATGTTTTGTGTTGTACTGATCCACTGTGTCTTTGCAGATTTCCGGTACCATCGGTGGGAAGATCGCAACATGTGTCTGCAAACTATGGACCATAGAGAGTTAAACATTAAAATGTACTCTGTAATGTAGCCAGCTTAGATTTATTATGCAGCGGGAAACAGGACACAAAGAGCTGTTGGAGGCTGGATTGTGTCCATACGAATTTACCTATGAACTGTACTGTAACAGAAGAACCAGGAAGAAGAACCAATGGAATCATGCCAAACTGTTCTATTGTATTGCCTATCTCTGCTAGAATATATATATGTGGGCTCTCTAAACCTGGATGCCAGTCTGCTTGCTTTGCTGTTGACTGAGATTTCTACTTTAACAACTGTACCTTGGGTCTGTATAATTTATTTGCGCTATTTGTATTTAGATCACAGTGTGTAACCATCTATTTTTATATTGAATAATAACTTTTTGTGCTTTGGAACCACACTCAAAGTCTGAAAGCATTTATTTCTTGTGCAACTCATAATGCTAAATAGGGACAATTTTAGAAGGTATAGACAGGCAGGAATCAATAACACATACGAGCGTCTCTGTGTATGCATATAAGTTTATGTGTGTGTGTTATGTACATCAGTGTATGTGTGTGTGGTGGATTCGCATTTGTGCGCATCAGATTGCGCCGATGCAAAGTAGCGTCATGGTAACCCATCATCAGACCATAGACGATTAGATCGTCAGATAATATTTGCAAGCGATCATATCCAATTATTTGACTTTGACAGTGTACCAGAGACTTTAACCACACAGGAATTGATATAACATGCATACAAAGTCACAGATGAAGTAAAACAGAACTTGGTGAAAGGAAAAGCCGCAGATAATCATATTAAAGCCCTTTTTACACAGATTTGGACCACTCGCACACAGATGTACAAATGCTGCAAGCCCCAGTGGTTAGTGTACACTATTAATGTAGTGTTGTCACTTCTGTTTGTTTTAATTATGTGAATAAGACACATTTTGAGTGAAAAAGGTGTTCAGCACGACCATATTGCATGGGAACTGGTGCCAAAAAGGCAGAGCCGTAACTAGACTTTTTGGTGCCCTGTGCCAGAAAGAGCATTGGCGCCCCCTCTATTTTCAAAAGGACATGATGCACCCAAAAAAGGGGAATTGCCTCATGGGGAAGGGCCAGGAAAGATATAGGAGAGGCCAGGAGATGCTGGGGATGAAATAAGAGGAAGCTATTAGTGAGAATGATAATAAACAGATATTTGACAGGCCCAAACAGCGCCCCCTGCCCTGTGGCGCCCTGTGCGATGGCACCAGCCGCACTACCCTTGCTACGGCCCTGCAAAAGGGGCTATCATTCATGACTTGAGCAACAGTGTAAAAGGAGACATCATTCTGTACACAATGCAGTGATGCGATCAGAATTCATTCATTTTAAGTGATAACTGCAGACTTTAGTGTTTTATATATATTATTTATAGTATTATACAATATCTTAACATTAATTGTGATTTACAATATTTATATGATAAATATACAGTATACATTCCATCTGTAATTTAAGATTATTGGGGTTTATTTGTTGTAGCAAGTACTGTATTTATTCCCTAACATATCAAATATATTCCTGCTAACTAAATATGTCTAAAGTAACACAGTAAATGTAAGAAAACATATTTATTTACAACTGTGGCTGGAAACTTTATTATGAACCTGTCCCCTTGGAATTCTGCCACTCTAAACACGTGGCCTTTCCACAAACCTGAGTTATTTGGTTGCTTTCTGCAAGCCACTGCTTCTCCATTTGTTACTGCAATGAAATGATAAATGCTTTAGTAGCAGTAGCCCCTGATTGACAAAACATATACAGTTCTTTCCTGTGTATGATTGCATAACATCATGCAGACATGCTAAGTAAAATTGAAAATAAAATGATACTTTATTTATAATATTAGCAATGCACAGATGAGTCACATTTGAATGGGGGTTTTAACACTTTCTAGCTTAATATGAAGTGAATAGTAGACATTTAATCATGCCACACTAATATCACTAATTTCACCCACTTCATTGTATAGCAATAACTATGTGGCATAGTTAGAGGACAGCAACATAATTAAGGTGTTGAATGGCAGGTGCTCAACCACACAACTTGAATTATACTGTACGCTTTCCATTTGCAAAAACAAGCTGTTTATTTATTTATTTATGATGTATATTTTTATGATAATGACACTGGATTACAGATTAAATCATTTCTTGCTTCAGGCAGCTGGAGTAGCATGTGATCAGGATGTAGCTCAGTAATTAATTCTTATGCTTAATCAACAGATAATATGAGAAAACTAAATATTTGATCTCATCAAGTTAGAAACTCATGTGAGAACTAGAATATAAGTAGTTTTATAAGTATATAATTATCATGGGTTTTTTTTATAATTACAAAATATTACATTTTAGTTGCAGACAACATGGCCATTAATGTAAACGTGTACGAAGCCCTCACCATTCCAATATGAAACTTCCTAGTGGGTTATTTGCATTTAGCATGGTACAACCATATATTAAGTATTGTTCTAAAATGTTGATGTGTGAAATATCCAAATTTTATTAAAACAGAATAGTTGCAGGACACAGAATTACTGAGGTATGCAAGTGTCAGGAATACACTGTGAGGAAATGGATTTGGTACAGTTAGTATTGGTTTGGCACTACTTATCTCATGGGCATGGTACAGTATCTAATGAGGTGCAAATTTTCACCAGGGAATTTCTCAAAGGGACATGGGCTTAGCTTACTTGCTAATAGCCTTCAGTTCATGGCCCCAGTGTAAGCACCAGACTAGCAGGATAAGCAATCAGAAAGGAAGAGGTAGCACAATCAGAGTGGATCCAAAAGGTGCTAGGGGACTTACAGTAGGTAATGGTCTGAGACAGGAAGCACCAGAAGTAATACAGCAGAGTTGAAGGTATCATAGCTATAAAAATAGATTGGGATGTAGTTATGAGACTGGCGGCCGTGATGCCGCTGGTCTCGATACCAACAAGGAAATCCTGACAAGGGACTTAAGATAGGCATCAAAATACGCAATGCATATCTTAATCCCGCAACGCTTATCTTAATCCCGATGCCGGGGCGCCGAAGGATGCCAGCCTGAACGAGGTAAGTCCGGGACGCCCTTAATGTTAGCCGTGGGAGGGGAGGGTTAGGTTTAGGGAGCGTAACGGGGTTAGGGTTATGTTTTTTTGGGGGAGGTTAGGGTTAGGCACCCCCCCGGAAGGGTTAAGTTTAGGGTGTGGTAAAGGGGGAGTTAGAGTTATGCACCTCTGGGGGGAGATTAGGGTTAGACACTGGTGGGCTTAGAGTTAGGCACCACTAACGGAGTATTAGGGGGGGGAGAGGGTCAGAGATAGGGTACTTACCTGCCCTGTCAAGATCTTCTCCCTTTTAGAATATAATAGCTAGACTCTGATTGGTTGCTATGGGCAACATCTCCACTTCTAAAAACCTGAACTTTAGTAAATATACCCCAATCTGTGTAAATATTACATCCATCTCTGAATCAGGCCCACTATTCAGATTCACAAATCACACAGAAATCCTCTCTCCTGCAAAACACTATCTCCTCACTCTAACCAAATCCCTCACATTGTGCTTGAGTGTGCACCAGCATATTTATAATAAGTTTGTGATGCTTACATTCAGTGGCAGCTCCAGGGGTGGGGCTGTAGCGCAGTCCAAAATTCAAATAGGGGAGCCACACCAACTGCCTTTTCAAACGCTGCCAAACATCACCGTCCAGGACTCACTGGCAGTTGGTGTAGCTCCCCTATTTGAATCTTGGACTGTGCTGCAGCCCCACCCCTGGAGCCTCCACTGCTTACATTGCATGTGGTATATTCTGACCAATAAGATTTCTTAAGGAAGTGTTTGTCGATTTTTAATCGGTTTTGAAGTCGGTTTTATAGGTGATATTATGTCCGATCCATAAGTGGACATCCAAATCCGACACGGAAATCGACTACAAAATCAACCTTTAGTAAATATACCCCAAATGTTAAAAGGTGGTAGTACTCCTTTAAATTATATCTGGAGTTAGTAGGTTATATATTTATAGGCAGTTTGATTGGTAGTAACATACAGGTACTGATCAAGTCAGTATATATACTGTAATATGTAATTATGGGTGTACATCTCAGTTTATTTTATTAATTTATTCATGTGTTTACAGAGAAGATATGGATAGAACAGTGATTGCTGTACACGCTATGATAGGAGATGATGCTACTAGGCAGATATTCTGGTGGAGTGTAGTGATCGAGTAAAAGGAAAAGTGGGAGAAGACATGTGGGCTCACTAGGGGCTTAGGAGGGATCAGCTGTAGCACATGAGATAGTCAAAATCCCATATTTCAGTAGGCAGGGGACAGTAGGATGGGGAAACTGAGGAAGACAGGTTATGTCCAATGGTACTTTATCTTAGGGATTGAGAACAAGTCCTGGCTGCCTGAGATAGAGGCAGGTCACCCTGGCACTGTTAATGAATTGATATGTTACATGAGAAGTGAGTGCCTGGTTCAGCACCCTGCATCAATCCAGAGACATGCTTGTAATTGTGGTCCAGCCCTCGGCTTAAAACTAGTGGTGGAGAGGGTAAAGTTGGGCAGACACTTGTTGATATTTCATATGTTCGGATGACGAATGATATATTGCTAGTGCATCGGCTAGTGTGTTCATATCATACATATCAGGCTGGCCCTGTAGCACAGGCAATGCCAATATATCATCCAGATATATCAGTCCAACTGGCTATGTGTACAGTCGACCTACAGACTGCCTGTACACTGGCTGCAGGAACTGCCAACGCTGTCATCACAATTGGATGGGTAAATTTAAATACCTGTCGAGTTCTGATGTCTGGCCAGATATATCGAGTAGCCGATTGGTATGTGTGTATAGCTTAGTAAATCATTCGCCCAGTCAGCGTGATGGCCGGTCGGCTACTGGGTTGATTAAGTGTATACCCAGCATAAGAATAGCCCATCCACAGATTACCTACCAGTACTGATGTGAGAGAGTTCAACCTAGTTACACTGCCCAGCTCAGTTTACACTGCTGAGACTGCAAATACTGAGAAACTGTCACAAGCCGCAGCGCTGCGAATGCAGGGCGAGAAGAACGCCGGTCGAGCATTCACTGAAACTCCTCCTAACTCCAGTCCAACACTCTGGGAGTTATCCCGGATTGGCTCCTGCATCTTTATCCTTCTAGTGCAAATGCTTACCCAATGCCGGTGATAGCGTTTCACGTGTTTCCGGTTCTGTCATTGTCTCCTGTAATCCAGTCGAGTTCCCAGTATTCCGTCAGCTTGTTGTTCCTGCTGTTTGTGTCATCCAGGTGACACGGTCTGCACATATACTACCTGCCGTTTGTGTGATCCAGGTGGCATGGTCCGCACATGTACTACCTGCCATTTGTATCATATTGGCGGCACGGCCTGTATTTCTGCTCTCTGCTGTTTGTGTCATCCAGGCGGCACAGACCTCACTCAGGACCTCATTCAGAGTCGGTCGTACGGCCGCACGGTCGTACGCATCCGATATTCTTCTTTCTGCGCCTGCGCACGGCTAGCTGTGCTCTACCTATGCAAAATACTGTCAATCGTAGGGCTTCCGAAACGGAAGTGACTTGCGAAAGTTGATTGACAGGAAAGTCCATTTGTGGGTGTATACGGGGGTGGTGGTCTGCAAACGGAGGCGTGCTTCAGCGTTTCCTGGCATTTTAGGGGAGTGCATAAATTATCTGCTTCGTACGACCATGAATTGCGGATGCATGACAACGTCACTCTACGAACAGGATGATCGTCCAGGTTAAGGTAGGCAAGAAGCATCCGTAAGCCACAACAGTACAATCGTTAATCCGATGTTACTTGTGATGTTTCTAATTGGAACCACACGAACCAAGCAGCTAAGATTGGTGCATTGTAACTATTAACACTGCTAATTACCTTGTAAATGATTTCACTTGCATGTGCATTAGGGAATTCGTAACACAACTGTTTATTTGTGCTTTTTAAACTTATTTTTTTCGGCCATTTTTTAAAACATATAGCATTGTGTTTTGCGTAGCAGCCTTTTCAGATACCATACTTTTTAAACCATGTATACATTGATATAGTTAAATTTAGACATTTTGTTAATAAAATTTTTTATTTTTAGGAAATTAGCCTTTAATCACAATTTTAGTTACAATTGTTAGGGCAACATTTGCCTATAAATAAAAATAAAAAATAAAAAACACAATTCTAAAAATAAATTAATAAAAAAAAAAAGAGCTTGAGACATTGGTGACAAGAAATATGGGGACTGGACAAGAGGTGAGGGAGGAGATATCCAGGGCTACTTGCGTTGTTTGGCCCGGCTCGGAGGAAGAGGTAATCTACGGACAGCCGACTGGCGTGTAACCCGCCGACTGGCCTGGCCAGAGGTAGATGGTATTTCCTCAGGCCTAGGCATAGGGCTCTCCATACTTGCGGGGGTGGCTGTTGGGCTGCCAGAGGTGGTGGTCCTGGGAGGAAGGGAGTCTTGCTCCATCATGGCAGGTGGGTTTGCCTGCTCCTAGGTCTTGGCCCAATGATCTATGGCCCCAGCAATGGTCTCCAGGGCCACTGACACCCTCACCAGAGTGGTCTCCATCCTCAGAAGAACACATCTGTTCTCCTGAGTTTGGGAGACCAACCTGGTGAGGAGAAGCACTGCTCGGTCCAATGGTTGCCCTGGAGTAGACTCCACAGGGTCCCCAGATGGAGTACTTGGATCCTCCCCTGCAGAGTCTCCATCTGTGCTGGACCCAGACCTGACCTCAGGAGCAGGCACTACTTCCTCTGAGTCAGGAAAAAAAAAAAAACATTTGTATTTTTTTGAAAACAAAACCACATACTCGTTTTAGCTTTATACTTTTTTGAGTCCAAAAAATCTTAACATTCTTGCACATGTGGAGCGTTGAAGTCGGCCATGTCAGTGTCCATAGTGGACACGCCGACTATCTCCTCTTCTGTCACACATCCCTGAGCCAAAGTCTCCAACCTCGTCAAGGTCAGCTCCTCAGGGATGGAACCACCACCTGTTGGTCCATGGTCCACCCTACTCCGTAGCTTCCTCTTCAGCTGGTATTTGAAATCAGTCCATCTGACAATGTGATTTGGCATTTTTTAAGGGTTAGTTTATTTAATTAAGATCTTGCTTTTGACTTCAGTACACTCACAATATCATTTTTTTACCTTTTTTTGACGACTTTCGTGGTTCTGTGGGTTATCCCCACAGCATTAACAGCCCTGGATATCTCCTCCCAAATCCTGTCTTTGGCTCAAGCCCCCATATTTCTTGGGGCATGGATAAGGTTATCCATTGTCATGGTCACCAATGTCTCAAGCTCTAGATTTGAAAACGGTGGATTTCTGGGCCTTGGCCTGCTTGGCACCGCCTCCTCCTCCTCTGGTGGTGGTAGTGGATTCCCAGCACCTACAATATTTTTTAATTTTGTTAATTTAAAAAAGGCATTTGTGGAAGATATGAACTGTTATTGTGTTTTTTATAAAATGTGTTTAACACTTACCTGCCTCATTTGACCTCTGCCCACCATGCTCCTTGCTTGCCATTTTCAAAACTTGTGAGAGAGCATGAAGAATAGTGCTTTTGATGACTATTTTATAGATGTGAGTGCATCCCTAGATTGGTTACCCGTGCATCCCTATTTGCCTACATACAATGCACACCTTGCCTGCATTCCGTAATCACTGCGTGGGTTGGGCGAGATGTGAGCGCATACCTGGATTGGTTACCCGTGCATCCCTATTTGCCTAGGTACAATTCACACCTTGCCTGCATTCCGTAATCACTGCGTGGGTTGGGCGAGATGTGAGCGCATCCCTGGATTGGTTACCCGTGCATCCCTATTTGCCTACGTACAATGCACACCTTGCCTGCATTATTCAATCATTGTGGTTTTTTTGGCCTTATTTAAGGCAAAGCCAAATATTCCCTTACTTGTGGGTTGTAGTTGGAGTGATTTGTGGTTCAGGAAGGGATTGCTACTGTTTACAGTGTTTGGAGTTGTTTGAGTGGTGTTTGTGTGTGTTTTTTGAGTGGTGCTTGTGTGTGTTTTTTGAGTGGTGCTTGTGTGTGTTGTTTGAGTGTGTTGTTTGAGTGGTGCTTGTGTGTGCTGTTTGAGTGGTGCTTGTGTGTGTTTTTTGACAGGTGCTTGTGTGTGTTTTTTGAGTGGTGTTTGTGTGTGTTGTTTGTGTGGTGCTTGTGTGTGCTGTTTGAGTGGTGCTTGTGTGTGTTTTTTGACAGGTGCTTGTGTGTGTTTTTTGAGTGGTGCTTGTGTGTGTTTTTTGACAGGTGCTTGTGTGTGTTTTTTGAGTGGTGTTTGTGTGTGTTGTTTGTGTGGTGCTTGTGTGTATTGTTTGAGTGGTGCTTGTGTGTGTTTTTTGAGTGGTGCTTGTGTGTGTTTTTTGAGTGGTGCTTGTGTGTGTTGTTTGAGTGATGCTTGTGTGTGTTTTTTAAGTAGTGCTTGTGTGTGTTGTTTAAGTGGTGCTTGTGTGTGTTTTTTGAGTGGTGCTTGTATGTGTTGTTTGAGTGTGTTGTTTGAGTGGTGCTTGTGTGTGCTGTTTGAGTGGTGCTTGTGTGTGTTTTTTGAGTGGTGCTTGTGTGTGTTTTTTGAGTGGTGCTTGTGTGTGTTGTTTGTGTGGTGCTTGTGTGTGTTGTTTGAGTGGTGCTTGTGTGTGTTTTTTGAGTAGTGCTTGTGTGTGTTGTTTGAGTGGTGCTTGTGTGTGTTTTTTGAGTAGTGCTTGTGTGTGTTGTTTGAGTGGTGCTTGTGTGTGTTGTTTGAGTAGTGCTTGTGTGTGTTGTTCGAGTGGTGCTTGTGTGTGTTGTTTGAGTGGTGCTTGTGTGTGTTTTTTGAGTAGTGCTTGTGTGTGTTGTTTGAGTGGTGCTTGTGTGTGTTTTTTGAGTGGTGCTTGTGTGTGTTGTTTGAGTGGTGCTTATGTGTGTTGTTTGAGCGGTGCTTGTGTGTGTTTTTCGAGTGGTGCTTGTGCGTGCTGTTTGAGAGGTGCTTGTTTTTTTTTTTTTTTTGTGGTGGTTTTTTTATTGGTTTTTTTTGGGTGTTCCTTTTGTTTTTTTTTGTTTTATTGGTGGTGGGTTTTTTATTGTTTTTTTTGGGTGTTCCTTTTGTTTGTTTGTTTTTTTTTTTTAAGGTGGCAGGTTTTTTATTGGCTTTTTTTTGGGTGTTCCTTTTGGGGTTTTTTTTTGTTTTTTTGGGTGGTGGGTTATTTTTTAATTTTTGTTTGTCCATACATTTCCCAAACCAAGTTACTTTGTGTATTTGGGTGGCCATGTTTTTTGAGGAACAAAATAACAACGTTCTTTGCAGACTCCAGTAAGTGTGCCAGCCTACTGCAAGCTTTTTCTTTATTTTTTGGAATTTAAAACCAAAAAAAGGACACTATTCAAACAATTATTTACATGTTCTATTGTTTTGTTTTAGGTGTTTAACAGTCCAGTTTATACTGGATTCAGGTAAGTGTCTATTTTTACAAACCTAAAAGTTTGTTGTATTTAATAATTAAGTGTTTTATGCTGTCTTTTTTACATTTAATAATGCATTTGTGGTTTTTATTGATAAAACAATAATTATGTTTTCAATTTTTAATATTGTCCAATTTCAAAGTTAAGGATTGTTTTAACAATAATAGTAGTAATAGTGGTGTTTTTTTTTAAATATTATTTTCTTTTTCTTCCATAAAATAAAAACCCATACACAAACAACACCTGTAGGGGTTCCTGAAGATGGCACAGCCTGACCCTGTAAGAATATGCACCATTATTACTAAGCTAAGTATTTTTGGAAAAATATTGAAAATTCTTTCTCAACAACACTTTTTTTTTTTAAATTCTAACTTTACAGAGCGATGTGGGCCAGCTAATAGTGGCCATGTTGCCCCCCACCAACCTTCCCCAGCCTCCTCCTGGGCATAGACATAGGAGGCGTGCAAGGGCCGGGATATATAGAACACGTGTCACCCTTTTTGGAATGCCTGATGATGTGGTTGTAACCACTTATCACCTGCCTCCAAATATTATCCTAGACACTCTTTCAATAATAAAGAATGATCTAGAAAGTCAGATTCACATTCCTACAGCAATCACACCACTTACACAGTAGTTGGCGGTGTTACATTTCTGCGCCTCAGGGTCCTTCCAAACCACTGTGGGGCTGGTGGGTGGCCTCTCCCAGCCCTCATTTTCACGGATCCTGAGGCATGTGCTAGATGCATTCTTCAGTCATATAGCACATTTTATTAGTATGCCTTTGGATACAGAAACCCTTGATGTGGTAAAGCAGAAGTTTTTTGAGATTGCAGGCTTTCCACACGTCATAGGGGTAGTGGATGGCACTCACAGAGCACTTCAGCCCCCTGCATGCAGGGAACAAATCTATAGGAACCGTAAACATTTCCATTCACTAAATGTAATGGTGCTATGTGATGCCTCCCCCCAGATCCTCTCCCTGAATGCCAAATTTCCAGGCTGCAGCCATGATGCGTACCTGATCCAGCATTCAGGGATTTGGCCAAAATTAAGCACACTGCAAGCTGGTGACGCGTGGCTTCTTGGTAAGACTAAATCCAGAATGTAGCTATAGTAATAGTGTAAACATGTTTTCATTGACAATTTATGGATCTTTTGGTGTCCCATTTCTATCAGGTGACAGTGGATATCCTTGCACGCCCTGGCTGCTGACTCCTTATTTGAATCCCACACCAGGCCACAAACTCAATATAATGCCGCATTTACTGCCACCAGGCAGGTGGTGGAGCACTGCATCAGCCTTTTAAAGGGCCGGTTCCGGTGTCTCTATCACTCTGGTATTGCACTCATGTACTCGCTGGATATGGTTTCTCGCATTGTGGTCCTGTGTGGGATTTTACACAACATTGCAAGGAGGAGTCGAGTACCCATGCAGCCAGAGGATGCCTTGCCAGAGGATGGCCCCCCGGAGGAAGGTGTTGTGATGCTGTCGGGAGGGGGGGGGGCAGATGCGATTCTGTGGTTTCAAGATTTTTTAGGTAATAATTTTTAACTTTATTTTTAATTTTACAGTTAGAGCAACTGTATTTTAAGGTGAACCTATTTTTTTTTTTTTCTCAAAAATCACAACACTTTCCAAAACTGAAAAATGAATGGGATCCATTGGCAATACCCTGTACTGTTTTTGGACAACTAACATAATTTTTCAGGATATACCACCACATGTTTAGTTAATTTTGATTATTTTTTTTTTATTTTGTCTATTAAAAAATAAATATTATGTTTGAGTTTTGCTTTCATTGTTTATGTCTGACTAAGCAAGATATTTTATTTTTGAAAACCATGAGGCCATTTTTTTTGTGTGATTCTGTGATGAAATGCTTTTTACAATTAAAAGCATGTTGGCAACATGTTTGTTATTTAATAAATGTTTTACCCAAAAAAAAGGTTTGGTGTAAATGTATTTTGAAACCCATTTTGAGGTGGATAATGCAACCCCAAACAAAAAACATTACTGCAAATGTTCTTAAGGTTTACATAAACATTTTTGTATTAGTTACACTATGGAAAGGCACCCAGCTTTGTTCACAAAGTATTTGAAATGCAGAATTACACCATTTCATTTTTATGCAAAAAAGAGGACAAATGTTTTTCGAACAAAAACTTTACTGGAAATATCAACATTTTTAAATGTACAAAGAGAAAAATAAAAAACTAAACATGCTCCAGACTCCCCACAATCCGCTGTAGGCAGCAGTAGGCCTCCAATAGATGGCCACTTGTTCTAGTTAGCTCCTCACAAATTCCCACAAGTATGTTGGTTAGATCTGTGGACAGAAAAATGTATTTGTAGGTTAAAAACATCTAAAAAATTACCCACATTTTAACATTAAACATTATTCAATGTCCCAAATAGTGGGTAGACACAATGATGTTAGGGTGTGTTCTAAAGTTTACTCCACACAACATTATTATTATGTAGAAACTTTTATGGTGTAAAAACACTTTGAAACTCTAACTATGTGGCATAACCAAAAATACCCTAGGATGATTTATAAACAACTGGGAGATGTATTCTTAAGTCATGATGGCCATATCCTTAAAACACACTGCACATATTAACTTCTAGAATGTTCTTGATAATCCAAAACTACAATGTGTTTGTTTGCTATGCCTAACATCACTTTTCCTAATGAAGTTACATCTTAGTACATTTTAAACACAGTGTACACAACATTAACAAGGTTAGTCTGGTTCCTATCACCTTCCCAAGTTCTGTGACATGTTTTATTTAAATCTAAAATACAAATCCAAATGCAATCAATTTTTACCCCAAATAAAAAGCATTTTGTAAACCCCAAAAGGCATACATTTTTGGGCACCCCCCCAAAAAAAGGGCCCAGGAACAAAACATAACCACAAAATATTGAGTAACAGGATTACTGCGCAATGATTATGACACCCATACTGTAAAAATTAAAACAAACACACAGTCAATATATTTAAAAAAAAACATGGATAACAACAACACTCCACAAAAAAAAAAAAAAAAAAATACATGATATTAAAAAAACACATACCATCATAGCGTGGCAACGACGCACCCGATGGAGATGGTGCTGGAGATGGAGATGGTGCTGGAGATGCAGATGGGGAGAAAGTTGGAATTGGTGGAATGGCGGGAGGGGAAATAGAGTTGAAAAAATCCAAGGGAGGGGATATTTGGGTTGAGGACTCGGGCACGGGAGTGGTGATTTGGGATGAGTGGGCAGGGGAGGGAGGAATACTAGGGGAGTTTTGGAAGAGGGAGGGAGGGTTATTGGGGGAGTATGGTGGTTGGGAGGGAGGGTTGGGTTGAGTGGATGGGGAAGGTGAGGGGGAGGGCTGCAGGTTGGGACCTGCATTGCGGCCAAATCTGCGGGCCCTTCTCTGTCTCTGCTGTTTCTAAAATTTAAAGATATTAAAAAAATCTAAGTTTAGTTTTCACTTTCGGCTACACAATACAAGTACACTTTACACATTCAGGACAATAGGGACAACATACAGGAGGGCTTGTTTACATTTAATAAAAGAATTGGAAAAGGAACAGACATTTTTAACAGTCCACTAATTATAACATTTATACAAACGCATACTTACGTCTGCATAATCGCACCCACAAGTTAGCCAAAAGGACTGGCGACCGGCGGCACAAATCAGACCACCGCCTCTCTAGTTGCGCTATATTGCGCCAAAATCACGCACGGCGAAGGGCTCTCCTCACCTCCACATAGGCCGCACACTTTATGCTGTTGGAAATGGGAGGCTGGGCATTTGTAAGCCGCCTGTCCAAAATATTTACAAGGATGCTCAATTCCCGACGGGTAAAGGCCGCGGCTCTCATGATGGCAATGGCCGATTTTACAGAAAACATGAAATATACATGGGGTAAAATAAAGATGATTGGATAAAATATTAACTCAGTTTCCTAAAAAAAACCACTATTGGCCAATCCTTTAATCATGTGACCCGAAAAATAAGGTCAGATTTGATTGGATAAAACACGCAGTGTGCAATTGCAAACATAAGAGTGCAAATGATCCTAACGCAAAATGCACATGCATTTTTAAAGTTAACACAATTAGCAACAGTACATTCACAGATAATAAACATTACTTTATTTGGGAATTTTTTAAAAAAAACGAGAATGGGGAAAACACCCATAAAAAAACAATAAAGTTTATTGACACATTAAAAAAAAACTGAATAAAAAGAACAGCAAGAGTTAAACACTCTTAATTGGATAATTGACAACAAGCTAATAACAAGCTGTTTGATAGTCCATGTAAACATGACATGTGACCATCAATACAACACATACGGCCGCAACCATCACGACATAATTAGCATACAGCGACTGACAGCGCCTGACTACGACTGCAGATTCAAGTCCTTACCCAAAGGGTGCAGGAACTTTCCCTTCATGTTGAGGGGAATCGAGGTGCTTCTGCCCTTTTTGTTCCTGAACCCAAGTTGAATCTGCTTGATTGGTTCTCAGGAAACTGAAAAGATTTTTTGAATTTCAAAGAGAGCTGTAATCTCTATTTTATGCTCCGATCCAGATCCTTGGGCTTGAGCAAGTCGGGATTGCATTGTTACAGGGAGACCCTCAGACCTGGGCCTTTGGTCTTCCCTCCAGTAGTGCAGCTCTACAGACTGTGGACTAATTTTTTGCCACATTAGGGCTGCTCTACGATGACCATGACAAAGCGGCATTGGCAGAGGCCAGTCTCAGGTAGTTAAAGCAGGAGAATAGGGCAGCTGAAGGCTACTGTAAGGAGTTCCGAAAGTGGGCCGTGGATGCTGGTTGGAATGACCCAGGTCTATGTAGTCAGTTTTGCTGGGGGTTCTCGGATCATATTAAGGATAGCCTGGTACAATAGCCTGTATTCTCTTGATAACCTCATGAATCTAGCCATCTTGGTTGGTGAATCCAGGAGCATAGAGTTGAAAATAAATTACCATCTCTGCCACCACAGTCTCTGCTATGGATGGCTTCATCTGAGTCGGTAGAAGCTATGCAACTGGGAGCATTTCGTCCACCGGTTGAAGAGAAACATAGGCAACATTCGTTGGATCTTTGCCTCTATTGTGAAAAATTACATTTTGCCCAGCTTTGTCCAGTCAAGGGGGGAAAAGGCAAGGTCTAAATGTGTTGGGGGAGGTAAATCTAGGCCTTTGTCACAGCCTGCAATAGAGACCCCAGAATCAGACCCCAGCACTTACTTGTCAGGATGCTGTTTCACGGCTCTCTGGCTCCCCGCCGGTCAGCTCTTGCAGGTTCCCTTGTGCCTCTTCATGTAGGTGGTCTCTCCTCCTGCTCTCTGCAGGCTCCTGCAGGCTAACTACTGCCTCAGGTCCGGCATCTCAGCTACGGTCCTTCGGTCCATGGGCGTGGCCATCTTGGATTGCCCATGTGACATGGGCTCATCCAATAGATCACCTTTCCCTCATTTCTCAGCCAAACAGCTTCCTGCACTTCCTATAAAAGGATCTCTACAGCCCTCACAAGTTGCCAGTGCAACAAGTCCCTTAGTTATATAAGTGAGCCTTCCCACTGAGCTCCATAGGTATTTGCTACCATTCAGCTTGTACTTCACCTTACGGCTTCCCAAGCTGCTCCAAGCAGTCCGTACTGCCACCATTCACCATACGGCTATCCAGCCACTCCAAGTAGCTTCCACACTACCAACAACCACCTTACGGCTTCTCAAGCTGCTCCAAGCAGACCGTACTGCCACCATTCACCTTACGGCTATCCCGCTGCTCCAAGTAGCTTCCGCTCTACCAACAACCACCTTACGTCTATCCAGCCACTCCGAGTATGCTTCCGTGCTACCAACAATCACCTTACGGCTAATTAGCCGCACCAAGCAACTCCCGTGCTGTCACCAGCTTTCTACCTTCCTTCTACATGCACCCATAAGTTCCTCCAAGCAAGATACTCTTTCATGCGTAGGAACTTCATCAAGCCAAGCCTCCTCCAAAGAGCATCAGAGTCTAATGATACTGGTCCAAGACCCAGTCTGGGAACACAGCTTCAAAATCCCACATCTGTGACAGCCTTGCATCCATCTCATCCAGAGAATTCTGTCCTCATCACCATGGTAAATCAATCTACCCAACGCTCAAGTTTCTGTCCCGGCCTTTGTAGACAGCGGAGCGGCAGATAACTTTATGGACCTGTCCTTTTTCAAGACCTTATCCACTCCCGTGTCAGTTATTGGTCTAGACGGGGCAAGCCTTTCCAAAGTTCCTGTTGTCTCCCGGACTCCTCCTATACAATTATTTGTTGGTGCGCTGCATCGGGAAGATTTATCGTTCCTCCTTCTTCAGGGTCCGCTGGCTCCGGTCATTCTGGAATTACCCTGGTTAAAAAGACACAACCCTATGATACAATGGCAAACTGGTGAAATCCTTGAGTAGGGATCAACTTACCAGAGTCTGTCTCGACCTGCTCACCTTGCTGCTGCTGCATCATCCAAAGCTTCAGCTATCCCTGCTCCATATCATGATTTAGCCAAGGTTTTCTCCAAGAAAAAAGCTGATGATCTTCTGCCTCACCGTTCTTTTGATTGTGCCATTGACTTGTTACCAGCTGCCAGACTTACTAAAGGCAGATTGTATACCTTATCTATCCCAGAAGATAAAGCTATGCAGGAATACATTCAGGAGCAGGTTTCTTCTTTGTCCAGGAGAAGTATGGGACACTCTGACCCTGCATAGACTAACGTAGACTAAACAAAATCACAGTCAAGAATGCATACCCCCTGCCGCTCGTCTCCGTTCTTTTTGACCAACTGCATGAGCCCTCTATCATTTCTATGATCAATCTTAGAGGCTCATACAACCTCATTTGCATCAGAGAAGATGAGTGGAAGACAGCTTTTAACACTCATTCTGAACACTTTGAAAATCTAGTAATGCTGTTTGATCTCTCCAATGCTCCAGCCGTGTTCCAAGATTTTATTAATAAGGTATCGAGATATTTTTTGGGAGTCTTCGCAGTGGTCTATTTGGATGACATCCTCATTTATTCTAAATCTGTTGAGGAACATCATAGCCATGTGAGACAGATCCTGAAAAGATTGCTGGATAATAACTTGTATTCCAAACTGGAGAAAAGGGATTTTGAGGTGAGAGAAGTCTCATTCTTTGGCTATATTATCTCTTCGCAAGGTTACTCCATGGACCCTGGCAAGTTGAAGGCCATCTTGGATTGGGAGCAGCCCACTACATTGAAGGCCATCCAATGTTTCTTGGGCTTTGCAAATTATTATTGCAGACTCATTAAAACCTTCTCCTCCATCGTATCGCCCATCGTAGAGCTGACTAAGAAAGGAGCTGAGGTGGCTAATTGGTCGGCTACTGCCATTCAAGCCTTCAGGACTCTCAAGATGGCTTTTGTTTAGGCTCCTGTTCTTCGACATCCCGACCCAGAGTTACTATTTGTCATTAATGTGGATGCCTCTGAAATTGGAATGGGAGCAGTCCTCTCTCAGAATTATCTCAAAGATGGCAAGTTCCATCCATGTGCATTCTTTCCCCGAAAATTTGACTCCACGGAAAAGAACTGTGATGTTGGCAATCAGGAACTTCTGGCCATCAAGTGGGCCTTTGATGATTGGAGGCACTGGTTAGAGGGGGCTAATCATGTGGTGACTGTTCTAACGGACCATAATAATTTGGCCTACATTGAAACGGCCGAGAGATTGAATGCAAGGCAGGCTCTTTGGGCCCTGTTCTTCACCCGATTTAATTATATTATCTCCTTCCAGCCGGGTCTAAGAACGTAAAGGCGGATGCCCTATCTCAAAGCTTTTCCTTTAACCAGCCTGCAATTTCTTTGGAAGAAACCATCATTCCAACATCCAAGATTTTTGTAGCCTTGACCAGAACCCTGGCAGATGCCCTCAGGACTTGTCAGTCCAAAGCTCCCTTTGAAAAACCACCAGGTGTTCTCTTCATTCTGGAGACGTTTTGCAAAACAGTCTTGAAGGAATTCCACTCTTCTAAAGTGGTGGGTCACCAAGGCATTGCTTGAACTATGGAGCTTTTGTCATGTTCTGTTTGGTGGCCATCCATGACTCTGGATACTCAGGAGTCCGTAATGTATGCGATGTCTGTTCCCGGAATAAGGCTCTCCGGATATCTCCTTCAGCTTTGCTTTGTCCTCTACCTATGCCATCGAAGCCTTGGTCCCAATTGCGAAGGACTTTGTCTTTGATCTTCCTTTGTCTTCCTGCTGTTTGGTCATATGGCTGATTGTTGACCGTTTCTCCAAAATGGTTAATTTTGTGCCTCTTACCAAATTACCATCAGCTAGAGAATTGTCAGTATTATTTTTACAACATATATTCAGACTTCATGGCCTTCCATCAGACATCATCTTGGATCATGGGTCTCAGTTTGTTGCCCGGTTTTGGAGATGTTTCTGTACCGACCTCGGTATCAATGTGAGTCTGTCCTTGGGTTATCATCCACAGTCCAAAATGCAAACAGAGCGGGCCAATCAGTATTTGGAACACAACCTCCGCTGTTTTGTCTCAAAATATAAAAACGACTGGGTTCCTCTGTTGCCATTTGCCGAGTTTTCTTTCAATAATTCCTGCCATTTTGCTTCTTCTGTTTCTCCATTTTTGGGACTCATCCTAGAAGCAATTCTTTTGAAACCACACTAACTGGAGTTCCATCATCCTCACCTATATCAAGGTTTCGAGCAGTCTGGAGGAAGGAACAGTATGCCCTTCTCCAAGCTAGTGGTCGTTCTAAGCGCTGGGCTGACAAGCATAGTTGACCATGTAAATTCAAAGTGGGAGACATGGTGTGGCTATCTTCCAGGGACATTAATCTTAATCAGAGGTCACAAAAACTGGGTTCCAAGTGTATTGTCCATTTAGGATTATCTCATAGGCCAGTTACTTTTCATTTGCAGTTACCCAGGACACTCAGGATTAATAATACAATTCATTCTTCACTTCTTAAACTGGTATTCTTCACCTCCAGATTTTCTTCGAAATATTCTGCCAGGCCTCCACCAGTTCTCACCCAGGGTCATCAGGAGCTTGTGGTAGAAGAGATCCTTGATTCCAGACTACAATTCTTAGTCCATTGGAAGGGCTATGGACCAGAGGAGAGCTCCTGGATCCCTGAAAGGGCCTGACATGCTCCTACCCTGAAGACAAATTTCTTTCTGGATAAACCGGGGTTCCTTAACCCCTTGTCAAGGAGGGGTTACTGTCACAAGCTGTCACACAGCAAATGCAGGGTGAGAAAAATGCCAGGCGAGCATTTGCTGAAACTCCTACTACCTCCTGTCCATCATTCTGGGAGTAATCCAGATTGGCTCCTGCATTTTATCCTTCTGGTGTGAATGCTTCCCCAATGCCGGTGATAGCGTTTCACGTGTTTACGGTTCTGTCATTGTCTCCTGTAATCCAGTCGAGTTCCTAGTATTCCGTCAGCTTGTTGTTCCTGCCGTTTGTGTCATCCAGGCAGCACGGTCTGCACATATACTACCTGCCGTTTGTGTAGTCCAGGTGGCATGGTCTGCATTTATACTACCTGCCATTTGTGTCACCTTGGCGGCATGGTCTGTATTTCTGCTTTCTGATGTTTGTGTCATCCAGGTGACACAAACTGCACTCGGGGCGATTCAGACCCAGACGCAAAGCAGCGCACTTTTGCAGCCATCAGGGGCAGGGTATGAAAATTTGGCGATTGCACAGCAAGGCTTAAGGACACCCTCTATGTCTTAGAGAGCGATAGCAGAGCAAACGCATGCTGTTCTAAAGATTACTCCTTTTACTTCATAGCACACGTCATCTCCAGGAAGTGTATGTAATATCAGTAACATTGAGAGCCATCAGAGCTGCTCATAGCCCTTGAGGTAGACCCTACCCTGCCGCAAGCACTGTGATCACTGCAGGCTGAAATACAACCAGGTGTGCAATGATGCCTCCATGCTAATTATGCACACCCATGAAATGCCATTAGAACACACAGGCACGCCTGCATTCACACATCCACACCCCCATGTAAATAGAACTTCCCCTAACACCACCCTCAAATGGGAATATCTGTCACTCAAGGTAGCTTCCAGTTTGTGTACTATGACTGCATGATTCCCAATCACAGTGAGTGGCTCATACATGCGCATATTGCCACATAAGCATGCACATACTGTCAATTCTCCTCACTAGCTATGGCCAGCGAATTAGTTCTTTATTGGTCACCCTCAGAGTCTTGTTTGCTAAAGGCTACATATGTTCATGTGTGTAAGGAAGGAGACACAGTTCACAACTGTATGCACCACACGCATTTCCATCTCTTCTTTATTTTTAACAGAACAGCCCACATTTATAGATTCCGTCTAACACATGGTATGCATTATCTGCAGTGAGACTAGCTCTGTTTAAACATTGGAATCGCATACCTTACCATATATGTACATATGCTTTTCTGTGCACTTATAACAGGGTCTGTACAATGAATTAACTCCATCCTGTCCTGTGCACCCACCCTTCATGCATACATGGCATACAAAATGGATTCTTATTCCAAAATGGCTTCTACAATACCGATGGCATTTAGCACATTCCAGCATCCTCTAGCTAAGTCTACCTGCCCTTAAGGCTGCTACACAGCCTAAAGGCTGCTACTCGACCCAAAGGGCGCATCTAGCCAAGTCTACCAGCCCTCACGGCTGCTATGCAGTCCAAAGGCTGCTACTTGGCCCAAAGGCCACATCTAGCCAAGTTTACCAGCCCTCAAGGCTGCTACACAGCCCAAAGACTGCTACTCGGCTCAAAGGCTGCTACTCGTCCCAAAATCCACGTCTAGCCAAGTTTTCCAGCCCTCAAGGCTGCTACACAGCCCAAAGGCTTTTACTCAGCCCAAATGATGCATCCAGCCAAGTTAACCAGCCCTTAAGGCTGCCACACAGTCCATACACTGCTGTTCAGCCCAAAGGCTGCCCCTTGTTCTTTGGCCCACATGCCATTACTTCACTAGCATGTTGCTGGGCTGAGTTTTTGGGAAACTATCCCTACAAATCCTAACAGAAACACTAATATTGACAGAGAAGAGCAGCAAATTTAGCTCCTCTTCCAAGTCTAGTCACAGTCTGCTGACAATTGAATAAGTACTAAATACATCCTCACTGGTTATGAAGCTGCCTGTCCAGAGAAGTTTAAATCAGGAGCACAGCAAGATTTATGGGGGCCCTATAACGACATTTTTCACAGGCACCCCCACCAGAATAATGTGCTGCGGTCACCTGCCCAGCCAGCTCTAGCTCTCCTTACTAATGCTAAGAAGAAAATTGGCCAATGGTATAGCAATTACCCAGGTTAAACATTTAGGGCAGAACTGGATTATGACCATGTTATATCATACCGATTAGGATTAGGAGACTATTATTATAATACTAACTACAGTATATGCTAATTAAAATTCATTTAAACCTTGTATTTTAACTAAACATGTAAAGAGTGCAAACATTAGATCATTTAGAATCATAATGGTTAATCTGCAAAATAATTTGCATATATGCAAATATTTTTTTCGTTTATGCATTATGGTTGTAAAATATCAGATGTTTGCACTATGTTTATGTTGACATACAAGGTTTAAATGAATGGCGATTCACATATACGGTAGTATTACACATGAATATATATAAACATCCAAGATATCTGGACTGGCACTTGCATAAACAGTACAGCCACCGGGGTGGTAGCAATGATTCATATGAAGAAAGAACAACTGCGGCACTCCCAGAATTTGTAATTAGAAAAACATCATATATTGGCTATAAGTAACACCAACATTTCAGAACAACATAAGCTCTTTTTTCAAGGCAGCCAACAAATCTTATAACAAGTACATAACAAAACATACATAAAGTGAGTCTTACCTTAAATAGGTAGTTCAAACCACGGATCTGCAGACAGACCGGGTGCGTGCGGGCACCAGCCGGTACTCGGACCGGCCCTCTGCCGTGCTGACGTCAAGCACCACGCAGCTAGGTTGTCAAGTCAACCAGCCAGATGCCAGGATTGTCTCCCCGGTCTGCTCTGCAAAACAAAGTGTAACAACTTCACTAACGTAATACTACATACAATAGCACTATCTACAAATACAGTTAAACCATCCCAAATAAAATATGCAAGCCTTTGCGAAGTAAATGCAGCAACAATCCCTAACATACAGTAGCAGAGAACAATATATATGCAAAAATAAGATGACTATTAGTAATTATGACACTGCAGCCAGCAGTAAAACATGGTACTGGAACATACTGGCTCTAGATTAGGGCTAGGGTATGAAACAGTGGACCGGAAAAATGATATGGACCTGTCTATTAGCTATATATAGCTAGCACATATCTGATCCACACTAGTGTACTCTATTAGGTTAACATACACATGAAAAGGAGAAGACATAGCACTGAAACAGCCCTGGTATGTGTGCTTAATGATCTTCTGATGGCAAGAGACAGACGTGATTGTTCAGTCTTAATCCTTCTGGATCTCTCAGCAGCATTTGATACTGTGGACCATGGGATTCTAATTGAGCAACTGAAAAAGTTCTGTGGACTGAATGGCACAGTCCTTAGATGGTTCAAATCATTTCTCACTGGCAGGTCACAGAGAGTTTCTTCTGGAGTAAACTCTTCATCACCAGTGTCACTTCCATGCGGTGTCCCACAGGGTTCTATACTATCTCCCATGCTTTTTGCAGTATACATGCTACCATTGGGTGAAATAATCAGACGTCATGGCCTGGTCTACCACTGCTATGCAGATGATACACAACTGTATCTGTCCTTTGCTCCAGGTACAAAGGACCCAATAACAACCCTAAATGGCTGCCTAGCTGAGCTTCAGGAGTGGATGAGTGCCAGTTGGCTGCGACTGAACCCTGATAAAACAGAGGTTCTTATGATCGGTCACAGGACAGGGCTACAGCACAGCCAACCAACAGGACTTACGCTTGGGGGTTCAGAATTACAAAACACTAAACATGTGCGGAATCTTGGTGTTGTCCTGGATAGTGGCTTGACACTTAAACATCAGGTATCAGCCACAATCAAATCCTCATTCTTTCATCAGAGGAACATAGCCAGAATCAAGCACTTAATTCCCTCAGAAGATCTGCCTAAAGTCATACATGCTTTTATATCATCACGCCTAGACTACTGCAACGCCCTCTACCTCGGTCTCCCAGCAAAAGAATTACACCGCTTGCAGATGGTACAAAACGCAGCTGCCAGGCTATTAACCAACCAGCCCCGTTCCAGCCACATAACACCCATTCTCTACTCCCTTCACTGGCTGCCTGTCAGATGGCGAATTGCTTTCAAGATTGGATTAATAACTTACAAAGCCCTTCATGACCATGGCCCAGGGTACCTGAAGCAGCTTCTGATTCCTTACTGTCCCACTCGATTACTGCGATCCGTTGATGAAGGACTACTAACAGTACCTAGAATCTCACGGAATTCGTCTGGGGGTCGAGCTTTCAGTTTTGTAGCTCCAACCTTTTGGAACTCACTTCCCCGCACAGTTCGAGAGGCCTCCATGCTAGAATCCTTCAAAAATAGACTCAAGACTCACCTATTCACCCAAGCATTTCACTAATGTCCCTTGATTAAGCTTATTTTGTATTTTGTACTGTAAATGTAAAGCACTTTGAGTCCTTTAGGAGAAAAGCGCTATATAAATAAAATTATTATTATTATTATTATTATTATTAAAACTAAATACAACACATACCACCTGCCGTGGGCACCAGTCAGTCCTAAAAAAAGAAAATCTAATCTATAACCTGTCATCTCATCAATTAACTCTTGTCTTAAATAAAGGTCTGTCCTTTACCACAACGATCTAACTTGGCAAATGGATTTATATAGATTCTCGCGAAAATTGTGAATGCAAAATTTTTTCCAAAACTAGCCAGAGCAGTTGAATCCGAATACTTTTAATAAATTTCAAGTAGCCAGAAGTAAATCTACATTTCACCCAAACTCAATTAACGCTGCACTCAAAACATTTACCAGATTAATTGATGACTCTGTTAATAAATTTGTCAACACCCCTTTTAAACAGCACCCCAACTTGTCTAGGTCAGAGAAAAAAGAACTTGCTGATCTGAGTAAGTACAGAGACATTGTGATACACCCTGCAGATAAAGGAGGTGCGATAGTGATTCAAGATCTGATACACTACAAACAGGAAATAGAGTGACAACTGGCAGATGGCAAGACATAAAAAGTACTCAAGAAGGTCCCTACCACTATATTCAAAAGTGAATTGGATACTATACTGCTGCAGGCTAAACAAAAGGGCAGCATCACAGAAAAAACATGGAAGGCACTAACACAGGAACATCCTGTGGTACCTGTGATATACACAGTTGCCAAAATCCACAAGAGCCTCGCAACACACCCTGGTCGACCCATCATCTCAGCCAGGGATTCTCTGTATCAACTCATTTCTATGTTTTTGGATCAAATCTTGCAGCCGTTAGTGATGAAACAATCTACTTTGATCAAAGATACAAACAGTTTTTTGCTCTCATTACAGACAATACAGACGGTACCCACAGACACATTAATTTGTGTTATGGATGCCAATAGCCTATATACGTCTATTCCTCATGTAGGAGGCTTGGAGGCAATGCGGTTTTCTTGATGGAAGAACAAATTACAAATATTGATATAGAGTTTCTTATGACATTACTACAGTTTATCCTTACCAGGAATTATTTCCTCTACAATGGAGAATTTTTCCAACAGCTCACCGGATGCATGATGGGCACTAATGTTGCGCCATCTTATGCAATCATAGATATGTTTAGAGAGGAACAATGCATGCTTTTCAATAATCCGTCCATTTTCCAACATATCCTGGTGTATAATAGATACATAGATGATCTATTTCTCCTCTGGATAGGAGGAGAACAAGTATTTGTGTATTCAATGTCTAAGATCGATACATCTGACTCCACAATTAAATTGACTTATCAATTTAGCCATACTACATTAAACTATCTGGATGTCCAAGTGTCATAATCCGAAAATGCTTAAAAAGGGCCTCCCCAAGCCTCAGTTGATAAGGGAAGCATGTATTTCCAGTGATTATAAAACAGCAAATGAAGAGATCATTGATAAATTTGTAACATGAGGATATGACCTTTTCCTACTGAGACAACAAAATAGGGATGTTCTACAGATCCCTAGGGACAACTTACTACACCCAGCAACCAAAGTGAAGAAGGATCATATCCCATGGCGATTGCAGTTCCAAACATCTAGTACAGTTGTTCAACGCTGTAGTAAGCACTGTGGCCTATTGTGGCCACAAATACGGACCTTCCAAGTTTTAGAAACAAGACATTAGGGATACAGTGATCCATACAGACATTTCTAATTTTTCAGAAAAAGCCCAGCCATCACAGTCATTCTTACAAAAACCTCCGGGATGTTACAAATTCCTCCACTGTACAGCGTGTCAACATATGATCACAGGAACCTCAATTAAACACCCGCACAAGGATAAAATGTATAACATTAGATTTATTCTAAATTGTCTTTCTACCCACAATGTGTTGGATGTGGATAAGGGAAAGGAAGCACAGTGTAGGATGTGGATTGGAGAAGGGGAGCACAGTGTAGGATGTGGATTGGAGAAGGGGAACACAGTGTAGGATGTGGATTGGAGAAGGGGAGCACAGTATAGGATGTGGATTGGAGAAGGGGAGCACAGTGTAGGATGTGGATAGGGGAAGGGAAGGGATGTGGATAGGGGAAGGGGAATGCAGTGTGTGGGATGTGGTTACTGGAAGGGGAGCACAGTGTGTGGGATGTAGATGGGAGAAAGGGAGCACAGTGAAGGATGTGGATAGGGGAAGGGGAGCACAGTGTAGGATGTGGATAGAGGAAGAGAAGCAATGTGTGGGAGTAGGGGAGCACAGTGTAGGATGTGGATAGGAAAAGAGGAGTGCAGTGTAAGATGTGGATTGGGGAGGGGAGAACAGTGTTAGATGTGGATAGGGGAAGGGTAGCACAGTGTTGGATGTGGATGGGAGAAAGGGAGCACAGCGTAGGATGTGGATAGGAGTAGGGGAGTGCAGGGTGTGGGATATGGATGGGAGAAGGGGAGCTCAGTGTGGGATGTGGATAGTAGAAGGTGAGCAGAGTATAGGATGTGGATGGGAGAATGGGAGCACAGTGTGGGATGTGGATAGTAGAAGGGGAGCAGAGTGTAGGATGTGGATGGGAGTAGGAGGGCACAGTGCGGGATGGGGAATGGGAGCACAGTGTAGGATGTGGATGGGAGTAGGAGAGCACAGTGTAGGATGTGGATGGGAGAAGGGGAGCACAGCGTAGGATGTGGATAGGAGAAGGGGAGTGCAGTGTGTGGGATATGGATGGGAGAAGGGGAGCACAGTGTGGGATGTGGATAGGGGAAGGGGAGCACAGTGTAAGATGTGTATGGGAGAAGGGGAGCCCAGTGTAGGATGTGGATGGAAGAAGGGGAACACAGTGTGGGATGTGGTTAGGGGAATTAGAGCACAGTGTAGGATGTGGATGGGAGAAGGGAAGCACAGTGTAGGATCTGGATGGGAGAAGGGAAGTGCAGTATGTGGGATGTGGATGGGAGATGGTGTACATAGTGTAGGATGTGGATTGGAGAAGGAGAGAACAATGTGTGGGATATGGAAGGGAGAAGGGGAGCAGAGTGTGGGATGAGGATAGGGGAAGGGGAGCACAGTGTAAGATGTGGTTTGTGGAGGGGAGCAATGTGTGTGATGTGGATAGGGGAAGGGAAGTACAGTGTGGGATGTGGATGGGAGAAGGAAAGCACAGCGTAGTGTGGAAAGGGGAAGGGAGGTGATGTGGATAGGAGAAAGGAAGTGCAGTGTGCGGGATGTGGATGGGAAAAAGGGAAAACAGTGAGGGATGTTGATATGGGAAGGGGAGCATAGTGTAGGATGTGGATAGGGGAAGGAAAGCAATGTGTTGGATGTGGATTCGAGAATGGGAGCGCAGTGTGTGGGATGTGGATAGGGGAAGGGGAGCAATGTGTGGGATGTGGATAGGAGAAGGAGAACGCAGTGTGTGGGATGTGGTTAGGGGAAGGGGAGCACAGTGTGAGATGTAGGATGGGGAGAGCAGTGTGTGGGATGTGGATGGGAGAAGGGGAGCACAGTGTGGGATGTGGATAGAAGAAGGAGAGCACAGTGTATCATGTGGATGGAAGAAGGGGAGCACAGTTTGGGATGTGGAAAGGGGAAGGGGAGCACAGTATAGGATGTGGATGGGTGAAGGGGAGCACAGTATAGGATGTGGATAGGAGAAGGGGAGTGCAGTGTGTAGGACGTGGATGGGAGAAGGGGAGCACACTGTGGGATGTGGAAAGGGGAAGGGGAGCACAGTGTAGCATGTGGATGGGAGGAGGAGAGCACAGAGTAGGATGTGGATGGGAAAGGGGAGTGCAGTGTGTGGGATATTTATGGGAGAAGTGAGGGATGTGGATAATGGTATGGGAGTACAGTGTAGGATGTGGAAGGGAGAAGGGGAGCACAGTGTGGGATATGGAAAGGGGAAGGGGAGCACAGTGTAGGATGTGGAAGGGAGAAGGAGAGCACAGTGTGGGATCTGGAAAGGGGAAGGATAGCACAGTGCAGGATGTGGATGGGAGTAGAGGACCACAGTGTAGGATGTGGATAGAAGAAGGGAAGTGCAGTTTGAGAGATGTGGATGGGAGAATGGGAGAACAGTGTAGAATGTGGATGGGAGGAGCAGAGCACGGAGTAGGATGTGGATGGGAAAGGGGAGTGCAGTGTGTGGGATATTTATGGGAGAAGTGAGGGATGTGGATAATGGTATGGGAGTACAGTGTAGGATGTGGAAGGGAGAAGGAGAGCACAGTGTGGGATCTGGAAAGGGGAAGGATAGCACAGTGCAGGATGTGGATGGGAGTAGAGGACCACAGTGTAGGATGTGGATAGAAGAAGGGAAGTGCAGTTTGAGAGATGTGGATGGGAGAAGGGGAGAACAGTGTAGAATGTGGATAGGAGAAGGGGAGTACAGTATGTGGGATATGGATGGGAGAAGGGAGCACAGTGTGGGATGAGGATAGTGGAAGTGGAGCACAGTGTAAGATGTGGTTTGGGGAGAAAATCAATGTTTGTGATGTGGATAGGGGAAGGGAAGCACAGTGTGGCATGTGGATGTGAGAAGCGCAGCACAGTGTAGGATGTGGATAAGGGAAGGGGCCACAGTGTGGGATGTGGAAAGGGGGAAGCGGAGCACAGTGTTCGATGTGGATGGCAGGAAGAGAGCACAGTGTGTGATGTGGTTGGGAGAAGGGAAGCATAGTGTAGGATGTGGATAAGAGAAGGGGAGCACAGTGTGGGATGTGGATTGGGAAAGGGAAGCACAGTGTGGTATGTGGTTAGAAGAAGGGGAGCACAGTGTAGTATGTGGATAGGAGAAGGGTAGCACAGTGTAGGATGTGGATAGGAGAAGGGGAGTGTAGTGTAGGATGTGGATGGGAGTAGGTGAGCACAGTGAAAGATGTGGATAGGGAAAGCAAGGCACAGTGTGGGATGTGAATAGTGGAAGGGGAGCACAGTGTTGGATGTGGATGGGAGAAAGGGAGCACAGTGTGGGATGTGGATAGGGGAAGTGTAGGATGTGGATAGGAGAAGGGAAGTGCAGTGTGTGGTATGTGGATGGGAGAAGTGGAGCAAAGTGCATGACGTGGATAGGGGAAGGGGAACACAGTGTAAGATGTGGATGGGAGAATGGGAGCATAGTGTAGTATGGGAGAGGGGGAGCACAATGTGGGATGTGAATAGGGGAAGGAGAGCACAGTGCAGGATGTGCATATGAGAAGGGGAGCACAGTGTGGGTTGTGGATAGGGGAAGTGTAGGATGTGGATAGAAGAATGGAAGTGCAGTGTGTGGGATGTGGATGGGAGAAAAGGAGAACAGTGCGGGATGTGGATAGGGGAAGGCGAGCTCAGTGTAAGATGTGTATGGGAGAAGGTGAGCACAGTGTAGGATGTGGATGGGAGAAGGGGAGCACAGTGTGGGATGTGGATGGGAGAAGAGGAGTACAGTGTGGGATGTGGATAGGGGAAGGAGAGCATAGTGTAGGATGTGGATGGGAGAAGGGGAGCACAGTGTGGGATGTGGATAGGGGAAGGAGAGCACAGTGTAGGATGTGAATGGGAGTAGGGGAGCACAGTGTTGGATGTGGATAGGAGAAGGGAAGTGCAGTGTGTGAGATGTGGATGGGAGAAGGGGAGAACAGTGTAGAATGTGGACAGGAAAAGGGGAGCACAGTATGTGGGATATGGATGGGAGAAGGGAGCACAGTGTGCGATGAGGATAGGGGAAGTGGAGCACAGTGTAAGATGTGGTTTTGGGAGAAAAGCAATGTGTGTGATGTGGATAGAGGAAGGGAAGCACAGTGTTGGTTGTGGATGGGAGGAAGAGAGCACAATGTAGGGTGTGGTTGGGAGAAGCGGAGTGCAGTGTGTGGGATGTGGATGGGAGAAGGGGAACACAGTGTGGGATGTGGAAAGGGGAAGGGGAGTACAGTGTAAGATGTGTATGGGAGCAGGGGAACACAGTGTATAATGTGGATGGGAGAAGGGTAGCACAGTGTAGGATGAGGATGGGAGAAGGAGAACATAGTGTAGGATGTGGATGGGAGAAGGGGAGCACAGTGGGGGCTGTGAATAGGGGAACGAGAGCATAGTGTAGGATGTGGATGGGAGAAGGGAAGCACATTGTAGGATGTGGATAGGAGAAGGGAAGTGCAGTGTGTGGGATGTGGATGGGAGAAAGGGAGAAAAGTGAGGGATGTCGATAGGGGAAGGGGAGCACAGTGTAGGATGTGGATAGCGGAAGTGAAGCAATGTGTTGGATGTGGATTGGAGAATGAGAGCGCAGTATGTGGGATGTGGATAGGGGAATGGGAGCAATGTGTTGGATGTGGATAGAAGGAGAGAGCAGTGTGTGGGATGTGGATAGGGGAAGGGGAGCACAGTTAGGGATGCAGGATGGGGAGCACAGTGTGTGGGATGTGGATGGGAGAAGGGAAGCACAGTGTGGGATGTGGATTGGGAAACGGGAGCTCAGTGTGGGATGTGGATAGAAGAAGGGGAGCACAGTGTAGTATGTGGCTAACAGAAGGGTAGCACAGTGTAGGATGTGGATAGGAGTAGGGGAGTGCAGTGCAGGATGTGGATGGGAGAAGGGGAGCACAGTGCAAGGTGTGGATTGGGAAAGCAAGGCACAGTGTGGGATGTGGATAGTGGAGGCGGAGCACAGTGTTGGATGTGGATGGGAGAAAGGGAGCACAGTGCAAGATGTTGATAGGAGAAGGGGAGTGCAGAGTGTAGGATATGGATGGGAGAAGTGGAGCTCAGTATGGAATGTGGATAGAAGAAGGGGAGCACATTGTAGGTTGTGGATGGGAGAAGGGGAGCACAGTGTGGGATGTTGAAAGGGGAAGGAGAGCACAGTGTAGGATGTGGATAAGAGAAGGGGAGTGCAGTGTGTGGGATGTGGAGGGGAGAATGGGAACACAGTGTGGGATGTGGAAAAGGGAAGGCGAGCACAGTGTAAGATGTGTATGGGAGAAGGGGAGCACAGTGTAGAATGTGGATGGGAGAAGGGTAGCACAGTGTAGAAAGAGGATGGGAGAAGGAGAGTACAGTGTAGGATGTGGATGGGAGAAGGGGAGCACAGTGAGGGCTGTGAATAGGGGAATGAGAGCACAGTGTAGGATGTGGATGGGAGAAGGGAAGCACAGTGTAGGATTTTGATAGGAGAAAGGGAGTGCAGAGTGTGGGATATGGATGGGAGAAGTGGAGCTCAGTATGGGATGTCGAAAGAAGAAGGGGAGCACATTGTACTATGTGGATGGGAGAAGGCGAGCACAGTGTAGGATGTGGATGGGAGAAGGGGAACACAGTGTTGGATGTGGATGGGAGAAGAGGACCACAGTGTAGGATGTAAAAGGGAGAAGGGAAACTCAGTGTAGGATGTGGATAGGAGAAGGGGAGTGCAGTGTGTGGGATATGGATGGGAGAAGGAGAGCACAGTGTGGAATGTGGATTGGGGAAGAGTAGGGCAGTGTAGGATGTGGTTGGTAGTAGGGGAGCACAGTGTAAGATGTGAATAGGAAAGGGGAGTGCAATGTGTGGGATATGGATGGGAGAAGTGAGGGATGTGGATAATTGTAGGGGAGTACAGTGTAGGAAGTGGATGGGAGAATGGAAGCACAGTGTGGGATGTGGATAGGGGAATGAGAGCAGAGTTTGGGATATGGATGTGAGAAGGGGAGCGCAGTGTGGGATGTGGAAAGTAGAAGGGGAACACAGTGTAAGATATGAATGGGAAAAGGGGAGCAAAGTGTGGGATGTGGAAAGGGGAAGGGGAGCACAGTGTAGAATGTGGATGGGAGAAGGACAGCACAGTGTAAGATGTGGATAGGAAAGGGGAGTGCAGTGTGTGGGATATGGATGGGAGAAGTGAGGGATGTGGATAATGGTAGGGGAGTACAGTGTAGGATGTGGATGGGAATAGGGGAGCACAGTGTGGGATGTGGATAGGGGAGGGGGAGCTCATTGTGGGATGTGGATGGGAGAAGGGGAGCACAGTTTAAGATGTGGATTGGGGAAGTGGAGTGCAGTGTGTGGGATGTGGATGGGAGAAGGGGAGCACAGTGCAGGATGTGGATAGTGGTAGGGAAGCACAGTGTAAGATGTGTATGTGAGAAGGGGAGCACAGTGTGGATATGAATAGGAGAAGGGCGGCACAGTGTAGAATGTGAATGGGAGAAGGGTAGCAAAGTGTGGGATGTGGAAAGGGGAAGGGGAGCACAGTGTGGGATGTGGATAGGGGAAGGAGAACACAGCGTAGGATGTGAATGGGAGAAGGGAAGCACAGTGTAGTATGTGGATAGGAGAAGGGGGTACAGGGTGTGGGATATGGATGGGAGAAGGGAACACAGTGACGGATTAGGATAGGTGAAGGGGAGCACAGTATAAGATGTGGTTTGGGAAGGGGAGCACAGTGTGTGGGATGTGGATGGGAGAAAGGGAGCACAGTGATGGATGTGCATAGGGGAAGGGGAGCACAGTGTAGGATGTGGATAGGGGAAGGGAAGCAATGTGTTGGATGTGCATTGGAGAAAGGGAGCACTGTGTGGGATGTGGATATGGGAAGTGGAGCACAGTGTAGGATGTGGATAGAGGAAGGGAAGTAATATGTGGGATGTGGATAGTAGATGGGGAGTGCAGTGTGTGGGATATGGATTGGAGAAGTGAGGGATTTGGATAGGGAAAGGGGAGCACAGTGTAGGATGTGGATAGGGGAAGGCGAGCACAGTGTGGGCTGTGAATGGAAGAAGGGGAGCACAGTGTAAGATGTGGATTGGGGAAGCGGAGCACAGAGGGATGTGGGCAGGGGAAGGGGAGCACATTGTTTTATGTGGATGGGAGTAAGGGAACACAGTGTAGGATATGGATAGGAGTAGTGTAGTGAAAAGTGTGGGACATGGATGGGAGAGCGGGAGCAGAGTGTGGGATGTGGATAGTAGAAGGGAAGCACAGTGTAGGACGTGGAAGGGAGAATGAGAGCACAGTGAGGGATGTGGAAAGTGGAAGGTGATTACAGTGTAGGATGTGTATATGAGAAGGGGCGTACAGAATAGGATGTGGATTGGATAAGGGAAGTGCAGTGCGTGGGACGTGGATGGGAGAACGTGAGAACAGTGTAGGATGTGGAAGGGAGAAGGGGAGCACAGTGTGGGATGTGGATAGGGGAAGGATAGCACAGTGCAGGATGTAGATAGGATAAGGGGAGCACAGTGCGGGTTGTGGATAGGGGAAGTGTAGGATGTGGATAAGAGAAGGTAATTGCAGTATGTGGGATGTGGATGGGAGAAGGGGAGCAAAGTGCGGGATGTGGATAGGGGAAGGGGAGCACAGTATTAGATGTGTATGGGAGAAGGGGAGCACAGTGTATGATGTGGATGGGAGAAGGGGAGCAGTGTGTAGGATGGGAGAGGGGGAGCACAGTGTGGGATGTGAATAGGGGTAGGAGAGCACAGTGCAGGATGTGGATATTAGAAGGGCAGCACAGTGTAGGATGAGGATGGGAGAAGGGGAGTACAGTGTGGCATGTGGATAGGGGAAGGAGAGCATAGTGTAGGATGAGGATGGGAGAAGGGGAGCACAGTGTGGGATGTGGATAGTAGAAGGGGAGCACAGTGTAGGATATGAATGGGAGAAGGGGAGCACACTGTGGGATGTGGAAAGGGGAAGGGGACCACAGTGTAGAATGTGGATGGGAGGAGGAGAGCACGGAGTAGGATGTGGATGGGAAAGGGGAGTGCAGTGTGTGGGATATTTATGGGAGAAGTGAGGGATGTGGATAATGGTATGGGAGTACAGTGTACGATGTGGAAGGGAGAAGGGGAGCACAGTGTGGGATATGGAAAGGGGAAGGGGAGCACAGTGTAGGATGTGGAATGGAGAAGGAGAGCACAGTGTGGGATCTGGAAAGGGGAAGGATAGCACAGTGCAGGATGTGGATGGGAGTAGAGGACCACAGTGTAGGATGTGGATAGAAGAAGGGAAGTGCAGTTTGAGAGATGTGGATGGGAGAATGGGAGAACAGTGTAGAATGTGGATGGGAGGAGGAGAGCACGGAGTAGGATGTGGATGGGAAAGGGGAGTGCAGTGTGTGGGATATTTATGGGAGAAGTGAGGGATGTGGATAATGGTATGGGAGTACAGTGTAGGATGTGGAAGGCGGAAGGGGAGCACAGTGTGGGATATGGAAAGGGGAAGGGGAGCACAGTGTAGGATGTGGAAGGGAGAAGGAGAGCACAGTGTGGGATCTGGAAAGGGGAAGGATAGCACAGTGCAGGATGTGGATGGGAGTAGAGGACCACAGTGTAGGATGTGGATAGAAGAAGGGAAGTGCAGTTTGAGAGATGTGGATGGGAGAAGGGGAGAACAGTGTAGAATGTGGATAGGAGAAGGGGAGTACAGTATGTGGGATATGGATGGGAGAAGGGAGCACAGTGTGGAATGAGGATAGGGGAAGTGGAGCACAGTGTAAGATGTGGTTTGGGGAGAAAATCAATGTTTGTGATGTGGATAGGGGAAGGGAAGCACAGTGTGGCATGTGGATGTGAGAAGCGCAGCACAGTGTAGGATGTGGATAGGGGAAGGGGCCACAGTGTGGGATGTGGAAAGGGGGAAGCGGAGCACAGTGTTCGATGTGGATGGCAGGAAGAGAGCACAGTGTGTGATGTGGTTGGGAGAAGGGAAGCATAGTGTAGGATGTGGATAAGAGAAGGGGAGCACAGTGTGGGATGTGGATTGGGAAAGGGAAGCACAGTGTGGTATGTGGTTAGAAGAAGGGGAGCACAGTGTAGTATGTGGATAGGAGAAGGGTAGCACAGTGTAGGATGTGGATAGGAGAAGGGGAGTGTAGTGTAGGATGTGGATGGGAGTAGGTGAGCACAGTGAAAGATGTGGATAGGGAAAGCAAGGCACAGTGTGGGATGTGAATAGTGGAAGGGGAGCACAGTGTTGGATGTGGATGGGAGAAAGGGAGCACAGTGTGGGATGTGGATAGGGGAAGTGTAGGATGTGGATAGGAGAAGGGAAGTGCAGTGTGTGGTATGTGGATGGGAGAAGTGGAGCAAAGTGCATGACGTGGATAGGGGAAGGGGAACACAGTGTAAGATGTGGATGGGAGAATGGGAGCACAGTGTAGTATGGGAGAGGGGGAGCACAGTGTGGGATGTGAATAGGGGAAGGAGAGCACAGTGCAGGATGTGCATATGAGAAGGGGAGCACAGTGTGGGTTGTGGATAGGGGAAGTGTAGGATGTGGATAGAAGAATGGAAGTGCAGTGTGTGGGATGTGGATGGGAGAAAAGGAGAACAGTGCGGGATGTGGATAGGGGAAGGCGAGCTCAGTGTAAGATGTGTATGGGAGAAGGTGAGCACAGTGTAGGATGTGGATGGGAGAAGGGGAGCACAGTGTGGGATGTGGATGGGAGAAGAGGAGTACAGTGTGGGATGTGGATAGGGGAAGGAGAGCATAGTGTAGGATGTGGATGGGAGAAGGGGAGCACAGTGTGGGATGTGGATAGGGGAAGGAGAGCACAGTGTAGGATGTGAATGGGAGTAGGGGAGCACAGTGTTGGATGTGGATAGGAGAAGGGAAGTGCAGTGTGTGAGATGTGGATGGGAGAAGGGGAGAACAGTGTAGAATGTGGACAGGAAAAGGGGAGCACAGTATGTGGGATATGGATGGGAGAAGGGAGCACAGTGTGCGATGAGGATAGGGGAAGTGGAGCACAGTGTAAGATGTGGTTTTGGGAGAAAAGCAATGTGTGTGATGTGGATAGAGGAAGGGAAGCACAGTGTAGGATGTGGATGGGAGAAGGGAAGCACATTGTAGGATGTGGATAGGAGAAGGGAAGTGCAGTGTGTGGGATGTGGATGGGAGAAAGGGAGAACAGTGAGGGATGTCGATAGGGGAAGGGGAGCACAGTGTAGGATGTGGATAGCGGAAGTGAAGCAATGTGTTGGATGTGGATTGGAGAATGAGAGCGCAGTATGTGGGATGTGGATAGGGGAATGGGAGCAATGTGTGGGATGTGGATAGAAGGAGAGAGCAGTGTGTGGGATGTGGATAGGGGAAGGGGAGCACAGTGAGGGATGCAGGACGGGGAGCACAGTGTGTGGGATGTGGATGGGAGAAGGGAAGCACAGTGTGGGATGTGGATTGGGAAACGGGAGCTCAGTGTGGGATGTGGATAGAAGAAGGGGAGCACAGTGTAGTATGTGGATAACAGAAGGGTAGCACAGTGTAGGATGTGGATAGGAGTAGGGGAGTGCAGTGCAGGATGTGGATGGGAGAAGGGGAGCACAGTGCAAGGTGTGGATTGGGAAAGCAAGGCACAGTGTGGGATGTGGATAGTGGAGGTGGAGCACAGTGTTGGATGTGGATGGTAGAAAGGGAGCACAGTGCAAGATGTTGATAGGAGAAGGGGAGTGCAGAGTGTAGGATATGGATGGGAGAAGTGGAGCTCAGTATGGAATGTGGATAGAAGAAGGGGAGCACATTGTAGGTTGTGGATGGGAGAAGGGGAGCACAGTGTGGGATGTTAAAAGGGGAAGGAGAGCACAGTGTAGGATGTGGATAAGAGAAGGGGAGTGCAGTGTGTGGGATGTGGAGGGGAGAATGGGAACACAGTGTGGGATGTGGAAAAGGGAAGGCGAGCACAGTGTAAGATGTGTATGGGAGAAGGGGAGCACAGTGTAGAATGTGGATGGGAGAAGGGTAGCACAGTGTAGAAAGAGGATGGGAGAAGGAGAGTACAGTGTAGGATGTGGATGGGAGAAGGGGAGCACAGTGAGGGCTGTGAATAGGGGAATGAGAGCACAGTGTAGGATGTGGATGGGAGAAGGGAAGCACAGTGTAGGATTTTGATAGGAGAAAGGGAGTGCAGAGTGTGGGATATGGATGGGAGAAGTGGAGCTCAGTATGGGATGTCGAAAGAAGAAGGGGAGCACATTGTACTATGTGGATGGGAGAAGGCGAGCACAGTGTAGGATGTGGATGGGAGAAGGGGAACACAGTGTTGGATGTGGATGGGAGAAGAGGACCACAGTGTAGGATGTAAAAGGGAGAAGGGAAACTCAGTGTAGGATGTGGATAGGAGAAAGGGAGTGCAGTGTGTGGGATATGGATGGGAGAAGGAGAGCACAGTGTGGAATGTGGATTGGGGAAGAGTAGGGCAGTGTAGGATGTGGTTGGTAGTAGGGGAGCACAGTGTAAGATGTGAATAGGAAAGGGGAGTGCAATGTGTGGGATATGGATGGGAGAAGTGAGGGATGTGGATAATTGTAGGGGAGTACAGTGTAGGAAGTGGATGGGAGAATGGAAGCACAGTGTGGGATGTGGATAGGGGAATGAGAGCAGAGTTTGGGATATGGATGTGAGAAGGGGAGCGCAGTGTGGGATGTGGAAAGTAGAAGGGGAACACAGTGTAAGATATGAATGGGAAAAGGGGAGCAAAGTGTGGGATGTGGAAAGGGGAAGGGGAGCACAGTGTAGAATGTGGATGGGAGAAGGACAGCACAGTGTAAGATGTGGATAGGAAAGGGGAGTGCAGTGTGTGGGATATGGATGGGATAGGTGAGGGATGTGGATAATGGTAGCGGAGTACAGTGTAGGATGTGGATGGGAATAGGGGAGCACAGTGTGGGATGTGGATAGGGGAGGGGGAGCTCATTGTGGGATGTGGATGGGAGAAGTTTAAGATGTGGATTGGGGAAGTGGAGTGCAGTGTGTGGGATGTGGATGGGAGAAGGGGAGCACAGTGCAGGATGTGGATAGTGGTAGGGAAGCACAGTGTAAGATGTGTATGTGAGAAGGGGAGCACAGTGTGGATATGAATGGGAGAAGGGCGGCACAGTGTAGAATGTGAATGGGAGAAGGGTAGCAAAGTGTGGGATGTGGAAAGGGGAAGGGGAGCACAGTGTGGGATGTGGATAGGGGAAGGAGAACACAGCGTAGGATGTGAATGGGAGAAGGGAAGCACAGTGTAGTATGTGGATAGGAGAAGGGGGTACAGGGTGTGGGATATGGATGGGAGAAGGGAACACAGTGACGGATTAGGATAGGTGAAGGGGAGCACAGTATAAGATGTGGTTTGGGAAGGGGAGCACAGTGTGTGGGATGTGGATGGGAGAAAGGGAGCACAGTGATGGATGTGCATAGGGGAAGGGGAGCACAGTGTAGGATGTGGATAGGGGAAGGGAAGCAATGTGTTGGATGTGCATTGGAGAAAGGGAGCACTGTGTGGGATGTGGATATGGGAAGTGGAGCACAGTGTAGGATGTGGATAGAGGAAGGGAAGTAATATGTGGGATGTGGATAGTAGATGGGGAGTGCAGTGTGTGGGATATGGATTGGAGAAGTGAGGGATTTGGATAGGGAAAGGGGAGCACAGTGTAGGATGTGGATAGGGGAAGGCGAGCACAGTGTGGGCTGTGAATGGAAGAAGGGGAGCACAGTGTAAGATGTGGATTGGGGAAGCGGAGCACAGAGGGATGTGGGCAGGGGAAGGGGAGCACATTGTTTTATGTGGATGGGAGTAAGGGAACACAGTGTAGGATATGGATAGGAGTAGTGTAGTGAAAAGTGTGGGACATGGATGGGAGAGCGGGAGCAGAGTGTGGGATGTGGATAGTAGAAGGGAAGCACAGTGTAGGACGTGGAAGGGAGAATGAGAGCACAGTGAGGGATGTGGAAAGTGGAAGGTGATTACAGTGTAGGATGTGTATATGAGAAGGGGCGTACAGAATAGGATGTGGATTGGATAAGGGAAGTGCAGTGCGTGGGACGTGGATGGGAGAACGTGAGAACAGTGTAGGATGTGGAAGGGAGAAGGGGAGCACAGTGTGGGATGTGGATAGGGGAAGGATAGCACAGTGCAGGATGTAGATAGGATAAGGGGAGCACAGTGCGGGTTGTGGATAGGGGAAGTGTAGGATGTGGATAAGAGAAGGTAATTGCAGTATGTGGGATGTGGATGGGAGAAGGGGAGCAAAGTGCGGGATGTGGATAGGGGAAGGGGAGCACAGTATTAGATGTGTATGGGAGAAGGGGAGCACAGTGTATGATGTGGATGGGAGAAGGGGAGCAGTGTGTAGGATGGGAGAGGGGGAGCACAGTGTGGGATGTGAATAGGGGTAGGAGAGCACAGTGCAGGATGTGGATATTAGAAGGGCAGCACAGTGTAGGATGAGGATGGGAGAAGGGGAGTACAGTGTGGCATGTGGATAGGGGAAGGAGAGCATAGTGTAGGATGAGGATGGGAGAAGGGGAGCACAGTGTGGGATGTGGATAGTAGAAGGGGAGCACAGTGTAGGATATGAATGGGAGAAGGGGAGCACACTGTGGGATGTGGAAAGGGGAAGGGGACCACAGTGTAGAATGTGGATGGGAGGAGGAGAGCACGGAGTAGGATGTGGATGGGAAAGGGGAGTGCAGTGTGTGGGATATTTATGGGAGAAGTGAGGGATGTGGATAATGGTATGGGAGTACAGTGTACGATGTGGAAGGGAGAAGGGGAGCACAGTGTGGGATATGGAAAGGGGAAGGGGAGCACAGTGTAGGATGTGGAATGGAGAAGGAGAGCACAGTGTGGGATCTGGAAAGGGGAAGGATAGCACAGTGCAGGATGTGGATGGGAGTAGAGGACCACAGTGTAGGATGTGGATAGAAGAAGGGAAGTGCAGTTTGAGAGATGTGGATGGGAGAATGGGAGAACAGTGTAGAATGTGGATGGGAGGAGGAGAGCACGGAGTAGGATGTGGATGGGAAAGGGGAGTGCAGTGTGTGGGATATTTATGGGAGAAGTGAGGGATGTGGATAATGGTATGGGAGTACAGTGTAGGATGTGGAAGGCGGAAGGGGAGCACAGTGTGGGATATGGAAAGGGGAAGGGGAGCACAGTGTAGGATGTGGAAGGGAGAAGGAGAGCACAGTGTGGGATCTGGAAAGGGGAAGGATAGCACAGTGCAGGATGTGGATGGGAGTAGAGGACCACAGTGTAGGATGTGGATAGAAGAAGGGAAGTGCAGTTTGAGAGATGTGGATGGGAGAAGGGGAGAACAGTGTAGAATGTGGATAGGAGAAGGGGAGTACAGTATGTGGGATATGGATGGGAGAAGGGAGCACAGTGTGGAATGAGGATAGGGGAAGTGGAGCACAGTGTAAGATGTGGTTTGGGGAGAAAATCAATGTTTGTGATGTGGATAGGGGAAGGGAAGCACAGTGTGGCATGTGGATGTGAGAAGCGCAGCACAGTGTAGGATGTGGATAGGGGAAGGGGCCACAGTGTGGGATGTGGAAAGGGGGAAGCGGAGCACAGTGTTCGATGTGGATGGCAGGAAGAGAGCACAGTGTGTGATGTGGTTGGGAGAAGGGAAGCATAGTGTAGGATGTGGATAAGAGAAGGGGAGCACAGTGTGGGATGTGGATTGGGAAAGGGAAGCACAGTGTGGTATGTGGTTAGAAGAAGGGGAGCACAGTGTAGTATGTGGATAGGAGAAGGGTAGCACAGTGTAGGATGTGGATAGGAGAAGGGGAGTGTAGTGTAGGATGTGGATGGGAGTAGGTGAGCACAGTGAAAGATGTGGATAGGGAAAGCAAGGCACAGTGTGGGATGTGAATAGTGGAAGGGGAGCACAGTGTTGGATGTGGATGGGAGAAAGGGAGCACAGTGTGGGATGTGGATAGGGGAAGTGTAGGATGTGGATAGGAGAAGGGAAGTGCAGTGTGTGGTATGTGGATGGGAGAAGTGGAGCAAAGTGCATGACGTGGATAGGGGAAGGGGAACACAGTGTAAGATGTGGATGGGAGAATGGGAGCACAGTGTAGTATGGGAGAGGGGGAGCACAGTGTGGGATGTGAATAGGGGAAGGAGAGCACAGTGCAGGATGTGCATATGAGAAGGGGAGCACAGTGTGGGTTGTGGATAGGGGAAGTGTAGGATGTGGATAGAAGAATGGAAGTGCAGTGTGTGGGATGTGGATGGGAGAAAAGGAGAACAGTGCGGGATGTGGATAGGGGAAGGCGAGCTCAGTGTAAGATGTGTATGGGAGAAGGTGAGCACAGTGTAGGATGTGGATGGGAGAAGGGGAGCACAGTGTGGGATGTGGATGGGAGAAGAGGAGTACAGTGTGGGATGTGGATAGGGGAAGGAGAGCATAGTGTAGGATGTGGATGGGAGAAGGGGAGCACAGTGTGGGATGTGGATAGGGGAAGGAGAGCACAGTGTAGGATGTGAATGGGAGTAGGGGAGCACAGTGTTGGATGTGGATAGGAGAAGGGAAGTGCAGTGTGTGAGATGTGGATGGGAGAAGGGGAGAACAGTGTAGAATGTGGACAGGAAAAGGGGAGCACAGTATGTGGGATATGGATGGGAGAAGGGAGCACAGTGTGCGATGAGGATAGGGGAAGTGGAGCACAGTGTAAGATGTGGTTTTGGGAGAAAAGCAATGTGTGTGATGTGGATAGAGGAAGGGAAGCACAGTGTTGGTTGTGGATGGGAGGAAGAGAGCACAATGTAGGGTGTGGTTGGGAGAAGGGGAGTGCAGTGTGTGGGATGTGGATGGGAGAAGGGGAACACAGTGTGGGATGTGGAAAGGGGAAGGGGAGTACAGTGTAAGATGTGTATGGGAGCAGGGGAACACAGTGTATAATGTGGATGGGAGAAGGGTAGCACTGTGTAGGATGAGGATGGGAGAAGGAGAACACAGTGTAGATGTGGATGGGAGAAGGGGAGCACAGTGGGGGCTGTGAATAGGGGAATGAGAGCATAGTGTAGGATGTGGATGGGAGAAGGGAAGCACATTGTAGGATGTGGATAGGAGAAGGGAAGTGCAGTGTGTGGGATGTGGATGGGAGAAAGGGAGAACAGTGAGGGATGTCGATAGGGGAAGGGGAGCACAGTGTAGGATGTGGATAGCGGAAGTGAAGCAATGTGTTGGATGTGGATTGGAGAATGAGAGCGCAGTATGTGGGATGTGGATAGGGGAATGGGAGCAATGTGTGGGATGTGGATAGAAGGAGAGAGCAGTGTGTGGGATGTGGATAGGGGAAGGGGAGCACAGTGAGGGATGCAGGACGGGGAGCACAGTGTGTGGGATGTGGATGGGAGAAGGGAAGCACAGTGTGGGATGTGGATTGGGAAACGGGAGCTCAGTGTGGGATGTGGATAGAAGAAGGGGAGCACAGTGTAGTATGTGGATAACAGAAGGGTAGCACAGTGTAGGATGTGGATAGGAGTAGGGGAGTGCAGTGCAGGATGTGGATGGGAGAAGGGGAGCACAGTGCAAGGTGTGGATTGGGAAAGCAAGGCACAGTGTGGGATGTGGATAGTGGAGGTGGAGCACAGTGTTGGATGTGGATGGTAGAAAGGGAGCACAGTGCAAGATGTTGATAGGAGAAGGGGAGTGCAGAGTGTAGGATATGGATGGGAGAAGTGGAGCTCAGTATGGAATGTGGATAGAAGAAGGGGAGCACATTGTAGGTTGTGGATGGGAGAAGGGGAGCACAGTGTGGGATGTTGAAAGGGGAAGGAGAGCACAGTGTAGGATGTGGATAAGAGAAGGGGAGTGCAGTGTGTGGGATGTGGAGGGGAGAATGGGAACACAGTGTGGGATGTGGAAAAGGGAAGGCGAGCACAGTGTAAGATGTGTATGGGAGAAGGGGAGCACAGTGTAGAATGTGGATGGGAGAAGGGTAGCACAGTGTAGAATGAGGATGGGAGAAGGAGAGTACAGTGTAGGATGTGGATGGGAGAAGGGGAGCACAGTGAGGGCTGTGAATAGGGGAATGAGAGCACAGTGTAGGATGTGGATGGGAGAAGGGAAGCACAGTGTAGGATTTTGATAGGAGAAAGGGAGTGCAGAGTGTGGGATATGGATGGGAGATGTGGAGCTCAGTATGGGATGTCGAAAGAAGAAGGGGAGCACATTGTACTATGTGGATGGGAGAAGGCGAGCACAGTGTAGGATGTGGATGGGAGAAGGGGAACACAGTGTTGGATGTTGATGGGAGAAGAGGACCACAGTGTAGGATGTGAAAGGGAGAAGGGAAACTCAGTGTAGGATGTGGATAGGAGAAGGGGAGTGCAGTGTGTGGGATATGGATGGGAGAAGGAGAGCACAGTGTGGAATGTGGATAGGGGAAGAGTAGGGCAGTGTAGGATGTGGTTGGTAGTAGGGGAGCACAGTGTAAGATGTGGATAGGAAAGGGGAGTGCAATGTGTGGGATATGGATGGGAGAAGTGAGGGATGTGGATAATTGTAGGGGAGTACAGTGTAGGAAGTGGATGGGAGAATGGAAGCACAGTGTGGGATGTGGATAGGGGAATGAGAGCAGAGTTTGGGATATGGATGTGAGAAGGGGAGCGCAGTGTGGGATGTGGAAAGTAGAAGGGGAACACAGTGTAAGATATGAATGGGAAAAGGGGAGCAAAGTGTGGGATGTGGAAAGGGGAAGGGGAGCACAGTGTAGAATGTGGATGGGAGAAGGACAGCACAGTGTAAGATGTGGATAGGAAAGGGGAGTGCAGTGTGTGGGATATGGATGGGAGAAGTGAGGGATGTGGATAATGGTAGGGGAGTACAGTGTAGGATGTGGATGGGAATAGGGGAGCACAGTGTGGGATGTGGATAGGGGAGGGGGAGCTCATTGTGGGATGTGGATGGGAGAAGGGGAGCACAGTTTAAGATGTGGATTGGGGAAGTGGAGTGCAGTGTGTGGGATGTGGATGGGAGAAGGGGAGCACAGTGCAGGATGTGGATAGTGGTAGGGAAGCACAGTGTAAGATGTGTATGTGAGAAGGGGAGCACAGTGTGGATATGAATGGGAGAAGGGCGGCACAGTGTAGAATGTGAATGGGAGAAGGGTAGCAAAGTGTGGGATGTGGAAAGGGGAAGGGGAGCACAGTGTGGGATGTGGATAGGGGAAGGAGAACACAGCGTAGGATGTGAATGGGAGAAGGGAAGCAGAGTGTTGTATGTGGATAGGAGAAGGGGGTACAGGGTGTGGGATATGGATGGGAGAAGGGAACACAGTGACGGATTAGGATAGGTGAAGGGGAGCACAGTATAAGATGTGGTTTGGGAAGGGGAGCACAGTGTGTGGGATGTGTATGGGAGAAAGGGAGCACAGTGATGGATGTGCATAGGGGAAGGGGAGCACAGTGTAGGATGTGGATAGGGGAAGGGAAGCAATGTGTTGGATGTGCATTGGAGAAAGGGAGCACTGTGTGGGATGTGGATATGGGAAGTGGAGCACAGTGTAGGATGTAGATAGAGGAAGGGAAGCAATATGTGGGATGTGGATAGTAGATGGGGAGTGCAGTGTGTGGGATATGGATTGGAGAAGTGAGGGATTTGGATAGGGAAAGGGGAGCACAGTGTAGGATGTGGATAGGGGAAAGCGAGCACAGTGTGGGCTGTGAATGGAAGAAGGGGAGCACAGTGTAAGATGTGGATTGGGGAAGTGGAGCACAGACGGATGTGGGCAGGGGAAGGGGAGCACATTGTTTTATGTGGATGGGAGTAAGGGAACACAGTGTAGGATTTGGATAGGAGTAGTGGAGTGAAAAGTGTGGGACATGGATGGGAGAGCGGGAGCAGACTGTGGGATGTGGATAGTTGAAGGGGAGCACAGTGTAGGACGTGGAAGGGAGAATGAGAGCACAGTGAGGGATGTGGAAAGTGGAAGGTGATTACAGTGTAGGATGTGTATATGAGAAGGGGCGCACAGAATAGGATGTGGATTGGATAAGGGAAGTGCAGTGTGTGGGACGTGGATGGGAGAACGTGAGAACAGTGTAGGATGTGGAAGGGAGAAGGGGAGCACAGTGTGGGATGTGGATAGGGGAAGGATAGCACAGTGCAGGATGTAGATAGGATAAGGGGAGCACAGTGCGGGTTGTGGATAGGGGAAGTGTAGGATGTGGATAAGAGAAGGTAATTGCAGTATGTGGGATGTGGATGGGAGAAGGGGAGCAAAGTGCGGGATGTGGATAGGGGAAGGGGAGCACAGTGTAAGATGTGTATGGGAGAAGGGGAGCACAGTGTATGATGTGGATGGGAGAAGGGGAGCAGTGTGTAGGATGGGAGAGGGGGAGCACAGTGTGGGATGTGAATAGGGGTAGGAGAGCACAGTGCAGGATGTGGATATTAGAAGGGCAGCACAGTGTAGGATGAGGATGGGAGAAGGGGAGTACAGTGTGGCATGTGGATAGGGGAAGGAGAGCATAGTGTAGAATGTGGATGGGAGAAGGGGAGCACAGTGTGGGATGTGGATAGGGGAAGGAGAGCACAGTGTAGGATGTGGATGGGAGAAGGGGAGCACAGTGTGGGCTGTGAATAGTGAAATGTGAGTACAGTGTAGGATGTGGATGGGAGAAGGGAAGCACAGTGTAGGATGTGGATAGGAGAAGGGAAGTGCAGTGTGCGGGATGTGGATGGGAGTAAGGGAGAACAGTGAGGGATGTTGATAGGGGAAGGGGAGCACAGTGTAGGATGTGGATAGGGAAAGGGAAGCAATGTGTTGGATGTGGATTGGAGCATGGGAGCGCAGTGTGTGGCATGTGGATAGGGGAAGGGGAGCAATGTGTGGGATGTGGATAGGAGAAGGAGAGCGCAGTGTGTGGGATGTGGTTAGGGGAAGGGGAGCACAGTGTGAGATGTAGGACAGGGAGCGCAGTGTGTGGGATGTGGATGGGAGAAGGGGAGCACAGTGTAGGATGTGGATTGGGGAAGGGGAGCACAGTGTGGGATGTGGTTAGTAGAAGGGGAGCACAGTGTAGTTTGAGGATAGGAGAAGGGTAGCACAGTGTAGGATGTGGATAGGAGTAGGGGAGTGCAGTGTAAGATTTGGATGGGAGAAGGGGAGCACAGTGTAAGATGTGGATTGGGAAAGCAAGGCACAGTGTGGGATGTGGATAGTGGAAGGGGAGCACAGTGTTAGATGTGGATGGGAGAAATGGAGCACAGTGTAAGTTGTTGATTGGAGAAGGGGAGTGCAGAGTGTGGTATATGGATGGGAGAAATGGAGCTCAGTACGGGATGTGGATAGAAGAAGGGGAGCACATTGTACCATGTGGATGGGAGAAGGGGAGCACAGTGTGGGATGTGGAAAGGGGAAGGGGAGCACAGTTTAGGATGTGGATGGGAGGAGGAGAGCACAGTAAAGGATGTGGATAGAAGGAGAGTGCAGTGTGAAGGATGTGGATGGGAGAAGGGGAACACAGTGTAGTATGTGGATGGGAGAAGGGAAGCACATTGTAGGATGTGGATAGGAGAAGGGAAGTGCAGTGTGTGGGATGTGGATGGGAGAAAGGGAGAACAGTGAGGGATGTCGATATCGGAAGGGGAGCACAGTGTTGGATGTGGATTGGAGAATGAGAGCGCAGTATGTGGCATGTGGATAGGGGAATGGGAGCAATGTGTGGGATGTGGATAGAAGGAGAGAGCAGTGTGTGGGATGTGGATAGGGGAAGGGGAGCACAGTGAGGGATGCAGGACGGGGAGCACAGTGTGTGGGATGTGGATGGGAGAAGGGAAGCACAGTGTGGGATGTGGATTGGGAAACGGGAGCTCAGTGTGGGATGTGGATAGAAGAAGGGGAGCACAGTGTAGTATGTGGATAACAGAAGGGTAGCACAGTGTAGGATGTGGATAGGAGTAGGGGAGTGCAGTGCAGGATGTGGATGGGAGAAGGGGAGCACAGTGCAAGGTGTGGATTGGGAAAGCAAGGCACAGTGTGGGATGTGGATAGTGGAGGCGGAGCACAGTGTTGGATGTGGATGGTAGAAAGGGAGCACAGTGCAAGATGTTGATAGGAGAAGGGGAGTGCAGAGTGTAGGATATGGATGGGAGAAGTGGAGCTCAGTATGGAATGTGGATAGAAGAAGGGGAGCACATTGTAGGTTGTGGATGGGAGAAGGGGAGCACAGTGTGGGATGTTGAAAGGGGAAGGAGAGCACAGTGTAGGATGTGGATAAGAGAAGGGGAGTGCAGTGTGTGGGATGTGGAGGGGAGAATGGGAACACAGTGTGGGATGTGGAAAAGGGAAGGCGAGCACAGTGTAACATGTGTATGGGAGAAGGGGAGCACAGTGTAGAATGTGGATGGGAGAAGGGTAGCACAGTGTAGAATGAGGATGAGAGAAGGAGAGTACAGTGTAGGATGTGGATGGGAGAAGGGGAGCACAGTGAGGGCTGTGAATAGGGGAATGAGAGCACAGTGTAGGATGTGGATGGGAGAAGGGAAGCACAGTGTAGGATTTTGATAGGAGAAAGGGAGTGCAGAGTGTGGGATATGGATGGGAGAAGTGGAGCTCAGTATGGGATGTCGAAAGAAGAAGGGGAGCACATTGTACTATGTGGATGGGAGAAGGCGAGCACAGTGTAGGATGTGGATGGGAGAAGGGGAACACAGTGTTGGATGTGGATGGGAGAAGAGGACCACAGTGTAGGATGTGAAAGGGAGAAGGGAAACTCAGTGTAGGATGTGGATAGGAGAAGGGGAGTGCAGTGTGTGGGATATGGATGGGAGAAGGAGAGCACAGTGTGGAATGTGGATAGGGGAAGAGTAGGGCAGTGTAGGATGTGGTTGGTAGTAGGGGAGCACAGTGTAAGATGTGGATAGGAAAGGGGAGTGCAATGTGTGGGATATGGATGGGAGAAGTGAGGGATGTGGATAATTGTAGGGGAGTACAGTGTAGGAAGTGGATGGGAGAATGGAAGCACAGTGTGGGATGTGGATAGGGGAATGAGAGCAGAGTTTGGGATATGGATGTGAGAAGGGGAGCGCAGTGTGGGATGTGGAAAGTAGAAGGGGAACACAGTGTAAGATATGAATGGGAAAAGGGGAGCAAAGTGTGGGATGTGGAAAGGGGAAGGGGAGCACAGTGTAGAATGTGGATGGGAGAAGGACAGCACAGTGTAAGATGTGGATAGGAAAGGGGAGTGCAGTGTGTGGGATATGGATGGGAGAAGTGAGGGATGTGGATAATGGTAGGGGAGTACAGTGTAGGATGTGGATGGGAATAGGGGAGCACAGTGTGGGATGTGGATAGGGGAGGGGGAGCTCATTGTGGGATGTGGATGGGAGAAGGGGAGCACAGTTTAAGATGTGGATTGGGGAAGTGGAGTGCAGTGTGTGGGATGTGGATGGGAGAAGGGGAGCACAGTGCAGGATGTGGATAGTGGTAGGGAAGCACAGTGTAAGATGTGTATGTGAGAAGGGGAGCACAGTGTGGATATGAATGGGAGAAGGGCGGCACAGTGTAGAATGTGAATGGGAGAAGGGTAGCAAAGTGTGGGATGTGGAAAGGGGAAGGGGAGCACAGTGTGGGATGTGGATAGGGGAAGGAGAACACAGCGTAGGATGTGAATGGGAGAAGGGAAGCAGAGTGTTGTATGTGGATAGGAGAAGGGGGTACAGGGTGTGGGATATGGATGGGAGAAGGGAACACAGTGACGGATTAGGATAGGTGAAGGGGAGCACAGTATAAGATGTGGTTTGGGAAGGGGAGCACAGTGTGTGGGATGTGTATGGGAGAAAGGGAGCACAGTGATGGATGTGCATAGGGGAAGGGGAGCACAGTGTAGGATGTGGATAGGGGAAGGGAAGCAATGTGTTGGATGTGCATTGGAGAAAGGGAGCACTGTGTGGGATGTGGATATGGGAAGTGGAGCACAGTGTAGGATGTAGATAGAGGAAGGGAAGCAATATGTGGGATGTGGATAGTAGATGGGGAGTGCAGTGTGTGGGATATGGATTGGAGAAGTGAGGGATTTGGATAGGGAAAGGGGAGCACAGTGTAGGATGTGGATAGGGGAAAGCGAGCACAGTGTGGGCTGTGAATGGAAGAAGGGGAGCACAGTGTAAGATGTGGATTGGGGAAGTGGAGCACAGACGGATGTGGGCAGGGGAAGGGGAGCACATTGTTTTATGTGGATGGGAGTAAGGGAACACAGTGTAGGATTTGGATAGGAGTAGTGGAGTGAAAAGTGTGGGACATGGATGGGAGAGCGGGAGCAGACTGTGGGATGTGGATAGTTGAAGGGGAGCACAGTGTAGGACGTGGAAGGGAGAATGAGAGCACAGTGAGGGATGTGGAAAGTGGAAGGTGATTACAGTGTAGGATGTGTATATGAGAAGGGGCGCACAGAATAGGATGTGGATTGGATAAGGGAAGTGCAGTGTGTGGGACGTGGATGGGAGAACGTGAGAACAGTGTAGGATGTGGAAGGGAGAAGGGGAGCACAGTGTGGGATGTGGATAGGGGAAGGATAGCACAGTGCAGGATGTAGATAGGATAAGGGGAGCACAGTGCGGGTTGTGGATAGGGGAAGTGTAGGATGTGGATAAGAGAAGGTAATTGCAGTATGTGGGATGTGGATGGGAGAAGGGGAGCAAAGTGCGGGATGTGGATAGGGGAAGGGGAGCACAGTGTAAGATGTGTATGGGAGAAGGGGAGCACAGTGTATGATGTGGATGGGAGAAGGGGAGCAGTGTGTAGGATGGGAGAGGGGGAGCACAGTGTGGGATGTGAATAGGGGTAGGAGAGCACAGTGCAGGATGTGGATATTAGAAGGGCAGCACAGTGTAGGATGAGGATGGGAGAAGGGGAGTACAGTGTGGCATGTGGATAGGGGAAGGAGAGCATAGTGTAGAATGTGGATGGGAGAAGGGGAGCACAGTGTGGGATGTGGATAGGGGAAGGAGAGCACAGTGTAGGATGTGGATGGGAGAAGGGGAGCACAGTGTGGGCTGTGAATAGTGAAATGTGAGTACAGTGTAGGATGTGGATGGGAGAAGGGAAGCACAGTGTAGGATGTGGATAGGAGAAGGGAAGTGCAGTGTGCGGGATGTGGATGGGAGTAAGGGAGAACAGTGAGGGATGTTGATAGGGGAAGGGGAGCACAGTGTAGGATGTGGATAGGGAAAGGGAAGCAATGTGTTGGATGTGGATTGGAGCATGGGAGCGCAGTGTGTGGCATGTGGATAGGGGAAGGGGAGCAATGTGTGGGATGTGGATAGGAGAAGGAGAGCGCAGTGTGTGGGATGTGGTTAGGGGAAGGGGAGCACAGTGTGAGATGTAGGACAGGGAGCGCAGTGTGTGGGATGTGGATGGGAGAAGGGGAGCACAGTGAAGGATGTGGATTGGGGAAGGGGAGCACAGTGTGGGATGTGGTTAGTAGAAGGGGAGCACAGTGTAGTTTGAGGATAGGAGAAGGGTAGCACAGTGTAGGATGTGGATAGGAGTAGGGGAGTGCAGTGTAAGATTTGGATGGGAGAAGGGGAGCACAGTGTAAGATGTGGATTGGGAAAGCAAGGCACAGTGTGGGATGTGGATAGTGGAAGGGGAGCACAGTGTTAGATGTGGATGGGAGAAATGGAGCACAGTGTAAGTTGTTGATTGGAGAAGGGGAGTGCAGAGTGTGGTATATGGATGGGAGAAATGGAGCTCAGTACGGGATGTGGATAGAAGAAGGGGAGCACATTGTACCATGTGGATGGGAGAAGGGGAGCACAGTGTGGGATGTGGAAAGGGGAAGGGGAGCACAGTTTAGGATGTGGATGGGAGGAGGAGAGCACAGTATAGGATGTGGATAGAAGGAGAGTGCAGTGTGAAGGATGTGGATGGGAGAAGGGGAACACAGTGTAGTATGTGGATGGGAGAAGGGAAGCACATTGTAGGATGTGGATAGGAGAAGGGAAGTGCAGTGTGTGGGATGTGGATGGGAGAAAGGGAGAACAGTGAGGGATGTCGATATCGGAAGGGGAGCACAGTGTTGGATGTGGATTGGAGAATGAGAGCGCAGTATGTGGCATGTGGATAGGGGAATGGGAGCAATGTGTGGGATGTGGATAGAAGGAGAGAGCAGTGTGTGGGATGTGGATAGGGGAAGGGGAGCACAGTGAGGGATGCAGGACGGGGAGCACAGTGTGTGGGATGTGGATGGGAGAAGGGAAGCACAGTGTGGGATGTGGATTGGGAAACGGGAGCTCAGTGTGGGATGTGGATAGAAGAAGGGGAGCACAGTGTAGTATGTGGATAACAGAAGGGTAGCACAGTGTAGGATGTGGATAGGAGTAGGGGAGTGCAGTGCAGGATGTGGATGGGAGAAGGGGAGCACAGTGCAAGGTGTGGATTGGGAAAGCAAGGCACAGTGTGGGATGTGGATAGTGGAGGCGGAGCACAGTGTTGGATGTGGATGGTAGAAAGGGAGCACAGTGCAAGATGTTGATAGGAGAAGGGGAGTGCAGAGTGTAGGATATGGATGGGAGAAGTGGAGCTCAGTATGGAATGTGGATAGAAGAAGGGGAGCACATTGTAGGTTGTGGATGGGAGAAGGGGAGCACAGTGTGGGATGTTGAAAGGGGAAGGAGAGCACAGTGTAGGATGTGGATAAGAGAAGGGGAGTGCAGTGTGTGGGATGTGGAGGGGAGAATGGGAACACAGTGTGGGATGTGGAAAAGGGAAGGCGAGCACAGTGTAAGATGTGTATGGGAGAAGGGGAGCACAGTGTAGAATGTGGATGGGAGAAGGGTAGCACAGTGTAGAATGAGGATGAGAGAAGGAGAGTACAGTGTAGGATGTGGATGGGAGAAGGGGAGCACAGTGAGGGCTGTGAATAGGGGAATGAGAGCACAGTGTAGGATGTGGATGGGAGAAGGGAAGCACATTGTAGGATTTTGATAGGAGAAAGGGAGTGCAGAGTGTGGGATATGGATGGGAGAAGTGGAGCTCAGTATGGGATGTCGAAAGAAGAAGGGGAGCACATTGTACTATGTGGATGGGAGAAGGCGAGCACAGTGTAGGATGTGGATGGGAGAAGGGGAACACAGTGTTGGATGTGGATGGGAGAAGAGGACCACAGTGTAGGATGTGAAAGGGAGAAGGGAAACTCAGTGTAGGATGTGGATAGGAGAAGGGGAGTGCAGTGTGTGGGATATGGATGGGAGAAGGAGAGCACAGTGTGGAATGTGGATAGGGGAAGAGTAGGGCAGTGTAGGATGTGGTTGGTAGTAGGGGAGCACAGTGTAAGATGTGGATAGGAAAGGGGAGTGCAATGTGTGGGATATGGATGGGAGAAGTGAGGGATGTGGATAATTGTAGGGGAGTACAGTGTAGGAAGTGGATGGGAGAATGGAAGCACAGTGTGGGATGTGGATAGGGGAATGAGAGCAGAGTTTGGGATATGGATGTGAGAAGGGGAGCGCAGTGTGGGATGTGGAAAGTAGAAGGGGAACACAGTGTAAGATATGAATGGGAAAAGGGGAGCAAAGTGTGGGATGTGGAAAGGGGAAGGGGAGCACAGTGTAGAATGTGGATGGGAGAAGGACAGCACAGTGTAAGATGTGGATAGGAAAGGGGAGTGCAGTGTGTGGGATATGGATGGGAGAAGTGAGGGATGTGGATAATGGTAGGGGAGTACAGTGTAGGATGTGGATGGGAATAGGGGAGCACAGTGTGGGATGTGGATAGGGGAGGGGGAGCTCATTGTGGGATGTGGATGGGAGAAGGGGAGCACAGTTTAAGATGTGGATTGGGGAAGTGGAGTGCAGTGTGTGGGATGTGGATGGGAGAAGGGGAGCACAGTGCAGGATGTGGATAGTGGTAGGGAAGCACAGTGTAAGATGTGTATGTGAGAAGGGGAGCACAGTGTGGATATGAATGGGAGAAGGGCGGCACAGTGTAGAATGTGAATGGGAGAAGGGTAGCAAAGTGTGGGATGTGGAAAGGGGAAGGGGAGCACAGTGTGGGATGTGGATAGGGGAAGGAGAACACAGCGTAGGATGTGAATGGGAGAAGGGAAGCAGAGTGTTGTATGTGGATAGGAGAAGGGGGTACAGGGTGTGGGATATGGATGGGAGAAGGGAACACTGTGATGGATTAGGATAGGTGAAGGGGAGCACAGTATAAGATGTGGTTTGGGAAGGGGAGCACAGTGTGTGGGATGTGGATGGGAGAAAGGGAGCACAGTGATGGATGTGCATAGGGGAAGGGGAGCACAGTGTAGGATGTGGATAGGGGAAGGGAAGCAATGTGTTGGATGTGCATTGGAGAAAGGGAGCACTGTGTGGGATGTGGATATGGGAAGTGGAGCACAGTGTAGGATGTAGATAGAGGAAGGGAAGCAATATGTGGGATGTGGATAGTAGATGGGGAGTGCAGTGTGTGGGATATGGATTGGAGAAGTGAGGGATTTGGATAGGGAAAGGGGAGCACAGTGTAGGATGTGGATAGGGGAAGGCGAGCACAGTGTGGGCTGTGAATGGAAGAAGGGGAGCACAGTGTAAGATGTGGATTGGGGAAGCGGAGCACAGACGGATGTGGGCAGGGGAAGGGGAGCACATAGTTTTATGTGGATGGGAGTAAGGGAACACAGTGTAGGATTTGGATAGGAGTAGTGGAGTGAAAAGTGTGGGACATGGATGGGAGAGCGGGAGCAGAGTGTGGGATGTGGATAGTAGTAGGGGAGCACAGTGTAGGACGTGGAAGGGAGAATGAGAGCACAGTGAGGGATGTGGAAAGTGGAAGGTGATTACAGTGTAGGATGTGTATATGAGAAGGGGCGCACAGAATAGGATGTGGATTGGATAAGGGAAGTGCAGTGTGTGGGACGTGGATGGGAGAACGTGAGAACAGTGTAGGATGTGGAAGGGAGAAGGGGAGCACAGTGTGGGATGTGGATAGGGGAAGGATAGCACAGTGCAGGATGTAGATAGGATAAGGGGAGCACAGTGCGGGTTGTGGATAGGGGAAGTGTAGGATGTGGATAAGAGAAGGTAATTGCAGTATGTGGGATGTGGATGGGAGAAGGGGAGCAAAGTGCGGGATGTGGATAGGGGAAGGGGAGCACAGTATAAGATGTGTATGGGAGAAGGGGAGCACAGTGTATGATGTGGATGGGAGAAGGGGAGCAGTGTGTAGGATGGGAGAGGGGGAGCACAGTGTGGGATGTGAATAGGGGTAGGAGAGCACAGTGCAGGATGTGGATATTAGAAAAGGGCAGCACAGTGTAGGATGAGGATGGGAGAAGGGGAGTACAGTGTGGCATGTGGATAGGGGAAGGAGAGCATAGTGTAGGATGAGGATGGGAGAAGGGGAGCACAGTGTGGGATGTGGATACGGGAAGGAGAGAACAGTGTAGGATGTGGATGGGAGTAGTGGACCACAGTGTAGGATGTGGATATGAGAAGGGAAGTGCAGTTTGTGGGATGTGGATGGGAGAAGGGGAGCACAGTGTGGGATGTGGAAAGGGGAAGGGGAGTACAGTGTAAGATGTGGATGGGAGAAGGGGTGCACAGTGTAGAATGTGGATGGGAGAAGGGTAGCACAGTGTAGGATGTGGATGGGAGAAAGAGAGCACAGTGTAGGATGTGGATGGGAGAAGGGGAGCACAGTGTGGGCTGTGAATAGTGAAATGTGAGTACAGTGTAGGATGTGGATGGGAGAAGGGAAGCACAGTGTAGGATGTGGATAGGAGAAGGGAAGTGCAGTGTGCGGGATGTGGATGGGAGTAAGGGAGAACAGTGAGGGATGTTGATAGGGGAAGGGGAGCACAGTGTAGGATGTGGATAGGGAAAGGGAAGCAATGTGTTGGATGTGGATTGGAGCATGGGAGCGCAGTGTGTGGCATATGGATAGGGGAAGGGGAGCAATGTGTGGGATGTGGATAGGAGAAGGAGAGCGCAGTGTGTGGGATGTGGTTAGGGGAAGGGGAGCACAGTGTGAGATGTAGGACAGGGAGCGCAGTGTGTGGGATGTGGATGGGAGAAGGGGAGCACAGTGTAGGATGTGGATTGGGGAAGGGGAGCACAGTGTGGGATGTGGTTAGTAGAAGGGGAGCACAGTGTAGTTTGAGGATAGGAGAAGGGTAGCACAGTGTAGGATGTGGATAGGAGTAGGGGAGTGCAGTGTAGGATTTGGATGGGAGAAGGGGAGCACAGTGTAAGATGTGGATTGGGAAAGCAAGGCACAGTGTGGGATGTGGATAGTGGAAGGGGAGCACAGTGTTAGATGTGGATGGGAGAAATGGAGCACAGTGTAAGTTGTTGATTGGAGAAGGGGAGTGCAGAGTGTGGTATATGGATGGGAGAAATGGAGCTCAGTACGGGATGTGGATAGAAGAAGGGGAGCACATTGTACCATGTGGATGGGAGAAGGGGAGCACAGTGTGGGATGTGGAAAGGGGAAGGGGAGCACAGTTTAGGATGTGGATGGGAGAAGGAGAGCACAGTATAGGATGTGGATAGAAGGAGAGTGCAGTGTGAGGGATGTGGATGGGAGAAGGGGAACACAGTGTAGTATGTGGATGGGAGAAGGGAAGCACATTGTAGGATGTGGATAGGAGAAGGGAAGTGCAGTGTGTGGGATGTGGATGGGAGAAAGGGAGAACAGTGAGGGATGTCGATATCGGAAGGGGAGCACAGTGTTGGATGTGGATTGGAGAATGAGAGCGCAGTATGTGGGATGTGGATAGGGGAATGGGAGCAATGTGTGGGATGTGGATAGAAGGAGAGAGCAGTGTGTGGGATGTGGATAGGGGAAGGGGAGCACAGTGAGGGATGCAGGACGGGGAGCACAGTGTGTGGGATGTGGATGGGAGAAGGGAAGCACAGTGTGGGATGTGGATTGGGAAACGGGAGCTCAGTGTGGGATGTGGATAGAAGAAGGGGAGCACAGTGTAGTATGTGGATAACAGAAGGGTAGCACAGTGTAGGATGTGGATAGGAGTAGGGGAGTGCAGTGTAGGATGTGGATGGGAGAAGGGGAGCACAGTGCAAGGTGTGGATTGGGAAAGCAAGGCACAGTGTGGGATGTGGATAGTGGAGGCGGAGCACAGTGTTGGATGTGGATGGGAGAAAGGGAGCACAGTGCAAGATGTTGATAGGAGAAGGGGAGTGCAGAGTGTAGGATATGGATGGGAGAAGTGGAGCTCAGTATGGAATGTGGATAGAAGAAGGGGAGCACATTGTAGGTTGTGGATGGGAGAAGGGGAGCACAGTGTGGGATGTTGAAAGGGGAAGGAGAGCACAGTGTAGGATGTGGATAAGAGAAGGGGAGTGCAGTGTGTGGGATGTGGAGGGGAGAATGGGAACACAGTGTGGGATGTGGAAAAGGGAAGGCGAGCACAGTGTAAGATGTGTATGGGAGAAGGGGAGCACAGTGTAGAATGTGGACGGGAGAAGGGTAGCACAGAGTAGAATGAGGATGGGAGATGGAGAGTACAGTGTAGGATGTGGATGGGAGAAGGGGAGCACAGTGAGGGCTGTGAATAGGGGAATGAGAGCACAGTGTAGGATGTGGATGGGAGAAGGGAAGCACAGTGTAGGATTTTGATAGGAGAAAGGGAGTGCAGAGTGTGGGATATGGATGGGAGAAGTGGAGCTCAGTATGGGATGTCGAAAGAAGAAGGGGAGCACATTGTACTATGTGGATGGAAGAAGGCGAGCACAGTGAAGGATGTGGATGGGAGAAGGGGAACACAGTGTTGGATGTGGATGGGAGAAGAGGAACACAGTGTAGGATGTGAAAGGGAGAAGGGAAACTCAGTGTAGGATGTGGATAGGAGAAGGGGAGTGCAGTGTGTGGGATATGGATGGGAGAAGGAGAGCACAGTGTGGAATGTGGATAGGGGAAGAGTAGGGCAGTGTAGGATGTGGTTGGTAGTATGGGAGCACAGTGTAAGATGTGGATAGGAAAGGGGAGTGCAATGTGTGGGATATGGATGGGAGAAGTGAGGGATGTGGATAATTGTAGGGGAGTACAGTGTAGGAAGTGGATGGGAGAATGGAAGCACAGTGTGGGATGTGGATAGGGGAATGAGAGCAGAGTTTGGGATATGGATGTGAGAAGGGGAGCGCAGTGTGGGATGTGGAAAGTAGAAGGGGAACACAGTGTAAGATATGAATGGGAAAAGGGGAGCAAAGTGTGGGATGTGGAAAGGGGAAGGGGAGCACAGTGTAGAATGTGGATGGGAGAAGGACAGCACAGTGTATGATGTGGATAGGAAAGGGGAGTGCAGTGTGCGGGATATGGATGGGAGAAGTGAGGGATGTGGATAATGGTAGGGGGGTACAGTGTAGGATGTGGATGGGAATAGGGGAGCAAAGTGTGGGATGTGGATAGGGGAGGGTGAGCTCATTGTGGGATGTGGATGGGAGAAGGGGAGCACAGTTTAAGATGTGGATTGGGGAAGTGGAGTGCAGTGTGTGGGATTTGGATGGGAGAAGGGGAGCACAGTGCAGGATGTGGATAGTGGTAGGGAAGCACAGTGTAAGATGTGTATGTGAGAAGGGGAGCACAGTGTGGATATGAATGGGAGAAGGGGGGCACAGTGTAGAATGTGAATGGGAGAAGGGAAGCAAAGTGTGGGCTGTGAATAGTGAAATGTGAGTACAGTGTAGGATGTGGATGGGAGAAGGGAAACACAGTGTAGGATGTGGATAGGAGAAGGGAAGTGCAGTGTGCGGGATGTGGATGGGAGTAAGGGAGAACAGTGAGGGATGTTGATAGGGGAAGGGGAGCACAGTGTAGGATGTGGATAGGGAAAGGGAAGCAATGTGTTGGATGTGGATTGGAGCATGGGAGCACAGTGTGTGGGATGTGGAAAGGGGAGCACAGTTTAGGATGTGGATGGGAGAAGGAGAGCACAGTATAGGATGTGGATAGAAGGAGAGTGCAGTGTGAGGGATGTGGATGGGAGAAGGGGATCAAAGTGTAGGATGTGGATGGGAGAAGGGAAACTCAGTGTAGGATATGGATAGGAGAAGGGGTGTGCAGTGTGTGGCATATGGATGGGAGAAGGGGAGCACAGTGTGGAATGTGGATAGGGGAATGGTAGGACTGTGTAGGATGTGGATGGGAGAAGGGGAGCACAGTGTAGTATGTGGATGGGAGAAGGGGAGCACAGTGTGGGATGTGGATATGGGAAGGGGAGCACAGTGTAGGATATGGATTGGAGCAGGACAGCACAGTGTAGAATGTGGATGGGAGTAGGGGAGCACAGTGTAGGATGTGGATAGGAAAGGGGAGTGCAGTGTGTGGAATATGGATGGGAGAAGTGAGGGATGTGGATAATGGTAGGGGAGTACAGTGTAGGATGTGGATGGGAGAATGGAAGCACAGTGTGGGATGTGGATAGGGGAAGGAGAGCAGTGTGGGATATGGATGGGAGAAGGGGAGCGCAGTGTGTGATGTGGATAGTGGAAGGGGAGCACAGTGTAGGATATGAATGGGAGAAGGGGAGCACAGTGTGGGATGGGGAAAGCGGAAGGGGAGCACAGTGTAGAATGTGGATGGGAGGTGGAGAGCATGGTGTAGGTTGTGGATGGGTGAAGGGCAGCACAGTGTAGGATGTGGATAGGAAAGGGGAGTGCAGTGTGAGATGTGGATGGGAGAAGGGGAGCACAGTGTAAGATGTGGATTGGGGAAGGGGAGTGCAGTGTGTGGATTGTGGATGGGAGAAGTGGAGCACAGTGCAGGATGTGGATAGTAGAAGGGAAGCACAGTGTAAGATGTGTATGGGAGAAGGGGAGCAAAGTGTGGGATGTGGAAAGGGGAGGGGGAGCACAGTGTAGGATGTGGATAGGGGAAGGAGAACACAGTGTAGGATGTGAATTGGAGAAGGGAAGCACAGTGTAGTATGTGGATAGGAGAATGGGGTACAGGTTGTGGGATATGGATGGGAGAAGGGAACACAGTGAGGGATGAGGATAAGGGAAGGGGAGCACAGTGTAAGATGTGGTTTGGGAAGGGTAGCACAGTGTGTAGGATATGGAAGGGAGAAAGGGAGCACAGCGATGGATGTGGATAGGGGAAAGGGAGCACAGTGTAGGATGTGGAAAGGGGAAGGGAAGAAATGTGTTGGATGTGGATTGGAGAAGGGGCGCACTGTGTGGAATGTGGATATGGGAAGGGGAGAACAGTGTATGATATGGATAGAGGAAGGGAAGCAATGTTTGGGATGTGGATAGGAGATGGGGAGTGGAGTGTGTGGGATATGGATGGGAGAAGTGAGGGATGTGGATAGGGAAAGGGGAGCACAGTGTAGGATGTGGATAGGGGAAGGGGAGCACAGTCTTAGCTGTGAATGGGAGAAGGGGAGCACAGTGTAAGATTTGGATTAGGGAAGCAGAGCACAGTGGGATGTGGACAGGGGAAGGGGAGGACATTGTTTTATGTTGATGGGAGAAAGGGAGCACAGTGTAGGATTTGGAGCAGAGTGTAAGATGTGGTATGGAGAGAGAAGCAATGTTTGTGATGTTTATAGGTGAAGGGGAGCACAGTGTGGGATGTGGATAAAGGGGAGCACAGTATTGGATGTGGATGGATGAAGCAGAGCACAGTGTAGGATGTGGATAGGAGTGGGGGAGTGCAGAGTGTGGGATATGGATGGGAGAAGTGAGGGATGTGAATAGGGGAAGGAGAGCACAGTGTTGAATGTGGATGAGAGAAGGGAGCACAGTGTAGGATGTGGATAGGAGTAGGGGAATGCAGATTGTGGGATATGGATGGGAGAAGGGGAGCACAATGTGGGATGTGGATAGGGGAAGGGGAGCACAGTGTAAGATATGTATGGGAGAAGGGGAGCACAGTGTAAAATGTGGATTGGAGAGGGGAGTACAGTGTTGGATGTGGATGGGAAAATGGGAGCAGTGTGGGATGTGGATTGTGGAAGGAGGGCACAGTGTAGGATCTGGATGGAGAAGTGGAGCACAATGTGGGATGTGGATAGGGGAAGGAGAGCACAGTGTAGGATGTGGACAGGAGAAGAGGAGCACAGTGTAGGATGTGGATAGGAGAAGGGGAGCACAGTGTAGGATGTGGATAGGAGAAGGGAAGTGCAGTGTAGGATGTGGATAGGAAAGGGGACACACTTACTGACAATGACACCACTTACTGACAGATACACTTACTGACAAACTCACACTTACTGACACTAGTTACTGACACATACTTATTACTGTATTATACATTCACACAGCACAATAACCCCCTCCCCTCCTTGGCCCCACTCCCCCATAGACTATAGCAGGAGCAGGTGGGTGATGGAAACATAAAACACCCCCTCCCCCCACCCACATATACTATACCAGGAGGGTGATGAAATCATCAAATACCCCCTCCCCCCACGTAGACTATAGCAGGAGGGTGATGAAAACATCAAACACCACTGCCCCCTCCACTGCAGATTATGCAAGAGCAGATGGAGATTATGCAAGAGCAGAAGGGTGATGGATACATCAAACATCCCCTCCCATCCCCCGCATGTGGCCTGACAGTATGGCACTCACCTTCTATTATTATGCTCTCTCAGGACTTCAGCATGGAGGGCATCTCAGCTTCTTCTGGCTCCTCTCTAAGCATGTGACATGTTAATGGTCACATGCAGGGCCGGATTAGCAATGGGGCGGATGGAGCTACAGCTCCCGGCCGCCCATCAAGATAGGCCCACAGCACCGGATTGGTGTGCTGCTGCAGACACAGGAAAATTTATTTTCCTTTCTTTTTAGGAGCATAATAATCAGCCCCCAATGCTCCACCCATTACAACCCCCACCAGGCAACACACAAACAAATCCCGGCTGCCGGTCCAGGCTGGGTGTCACACAGATGGCAGCTTAGCGGGAGGTTTCAAAAGCCCTCCCTGCGCCGCATAGTGATCCAGCCTCTCCCCTGGGACTGCGCACAGTGCCCCGGTGACAGGACTGAGGTTCCAGCCGGTGAGTAGATGCAGCTGGGTCACTGCTCATTTAAAATGAAGGGTGATGATTGATGATCGATCATCATCACCCTTCATCGGGGCCGCAGGACGCAAACCATGGCTCTTGTCTTCTACCTCGGCATACTGTAACAGCGCAGCCGCAGACTCAATCAGTCAGTGTGTCTGTGTTGTTGACACACTGACCGCGGCGCACACCATCCTCTGCTGTCATTATAAATGCCTCAAAGGGAGCCAGGAGAAGGTAGGCAGGAGGCGGAGATGTTCTGTTTAGTCAGGCATTCTTTTGGTGTACAGCCTGACTGGAACCAAGGCTCCTTAAATACCAATGGAGTGTGAGGCTATCTATTTATCTATCCAGGGCCAAAACTAGGATTTTGGTCACCAGGTGCAAGACAGTAATTTGGCGCCCCCCTCGCCCGCCCATCATAAGATGGCCTTTTCTGACATAAATTTAATATCTATCTATAAATATATATATTACTATGGATATATATGGATAGAGGGTCCAGGATAGAGGTGACAAGACCAAGACAGAACAGACGGGACAGCAGAAAGGGGTAACAGGAACAGGAAAGACGTGACAAGGCCAGGAAAGAGGGGATAAAGCCAGGGCCGAGGTGTCAGGACAGAGGTGACGGGACCAGGGCAGAGGTGACAGAACAAAGAGGGCAGGGTAGGACAGAGGTGAGAAGTCCAGGACAGAGGAGACAGCAACAGGACCGAGACAGGACAGTGCCAGGACTTAACCCCTCACCTTATTGGGCTCACTTGACACATTCCCTTCCCTTAGTGAGCACACTTAACAATCATCCCCTTTTTACTGGGCACACATAGCAACCCCTCATTTAGTTTGCCCTTACTAGGCAAACTTATCCCCCACCTTCTGGGCACACATAGCAACCCCGCTCTCAGTGGCCACATTTAGCACCCCCCCTCCCCTTCCATTGCTGAGTACACTTAGCTCCCCACCCTCTACTCCATACGGCACTTAGAACCCCCCTCCACCTACCTGGACAAACTTATAACCCCTCCACCCTTGCCAGGAGACTTACCTCCATAATCCTTTCTTTCCTGGCGCACTGAGAGCCACCAGGTACAGCTGTCCGCATCTTCTCTGGAGTCCCGCTTCCTGGCTGCCTCCCGACTATCCAAACAGCCCCTCTGCAGTCACTGGCACTCCAGCTCCCGCTGATATGAGCCTAATGTCTAGGCCCTTCCAGCCAGGCTTCTCCTGCTTCCAACGGAGGAGTGGTCACTGGTCAGGTGCCGCGCAGCAGAGGAGCAGGAAGCAGAGGAGAGGGGAGGAAGGAAGGGAGGGGGAAGTTAAAACAGCAGGGGGTAGGACTGTGCGAAGAGCCTCTCAGCCAGGCTCAGCCGCACTTCTCTGCAGCAGGCTGCCGCTGCATGTAATACTGCTTGACAGGCGCAGCGGCAGCCTGCAGGATCCACTGAGTGGTTTCCCCCGCACTGCGGGGAAGTGTATAGCTGGTTTGGTGGTCACGGGGGTGACCGCTCATGCCGCCCGCCCCCGCAAATAATTTCGGAACTGGACATCGGCACCTGAATAATCCTGCACCCGGTGCACGTGCACCTCCAGCCCCCCCCTAGTTGCGGCCCTGTATCTATCTATCTATCTCATATCTATCTATCTATCTATCTGTCTCATATCTATCTATCTATCTATCTATCTATCTATCTATCTGCATAGGCATGTGTCGAAGCTGGATAATCGGCTGAGACAAGATCAGTTTAAAATTGGATCGAAGCCACGCCATCTTGCGACTGGCCGCAAGACGCCATCTTGGAAATGAGATCGCAAGACGCCATTTTGCGAATGGCCGCCTAAGCACCATTTTAGATAAACTCACACTTTAGTACATGTGGCCATATTACTATTAGCATCATGCGATTGCACTTTCACCATTTCTCATACACACATTAATACGCACAATTGCACAGTTAACTAGTCGCATATTAGCGAATGCATAAGATCCTGTATAAAAACGCTGAACATTAGCTCCATGCACATGCATCTGCCCCAAGTTAACTAGCGTCTTTACATCAAACCCCACATACTCACACATTACATATTCACATACAAGGTTCCATAAGCTATAAGGTATAAGATTCGAGTATGCACATTTATTATCATTGCTAGGAAATAAAGGTTATTTTGTAACTAAGGTTTTATATGTGATAAGTAAGCCATGTTTGGTATTGTACTGATACGTACTCTCTCAACAGTATTACGGTAATATTGATGGAGCGATCGCAACATGCATTCTCAACTTATGGACCGCAGAGACTTCAAGCAACAAAATGTACATTATATGAACAACTGTTAGGATTTGCATGAGGCGGGAAACCAGAGACCACCAGTTGTTAGAGGCTGGGCTGTGTCTATTTGAACCAACCTGTTAAATGCGTTGTAACATATGCCCTCTCCTTTAGGACCAATGGTATTAGCAACAAACTTCTCTATTGTGTTGTTTATTTCTGGGGGGTATAAATATGTGTGCTCTGACCCTGGGTTCCTAGTCTTCGTGCTGAATGCTGATTGACGAGGGGTTTCTTGCTGATGCCTACATCTGGACCAGAGAGCGCTGCGTATGCATAATTGTACTTGGGTCTGTATAATCTCTTTGTGCTAAGATTATATGAGGATCATAGCATGTAACTGCTGTACTTTTACTTGAATAATACTTTGTGCTTTGAAACCACAGGTTCTAGGTCTGGAGTCTTTATTTACTGTATGACAGCATACACAAATTAGCGTCATCATTATAGGTTTATAGGCAGGATATTTGAAGGTATAGGCAGGGGTATATAGAGGTTCAAAGGAAGTATCGTTACATGCTCCTGTCCCTCCCTCCCACCAGGCCATAGAGTATTAAATAATAACTCTACTTCCATTAATTGAGTACTGATTTTATATATATATATATATATATATATATATATATATATTAGGGGTGAGTGGGTTCGGATTTCTGAAATCCGAACCCCCCGAGCCCCCCCGATCCGAGGCAGATCCGAGTCAGGCTCGACTTTTCCCGCCTGACTCGGATCTGAAATCAAGGCAAAACGTCATCATCCCGCCATCCGGGTCTCGCGGGTTTTTGATCCTATATAAGGTACCCGCGTCGGCGCCATTTTCTCACTCGGCTGTGGACAGTGAAGAGGGAGGGTGGGAGTTAGGGCTGGCTGGGCTGTGTAGTGTAGTGTAGTGTAGTGCAGAGTAGTGTTGTGCTCTGCTGTGCTGCACTGTGCTGCTGTTATCCATAGGGGCTGTGTCCACTACTTCAAAGTCCATAGGGGCTGGCTGTGTTGTGCTTTGCTGCTGTTGTTAATAGGGGCTGTGTCCACTACTTCAAAGTCCATAGGGGCTGGCTGGACTGTGTTGTGCAGTCAGTTCTCCATTGGGGCTGTGTCCACTCCAAAGTCCTGTGCAGTGTCCCAGTCCTAAAGGGGTGCTGTAGTGTTGTCCAGGGGGTGCTCTGTCCATCAGGAGTGCTCCCCCCAAGTGCTAAAAAAATAATATTTTTTCTGTTTGTGAATTGTGTGCGCAGTAGCCGCACGTGCATCAACAAAGTAGTGCCAAGCGTGCGCCTGTGTCATAAGTAAAGGACCGGCAGGCTTGACCATTAAAGGGTGCTGTAACCCCCAAAGTACACTCCAGTCCAAACCAAATAACAAAATATTTTTTCTGTGTTTGTGAATTGTGTGCGCAGTAGCCGCACGTGCATCAACAAAGAAGTGCCAAGCGTGCGCCTGTGTCATAAGTAAAGGGCCGGCTGGCTTAACCGTTAAAGGGTGCTGTAATCCCCAAAGTACACTCCAAACCAAATAACAAAATATTTTCTGTGTTTGTGAATTGTGTGCGCAGTAGCCGCACGTGCATCAACAAAGTAGTGCCAAGCGTGCGCCTGTGTCATAAGTAAAGGGCCGGCTGGCTTGACCGTTAAAGGGTGCTGTAACCCCCAAAGTACACTCCAAACCAAATAAAAAAATATTTTCTGTGTTTGTGAATTGTGTGCGCAGTAGCCGCACGTGCATCAACAAAGGAGCAGCGCCAAGCGTGCGCCTGTGTCATAAGTAAAGGGCCGGCTGGCTTGACCGTTAAAGGGTGCTGTAACCCCCAAAGTACACTCCAAACCAAATAAAAAAATATTTTCTGTGTTTGTGAATTGTGTGCGCAGTAGCCGCACGTGCATCAACAAAGGAGCAGCGCCAAGCGTGCGCCTGTGTCATAAGTAAAGGGCCGGCTGGCTTGACCGTTAAAGGGTGCTGTAACCCCCAAAGTACACTCCAAACCAAATAACAAAATATTTTTTCTGTGTTTGTGAATTGTGTGCGCAGTAGCCGCACGTGCATCAACAAAGTAGTGCCAAGCGTGCGCCTGTGTCATACGTAAAGGGCCGGCTGGCTTGACCGTTAAAGGGTGCTGTAACCCCCAAAGTACACTCCAAACCAAATAAAAAAATATTTTCTGTGTTTGTGAATTGTGTGTGCAGTAGCCGCACGTGCATCAACAAAGTAGTGCCAAGCGTGCGCCTGTGTCATAAGTAAAGGGCCGGCTGGCTTGACCGTTAAAGGGTGCTGTAACCCCCAAAGTACACTCCAAACCAAATAACAAAATATTTTTTCTGTGTCTGTGAATTGTGTGCGCAGTAGCCGCACGTGCATCAACAAAGTAGTGCCAAGCGTGCGCCTGTGTCATAAGTAAAGGGCTGGCTGGCTTGACCGTTAAAGGGTGCTGTAACCCCCAAAGTACACTCCAAACCAAATAACAAAATATTTTCTGTGTTTGTGAATTGTGTGTGCAGTAGCCGCACGTGCATCAACAAAGTAGTGCCAAGCGTGCGCCTGTGTCATAAGTAAAGGTCCGCCTGGCTTGACCATTAAAGGGTGCTGTAACCCCCAAAGTACACTCCAAACCAAATAAAAAGTTTTTTTCTGTGTTTGTGAATTGTGTGCGCAGCAGCCACACGTGCATCAACAAAGGAGCAGCGTCAAGCGTGCGCCTGTGTCCCATAAGTAAAGAGCTGGCTGGCTCATTTCTTAAAGGGTGGTATAACCCACAAAGTGCACTACTCTCCAGCAAAAATAAAAAAATATTTCTCGGTTTGTGTGCACCTTAACCGCACGTATATATCAAATCGATATAACATAAATGGAGGACCAAACTTTCTCCGATAAAAATAAAATAGAGAAAGATCAAGAACCACTTCCTCCTAGTGCTGAAGCTGCTGCCACTAGTCATGACATTGACGATAACATGCCATCAACGTCGTCTGCCAAGGCCGATGCCCAATGTCATAGTAGAGGGCACATACAATCCCAAATGGCATAGTTCAGGAAAATTACCTTCAAAAAAACATTGAAATCATCTGAAGAGAAACGTAAACTTGCCAATATGCCATTTACGACACGGAGTGGCAAGGAATGACTAAGGTCTTTCCCTATGTTCATGACTAGTGGTTCAGCTTCACATGACGATGGAAGCCCTCCTCCCACTAAAAAAATCAAACGAGTTAAGCTAGCAAAAGCACAGCGAAGAACTGTGCGTTCTAAGAAGATATCACAAATCCCCAAGGAGAGTCCAAGTGTGGTGGTGGTTGCGATGCCTGACCTTCCCAGCACTGGATGGGAAGAGGTGGCTCTTTCCACCATTTGCACGCCCCCTGCAAGTGCTGAAAGGAGCACCCACAGTCCACTTGCTGATATGCAAATTGAAGATGTCACTGTTGAAGTACAACAGGATGAGGATACTGGTGTAGCTGGTGCTGAGGAGGAAGTTGGCGAGGAGGATTCTGATGGTGATGTGGTTTGTTTAAATCAGGCTCCGGGGGAGACAGTTGTTGTCCGTGGGTTGAAAAAGCCCATCATGGTCATGCCTGGGCAGAAGACCAAACATTCCACCTCTTTGGCCTGGCAATATTTCTATAAAAATCCGGACAACAACTGTCTTGCCATATGTACCATATGTAAAGGTGAAATAAGTAGGGGTAGGGACGTTAACCGCCTAGGAACATTCTCCCTTATACGGCACCTGCAGCGCGTTCATAAATAGTTACTGTCAAGTTCAGAAACTTTGGCTAAGACCGTTAGCAGTCCAGGGACACCTAAATTCCTTTTTCCTGTTTTATCCAAGGAATCGGTGGATGGGGAGGATGAGGACGACATTTTACCTCCGTAGAGCCAGTTTGTGCAGGGACACATTAATTGCCAGCTTGTTTTGTGGGGGCCCAAATGAACCAATCATTTCAGCCACAGTCATGTGGCAGACCCTGGCGCTGAAATGATTGGTTTGTTAAAGTGTGCATGTCCTATTTATACAACATAAGGGTGGGTGGGAGGGCCGAAGGACAATTCCATCTTGCACCTCTTTTTTTTCTTTGCAGTATGTACTGTTTGGGGCCTAGTTTTTCAAACTGCCATCCTGTCTGCCACTGCAGTGTCACTCCTAGATGGGCCACGTGTTTGTGCTGCCCACTCGTGTCGCTTAGCATAGTCATCCAGCTACCTCGGTGCAATCTTTTGGCCATAAAAACAATATTGTGAGGTGTAAGGTGTTCAGAATAGACTGGAAATGAGTGGAAATTAAGGTTATTGAGGTTAATAATTGCATAGGAGCAGAAAAACACACAAATTCTGTGATTTAAGCTGTTTCTATGCTTTTTTAAAAAAAAATACAGATCCAAAACACAAAACCCAGAACCCAAAACACGGAAGGGTTGTTTATATATTAGGGGTGTGCACCGGCCACTTTTCGTGTTTTGTGTTTTGGTTTTGGATCTGGATCTTTCTTCGTGTTTTGGATCTGGATTGGTTTTGCCAAAACCACCCTTCCGTGTTTTGGGTTCTGGGTTTTGTGTTTTGGATCTGTATTTTTTTGAAAAAAAGCATAAAAACAGCTAAAATCACAGAATTTGTGTGTTTTTCTGCTCCTATGCTATTATTAACCTCAATAACCTTAATTTCCACTCATTTCCAGTCTATTCTGAACACCTCACACCTCACAATAGTGTTTTATATCCAAAAGGTTGCATCGAGGTAGCTGGATGACTATGCTAAGCGATACGAGTGGGCGGCACAAACACGTGGTCCATCTACGAGTGACACTGCAGTGGCAGACAGGATGGCAGTTTGAAAAACTAGGCCCCCAACAGTACATAATTCAAAGAAAAAAAAGAGGTGCAAGATGGAATTGTCCTTGGGCCCTCCCACCCACCCTTATGTTGTATAAACAAGACATGCACACTTTAACAAACCAAACATTTCAGCGCCAGGGTCTGCCACACGACTGTGGCTGAAATGATTGGTTCATTTGGGCCCCCACAAAACAAGCTGGCAATTAATCTGTCCCTGCACAAACTGGCTCTACAGAGGCAAGATGTCGTCCTCATCCTCCTCATCCACCGATTCCTCACCCTCTTCAGTGTTGTGTACATCCTCATCCTCACAGAGTACTAATTCGTCCCCGCTGGAATCCACAACCACAGGTCCCTCTGTACGTTCTGGAGGCTGGTCTCCCTGGAAGAGTTGATAATTCATTTTATGAACATCATCTTCTCCACATTTTGTGGAAGCAACCTCCTATGCCTTTCGCTGACAAGGTTCCCGGCTGCACTAAACACTCTTTCGGAGTACACACTGGAGGGGGGCAACTCAGGTAAAATAGAGCCAGTTTGTACAGGGACCTCCAAATTGCTTCTTTTTCCTGCCAGTACAGGTACGTACTGTCTGACATGCCTACTTGGATGATGTCACTGATGTAATCCTTTAACAGACAGACGCACGCTTGTCGCTGCTGCTTTAAGGATGCAGGTGCGGCTACAACCCACACATTTCACAAAGACAGAAAAAAAAAGAATTTTTTTATTGTTTGTGGAGCGCACTTTGAGGGTTACACCACCCTTTAAGAAATGAGGCAGCCGGCTCTTTACTTATGGGACACAGGCGCACGCTTGGCGCTGCTCCTTTGTTGATGCACGTGCAGCCATAGTGCACACAATTCACAAACATAGAAAATATTTTTTTATTTGGTTTGGAGTGTACTTTGGGGTTACAGCACCCTTTAATGGTCAAGCCAGCTGGCCCTTTACTTATGACACAGGCGCACGCTTGGCACTACTTTGTTGATGCATGTGCAGCTACTGCGCACACAATTCACAAACACAGAAAATTATTTTTTATTTGGTTTGGAGTGTACTTTGGGGGTTACAGCACCCTTTAACGGTCAAGCCAGCCGGCCCTTTGCTTATGACACAGGCGCACGCTAGGCACTACTTTGTTGATGCACGTGCGGCTACTGCACACACAATTCACAAACACAGAAAAATATATATTTTTTTAGCACTTGGGGGAAGCACCCCTGACAGACAGAGCACCCCCTGGACAACACTACAGCACCCCTTTAGGACTGGGACACTGCACAGGACTTTGGAGTGGACACAGCCCCTATGGAGAACTGACTGCACAACACAGTCCAGCCAGCCCCTATGGACTTTGAAATAGTGGACACAGCCCCTATGGACAACAGCAGCACAGCACAACACAGCCAGCCTCTATGGACTTTGAAGTAGTGGACACAGCCCCTATGGACAACATCAGCACAGCGCAGCACAGCACAGCACAACACTACTCTGCACTACACTACACTACACTACACATCCCAGCTAGCCCTAACTCCCACCCTCCCTCTTCACTGTCCACAGCCGAGTGAGAAAGTGAGAAAATGGTGCCGACGCGGGTACCTTATATAGGATCCAAAACCCGTGAGACCCGGAAGGCGGGATGATGACGTTTTGCCTCGATTTCAGATCCGAGTCAGGCGGGAAAAATCGAACCTGACTCAGATCGGCCTCGGATCAGGGGGGCTCGGGGGGGTTTGGATTTCAGAAATCCGAACCCGCTCACCCCTAATATATATATATATATATATATACAAATCTTCAAGTGCGGCACTCCGAGCAATAAACACATGACAATCAGCTTGGTAGTGTTCCATCACTGCAGTGGGGGCAACAAGCTAAGTAACAAGCAGGATTTTGAGTGCCAGACCTTGTATTCTCGTATTCTCATATTCATTCATTCATTTTCTCTCTCTCTCTCTCTGAAATTGCGATAAAACCCCTGTTTTTGCATTACCCTATAGAGGTCTATGGGCATCTACCACCGCACTGGTGTGAGTGATCTGATTGGATCCCTCACAGCATGCCCCGTGGCCACCGCATCACTCTGCAAATGCGCATATGGACTCCCGGGTCATAAACCCAGAAGTCCAGGGTGCAGTGCTGATCGCAAAGGACAGCTCTTATCGGAAGAGTTCTCCTCTGCAGTACTGATCGCATATGTTAGTGCATATGCGATCAGTACGAATGCGATGTCTGGCGGTATGTACCGCCCTGTGTTAGTGCATCCCGCCCCCTGTATAGACCACACACATACATAACTAGTCACATTCCTGCAGCATTGGACACACCCCCTGTGGTGGCATACAATAGGCCCTTCATAAATTTCAGCTCCAGGCCCAGGTGGACCTTAATCTGGCACTGGTCACAGTGGAGAGGAGGGCTGTGAGTCAGAATTCGAAGAGGAGGGCTGTGAGTCAGAGCGCGGAGAGGAGGGCTGTGAGTCAGAGTGGGGAGAGAAGGGCTGTGAGTCAGAATGGGGAGAGGAGGGCTGTGTGTCAGAATGGGGAGAGGAGGGCTGTGAGTCAGAATGGGGAGAGGAGGGCTGTGAGTCAGAGCGGGGAGAGGAGGGCTGTGAGTCAGAGTGGGGAGAGGAGAGCTGTGAGTCAGAGTGGGGAGAGGAGGGCTGTGAGTCAGAGCGGGGAGAGGAGGGCTGTGAGTCAGAATGGGGAGAGGAGGGCTGTGAGTCAGAGCGGGGAGAGCAGGGCTGTGAGTCAGAGCGGGAAGAGAAGGGCTGTGAATCAGAGCGGTTGGTGGGCCGGCCCTAAGTGCCGCTTGTATTGCCTAGCCGCAAATCTGTTACTGGGGGGTTGCTTGTCACCAAGGGAGACACGGATTGGAACACAGTGCTGTAAAAAAAAAACATTTACCAGCTGCCCGCAAATGCAGGGGGGCTGCGGGTCCTTGAAGCTTCGGACCCTTAGACAACTGCTTAGCAAGCCCAATGGAAGAGATGGCCCTGCCGACAAGCACCCTGTCCCTGCACGCACCTGGTCTTTCTGCAGATCAGTGGTTTGAACTATAGCCAATATATGATATTTATCTAATTACAAATTCTGGGAGTGCCGCAGTTTTTCTTTCATCAAATATATATATATATATATATATATATATATATATTAGGGGTGAGCGGGTTCGGATTTCTGAAATCCGAACCCCCCCGAGCCCCCCCGATCCGAGTCCGATCCGAATCAGGCTCGACTTTTCCCGCCTGACTCGGATCTGAAATCGAGGCAAAACGTCATCATCCCACCTTCCGAGTCTCGCGGGTTTTGGATCCTATATAAGGTACCCGCATCGGCACCATTTTCTCACTCGGCTGTGGACAGTGAAGAGGGAGGGTGGGAGTTAGGGCTGTGTAGTGTAGTGTAGTGTAGTGCTGCTGTTGTCCACTACTTCAAAGTCCATAGGGGCTGGCTGTGTTGTGCTGTGCTGCTGTTGTTAATAGGGGCTGTGTCCACTACTTCAAAGTCCATAGGGGCTGGCTGGACTGTGTTGTGCAGTCAGTTCTCCATAGGGGCTGTGTCCACTCCAAAGTCCTGTGCAGTGTCCCAGTCCTAAAGGGGTGCTGTAGTGTTGTCTAGGGGGTGCTCTGTCCATCAGGGGTGCTCCCCCCAAGTGCTAAAAAAATAATATATTTTCTGTGTTTGTGAATTGTGTGCGCAGTAGCCGCACGTGCATCAACAAAGTAGTGCCAAGCGTGCGCCTGTGTCATAAGTAAAGTGCCGGCTGGCTTGACCGTTAAGGGTGCTGTAACCCCCGAAAGTACACTCCAGTCCAAACCAAAAAAAAAATTATTTTCTGTGTTTGTGAATTGTGTGCGCAGTAGCCGCACGTGCATCAACAAAGTAGTGCCAAGCGTGCGCCTGTGTCATAAGTAAAGGGCCGGCTTGCTTGACCGTTAAGGGTGCTGTAACCCCCGAAAGTACACTCCAGTCCAAACCAAAAAAAAAATTATTTTCTGTGTTTGTGAATTGTGTGCGCAGTAGCCGCATGTGCATCAACAAAGTAGTGCCAAGCGTGCGCCTGTGTCATAAGTAAAGGGCCGGCTGGCTTGACCGTTAAAGGGTGCTGTAACCCCCAAAGTACACTCCAGTCCAAACCAAAAAAAAAATTATTTTCTGTGTTTGTGAATTGTGTGCGCAGTAGCCGCACGTGCATCAACAAAGTAGTGCCAAGCGTGCGCCTGTGTCATAAGTAAAGGGCCGGCTGGCTTGACCGTTAAGGGTGCTGTAACCCCCGAAAGTACACTCCAGTCCAAACCAAAAAAAAAATTATTTTCTGTGTTTGTGAATTGTGTGCGCAGTAGCCGCACGTGCATCAACAAAGTAGTGCCAAGCGTGCGCCTGTGTCATAAGTAAAGGTCCGGCTGGCTTGACCGTTAAGGGTGCTGTAACCCCCGAAAGTACAATCCAGTCCAAACCAAAAAAAAAATTATTTTCTGTGTTTGTGAATTGTGTGCGCAGTAGCCGCACGTGCATCAACAAAGTAGTGCCAAGCGTGCGCCTGTGTCATAAGTAAAGGGCCGGCTGGCTTGACCGTTAAAGGGTGCTGTAACCCCCAAAGTACACTCCAGTCCAAACCAAAAAAAATTTTATTTTCTGTGTTTGTGAATTGTGTGCGCAGTAGCCGCATGTGCATCAACAAAGTAGTGCCAAGCGTGCGCCTGTGTCATAAGTAAAGGGCCGGCTGGCTTGACCGTTAAAGGGTGCTGTAACCCCCAAAGTACACTCCAGTCCAAACCAAAAAAAAAATTATTTTCTGTGTTTGTGAATTGTGTGCGCAGTAGCCGCACGTGCATCAACAAAGTAGTGCCAAGCGTGCGCCTGTGTGATAAGTAAAGGGCTGGCTGGCTTGACCGTTAAAGTGTGCTGTAACCCCCAAAGTACACTCCAAACCAAAAAAATATATATTTTCTGTGTTTGTGACTTGTGTGCACTGTGGCTGCACGTGCATCAACAAAGGAGCAGCGCCAAGCGCGCGCCTGTGTCCCATAAGTAAAGAGCCGGCTGGCTCATTTCTTAAAGGGTGGTGTAACCCACAAAGTGCACTACTCTCCAGCAAAAATAAAAAAATATTTTCTGTGTTTGTGTGCGCTTTAGCCGCACGTATATATATCAATATAACATAAATGGAGGACCAAACTTTCTCCGATAAAAATAAAATAGGGAAAGATCAAGAACCACTTCCTCCTAGTGCTGTTGCTGCTGCTGGGAGTTGTTCATCATCCCAGAAGTAGGAACATCACTACTTTTACTAAACAATTGACCCTCCAACAGTCCCTAGCGATGAGGATGAAGTACGACAGCAGTCATCCTGAAGCAAAACGTATAACTGAGGCCTTGACTGCTATGTTGGTGTTAGACGTGCGTCCGGTATCCGACATTAGTGCAGTGGGATTTAGACAATTGATGGAGGTAGTGTGTCCTCGGTTCCAAATCCCGTCTAGATTCCACCTGCATCCTCAAAGCAGCAGCGACAAGCGTGCGTCTGTCTGTTAAAGGGTGGTGACACCCTCAAAGTGTGCTACACAAACAATTAAAATATTGTTCTTTTTTTTTCTGTCTTTGTGAATTGTGTGGGCTGTAGCCGCACCTGCATCCTTAAAGCAGCAGCGACAAGCGTGCGTCTGTCTGTTAAAGGGTGGTGTAACTCTCAAAGTGCTCCAAAAAATAAAAAACTATTTTTTTAATGTGTTTGTGACTTGTGTGCGATGTAGCCGCACTTGCATCCTCAAAGCAGCAGCGACAAGCGTGCGTCTGTCTGTTAAAGGGTGGTGACACCCTCAAAGTGTGCTACACAAACAATTAAAATATTGTTCTTTTTTCTGTCTTTGTGAATTGTGTGGGCTGTAGCTGCACCTGCATCCTTAAAGCAGCAGTGACAAGCGTGCGTCTGTCTGTTAAAGGGTGGTGACACCCTCAAAGTGTGCTACACAAACAATTAAAATATTGTTCTTTTTTTTTTGGTCTTTGTGAAATATGTGGGCTGTAGCCGCACCTGCATCCTTAAAGCAGCAGCGACAAGCGTGCGTCTGTCTGTTAAAGGGTGGTGACACCCTCAAAGTGTGCTACACAAACAATAAAAATATTGTTCTTTTTTTTTCGGTCTTTGTGAAATGTGTGGGCTGTAGCCGCACCTGCATCCTTAAAGCAGCAGCGACAAGCGTGCGTCTGTCTGTTAAAGGGTGGTGACACCCTCAAAGTGTGCTACACAAACAATAAAAATATTCTTCTTCTTTTTTCTGTCTTTGTGAATTGTGTGGGCTGTAGCCGCACTTGCATCCTCAAAGCAGCAGCGACAAGCGTGCGTCTGTCTGTTAAAGGGTGGTGTAACCCTCAAAGTGTGCTCCACAAACAATAAAAATATATATATTTTTTTTCTGTCTTTGTGAATTGTGTGGGCTGTAGCCGCACTTGAATCCTCAAAGCAGCAGCGACAAGCGTGCGTCTGTGTGTTAAAGGATTACATCGGTGACAGCATCCAAGTAGGCATGTCAGATAGTCCGTACCTGTACTGGCAGGAAAAAGAAGCAATTTGGAGGTCCCTGTACAAACTGGCTCTATTTTACCTGAGTTGCCCCCCCTCCAGTGTGTACTCCGAAAGAGTGTTTAGTGCAGCCGGGAACCTTGTCAGCGAAAGGCGTAGGAGGTTGCTTCCACAAAATGTGGAGAAGATGATGTTCATAAAATGAATTATCAACTCTTCCAGGGAGACCAGCCTCCAGAACGTACAGAGGGACCTGTGGTTCCAGCAGGGACGAATTAATACTCTGTGAGGATGAGGATGTACACACTGAAGAGGGTGAGGAATCGGTGGATGAGGAGGATGAGGATGACATCTTGCCTCCGTAGAGCCAGTTTGTGCAGGGACAGATAAATTGCCAGCTTGTTTTGTGGGGGCCCAAACGAACCAATCATTTCAGCCACAGTTGTGTGGCAGACCCTGGCGCTGAAATGATTGGTTTGTTAAAGTGTGCATGTCCTGTTTATACAACATAAGGGTGGGTGGGAGGGCCCAAGGACAATTCCATCTTGCACCTCTTTTTTTTCTTTGCATTATGTACAGTTTGGGGCCTAGTCTTTCAATGCCATCTTGTCTGCCACTGCAGTTTCACGCCTAGATGGGTCACGTGTTTGTGCCGCCCACTCGTGTCGCTTAGCATAGTCATCCAGCTACCTCGGTGCAACCTTTTGGACATAAAAACAATATTGTGAGGTGTGAGGTATTCAGAATAGACTGGAAATGAGTGGAAATTAAGGTTATTGAGGTTAATAATAGCATAGGAGCAGAAAAACCTACAAATTCTGTGATTTTAGCTGTTTTTATGCTTTTTTTCAAAAAAATACAGATCCAAAACACAAAACCAAGAACCCAAAACACGGAAGGGTGGTTTTGGCAAAACCAATCCAGATCCAAAACACGAAGAAAGATCCAGATCCAAAACCAAAACACAAAACACGAAAAGTGGCCGGTGCACACCCCTAATATATATATATATTAGGGGTGAACGGGTTCGGATTTCTGAAATCTGAACCCCCCCGAGCCCCCCTGATCCGAGGCCGATCCGAGTCATTCACGACTTTTCCCGCCTGACTCGGATCTGAAATCGAGGCAAAATGTCATCATCCCGTTTTCCGGGTCTTGCGGGTTTTGGTTCCTATATAAGGTACCCGCGTCGGCGCCATTTTCTCACTCGGCTGTGGACAGTGAAGAGGGAGGGTGGGAGTTAGGGCTGGCTGGGCTGTGCAGTGTAGTGTAGTGTAGTGCAGTGTAGTGTTGTGCTGTGCTGCGCTGTGCTGCTGTTGTCCATAGTGGCTGAGTACACTACTGCAAAGTCCATAGGGGCTGGCTGGACTGTGTTGTGTAGTCAGTTGTCCATAGGGGCTGTGTCCACTCCAATGTCCTGTGCAGTGTCCCAGTCCTAAAGGGGTGCTGTAGTGTTGTCCAGGGGGTGCTCTGTCTGTCAGGGTGCTCCCCCCAAGTGCAAAAAAATTATAATTTTTTCTGTGTTTGTGAATTGTGTGCACTGTGGCTGCACGTGCATCAACAAAGGAGCAGCGCCAAGCGTGCGCCTGTGTCCCATAAGTAAAAGGCCAGCTGGCTTGTCCGATAAAGGGTGCTGTAATCCCCAAAGGGCACTCTAAACAAAATAAAATAATATATTTTTTTGTGTTTGTGAATTGTGTGCGCAGTAGCCGCACGTGCATCAACAAAGTAGTGCCAAGCGTGCGCCTGTGTCCCATAAATAAAGGGCCGGCTGGATTGACCGCTAAAGGGTGCTGTAACCCCCAAAGGGCACTCCAAACAAAATAAAAAAAAAATATTTTTTTGTGTTTGTGAATTGTGTGCGCAGTAGCCGCGCGTGCATCAACAAAGTAGTGCCAAGCGTGCGCCTGTGTCCCATAAATAAAGGGCCGGATAGATTGACCACTAAAGGGTGCTGTAAACCCCAAAGGGCACTCCAAATAAAATAAAATAAAAATATTTTTTTGTGTTTGTGAATTGTGTGCGCAGTAGCTGCACGTGCATAAACAAAGTAGTGCCAAGCGTACACCTGTGTCCCATAAATAAAGGGCCGGCTGGATTGACCGCTAAAGGGTGCTGTAACCCCCAAAGGGCACTCCAAACAAAATAAAAAAATATATTTTTTTGTGTTTATGAATTGTGTGCGCAGTAGCCGCACGTGCATCAACAAAGTAGTGCCAAGCATGCACCTGTGTCCCATAAATATAGGGCCGGCTGGATTGACCGCTAAAGGGTGCTGTAACCCCCAAAGGGCACTCCAAACAAAATAAAAAAATATATTTTTTTGTGTTTGTGAATTGTGTGCGCAGTAGCCGCACGTGCATCAACAAAGAAGTGCCAAGCGTGCGCCTGTGTCCCATAATTAAAGGGCCAGCTGGATTGACCGCTAAAGAGTGCTGTAACCCCCAAAGGGTACTCCAAACAAATTAAAAAAATATATTTTTTTGTGTTTGTGAATTGTGTGCGCAGTAGCCGCACGTGCATCAACAAAGTAGTGCCAAGCGTGCGCCTGTGTCCCATAAATAAAGGGCCGGCTGGATTGACCGCTAAAGGGTGCTGTAACCCCCAAAGGGCCCTCCAAACAAAATAAAAAAAAATATTCTTTTGTGTTTGTGAATTGTGTGTGCAGTAGCCGCACGTGCATCAACAAAGTAGTGCCAAGCGTGCGCCTGTGTCCCATAAATAAAGGGCCGGCTGGATTGACCGCTAAAGGGTGCTGTAACCCCAAAGGGCACTCCAAACAAAATAAAAAAATATATTTTTTTGTGTTTGTGAATTGTGTGCGCAGTAGACGCATGTGCATCAACAAAATAGTGCCAAGCGTGTGCCTGTGTCCCATAAATAAAGGGCCGGCTGGATTGACCGCTAAAGGGTGCTGTAACACCCAAAGGGCACTCCAAACAAAATAAAAATATATATTTTTTTGTGTTTGTGAATTGTGTGCGCAGTAGCCGCACGTGCATCAACAAAGTAGTGCCAAGCGTGCGCCTGTGTCCCATAAATGAAGGGCCGGCTGGATTGACCGCTAAAGGGTGCTGTAAACCCCAAAGGGCACTCCAAACAAAATAAAAAAATATATTTTTTTGTGTTTGTGAATTGGGTGCGCAGTAGCCGCACGTGCATCAACAAAGTAGTGCCAAGCGTGTGCCTGTGTCCCATAAATAAAGGGCCGGCTGGATTGACCGCTAAAGGGTGCTGTAACCCCCAAAGGGCACTCCAAACAAAATAAAAATATATATTTTTTTGTGTTTGTGAATTGTGTGCGCAGTAGCCGCACGTGCATCAACAAAGTAGTGCCAAGCGTGCGCCTGTGTCCCATAAATAAAGGTCCGGCTGGAATGACCGCTAAAGGGTGCTGTAACCCCCAAAGGGCACTCCAAACAAAATAAAAAAAAATATTTTTTTGTGTTTGTGAATTGTGTGCGCAGTACCCACACATGCATCAACAAAGTATTGCCAAGCATGCACCTGTGTCCCATAAATAAAGGGCCGGCTGGATTGACCGCTTAAAGGTGCTGTAAACCCCAAAGGGCACTCCAAACAAAATAAATAAATATTTTTTAGTGTGTTTGTGAATTGTGTGCGCAGTAGCCGCATGTGCATCAACAAAGTAGTGCCAAGCATGCACCGGTGTCCCATATATAAAGGGCCGGATGGATTGACCGCTAAAGGTTGCTGTAACCCCCAAAGGGCACTCCAAACAAAATTAAAAAATAGATTTTTTTGTGTTTGTGAATTGTGTGCGCAGTAGCCGCACGTGCATCAACAAAGTAGTGCCAAGCGTGCACCTGTGTCCCATAAATAAAGGGCCGGCTGGATTGACTGCTAAAGGGTGCTGTAACCCCCAAAGGGCACTCCAAACAAAATAAAAATATATATTTTTTTGTGTTTGTGAATTGTGTGCGCAGTAGCCGCACGAGCATCAAAAAAGAAGTGCCAAGCGTGCGCCTGTGTCCCATAAATAAAGGGCCAGCTGGATTGACCGCTACAGAGTGCTGTAACCCCCAAAGGGCACTCAAAACAAATTAAAAAAATATATTTTTTTGTGTTTGTGAATTGTGTGCGCAGTAGCCGCACGTGCATCAACAAAGTAGTGCCAAGCGTGCGCCTGTGTCTCATAAATAAAGGGCCGGCTGGATTGACCACTAAAAGGTGCTGTAACCCCCAAAGGGCACTCCAAACAAAATAAAAATATATATTTTTTTGTGTTTGTGAATTGTGTGCGCAGTAGCCGCACGTGCATCAACAAAGTAGTGCCAAGCGTGCACCTGTGTCCCATAAATAAAGGGCCAGCTGGATTGACCGCTAAAGGGTGCTGTAAACCCCAAAGGGCACTCCAAACAAAATAAAAATATATATTTTTTTGTGTTTGAGAATTGTGTGCGCAGTAGCCGCACGTGCATCAACAAAGTAGTGCCAAGCGTGTGCCTGTGTCCCATAAATAAAGGGCCGGCTGGATTGACCGCTAAAGGGTGTTGTAACCCCCAAAGGGCACTCCAAACAAATTAAAAATATATATTTTTTTGTGTTTGTGAATTGTGCGCGCAGTAGCCGCACGTGCATCAACAAATTTGTGCCAAGCGTGCACCTGTGTCCCATAAATAAAGGGCCGGCTGGATTGACCGCTAAAGGGTGCTGTAACCCCCAAAGGGCACTCCAAACAAAATTAAAATATATATTTTTTTGTGTTTGTGAATTGTGTGCGCAGTAGCCGCACGTGCATCAACAAAGTATTCCCAAGCGTGCGCCTGTGTCCCATAAATAAAGGGCCAGCTGGATTGACCACTAAAGGGTGCTGTAACCCCCAAAGGGCACTCCAAAGAAAATAAAAAAAAATATTTTTTTGTGTTTGTGAATTGTGTGCGCAGTAGCTGCACGTGCATCAACAAAGTAGTGGCAAGCGTGCGCCTGTGTCCCATAAATAATGGGCCGGCTGGATTGACCGCTAAAGGGTGCTGTAACCCCCAAAGGGCACTCCAAACAAAATAAAAAAATATATTTTTTTGTGTTTGTGAATTGTGTGCGCAGTAGCCGCACGTGCATCAACAAAGTAGTGGCAAGCATGCGCATGTGTCCCATAAATAAAGGGCCGGCTGGATTGACCGCTAACGGGTGCTGTAACCCCCAAAGGGCACTCCAAACAAAATTAAAATATATATTTTTTTGTGTTTGTGAATTGTGTGCGCAGTAGCCGCACGTGCATCAACAAAGTATTCCCAAGCGTGCGCCTGTGTCCCATAAATAAAGGGCCGGCTGGATTGACCACTAAAGGGTGCTGTAACCCCCAAAGGGCACTCCAAAGAAAATAAAAAAAAATATTTTTTTGTGTTTGTGAATTGTGTGCGCAGTAGCTGCACGTGCATCAACAAAGTAGTGGCAAGCGTGCGCCTGTGTCCCATAAATAATGGGCCGGCTGGATTGACCGCTAAAGGGTGCTGTAACCCCCAAAGGGCACTCCAAACAAAATAAAAAAATATATTTTTTTGTGTTTGTGAATTGTGTGCGCAGTAGCCGCACGTGCATCAACAAAGTAGTGGCAAGCATGCGCATGTGTCCCATAAATAAAGGGCCGGCTGGATTGACCGCTAACGGGTGCTGTAACCCCCAAAGGGCACTTCAAACAAAATAAAAATATATATTTTTTTGTGTTTGTGAATTGTGTGCGCAGTAGCCGCACATGCATCAACAAAGTAGTGCCAAGCATGTGCCTGTGTCCCATAAATAAAGGGCCGGCTGGATTGACTGCTAAAGGGTGCTGTAACCCCCAAAGGGCACTCCAAACAAAATAAAAAAATATATTTTTCTGTGTTTGTGAATTGTGTGCGCAGTAGCCGCACGTGCATCAACAAAGTAGTGCCAAGCGTGTGCCTGTGTCCCATAAATAAAGGGCCGGCTGGATTGACCGCTAAAGGGTGCTTTAACCCCCAAAGGGCACTCCAAACAAAATTAAAATATATATTTTTTTGTGTTTGTGAATTGTGTGCGCAGTAGCCGCACGTGCATCAACAAAGAATTGCCAAGCGTGCGCCTGTGTCCCATAAATAAAGGGCCAGCTGGATTGACCGCTACAGAGTGCTGTAACCCCCAAAGGGCACTCGAAACAAATTAAAAAAATATATTTTTTTGTGTTTGTGAATTGTGTGCGCAGTAGCCGCACGTGCATCAACAAAGTAGTGCCAAGCGTGCGCCTGTGTCCCATAAATAAAGGGCCGGCTGGATTGACCGTTAAAGGGTGCTGTAACCCCAAAGGGCACTCCAAACAAAATAAAAAAATATATTTTTTTGTGTTTGTGAATTGTGTGCGCAGTAGACGCACGTGCATCAACAAAATAGTGCCAAGCGTCCGCCTGTGTCCCATAAATAAAGGGCTGGCTGGATTGACCGCTAAAGGGTGCTGTAACCCCCAAAGGGCACTCCAAACAAAATAAAAATATATTTTTTTTGTGTTTGTGAATTGTGTGCGCAGTAGCCGCACGTGCATCAACAAAGTAGTGCCAAGCGTGTGCCTGTGTCTCATAAATAAAGGGCCGGCTGGAATGACCGCTAAAGGGTGCTGTAACCCCCAAAGGGCACTCCAAACAAAATAAAAATATATATTTTTTTGTGTTTGTGAATTGTGTGCGCAGTAGCCGCACGTGCATCAACAAAGTAGTGCCAAGCGTGCGCCTGTGTCCCATAAATAAAGGCCCAGCTGGATTGACCGCTAAAGGGTGCTGTAACCCCCAAAGGGCACTCCAAACAAAATAAAAAATATATATTTTTTTGTGTTTGTGAATTGTGTGCGCAGTAGCCGTGTATGCATCAACAAAGTAGTGCCAAGCGTGCGCCTGTGTCCCATAAATAATGGGCCGGCTGGATTGACCGCTAAAGGGTGCTGTAACCCCCAAAGGGCACTCCAAACAAAATAAAAATATATATTTTTTTGTGTTTGTGAATTGTGTGCGCAGTAGCCGCACGTGCATCAACAAAGTAGTGCCAAGCATACACCTGTGTCCCATAAATAAAGGGCCGGCTGGATTGACTGCTAAAGGGTGCTGTAACCCCCAAAGGGCACTCCAAACAAAATAAAAAAAAATATTTTTTTGTTTTTATGAATTGTGTGCGCAGTAGCCGCACGTGCATCAACAAAGTAGTGCCAAGCGTGCACCTGTGTCCCATAAATAAAGGGCCAGCTGGATTGACTCCTAAAGGGTGCTGTAACCCCCAATGGGCACTCCAAACAAAATAAAAAAAATATTTTTTTGTGTTTGTGAATTGTGTGCGCAGTAGCCGCACGTGCATCAACAAAGTAGTGCCAAGCGTGCGCCTGTGTCCCATAAATAAAGGGCCGGCTGGATTGACCGCTAAAGAGTGCTGTAACCCCCAAAGGGCACGCCAAACAAAATAAAAAAATAAATATTTTTGTATTTGTGAATTGTGTGCGCAGTAGCCGCACGTGCATCAACAAAGTAGAACCAAGCGTGCGCCTGTGTCCCATAAATAAAGGGCCGGCTGGAATGACCGCTAAAGGGTGCTGTATCCCCCAAAGGGCACTCCAAACAAAATAAAAAAAAATATTTTTTTGTGTTTGTGAATTGTGTGCGCAGTACCCGCACGTGCATCAACAAAGTAGTGCCAAGCGTGCACCTGTGTCCCATAAATAAAGGGCCAGCTGGATTGACCGCTTAAAGGTGCTGTAACCCCCAAAGGGCACTCCAAACAAAATAAATAAATATTTTTTTTTGTGTTTGTGAATTGTGTGCGCAGTAGCCGCATGTGCATCAACAAAGTAGTGCCAAGCGTGCACCTGTGTCCCATAAATAAAGGGCCGGCTGGATTGACCGCTAAAGGGTGCTGTAACCCCCAAAGAGCACTCCAAACAAAATAAAAAAATAGATTTTTTTGTGTTTGTGAATTGTGTGCGCAGTAGCCGCACGTGCATCAACAAAGTAGTGCCAAGCGTGCACCTGTGTCCCATAAATAAAGGGCCAGCTGGATTGACTGCTAAAGGGTGCTGTAACCCCCAAAGTGCACTCCAAACAAAATAAAAAAATATATTTTTTTGTGTTTGTGAATTGTGTGCGCAGTAGCTGCACGTGCATCAACAAAGTAGTGCCAAGCGTGCGCCTGTGTCCCATAAATAAAGGGCCGGCTGGATTGACCGCTAAAGGGTGCTGTAACCCCAAAGGGCACTCCAAACAAAATAAAAAAATATATTTTTTTGTGTTTGTGAATTGTGTGCGCAGTAGACGCATGTGCATCAACAAAATAGTGCCAAGCGTGTGCCTGTGTCCCATAAATAAAGGGCCGGCTGGATTGACCGCTAAAGGGTGCTGTAACACCCAAAGGGCACTCCAAACAAAATAAAAATATATATTTTTTTGTGTTTGTGAATTGTGTGCGCAGTAGCCGCACGTGCATCAACAAAGTAGTGCCAAGCATGCGCCTGTGTCCCATAAATGAAGGGCCGGCTGGATTGACCGCTAAAGGGTGCTGTAACCCCCAAAGGGCACTCCAAACAAAATAAAAAAATATATTTTTTTGTGTTTGTGAATTGGGTGCGCAGTAGCCGCACGTGCATCAACAAAGTAGTGCCAAGCGTGTGCCTGTGTCCCATAAATAAAGGGCCGGCTGGATTGACCGCTAAAGGGTGCTGTAACCCCCAAAGGGCACTCCAAACAAAATAAAAATATATATTTTTTTGTGTTTGTGAATTGTGTGCGCAGTAGCCGCACGTGCATCAACAAAGTAGTGCCAAGCGAGCGCCTGTGTCCCATAAATAAAGGTCCGGCTGGAATGACCGCTAAAGGGTGCTGTAACCCCCAAAGGGCACTCCAAACAAAATAAAAAAAAATATTTTTTTGTGTTTGTGAATTGTGTGCGCAGTACCCACACATGCATCAACAAAGTAGTGCCAAGCGTGCACCTGTGTCCCATAAATAAAGGGCCGGCTGGATTGACCGCTTAAAGGTGCTGTAAACCCCAAAGGGCACTCCAAACAAAATAAATAAATATTTTTTAGTGTGTTTGTGAATTGTGTGCGCAGTAGCCGCATGTGCATCAACAAAGTAGTGCCAAGCGTGCACCGGTGTCCCATATATAAAGGGCCGGATGGATTGACCGCTAAAGGGTGCTGTAACCCCCAAAGGGCACTCCAAACAAAATTAAAAAATAGATTTTTTTGTGTTTGTGAATTGTGTGCGCAGTAGCCGCACGTGCATCAACAAAGTAGTGCCAAGCGTGCACCTGTGTCCCATAAATAAAGGGCCGGCTGGATTGACTGCTAAAGGGTGCTGTAACCCCCAAAGGGCACTCCAAACAAAATTAAAATATATATTTTTTTGTGTTTGTGAATTGTGTGCGCAGTAGCCGCACGAGCATCAAAAAAGAAGTGCCAAGCGTGCGCCTGTGTCCCATAAATAAAGGGCCAGCTGGATTGACTGCTACAGAGTGCTGTAACCCCCAAAGGGCACTCAAAACAAATTAAAAAAATATATTTTTTTGTGTTTGTGAATTGTGTGCGCAGTAGCCGCACGTGCATCAACAAAGTAGTGCCAAGCGTGCGCCTGTGTCTCATAAATAAAGGGCCGGCTGGATTGACCACTAAAAGGTGCTGTAACCCCCAAAGGGCACTCCAAACAAAATAAAAATATATATTTTTTTGTGTTTGTGAATTGTGTGCGCAGTAGCCGCACGTGCATCAACAAAGTAGTGCCAAGCGTGCACCTGTGTCCCATAAATAAAGGGCCAGCTGGATTGACCGCTAAAGGGTGCTGTAAACCCCAAAGGGCACTCCAAACAAAATAAAAATATATATTTTTTTGTGTTTGAGAATTGTGTGCGCAGTAGCCGCACGTGCATCAACAAAGTAGTGCCAAGCGTGTGCCTGTGTCCCATAAATAAAGGGCCGGCTGGATTGACCGCTAAAGGGTGTTGTAACCCCCAAAGGGCACTCCAAACAAATTAAAAATATATTTTTTTTTGTGTTTGTGAATTGTGCGCGCAGTAGCCGCACGTGCATCAACAAATTTGTGCCAAGCGTGCACCTGTGTCCCATAAATAAAGGGCCGGCTGGATTGACCGCTAAAGGGTGCTGTAACCCCCAAAGGGCACTCCAAACAAAATTAAAATATATATTTTTTTGTGTTTGTGAATTGTGTGCGCAGTAGCCGCACGTGCATCAACAAAGTATTCCTAAGCGTGTGCCTGTGTCCCATAAATAAAGGGCCGGCTGGATTGACCACTAAAGGGTGCTGTAACCCCCAAAGGGCACTCCAAAGAAAATAAAAAAAAATATTTTTTTGTGTTTGTGAATTGTGTGCGCAGTAGCTGCACGTGCATCAACAAAGTAGTGGCAAGCGTGCGCCTGTGTCCCATAAATAATGGGCCGGCTGGATTGACCGCTAAAGGGTGCTGTAACCCCCAAAGGGCACTCCAAACAAAATAAAAATATATATTTTTTTGTGTTTGTGAATTGTGTGCGCAGTAGCCGCACGTGCATCAACAAAGTATTCCCAAGCGTGCGCCTGTGTCCCATAAATAAAGGGCCGGCTGGATTGACCACTAAAGGGTGCTGTAACCCCCAAAGGGCACTCCAAAGAAAATAAAAAAAAATATTTTTTTGTGTTTGTGAATTGTGTGCGCAGTAGCTGCACGTGCATCAACAAAGTAGTGGCAAGCGTGCGCCTGTGTCCCATAAATAATGGGCCGGCTGGATTGACCGCTAAAGGGTGCTGTAACCCCCAAAGGGCACTCCAAACAAAATAAAAAAATATATTTTTTTGTGTTTGTGAATTGTGTGCGCAGTAGCCGCACGTGCATCAACAAAGTAGTGGCAAGCATGCGCATGTGTCCCATAAATAAAGGGCCGGCTGGATTGACCGCTAACGGGTGCTGTAACCCCCAAAGGGCACTTCAAACAAAATAAAAATATATATTTTTTTGTGTTTGTGAATTGTGTGCGCAGTAGCCGCACATGCATCAACAAAGTAGTGCCAAGCATGTGCCTGTGTCCCATAAATAAAGGGCCGGCTGGATTGACTGCTAAAGGGTGCTGTAACCCCCAAAGGGCACTCCAAACAAAATAAAAAAATATATTTTTCTGTGTTTGTGAATTGTGTGCGCAGTAGCCGCACGTGCATCAACAAAGTAGTGCCAAGCGTGTGCCTGTGTCCCATAAATAAAGGGCCGGCTGGATTGACCGCTAAAGGGTGCTTTAACCCCCAAAGGGCACTCCAAACAAAATTAAAATATATATTTTTTTGTGTTTGTGAATTGTGTGCGCAGTAGCCGCACGTGCATCAACAAAGAATTGCCAAGCGTGCGCCTGTGTCCCATAAATAAAGGGCCAGCTGGATTGACCGCTACAGAGTGCTGTAACCCCCAAAGGGCACTCGAAACAAATTAAAAAAATATATTTTTTTGTGTTTGTGAATTGTGTGCGCAGTAGCCGCACGTGCATCAACAAAGTAGTGCCAAGCGTGCGCCTGTGTCCCATAAATAAAGGGCCGGCTGGATTGACCGTTAAAGGGTGCTGTAACCCCAAAGGGCACTCCAAACAAAATAAAAAAATATATTTTTTTGTGTTTGTGAATTGTGTGCGCAGTAGACGCACGTGCATCAACAAAATAGTGCCAAGCGTCCGCCTGTGTCCCATAAATAAAGGGCTGGCTGGATTGACCGCTAAAGGGTGCTGTAACCCCCAAAGGGCACTCCAAACAAAATAAAAATATATTTTTTTTGTGTTTGTGAATTGTGTGCGCAGTAGCCGCACGTGCATCAACAAAGTAGTGCCAAGCGTGTGCCTGTGTCTCATAAATAAAGGGCCGGCTGGAATGACCGCTAAAGGGTGCTGTAACCCCCAAAGGGCACTCCAAACAAAATAAAAATATATATTTTTTTGTGTTTGTGAATTGTGTGCGCAGTAGCCGCACGTGCATCAACAAAGTAGTGCCAAGCGTGCGCCTGTGTCCCATAAATAAAGGCCCAGCTGGATTGACCGCTAAAGGGTGCTGTAACCCCCAAAGGGCACTCCAAACAAAATAAAAAATATATATTTTTTTGTGTTTGTGAATTGTGTGCGCAGTAGCCGTGTATGCATCAACAAAGTAGTGCCAAGCGTGCGCCTGTGTCCCATAAATAATGGGCCGGCTGGATTGACCGCTAAAGGGTGCTGTAACCCCCAAAGGGCACTCCAAACAAAATAAAAATATATATTTTTTTGTGTTTGTGAATTGTGTGCGCAGTAGCCGCACGTGCATCAACAAAGTAGTGCCAAGCATACACCTGTGTCCCATAAATAAAGGGCCGGCTGGATTGACCGCTAAAGGGTGCTGTAACCCCCAAAGGGCACTCCAAACAAAATAAAAAAAAATATTTTTTTGTTTTTATGAATTGTGTGCGCAGTAGCCGCACGTGCATCAACAAAGTAGTGCCAAGCGTGCACCTGTGTCCCATAAATAAAGGGCCAGCTGGATTGACTCCTAAAGGGTGCTGTAACCCCCAATGGGCACTCCAAACAAAATAAAAAAAATATTTTTTTGTGTTTGTGAATTGTGTGCGCAGTAGCCGCACGTGCATCAACAAAGTAGTGCCAAGCGTGCGCCTGTGTCCCATAAATAAAGGGCCGGCTGGATTGACCGCTAAAGAGTGCTGTAACCCCCAAAGGGCACGCCAAACAAAATAAAAAAATAAATATTTTTGTATTTGTGAATTGTGTGCGCAGTAGCCGCACGTGCATCAACAAAGTAGAACCAAGCGTGCGCCTGTGTCCCATAAATAAAGGGCCGGCTGGAATGACCGCTAAAGGGTGCTGTAACCCCCAAAGGGCACTCCAAACAAAATAAAAAAAAATATTTTTTTGTGTTTGTGAATTGTGTGCGCAGTACCCGCACGTGCATCAACAAAGTAGTGCCAAGCGTGCACCTGTGTCCCATAAATAAAGGGCCAGCTGGATTGACCGCTTAAAGGTGCTGTAACCCCCAAAGGGCACTCCAAACAAAATAAATAAATATTTTTTTTTGTGTTTGTGAATTGTGTGCGCAGTAGCCGCATGTGCATCAACAAAGTAGTGCCAAGCGTGCACCTGTGTCCCATAAATAAAGGGCCGGCTGGATTGACCGCTAAAGGGTGCTGTAACCCCCAAAGAGCACTCCAAACAAAATAAAAAAATAGATTTTTTTGTGTTTGTGAATTGTGTGCGCAGTAGCCGCACGTGCATCAACAAAGTAGTGCCAAGCGTGCACCTGTGTCCCATAAATAAAGGGCCAGCTGGATTGACTGCTAAAGGGTGCTGTAACCCCCAAAGTGCACTCCAAACAAAATAAAAAAATATATTTTTTTGTGTTTGTGAATTGTGTGCGCAGTAGCTGCACGTGCATCAACAAAGTAGTGCCAAGCGTGCGCCTGTGTCCCATAAATAAAGGGCCGGCTGGATTGACCGCTAAAGGGTGCTGTAACCCCAAAGGGCACTCCAAACAAAATAAAAAAATATATTTTTTTGTGTTTGTGAATTGTGTGCGCAGTAGACGCATGTGCATCAACAAAATAGTGCCAAGCGTGTGCCTGTGTCCCATAAATAAAGGGCCGGCTGGATTGACCGCTAAAGGGTGCTGTAACACCCAAAGGGCACTCCAAACAAAATAAAAATATATATTTTTTTGTGTTTGTGAATTGTGTGCGCAGTAGCCGCACGTGCATCAACAAAGTAGTGCCAAGCATGCGCCTGTGTCCCATAAATGAAGGGCCGGCTGGATTGACCGCTAAAGGGTGCTGTAACCCCCAAAGGGCACTCCAAACAAAATAAAAAAATATATTTTTTTGTGTTTGTGAATTGGGTGCGCAGTAGCCGCACGTGCATCAACAAAGTAGTGCCAAGCGTGTGCCTGTGTCCCATAAATAAAGGGCCGGCTGGATTGACCGCTAAAGGGTGCTGTAACCCCCAAAGGGCACTCCAAACAAAATAAAAATATATATTTTTTTGTGTTTGTGAATTGTGTGCGCAGTAGCCGCACGTGCATCAACAAAGTAGTGCCAAGCGAGCGCCTGTGTCCCATAAATAAAGGTCCGGCTGGAATGACCGCTAAAGGGTGCTGTAACCCCCAAAGGGCACTCCAAACAAAATAAAAAAAAATATTTTTTTGTGTTTGTGAATTGTGTGCGCAGTACCCACACATGCATCAACAAAGTAGTGCCAAGCGTGCACCTGTGTCCCATAAATAAAGGGCCGGCTGGATTGACCGCTTAAAGGTGCTGTAAACCCCAAAGGGCACTCCAAACAAAATAAATAAATATTTTTTAGTGTGTTTGTGAATTGTGTGCGCAGTAGCCGCATGTGCATCAACAAAGTAGTGCCAAGCGTGCACCGGTGTCCCATATATAAAGGGCCGGATGGATTGACCGCTAAAGGGTGCTGTAACCCCCAAAGGGCACTCCAAACAAAATTAAAAAATAGATTTTTTTGTGTTTGTGAATTGTGTGCGCAGTAGCCGCACGTGCATCAACAAAGTAGTGCCAAGCGTGCACCTGTGTCCCATAAATAAAGGGCCGGCTGGATTGACTGCTAAAGGGTGCTGTAACCCCCAAAGGGCACTCCAAACAAAATTAAAATATATATTTTTTTGTGTTTGTGAATTGTGTGCGCAGTAGCCGCACGAGCATCAAAAAAGAAGTGCCAAGCGTGCGCCTGTGTCCCATAAATAAAGGGCCAGCTGGATTGACTGCTACAGAGTGCTGTAACCCCCAAAGGGCACTCAAAACAAATTAAAAAAATATATTTTTTTGTGTTTGTGAATTGTGTGCGCAGTAGCCGCACGTGCATCAACAAAGTAGTGCCAAGCGTGCGCCTGTGTCTCATAAATAAAGGGCCGGCTGGATTGACCCCTAAAAGGTGCTGTAACCCCCAAAGGGCACTCCAAACAAAATAAAAATATATATTTTTTTGTGTTTGTGAATTGTGTGCGCAGTAGCCGCACGTGCATCAACAAAGTAGTGCCAAGCGTGCACCTGTGTCCCATAAATAAAGGGCCAGCTGGATTGACCGCTAAAGGGTGCTGTAAACCCCAAAGGGCACTCCAAACAAAATAAAAATATATATTTTTTTGTGTTTGAGAATTGTGTGCGCAGTAGCCGCACGTGCATCAACAAAGTAGTGCCAAGCGTGTGCCTGTGTCCCATAAATAAAGGGCCGGCTGGATTGACCGCTAAAGGGTGTTGTAACCCCCAAAGGGCACTCCAAACAAATTAAAAATATATTTTTTTTTGTGTTTGTGAATTGTGCGCGCAGTAGCCGCACGTGCATCAACAAATTTGTGCCAAGCGTGCACCTGTGTCCCATAAATAAAGGGCCGGCTGGATTGACCGCTAAAGGGTGCTGTAACCCCCAAAGGGCACTCCAAACAAAATTAAAATATATATTTTTTTGTGTTTGTGAATTGTGTGCGCAGTAGCCGCACGTGCATCAACAAAGTATTCCTAAGCGTGCGCCTGTGTCCCATAAATAAAGGGCCGGCTGGATTGACCACTAAAGGGTGCTGTAACCCCCAAAGGGCACTCCAAAGAAAATAAAAAAAAATATTTTTTTGTGTTTGTGAATTGTGTGCGCAGTAGCTGCACGTGCATCAACAAAGTAGTGGCAAGCGTGCGCCTGTGTCCCATAAATAATGGGCCGGCTGGATTGACCGCTAAAGGGTGCTGTAACCCCCAAAGGGCACTCCAAACAAAATAAAAAAATATATTTTTTTGTGTTTGTGAATTGTGTGCGCAGTAGCCGCACGTGCATCAACAAAGTAGTGGCAAGCATGCGCATGTGTCCCATAAATAAAGGGCCGGCTGGATTGACCGCTAACGGGTGCTGTAACCCCCAAAGGGCACTTCAAACAAAATAAAAATATATATTTTTTTGTGTTTGTGAATTGTGTGCGCAGTAGCCGCACATGCATCAACAAAGTAGTGCCAAGCATGTGCCTGTGTCCCATAAATAAAGGGCCGGGTGGATTGACTGCTAAAGGGTGCTGTAACCCCCAAAGGGCACTCCAAACAAAATAAAAAAATATATTTTTCTGTGTTTGTGAATTGTGTGCGCAGTAGCCGCACGTGCATCAACAAAGTAGTGCCAAGCGTGTGCCTGTGTCCCATAAATAAAGGGCCGGCTGGATTGACCGCTAAAGGGTGCTTTAACCCCCAAAGGGCACTCCAAACAAAATTAAAATATATATTTTTTTGTGTTTGTGAATTGTGTGCGCAGTAGCCGCACGTGCATCAACAAAGAATTGCCAAGCGTGCGCCTGTGTCCCATAAATAAAGGGCCAGCTGGATTGACCGCTACAGAGTGCTGTAACCCCCAAAGGGCACTCGAAACAAATTAAAAAAAAATATTTTTTTGTGTTTGTGAATTGTGTGCGCAGTAGCCGCACGTGCATCAACAAAGTAGTGCCAAGCGTGTGCCTGTGTCCCATAAATAAAGGGCCGGCTGGATTGACCGCAAAAGGGTGCTGTAACCCCAAAGGGCACTCCAAACAAAATAAAAAAATATATTTTTTTGTGTTTGTGAATTGTGTGCGCAGTAGACGCACGTGCATCAACAAAATAGTGCCAAGCGTCCGCCTGTGTCCCATAAATAAAGGGCTGGCTGGATTGACCGCTAAAGGGTGCTGTAACCCCCAAAGGGCACTCCAAACAAAATAAAAATATATATTTTTTTGTGTTTGTGAATTGTGTGCGCAGTAGCCGCACGTGCATCAACAAAGTAGTGCCAAGCGTGTGCCTGTGTCTCATAAATAAAGGGCCGGCTGGAATGACCGCTAAAGGGTGCTGTAACCCCCAAAGGGCACTCCAAACAAAATAAAAATATATATTTTTTTGTGTTTGTGAATTGTGTGCGCAGTAGCCGCACGTGCATCAACAAAGTAGTGCCAAGCGTGCGCCTGTGTCCCATAAATAAAGGCCCAGCTGGATTGACCGCTAAAGGGTGCTGTAACCCCCAAAGGGCACTCCAAACAAAATAAAAAATATATATTTTTTTGTGTTTGTGAATTGTGTGCGCAGTAGCCGTGTATGCATCAACAAAGTAGTGCCAAGCGTGCGCCTGTGTCCCATAAATAATGGGCCGGCTGGATTGACCGCTAAAGGGTGCTGTAACCCCCAAAGGGCACTCCAAACAAAATAAAAATATATATTTTTTTGTGTTTGTGAATTGTGTGCGCAGTAGCCGCACGTGCATCAACAAAGTAGTGCCAAGCGTACACCTGTGTCCCATAAATAAAGGGCCAGCTGGATTGACCGCTAAAGGGTGCTGTAACCCCCAAAGGGCACTCCAAACAAAATAAAAAAAAATATTTTTTTGTTTTTATGAATTGTGTGCGCAGTAGCCGCACGTGCATCAACAAAGTAGTGCCAAGCGTGCACCTGTGTCCCATAAATAAAGGGCCAGCTGGATTGACTGCTAAAGGGTGCTGTAACCCCCAAAGGGCACTCCAAACAAAATAAAAAAAATATTTTTTTGTGTTTGTGAATTGTGTGCGCAGTAGCCGCACGTGCATCAACAAAGTAGTGCCAAGCGTGCGCCTGTGTCCCATAAATAAAGGGCCGGCTGGATTGACCGCTAAAGAGTGCTGTAACCCCCAAAGGGCACGCCAAACAAAATAAAAAAATATATTTTTTTGTATTTGTGAATTGTGTGCGCAGTAGCCGCACGTGCATCAACAAAGTAGTGCCAAGCGTGCGCCTGTGTCCCATAAATAAAGGTCCGGCTGGAATGACCGCTAAAGGGTGCTGTAACCCCCAAAGGGCACTCCAAACAAAATAAAAAAAAATATTTTTTTGTGTTTGTGAATTGTGTGCGCAGTACCCGCACGTGCATCAACAAAGTAGTGCCAAGCGTGCACCTGTGTCCCATAAATAAAGGGCCAGCTGGATTGACCACTTAAAGGTGCTGTAACCCCCAAAGGGCACTCCAAACAAAATAAATAAATATTTTTTTTTGTGTTTGTGAATTGTGTGCGCAGTAGCCGCATGTGCATCAACAAAGTAGTGCCAAGCGTGCACCTGTGTCCCATAAATAAAGGGCCGGCTGGATTGACCGCTAAAGGGTGCTGTAACCCCCAAAGAGCACTCCAAACAAAATTAAAAAATAGATTTTTTTGTGTTTGTGAATTGTGTGCGCAGTAGCCGCACGTGCATCAACAAAGTAGTGCCAAGCGTGCACCTGTGTCCCATAAATAAAGGGCCAGCTGGATTGACTGCTAAAGGGTGCTGTAACCCCCAAAGGGCACTCCAAACAAAATAAAAATATATATTTTTTTGTGTTTGTGAATTGTGTGCGCAGTAGCCGCACGAGCATCAAAAAAGAAGTGCCAAGCGTGCGCCTGTGTCCCATAAATAAAGGGCCAGCTGGATTGACCGCTACAGAGTGCTGTAACCCCCAAAGGGCACTCGAAACAAATTAAAAAAATATATTTTTTTGTGTTTGTGAATTGTGTGCGCAGTAGCCGCACGTGCATCAACTAAGTAGTGCCAAGCGTGCGCCTGTGTCTCATAAATAAAGGGCCGGCTGGATAGACCGCTAAAGGGTGCTGTAACCCCCAAAGGGCACTCCAAACAAAATAAAAAATATATATTTTTTTGTGTTTGTGAATTGTGTGCGCAGTAGCCGCACGTGCATCAACAAAGTAGTGCCAAGCGTGTACCTGTGTCCCATAAATAAAGGGCCTGCTGGATTGACCGCTAAAGGGTGCTGTAAACCCCAAAGGGCACTCCAAACAAAATAAAAATATATATTTTTTTGTGTTTGAGAATTGTGTGCGCAGTAGCCGCACGTGCATCAACAAAGTAGTGCCAAGCGTGTGCCTGTGTCCCATAAATAAAGGGCCGGCTGGATTGACCGCTAAAGGGTGTTGTAACCCCCAAAGGGCACTCCAAACAAATTAAAAATATATATTTTTTTGTGTTTGTGAATTTTGCGCGCAGTAGCCGCACGTGCATCAACAAATTTGTGCCAAGCGTGCACCTGTGTCCCATAAATAAAGGGCCGGCTGGATTGACCGCTAAAGGGTGCTGTAACCCCCAAAACGCACTCCAAACAAAATTAAAATATATATTTTTTTGTGTTTGTGAATTGTGTGCGCAGTAGCCGCACGTGCATCAACAAAGTAGTGCCAAGCGTGCGCCTGTGTCCCATAAATAAAGTGCCGGCTGGATTGACCGCTAAAGGATGCTGTAACCCCCAAAGGGCACTCCAAAGAAAATAAAAAAATATATTTTTTTGTGTTTGTGAATTGTGTGCGCAGTAGCTGCACGTGCACCAACAAAGTAGTGGCAAGCGTGCGCCTGTGTCCCATAAATAATGGGCCGGCTGGATTGACCGCTAAAGGGTGCTGTAACCCCCAAAGGACACTCCAAACAAAATAAAAAAATATATTTTTTTGTGTTTGTGAATTGTGTGCGCAGTAGCCGCACGTGCATCAACAAAGTAGTGGCAAGCATGCGCCTGTGCCCCATAAATAAAGGGCCGGCTGGATTGACCGCTATCGGGTGCTGTAACCCCCAAAGGGCACTTCAAACAAAATAAAAATATATATTTTTTTGTGTTTGTGAATTGTGTGCGCAGTAGCCGCACGTGCATCAACAAAGTAGTGCCAAGCTTATGCCTGTGTCCCATAAATAAAGGGCCGGCTGGATTGACTGCTAAATGGTGCTGTAACCCCCAAAGGGCACTCCAAACAAAATAAAAAAATATATTTTTTTGTGTTTGTGAATTGTGTGCGCAGTAGCCGCACGTGCATCAACAAAGTAGTGCCAAGCGTGTGCCTGTGTCCCATAAATAAAGGGCCGGCTGGATTGACCGCTAAAGGGTGCTGTAACCCCCAAAGGGCACTCCAAACAAAATTAAAATATATATTTTTTTGTGTTTGTGAATTGTGTGCGCAGTAGCCGCACGTGCATCAACAAAGAATTGCCAAGCGTGCGCCTGTGTCCCATAAATAAAGGGCCAGCTGGGTTGACCGCTACAGAGTGCTGTAACCCCCAAAGGGCACTCGAAACAAATTAAAAATATATATTTTTTTGTGTTTGTGAATTGTGTACGCAGTAGCCGCACGTGCATCAACAAAGTAGTGCCAAGCGTGCGCCTGTGTCCCATAAATAAAGGGCCGGCTGGATTGACCGCTAAAGGGTGCTGTAACCCCCAAAGGGCACTCCAAACAAAATAAAAAAAATATTTTTTTGTGTTTGTGAATTGTGTGCGCAGTAGCCGCACGTGCATCAACAAAGTAGTGCCAAGCGTGAGCCTGTGTCCCATAAATAAAGGACCAGCTGGATTGACCACTAAAGGGTGCTGTAACCCCAAAGGGCACTCCAAACAAAATAAAAAAATATTTTTTTTTGTGTTTGTGAATTGTGTGCGCAGTAGACGCACGTGCATCAACATAATAGTGCCAAGCGTGCGCCTGTGTCCCATAAATAAAGGGCCAGCTGGATTGACCGCTAAAGGGTGCTGTAACCCCGAAAGGGCACGCCAAAAAAAAAAAAATATATATATTTTTTTGTGTTTGTGAATTGTGTGCGCAGTAGCCGCACGTGCATCAACAAAGTAGTGCCAAGCGTGCGCCTGTGTCCCATAAATAAAGGTCCGGCTGGATTGACCTCTACAGAGTGCTGTAACCCCCAAAGGGCACTCGAAACAAATTAAAAAAATATATTTTTTTGTGTTTGTGAATTGTGTGCGCAGTAGCTGCACGTGCATCAACAAAGTAGTGCCAAGCGTGCGCCTGTGTCCCATAAATAAAGGGCCGGCTGGATTGACCGCTAAAGGGTGCTGTAACCCCCAAAGGGCACTCCAAACAAAATAAAAAAAATATTTTTTTGTGTTTGTGAATTGTGTGCGCAGTAGCCGCACGAGCATCAAAAAAGAAGTGCCAAGCGTGCACCTGTGTCCCATAAATAAAGGGCCAGCTGGATTGACCGCTTAAAGGTGCTGTAACCCCCAAAGTGCACTCCAAACAAAATAAATAAATATTTTTTTTGGTGTTTGTGAATTGTGTGCGCAGTAGCCGCATGTGCATCAACAAAGTAGTGCCAAGCATGCACCTGTGTCCCATAAATAAAGGGCCGGCTGGATTGACCGCTAAAGGGTGCTGTAACCCCCAAAGAGCACTCCAAACAAAATTAAAAAATAGATTTTTTTGTGTTTGTGAATTGTGTGCGCAGTAGCCGCACGAGCATCAAAAAAGAAGTGCCAAGCGTGCGCCTGTGTCCCATAAATAAAGGGCCAGCTGGATTGACCGCTACAGAGTGCTGTAACCCCCAAAGCGCCCTCGAAACAAATTAAAAAAATATATTTTTTTGTGTTTATGAATTGTGTGCGCAGTAGCCGCACGTGCATCAACAAAGTAGTGCCAAGCGTGCGCCTGTGTCCCATAAATAAAGGGCCGGCTGGATTGACCGCTAAAGGGTGCTGTAACCCCCAAAGGGCACTCCAAACAAAATAAAAAAATATATTTTTTTGTGTTTGTGAATTGTGTGCGCAGTAGCCGCACGTGCATCAACAAAGTAGTGGCAAGCATGCGCCTGTGTCCCATAAATAAAGGGCCGGCTGGATTGACCGCTAAAGGGTGCTGTAACCCCCAAAGGGCACTCCAAACAAAATAAAAAATATATATTTTTTTGTGTTTGTGAATTGTGTGCGCAGTAGCCGCACGTGCATCAACAAAGTAGTGCCAAGCGTGCACCTGTGTCCCATAAATAAAGAGCCGGCTGGATTGACCGCTAAAGGGTGCTGTAAACCCCAAAGGGCACTCCAAACAAATTAAAAATATATATTTTTTTGTGTTTGTGAATTGTGCGCGCAGTAGCCACACGTGCATCAACAAATTTGTGCCAAGCGTGCACCTGTGTCCCATAAATAAAGGGCCGGCTGGATTGACCGCTAAAGGGTGCTGTAACCCCCAAAGGGCACTCCAAACAAAATTAAAATATATATTTTTTTGTGTTTGTGAATTGTGTGCGCAGTAGCCGCACGTGCACCAACAAAGTAGTGCCAAGCGTGCGCCTGTGTCCCATAAATAAAGGGCCGGCTGGATTGACCGCTAAAGGGTGCGGTAACCCCCAAAGGGCACTCCGAAGAAAATAAAAAAATATTTTTTTTTCTGTTTGTGAATTGTGTGCGCAGTAGCTGCACGTGCATCAACAAAGTAGTGGCAAGCGTGCGCCTGTGTCCCATAAATAATGGGCCGGCTGGATTGACCGCTAAAGGGTGCTGTAACCCCCAAAGGGCACTCCAAACAAAATAAAAAAATATATTTTTTTGTGTTTGTGAATTGTGTGCGCAGTAGCCGCACGTGCATCAACAAAGTAGTGGCAAGCATGCGCCTGTGTCCCATAAATAAAGGGCCGGCTGGATTGACTGCTAAAGTGTGCTGTAACCCCCAAAGGGCACTCCAAACAAAATAAAAAAATATATTTTTTTGTGTTTGTGAATTGTGTGCGCAGTAGCCGCACGTGCATCAACAAAGTAGTGCCAAGCGTGTGCCTGTGTCCCATAAATAAAGGGCTGGCTGGATTGACCGCTAAAGGGTGCTGTAACCCCCAAAGGGCACTCCAAACAAAATTAAAATATATATTTTTTTGTGTTTGTGAATTGTGTGCGCAGTAGCCGCACGTGCATCAACAAAGAATTGCCAAGCGTGCGCCTGTGTCCCATAAATAAAGGGCCAGCTGGATTGACCGCTACAGAGTGCTGTAACCCCCAAAGGGCACTCGAAACAAATTAAAAAAATATATTTTTTTGTGTTTGTGAATTGTGTGCGCAGTAGCCGCACGTGCATCAACAAAGTAGTGCCAAGCGTGCGCCTGTGTCCCATAAATGAAGGGCCGGCTGGATTGACCGCTAAAGGGTGCTGTAACCCCCAAAGGGCACTCCTAACAAAATAAAAAAATATTTTTTTTGTGTTTGTGAATTGTGTGCGCAGGAGCCGCACGTGCATCAACAAAGTAGTGCCAAGCGTGTGCCTGTGTCTCATAAATAAAGGGCCGGCTGGATTGACCGCTAAAGGGTGCTGTAACCCCCAAAGGGCACTCCAAACAAAATAAAAATATATATTTTTTTGTGTTTGTGAATTGTGTGCGCAGTAGCCGCACGTGCATCAACAAAGTAGTGGCAAGCATGCGCCTGTGTCCCATAAATAAAGGGCCGGCTGGATTGACCGCTATCGGGTGCTGTAACCCCCAAAGGGCACTTCAAACAAAATAAAAATATATATTTTTTTGTGTTTGTGAATTGTGTGCGCAGTAGCCGCACGTGCAACAACAAAGTAGTGCCAAGCGTGTGCCTGTGTCCCCTAAATAAAGGGCCGGCTGGATTGACTGCTAAAGGGTGCTGTAACCCCCAAAGGGCACTCCAAACAAAATAAAAAAATATATTTTTTTGTGTTTGTGAATTGTGTGCGCAGTAGCCGCACGTGCATCAACAAAGTAGTGCCAAGCGTGTGCCTGTGTCCCATAAATAAAGGGCCGGCTGGATTGACCGCTAAAGGGTGCTGTAACCCCCAAAGGGCACTCCAAACAAAATTAAAATATATATTTTTTTGTGTTTGTGAATTGTGTGCGCAGTAGCCGCATGTGCATCAACAAAGAATTGCCAAGCGTGCGCCTGTGTCCCATAAATAAAGGGCCAGCTGGATTGACCGCTACAGTGTGCTGTAACCCCCAAAGGGCACTCGAAACAAATTAAAAAAATATATTTTTTTGTGTTTGTGAATTGTGTGCGCAGTAGCCGCACGTGCATCAACAAAGTAGTGCCAAGCGTGCGCCTGTGTCCCATAAATAAAGGGCCGGCTGGATTGACCGCTAAAGTGTGCTGTAACCCCCAAAGGGCACTCCAAACAAAATAAAAAATATATTTTTTTGTGTTTGTGAATTGTGTGCGCAGTTGCCGCACGTGCATCAACAAAGTAGTGCCAAGCGTGAGCCTGTGTCCCATAAATAAAGGACCAGCTGGATTGACCACTAAAGGGTGCTGTAACCCCAAAGGGCACTCCAAACAAAATAAAAATTTTTTTTTTTTTGTGTTTGTGAATTGTGTGCGCAGTAGACGCACGTGCATCAACATAATAGTGCCAAGCGTGCGCCTGTGTCCCATAAATAAAGGGCCGGCTGTATTGACCGCTAAAGGGTGCTGTAACCCCGAAAGGGCACGCCAAAAAAAAAAAAATATATATTTTTTTGTGTTTGTGAATTGTGTGCGCAGTAGCCGCACGTGCATCAACAAAGTAGTGCCAAGCGTGCGCCTGTGTCCCATAAATAAAGGTCCGGCTGGATTGACCTCTACAGAGTGCTGTAACCCCCAAAGGGCACTCGAAACAAATTAAAAAAATATATTTTTTTGTGTTTGTGAATTGTGTGCGCAGTAGCTGCACGTGCATCAACAAAGTAGTGCCAAGCGTGCGCCTGTGTCCCATAAATAAAGGGCCGGCTGGATTGACCGCTAAAGGGTGCTGTAACCCCCAAAGGGCACTCCAAACAAAATAAAAAAAATATTTTTTTGTGTTTGTGAATTGTGTGCGCAGTAGCCGCACGAGCATCAAAAAAGAAGTGCCAAGCGTGCACCTGTGTCCCATAAATAAAGGGCCAGCTGGATTGACCGCTTAAAGGTGCTGTAACCCCCAAAGTGCACTCCAAACAAAATAAATAAATATTTTTTTTGGTGTTTGTGAATTGTGTGCGCAGTAGCCGCATGTGCATCAACAAAGTAGTGCCAAGCATGCACCTGTGTCCCATAAATAAAGGGCCGGCTGGATTGACCGCTAAAGGGTGCTGTAACCCCCAAAGAGCACTCCAAACAAAATAAAAAAATAGATTTTTTTGTGTTTGTGAATTGTGTGCGCAGTAGCTGCACGAGCATCAAAAAAGAAGTGCCAAGCGTGCGCCTGTGTCCCATAAATAAAGGGCCAGCTGGATTGACCGCTACAGAGTGCTGTAACCCCCAAAGGGCCCTCGAAACAAATTAAAAAAATATATTTTTTTGTGTTTATGAATTGTGTGCGCAGTAGCCGCACGTGCATCAACAAAGTAGTGCCAAGCGTGCGCCTGTGTCTCATAAATAAAGGGCCGGCTGGATTGACGGCTAAAGGGTGCTGTAACCCCCAAAGGGCACTCCAAACAAAATAAAAAAATATATTTTTTTGTGTTTGTGAATTGTGTGCGCAGTAGCCGCACGTGCATCAACAAAGTAGTGGCAAGCATGCGCCTGTGTCCCATAAATAAAGGGCCGGCTGGATTGACCGCTAAAGGGTGCTGTAACCCCCAAAGGGCACTCCAAACAAAATAAAAAATATATATTTTTTTGTGTTTGTGAATTGTGTGCGCAGTAGCCGCACGTGCATCAACAAAGTAGTGCCAAGCGTGCACCTGTGTCCCATAAATAAAGAGCCGGCTGGATTGACCGCTAAAGGGTGCTGTAAACCCCAAAGGGCACTCCAAACAAATTAAAAATATATATTTTTTTGTGTTTGTGAATTGTGTGCGCAGTAGCCGCACGTGCATCAACAAAGTAGTGGCAAGCATGCGCCTGTGTCCCATAAATAAAGGGCCGGCTGGATTGACCGCTATCGGGTGCTGTAACCCCCAAAGGGCACTTCAAACAAAATAAAAATATATATTTTTTTGTGTTTGTGAATTGTGTGCGCAGTAGCCGCACGTGCATCAACAAAGTAGTGCCAAGCGTGTGCCTGTGTCCCCTAAATAAAGGGCCGGCTGGATTGACTGCTAAAGGGTGCTGTAACCCCCAAAGGGCACTCCAAACAAAATAAAAAATATATTTTTTTGTGTTTGTGAATTGTGTGCGCAGTAGCCGCACGTGCATCAACAAAGTAGTGCCAAGCGTGTGCCTGTGTCCCATAAATAAAGGGCCGGCTGGATTGACCGCTAAAGGGTGCTGTAACCCCCAAAGGGCACTCCAAACAAAATTAAAATATATATTTTTTTGTGTTTGTGAATTGTGTGCGCAGTAGCCGCATGTGCATCAACAAAGAATTGCCAAGCGTGCGCCTGTGTCCCATAAATAAAGGGCCAGCTGGATTGACCGCTACAGTGTGCTGTAACCCCCAAAGGGCACTCGAAACAAATTAAAAAAATATATTTTTTTGTGTTTGTGAATTGTGTGCGCAGTAGCCGCACGTGCATCAACAAAGTAGTGCCAAGCGTGCGCCTGTGTCCCATAAATAAAGGGCCGGCTGGATTGACCGCTAAAGTGTGCTGTAACCCCCAAAGGGCACTCCAAACAAAATAAAAAATATATTTTTTTGTGTTTGTGAATTGTGTGCGCAGTTGCCGCACGTGCATCAACAAAGTAGTGCCAAGCGTGAGCCTGTGTCCCATAAATAAAGGACCAGCTGGATTGACCACTAAAGGGTGCTGTAACCCCAAAGGACACTCCAAACAAAATAAAAAATTTTTTTTTTTTGTGTTTGTGAATTGTGTGCGCAGTAGACGCACGTGCATCAACATAATAGTGCCAAGCGTGCGCCTGTGTCCCATAAATAAAGGGCCGGCTGTATTGACTGCTAAAGGGTGCTGTAACCCCGAAAGGGCACGCCAAAAAAAAAAATATATATATTTTTTTGTGTTTGTGAATTGTGTGCGCAGTAGCCGCACGTGCATCAACAAAGTAGTGCCAAGCGTGCGCCTGTGTCCCATAAATAAAGGTCCGGCTGGATTGACCTCTACAGAGTGCTGTAACCCCCAAAGGGCACTCGAAACAAATTAAAAAAATATATTTTTTTGTGTTTGTGAATTGTGTGCGCAGTAGCCGCACGAGCATCAAAAAAGAAGTGCCAAGCGTGCACCTGTGTCCCATAAATAAAGGGCCAGCTGGATTGACCGCTTAAAGGTGCTGTAACCCCCAAAGTGCACTCCAAACAAAATAAATAAATATTTTTTTTGGTGTTTGTGAATTGTGTGCGCAGTAGCCGCATGTGCATCAACAAAGTAGTGCCAAGCATGCACCTGTGTCCCATAAATAAAGGGCCGGCTGGATTGACCGCTAAAGGGTGCTGTAACCCCCAAAGAGCACTCCAAACAAAATAAAAAAATAGATTTTTTTGTGTTTGTGAATTGTGTGCGCAGTAGCCGCACGAGCATCAAAAAAGAAGTGCCAAGCGTGCGCCTGTGTCCCATAAATAAAGGGCCAGCTGGATTGACTGCTACAGAGTGCTGTAACCCCCAAAGGGCCCTCGAAACAAATTAAAAAAATATATTTTTTTGTGTTTATGAATTGTGTGCGCAGTAGCCGCACGTGCATCAACAAAGTAGTGCCAAGCGTGCGCCTGTGTCTCATAAATAAAGGGCCGGCTGGATTGACCGCTAAAGGGTGCTGTAACCCCCAAAGGGCACTCCAAACAAAATAAAAAAATATATTTTTTTGTGTTTGTGAATTGTGTGCGCAGTAGCCGCACGTGCATCAACAAAGTAGTGCCAAGCGTGCACCTGTGTCCCATAAATAAAGAGCCGGCTGGATTGACCGCTAAAGGGTGCTGTAAACCCCAAAGGGCACTCCAAACAAATTAAAAATATATATTTTTTTGTGTTTGTGAATTGTGCGCGCAGTAGCCACACGTGCATCAACAAATTTGTGCCAAGCTTGCACCTGTGTCCCATAAATAAAGGGCCGGCTGGATTGACCGCTAAAGGGTGCTGTAACCCCCAAAGGGCACTCCAAACAAAATTAAAATATATATTTTTTTGTGTTTGTGAATTGTGTGCGCAGTAGCCGCACGTGCACCAACAAAGTAGTGCCAAGCGTGCGCCTGTGTCCCATAAATAAAGGGCCGGCTGGATTGACCGCTAAAGGGTGCGGTAACCCCCAAAGGGCACTCCAAAGAAAATAAAAAAATATTTTTTTTTCTGTTTGTGAATTGTGTGCGCAGTAGCTGCACGTGCATCAACAAAGTAGTGGCAAGCGTGCGCCTGTGTCCCATAAATAATGGGCCGGCTGGATTGACCGCTAAAGGGTGCTGTAACCCCCAAAGGGCACTCCAAACAAAATAAAAAAATATATTTTTTTGTGTTTGTGAATTGTGTGCGCAGTAGCCGCACGTGCATCAACAAAGTAGTGGCAAGCATGCGCCTGTGTCCCATAAATAAAGGGCCGGCTGGATTGACTGCTAAAGTGTGCTGTAACCCCCAAAGGGCACTCCAAACAAAATAAAAAAATATATTTTTTTGTGTTTGTGAATTGTGTGCGCAGTAGCCGCACGTGCATCAACAAAGTAGTGCCAAGCGTGTGCCTGTGTCCCATAAATAAAGGGCCGGCTGGATTGACCGCTAAAGGGTGCTGTAACCCCCAAAGGGCACTCCAAACAAAATTAAAATATATATTTTTTTGTGTTTGTGAATTGTGTGCGCAGTAGCCGCACGTGCATCAACAAAGAATTGCCAAGCGTGTGCCTGTGTCCCATAAATAAAGGGCCAGCTGGATTGACCGCTACAGAGTGCTGTAACCCCCAAAGGGCACTCGAAACAAATTAAAAAAATATATTTTTTTGTGTTTGTGAATTGTGTGCGCAGTAGCCGCACGTGCATCAACAAAGTAGTGCCAAGCGTGCGCCTGTGTCCCATAAATGAAGGGCCGGCTGGATTGACCGCTAAAGGGTGCTGTAACCCCCAAAGGGCACTCCAAACAAAATAAAAAAATATTTTTTTTGTGTTTGTGAATTGTGTGCGCAGGAGCCGCACGTGCATCAACAAAGTAGTGCCAAGCGTGTGCCTGTGTCTCATAAATAAAGGGCCGGCTGGATTGACCGCTAAAGGGTGCTGTAACCCCCAAAGGGCACTCCAAACAAAATAAAAATATATATTTTTTTGTGTTTGTGAATTGTGTGCGCAGTAGCCGCACGTGCATCAACAAAGTAGTGGCAAGCATGCGCCTGTGTCCCATAAATAAAGGGCCGGCTGGATTGACCGCTATCGGGTGCTGTAACCCCCAAAGGGCACTTCAAACAAAATAAAAATATATATTTTTTTGTGTTTGTGAATTGTGTGCGCAGTAGCCGCACGTGCATCAACAAAGTAGTGCCAAGCGTGTGCCTGTGTCCCCTAAATAAAGGGCCGACTGGATTGACTGCTAAAGGGTGCTGTAACCCCCAAAGGGCACTCCAAACAAAATAAAAAAATATATTTTTTTGTGTTTGTGAATTGTGTGCGCAGTAGCCGCACGTGCATCAACAAAGTAGTGCCAAGCGTGTGCCTGTGTCCCATAAATAAAGGGCCGGCTGGATTGACCGCTAAAGGGTGCTGTAACCCCCAAAGGGCACTCCAAACAAAATTAAAATATATATTTTTTTGTGTTTGTGAATTGTGTGCGCAGTAGCCGCATGTGCATCAACAAAGAATTGCCAAGCGTGCGCCTGTGTCCCATAAATAAAGGGCCAGCTGGATTGACCGCTACAGTGTGCTGTAACCCCCAAAGGGCACTCGAAACAAATTAAAAAAATATATTTTTTTGTGTTTGTGAATTGTGTGCGCAGTAGCCGCACGTGCATCAACAAAGTAGTGCCAAGCGTGCGCCTGTGTCCCATAAATAAAGGGCCGGCTGGATTGACCGCTAAAGGGTGCTGTAACCCCCAAAGGGCACTCCAAACAAAATAAAAAATATATTTTTTTGTGTTTGTGAATTGTGTGCGCAGTTGCCGCACGTGCATCAACAAAGTAGTGCCAAGCGTGAGCCTGTGTCCCATAAATAAAGGACCAGCTGGATTGACCACTAAAGGGTGCTGTAACCCCAAAGGGCACTCCAAACAAAATAAAAAAATTTTTTTTTTTGTGTTTGTGAATTGTGTGCGCAGTAGACGCACGTGCATCAACATAATAGTGCCAAGCGTGCGCCTGTGTCCCATAAATAAAGGGCCGGCTGTATTGACCGCTAAAGGGTGCTGTAACCCCGAAAGGGCACGCCAAAAAAAAAAAATATATATATATTTTTTTGTGTTTGTGAATTGTGTGCGCAGTAGCCGCACGTGCATCAACAAAGTAGTGCCAAGCGTGCGCCTGTGTCCCATAAATAAAGGTCCGGCTGGATTGACCTCTACAGAGTGCTGTAACCCCCAAAGGGCACTCGAAACAAATTAAAAAAATATATTTTTTTGTGTTTGTGAATTGTGTGCGCAGTAGCCGCACGTGCATCAACAAAGTAGTGCCAAGCGTGCGCCTGTGTCCCATAAATAAAGGGCCGGCTGGATTGACCGCTAAAGAGTGCTGTAACCCCCAAAGGGCACGCCAAACAAAATAAAAAAATATATTTTTTTGTGTTTGTGAATTGTGTGCGCAGTAGCCGCACGTGCATCAACAAAGTAGTGCCAAGCGTGCGCCTGTGTCCCATAAATAAAGGTCCTGCTGGAATGACCGCAAAAGGGTGCTGTAACCCCCAAAGGGCACTCCAAACAAAATTAAAAAAAATATTTTTTTGTGTTTGTGAATTGTGTGCGCAGTACCCGCACGTCCATCAACAAAGTAGTGCCAAGCGTGCACCTGTGTCCCATAAATAAAGGGCCAGCTGGATTGACCGCTAAAGGGTGCTGTAACCCCCAAAGGGCACTCCAAACAAAATAAAAAATATATATTTTTTTGTGTTTGTGAATTGTGTGCGCAGTAGCCGCACGTGCATCAACAAAGTAGTGCCAAGCGTGCACCTGTGTCCCATAAATAAAGGGCCGGCTGGATTGACCGCTAAAGGGTGCTGTAAACCCCAAAGGGCACTCCAAACAAAATAAAAATATATCTTTTTTTGTGTTTGAGAATTGTGTGCGCAGTAGCCGCACGTGCATCAACAAAGTAGTTCCAAGCGTGTGCCTGTGTCCCATAAATAAAGGGCCGGCTGGATTGACCGCTAAAGGGTGTTGTAACCCCCAAAGGGCACTCCAAACAAATTAAAAATATATATTTTTTTGTGTTTGTGAATTGTGTGCTCAGTAGCCGCACGTGCATCAACAAAGTAGTGCCAAGCGTGCGCCTGTGTCCCATAAATGAAGGGCCGGCTGGATTGACTGCTAAAGGGTGCTGTAACCCCCAAAGGGCACTCCAAACAAAATAAAAAATATATATTTTTTTGTGTTTGTGAATTGTGTGCGCAGTAGCCGTGGATCCATCAACAAAGTAGTGCCAAGCGTGCGCCTGTGTCCCATAAATAAAGGGCCGGCTGGATTGACCGCTAAAGGGTGCTGTAACCCCCAAAGGGCACTCCAAACAAAATAAAAAAATATATTTTTTTGTGTTTGTGAATTGTGTGCGCAGTAGCCGCACGTGCATCAACAAAGTAGTGCCAAGCGTACACCTGTGTCCCATAAATAAAGGGCCGGCTGGATTGACCGCTAAAGGGTGCTGTAACCCCCAAAGGGCACTCCAAACAAAATAAAAAAATATATTTTTTTGTTTTTATGAATTGTGTGCGCAGTAGCCGCACGTGCATCAACAAAGTAGTGCCAAGCGTGCACCTGTGTCCCATAAATAAAGGGCCAGCTGGATTGACCGCTACAGAGTGCTGTAACCCCCAAAGGGCACTCAAAACAAATTAAAAAAATATATTTTTTTGTGTTTGTGAATTGTGTGCGCAGTAGCTGCACGTGCATCAACAAAGTAGTGCCAAGCGTGCGCCTGTGTCCCATAAATAAAGGGCCGGCTGGATTGACCACTAAAGGGTGCTGTAACCCCCAAAGGGCACTCCAAACAAAATAAAAAAATATATTTTTTTGTGTTTGTGAATTGTGTGCGCAGTAGCCGCAATGCATCAACAAAGAATTGCCAAGCGTGCGCCTGTGTCCCATAAATAAAGGGCCGGCTGGATTGACCGCTAAAGGGTGTTGTAACCCCCAAAGGGCACTCCAAACAAATTAAAAATATATATTTTTTTGTGTTTGTGAATTGTGCGCGCAGTAGCCGCACGTGCATCAACAAATTTGTGCCAAGCGTGCACCTGTGTCCCATAAATAAAGGGCCAGCTGGATTGACCGCTAAAGGGTGCTGTAACCCCCAAAGGGCACTCCAAACAAAATTAAAATATATATTTTTTTGTGTTTGTGAATTGTGTGCGCAGTAGCCGCACGTGCATCAACAAAGTAGTGCCAAGCGTGCGCCTGTGTCCCAAAAATAAAGGGCCGGCTGGATTGACCGCTAAAGGGTGCTGTAAACCCCAAAGGGCACTCCAAAGAAAATAAAAAAATATATTTTTTTGTGTTTGTGAATTGTGTGCGCAGTAGCTGCATGTGCATCAACAAAGTAGTGGCAAGCGTGCGCCTGTGTCCCATAAATAATGGGCCGGCTGGATTGACCGCTAAAGGGTGCTGTAACCCCCAAAGGGCACTCCAAACAAAATAAAAAAATATATTTTTTTGTGTTTGTGAATTGTGTGCGCAGTAGCCGCACGTGCATCAACAAAGTAGTGCCAAGCGTGTGCCTGTGTCCCATAAATAATGGGCTGGCTGGATTGACCGCTAAAGGGTGCTGTAACCCCCAAAGGGCACTCGAAACAAATTAAAAAAATATATTTTTTTGTGTTTGTGAATTGTGTGCGCAGTAGCCGCACGTGCATCAACAAAGTAGTGCCAAGCGTGAGCCTGTGTCCCATAAATAAAGGACCAGCTGGATTGACCACTAAAGGGTGCTGTAACCCCAAAGGGCACTCCAAACAAAATAAAAAAATATTTTTTTTTGTGTTTGTGAATTGTGTGCGCAGTAGACGCACGTGCATCAACATAATAGTGCCAAGCGTGCGCCTGTGTCCCATAAATAAAGGGCCGGCTGGATTGACCGCTAAAGGGTGCTGTAACCCCGAAAGGGCACGCCAAAAAAAAAAATATATATATATTTTTTTGTGTTTGTGAATTGTGTGCGCAGTAGCGGCACGTGCATCAACAAAGTAGTGCCAAGCGTGCACCTGTGTCCCATAAATAAAGGTCCGGCTGGATTGACCGCTAAAGGGTGCTGTAACCCCCAAAGGGCACTCCAAACAAAATAAAAAAATATATTTTTTTGTGTTTGTGAATTGTGTTCGCAATACCCGCACGAGCATCAACAAAGTAGTGCCAAGCGTGCACCTGTGTCCCATAAATAAAGGGCCGGCTGGATTGACCGCTTAAAGGTGCTGTAACCCCCAAAGGGCACTCCAAATAAAATAAATAAATATTTTTTTTGTGTTTGTGAATTGTGTGCGCAGTAGCCGCATTTGCATCAACAAAGTAGTGCCAAGCGTGCACCTGTGTCCCATGAATAAAGGGCCGGCTGGATTGACCGCTAAAGGGTGCTGTAACCCCCAAAGGGCACTCCAAACAAAATTAAAATATAGATTTATTTGTGTTTGTGAATTGTGTGCGCAGTAGCCGCACGTGCATCAACAAAGTAGTGCCAAGCGTGCACCTGTGTCCCATAAATAAAGGGCCGGCTGGATTGACTGCTAAAGGGTGCTGTAACCCCCAAAGGGCACTCCAAACAAAATAAAAATATATATTTTTTTGTGTTTGTGAATTGTGTGCGCAGTAGCCGCATGAGCATCAAAAAAGAAGTGCCAAGCGTGCGCCTGTGTCCCATAATTAAAGGGCAGCTGGATTGACCGCTACAGAGTGCTGTAACCCCCAAAGGGCACTCGAAACAAATTAAAAATATATATTTTTTTGTGTTTGTGAATTGTGTGCGCAGTAGCCGCACGTGCATCAACAAAGTAGTGCCAAGCGTGTGCCTGTGTCCCATAAATAAAGGGCCGGCTGGATTGACCGCTAAAGGGTGCTGTAACCCCAAAGGGCACTCCAAACAAAATAAAAATATATATTTTTTTGTGTTTGTGAATTGTGTGCGCAGTAGCCGCACGTGCATCAACAAAGTAGTGCCAAGCGTGCGCCTGTGTCCCATAAATGAAGGGCCGGCTGGATTGACTGCTAAAGGATGCTGTAACCCCCAAAGGGCACTCCAAACAAAATAAAAAATATATATTTTTTTGTGTTTGTGAATTGTGTGCGCAGTAGCCGTGTATGCATCAACAAAGTAGTGCCAAGCGTGCGCCTGTGTCCCATAAATAAAGGGCCGGCTGGATTGACCGCTAAAGGGTGCTGTAACCCCCAAAGGGCACTCCAAACAAAATAAAAAAATATATTTTTTTGTGTTTGTGAATTGTGTGCGCAGTAGCCGCACGTGCATCAAAAAAGTAGTGCCAAGCGTACACCTGTGTCCCATAAATAAAGGGCCGGCTGGATTGACCGCTAAAGGGTGCTGTAACCCCCAAAGGGCACTCCAAACAAAATAAAAAAATATATTTTTTTGTTTTTATGAATTGTGTGCGCAGTAGCCGCACGTGCATCAACAAAGTAGTGCCAAGCGTGCACCTGTGTCCCATAAATAAAGGGCCAGCTGGATTGACCGCTACAGAGTGCTGTAACCCCCAAAGGGCACTCAAAACAAATTAAAAAAATATATTTTTTTGTGTTTGTGAATTGTGTGCGCAGTAGCTGCACGTGCATCAACAAAGTAGTGCCAAGCGTGCGCCTGTGTCCCATAAATAAAGGGCCAGCTGGATTGACCGCTAAGGAGTGCTGTAACCCCCAAAGGGCACTCAAAACAAAATAAAAAAATATATTTTTTTGTGTTTGTGAATTGTGTGCGCAGTACCCGCACGTGCATCAACAAAGTAGTGCCAAGCGTGCACCTGTGTCCCATAAATAAAGGGCCGGCTGGATTGACTGCTTAAAGGTGCTGTAACCCCCAAAGGGCACTCCTAACAAAATAAATAAATATTTTTTTTTGTGTTTGTGAATTGTGTGCGCAGTAGCCGCATGTGCATCAACAAAGTAGTGCCAAGCGTGCACCTGTGTCCCATAAATAAAGGGCCGGCTGGATTGACCGCTAAAGGGTGCTGTAACCCCCAAAGGGCACTCCAAACAAAATAAAAAAATAGATTTTTTTGTGTTTGTGAATTGTGTGCGCAGTAGCCGCACGTGCATCAACAAAGTAGTGCCAAGCGTGCACCTGTGTCCCATAAATAAAGGGCCGGCTGGATTGACCGCTAAAGGGTGCTGTAACCCCCAAAGGCCACTCCAAACAAAATAAAAAAATATATTTTTTTGTTTTTATGAATTGTGTGCGCAGTAGCCGCACGTGCATCAACAAAGTAGTGCCAAGCGTGCACCTGTGTCCCATAAATAAAGGGCCAGCTGGATTGACCGCTACAGAGTGCTGTAACCCCCAAAGGGCACTCAAAACAAATTAAAAAAATATATTTTTTTGTGTTTGTGAATTGTGTGCGCAGTAGCCGCACGTGCATCAACAAAGTAGTGCCAAGCGTGCGCCTGTGTCCCATAAATAAAGGGCCAGCTGGATTGACCGCTAAAGAGTGCTGTAACCCCCAAAGGGCACGCCAAACAAAATAAAAAAATATATTTTTTTGTGTTTGTGAATTGTGTGCGCAGTAGCCGCACGTGCATCAACAAAGTAGTGCCAAGCGTGCGCCTGTGTCCCATAAATAAAGGTCCGGCTGGAATGACCGCTAAAGGGTGCTGTAACCCCCAAAGGGCACTCCAAACAAAATAAAAAAAAATATTTTTTTGTGTTTGTGAATTGTGTGCGCAGTACCCGCACGTGCATCAACAAAGTAGTGCCAAGTGTGCACCTGTGTCCCATAAATAAAGGGCCGGCTGGATTGACTGCTTAAAGGTGCTGTAACCCCCAAAGGGCACTCCTAACAAAATAAATAAATATTTTTTTTTGTGTTTGTGAATTGTGTGCGCAGTAGCCGCATGTGCATCAACAAAGTAGTGCCAAGCGTGCACCTGTGTCCCATAAATAAAGGGCCGGCTGGATTGACCGCTAAAGGGTGCTGTAACCCCCAAAGGCCACTCCAAACAAAATAAAAAAATATATTTTTTTGTTTTTATGAATTGTGTGCGCAGTAGCCGCACGTGCATCAACAAAGTAGTGCCAAGCGTGCACCTGTGTCCCATAAATAAAGGGCCAGCTGGATTGACCGCTACAGAGTGCTGTAACCCCCAAAGGGCACTCAAAACAAATTAAAAAAATATATTTTTTTGTGTTTGTGAATTGTGTGCGCAGTAGCTGCACGTGCATCAACAAAGTAGTGCCAAGGATGCGCCTGTGTCCCATAAATAAAGGGCCGGCTGGATTGACCGCTAAAGGGTGCTGTAACCCCCAAAGGGCACTCCAAACAAAATAAAAAAAATATTTTTTTGTGTTTGTGAATTGTGTGCGCAGTAGCTGCACGTGCATCAACAAAGTAGTGCCAAGCGTGGGCCTGTGTCCCATAAATAAAGGGCCAGCTGGATTGACCGCTAAAGAGTGCTGTAACCCCCAAAGGGCATGCCAAACAAAATAAAAAAATATATTTTTTTGTGTTTGTGAATTGTGTGCGCAGTAGCCGCACGTGCATCAACAAAGTAGTGCCAAGCGTGCGCCTGTGTCCCATAAATAAAGGTCCGGCTGGAATGACCGCTAAAGGGTGCTGTAACCCCAAAAGGGCACTCCAAACAAAATTAAAATATATATTTTTTTGTGTTTGTGAATTGTGTGCGCAGTAGCCGCACGTGCATCAACAAAGTAGTGCCAAGCGTGCGCCTGTGTCCCAAAAATAAAGGGCCGGCTGGATTGACCGCTAAAGGGTGCTGTAACCCCCAAAGGGCACTCCAAAGAAAATAAAAAAATATATTTTTTTGTGTTTGTGAATTGTGTGCGCAGTAGCTGCATGTGCATCAACAAAGTAGTGGCAAGCGTGCGCCTGTGTCCCATAAATAATGGGCTGGCTGGATTGACCGCTAAAGGGTGCTGTAACCCCCAAAGGGCACTCCAAACAAAATAAAAAAATATATTTTTTTGTGTTTGTGAATTGTGTGCGCAGTAGCCGCACGTGCATCAACAAAGTAGTGCCAAGCGTGTGCCTGTGTCCCATAAATAATGGGCCGGCTGGATTGACCGCTAAAGGGTGCTGTAACCCCCAAAGGGCACTCGAAACAAATTAAAAAAATATATTTTTTTGTGTTTGTGAATTGTGTGCGCAGTAGCCGCACGTGCATCAACAAAGTAGTGCCAAGCGTGAGCCTGTGTCCCATAAATAAAGGACCAGCTGGATTGACCACTAAAGGGTGCTGTAACCCCAAAGGGCACTCCAAACAAAATAAAAAAATATTTTTTTTTGTGTTTGTGAATTGTGTGCGCAGTAGACGCACGTGCATCAACATAATAGTGCCAAGCGTGCGCCTGTGTCCCATAAATAAAGGGCCGGCTGGATTGACCGCTAAAGGGTGCTGTAACCCCGAAAGGGCACGCCAAAAAAAAAAAAAATATATATATTTTTTTGTGTTTGTGAATTGTGTGCGCAGTAGCCGCACGTGCATCAACAAAGTAGTGCCAAGCATGCACCTGTGTCCCATAAATAAAGGTCCGGCTGGATTGACCGCTAAAGGGTGCTGTAACCCCCAAAGGGCACTCCAAACAAAATAAAAAAATATATTTTTTTGTGTTTGTGAATTGTGTTCGCAATACCCGCACGAGCATCAACAAAGTAGTGCCAAGCGTGCACCTGTGTCCCATAAATAAAGGGCCGGCTGGATTGACCGCTTAAAGGTGCTGTAACCCCCAAAGGGCACTCCAAATAAAATAAATAAATATTTTTTTTGTGTTTGTGAATTGTGTGCGCGGTAGCCGCATGTGCATCAACAAAGTAGTGCCAAGCGTGCACCTGTGTCCCATGAATAAAGGGCCGGCTGGATTGACCGCTAAAGGGTGCTGTAACCCCCAAAGGGCACTCCAAACAAAATTAAAATATAGATTTATTTGTGTTTGTGAATTGTGTGCGCAGTAGCCGCACGTGCATCAACAAAGTAGTGCCAAGCGTGCACCTGTGTCCCATAAATAAAGGGCCGGCTGGATTGACTGCTAAAGGGTGCTGTAACCCCCAAAGGGCACTCCAAACAAAATAAAAATATATATTTTTTTGTGTTTGTGAATTGTGTGCGCAGTAGCCGCACGAGCATCAAAAAAGAAGTGCCAAGCGTGCGCCTGTGTCCCATAATTAAAGGGCAGCTGGATTGACCGCTACAGAGTGCTGTAACCCCCAAAGGGCACTCGAAACAAAATAAAAAAATATATTTTTTTGTGTTTGTGAATTGTGTGCGCAGTACCCGCACGTGCATCAACAAAGTAGTGCCAAGCGTGCACCTGTGTCCCATAAATAAAGGGCCGGCTGGATTGACAGCTTAAAGGTGCTGTAACCCCCAAAGGGCACTCCTAACAAAATAAATAAATATTTTTTTTTGTGTTTGTGAATTGTGTGCGCAGTAGCCGCATGTGCATCAACAAAGTAGTGCCAAGCGTGCACCTGTGTCCCATAAATAAAGGGCCGGCTGGATTGACCGCTAAAGGGTGCTGTAACCCCCAAAGGGCACTCCAAACAAAATAAAAAAATAGATTTTTTTGTGTTTGTGAATTGTGTGCGCAGTAGCCGCACGTGCATCAACAAAGTAGTGCCAAGCGTGCACCTGTGTCCCATAAATAAAGGGCCGGCTGGATTGACCGCTAAAGGGTGCTGTAACCCCCAAAGGCCACTCCAAACAAAATAAAAAAATATATTTTTTTGTTTTTATGAATTGTGTGCGCAGTAGCCGCACGTGCATCAACAAAGTAGTGCCAAGCGTGCACCTGTGTCCCATAAATAAAGGGCCAGCTGGATTGACCGCTACAGAGTGCTGTAACCCCCAAAGGGCACTCAAAACAAATTAAAAAAATATATTTTTTTGTGTTTGTGAATTGTGTGCGCAGTAGCTGCACGTGCATCAACAAAGTAGTGCCAAGCGTGCGCCTGTGTCCCATAAATAAAGGGCCGGCTGGATTGACCGCTAAAGGGTGCTGTAACCCCCAAAGGGCACTCCAAACAAAATAAAAAAAATATTTTTTTGTGTTTGTGAATTGTGTGCGCAGTAGCCGCACGTGCATCATCAAAGTAGTGCCAAGCGTGCGCCTGTGTCCCATAAATAAAGGGCCAGCTGGATTGACCGCTAAAGAGTGCTGTAACCCCCAAAGGGCACGCCAAACAAAATAAAAAAATATATTTTTTTGTGTTTGTGAATTGTGTGCGCAGTAGCCGCACGTGCATCAACAAAGTAGTGCCAAGCGTGCACCTGTGTCCCATAAATAAAGGTCCGGCTGGAATGACCGCTAAAGGGTGCTGTAACCCCCAAAGGGCACTCCAAACAAAATAAAAAAAAATATTTTTTTGTGTTTGTGAATTGTGTGCGCAGTACCCGCACGTGCATTAACAAAGTAGTGCCAAGTGTGCACCTGTGTCCCATAAATAAAGGGCCGGCTGGATTGACTGCTTAAAGGTGCTGTAACCCCCAAAGGGCACTCCTAACAAAATAAATAAATATTTTTTTTTGTGTTTGTGAATTGTGTGCGCAGTAGCCGCATGTGCATCAACAAAGTAGTGCCAAGCGTGCACCTGTGTCCCATAAATAAAGGGCCGGCTGGATTGACCGCTAAAGGGTGCTGTAACCCCCAAAGGCCACTCCTAACAAAATAAAAAAATATATTTTTTTGTTTTTATGAATTGTGTGCGCAGTAGCCGTACGTGCATCAACAAAGTAGTGCCAAGCGTGCACCTGTGTCCCATAAATAAAGGGCCAGCTGGATTGACCGCTACAGAGTGCTGTAACCCCCAAAGGGCACTCAAAACAAATTAAAAAAATATATTTTTTTGTGTTTGTGAATTGTGTGCGCAGTAGCTGCACGTGCATCAACAAAGTAGTGCCAAGGATGCGCCTGTGTCCCATAAATAAAGGGCCGGCTGGATTGACCGCTAAAGGGTGCTGTAACCCCCAAAGGGCACTACAAACAAAATAAAAAAAATATTTTTTTGTGTTTGTGAATTGTGTGCGCAGTAGCTGCACGTGCATCAACAAAGTAGTGCCAAGCGTGCGCCTGTGTCCCATAAATAAAGGGCCAGCTGGATTGACCGCTAAAAAGTGCTGTAACCCCCAAAGGGCATGCCAAACAAAATAAAAAAATATATTTTTTTGTGTTTGTGAATTGTGTGCGCAGTAGCCGCACGTGTATCAACAAAGTAGTGCCAAGCGTGCGCCTGTGTCCCATAAATAAAGGTCCGGCTGGAATGACCGCTAAAGGGTGCTGTAACCCCCAAAGGGCACTCCAAACAAAATTAAAATATATATTTTTTTGTGTTTGTGAATTGTGTGCGCAGTAGCCGCACGAGCATCAAAAAAGAAGTGCCAAGCGTGCGACTGTGTCCCATAATTAAAGGGCAGCTGGATTGACCGCTACAGAGTGCTGTAACCCCCAAAGGGCACTCGAAACAAAATAAAAAAATATATTTTTTTGTGTTTGTGAATTGTGTGCGCAGTACCCGCACGTGCATCAACAAAGTAGTGCCAAGCGTGCACCTGTGTCCCATAAATAAAGGGCCGGCTGGATTGACTGCTTAAAGGTGCTGAAACCCCCAAAGGGCACTCCTAACAAAATAAATAAATATTTTTTTTTGTGTTTGTGAATTGTGTGCGCAGTAGCCGCATGTGCATCAACAAAGTAGTGCCAAGCGTGCACCTGTGTCCCATAAATAAAGGGCCGGCTGGATTGACCGCTAAAGGGTGCTGTAACCCCCAAAGGGCACTCCAAACAAAATAAAAAAATAGATTTTTTTGTGTTTGTGAATTGTGTGCGCAGTAGCCGCACGTGCATCAACAAAGTAGTGCCAAGCGTGCACCTGTGTCCCATAAATAAAGGGCCGGCTGGATTGACCGCTAAAGGGTGCTGTAACCCCCAAAGGCCACTCCAAACAAAATAAAAAAATATATTTTTTTGTTTTTATGAATTGTGTGCGCAGTAGCCGCACGTGCATCAACAAAGTAGTGCCAAGCGTGCACCTGTGTCCCATAAATAAAGGGCCAGCTGGATTGACCGCTACAGAATGCTGTAACCCCCAAAGGGCACTCAAAACAAATTAAAAAAATATATTTTTTTGTGTTTGTGAATTGTGTGCGCAGTAGCTGCACGTGCATCAACAAAGTAGTGCCAAGCGTGCGCCTGTGTCCCATAAATAAAGGGCCGGCTGGATTGACCGCTAAAGGGTGCTGTAACCCCCAAAGGGCACTCCAAACAAAATAAAAAAAATATTTTTTTGTGTTTGTGAATTGTGTGCGCAGTAGCCGCACGTGCATCATCAAAGTAGTGCCAAGCGTGCGCCTGTGTCCCATAAATAAAGGGCCAGCTGGATTGACCGCTAAAGAGTGCTGTAACCCCCAAAGGGCACGCCAAACAAAATAAAAAAATATATTTTTTTGTGTTTGTGAATTGTGTGCGCAGTAGCTGCACGTGCATCAACAAAGTAGTGCCAAGGATGCGCCTGTGTCCCATAAATAAAGGGCCGGCTGGATTGACCGCTAAAGGGTGCTGTAACCCCCAAAGGGCACTCGAAACAAAATAAAAAAAATATTTTTTTGTGTTTGTGAATTGTGTGCGCAGTAGCTGCACGTGCATCAACAAAGTAGTGCCAAGCGTGCGCCTGTGTCCCATAAATAAAGGGCCAGCTGGATTGACCGCTAAAGAGTGCTGTAACCCCCAAAGGGCATGCCAAACAAAATAAAAAAATATATTTTTTTGTGTTTGTGAATTGTGTGCGCAGTAGCCGCACGTGTATCAACAAAGTAGTGCCAAGCGTGCGCCTGTGTCCCATAAATAAAGGTCCGGCTGGAATGACCGCTAAAGGGTGCTGTAACCCCCGAAGGGCACTCCAAACAAAATTAAAATATATATTTTTTTGTGTTTGTGAATTGTGTGCGCAGTAGCCGCACGAGCATCAAAAAAGAAGTGCCAAGCGTGCGCCTGTGTCCCATAATTAAAGGGCAGCTGGATTGACCGCTACAGAGTGCTGTAACCCCCAAATGGCACTCGAAACAAAATAAAAAAATATATTTTTTTGTGTTTGTGAATTGTGTGCGCAGTACCCGCACGTGCATCAACAAAGTAGTGCCAAGCGTGCACCTGTGTCCCATAAATAAAGGGCCGGCTGGATTGACTGCTTAAAGGTGCTGTAACCCCCAAAGGGCACTCCTAACAAAATAAATAAATATTTTTTTTTGTGTTTGTGAATTGTGTGCGCAGTAGCCGCATGTGCATCAACAAAGTAGTGCCAAGCGTGCACCTGTGTCCCATAAATAAAGGGCCGGCTGGATTGACCGCTAAAGGGTGCTGTAACCCCCAAAGGCCACTCCTAACAAAATAAAAAAATATATTTTTTTGTTTTTATGAATTGTGTGCGCAGTAGCCGCACGTGCATCAACAAAGTAGTGCCAAGCGTGCACCTGTGTCCCATAAATAAAGGGCCAGCTGGATTGACCGCTACAGAGTGCTGTAACCCCCAAAGGGCACTCAAAACAAATTAAAAAAATATATTTTTTTGTGTTTGTGAATTGTGTGCGCAGTAGCTGCACGTGCATCAACAAAGTAGTGCCAAGGATGCGCCTGTGTCCCATAAATAAAGGGCCGGCTGGATTGACCACTAAAGGGTGCTGTAACCCCCAAAGGGCACTCCAAACAAAATAAAAAAAATATTTTTTTGTGTTTGTGAATTGTGTGCGCAGTAGCTGCACGTGCATCAACAAAGTAGTGCCAAGCGTGCGCCTGTGTCCCATAAATAAAGGGCCAGCTGGATTGACCGCTAAAGAGTGCTGTAACCCCCAAAGGGCATGCCAAACAAAATAAAAAAATATATTTTTTTGTGTTTGTGAATTGTGTGCGCAGTAGCCGCACGTGTATCAACAAAGTAGTGCCAAGCGTGCGCCTGTGTCCCATAAATAAAGGTCCGGCTGGAATGACCGCTAAAGGGTGCTGTAACCCCCAAAGGGCACTCCAAACAAAATTAAAATATATATTTTTTTGTGTTTGTGAATTGTGTGTGCAGTAGCCGCACGAGCATCAAAAAAGAAGTGCCAAGCGTGCGCCTGTGTCCCATAATTAAAGGGCAGCTGGATTGACCGCTACAGAGTGCTGTAACCCCCAAAGGGCACTCGAAACAAAATAAAAAAATATATTTTTTTGTGTTTGTGAATTGTGTGCGCAGTACCCGCACGTGCATCAACAAAGTAGTGCCAAGCGTGCACCTGTGTCCCATAAATAAAGGGCCGGCTGGATTGACTGCTTAAAGGTGCTGTAACCCCCAAAGGGCACTCCTAACAAAATAAATAAATATTTTTTTTTGTGTTTGTGAATTGTGTGCGCAGTAGCCGCATGTGCATCAAGAAAGTAGTGCCAAGCGTGCACCTGTGTCCCATAAATAAAGGGCCGGCTGGATTGACCGCTAAAGGGTGCTGTAACCCCCAAAGGGCACTCCAAACAAAATAAAAAAAAATATTTTTTTGTGTTTGTGAATTGTGTGCGCAGTACCCGCACGTGCATTAACAAAGTAGTGCCAAGTGTGCACCTGTGTCCCATAAATAAAGGGCCGGCTGGATTGACTGCTTAAAGGTGCTGTAACCCCCAAAGGGCACTCCTAACAAAATAAATAAATATTTTTTTTTGTGTTTGTGAATTGTGTGCGCAGTAGCCGCATGTGCATCAACAAAGTAGTGCCAAGCGTGCACCTGTGTCCCATAAATAAAGGGCCGGCTGGATTGACCGCTAAAGGGTGCTGTAACCCCCAAAGGCCACTCCTAACAAAATAAAAAAATATATTTTTTTGTTTTTATGAATTGTGTGCGCAGTAGCCGCACGTGCATCAACAAAGTAGTGCCAAGCGTGCACCTGTGTCCCATAAATAAAGGGCCAGCTGGATTGACCGCTACAGAGTGCTGTAACCCCCAAAGGGCACTCAAAACAAATTAAAAAAATATATTTTTTTGTGTTTGTGAATTGTGTGCGCAGTAGCTGCACGTGCATCAACAAAGTAGTGCCAAGGATGCGCCTGTGTCCCATAAATAAAGGGCCGGCTGGATTGACCGCTAAAGGGTGCTGTAACCCCCAAAGGGCACTCCAAACAAAATAAAAAAAATATTTTTTTGTGTTTGTGAATTGTGTGCGCAGTAGCTGCACGTGCATCAACAAAGTAGTGCCAAGCGTGCGCCTGTGTCCCATAAATAAAGGGCCAGCTGGATTGACCGCTAAAGAGTGCTGTAACCCCCAAAGGGCATGCCAAACAAAATAAAAAAATATATTTTTTTGTGTTTGTGAATTGTGTGCGCAGTAGCCGCACGTGTATCAACAAAGTAGTGCCAAGCGTGCGCCTGTGTCCCATAAATAAAGGTCCGGCTGGAATGACCGCTAAAGGGTGCTGTAACCCCCAAAGGGCACTCCAAACAAAATTAAAATATATATTTTTTTGTGTTTGTGAATTGTGTGCGCAGTAGCCGCACGAGCATCAAAAAAGAAGTGCCAAGCGTGCGCCTGTGTCCCATAATTAAAGGGCAGCTGGATTGACCGCTACAGAGTGCTGTAACCCCCAAAGGGCACTCGAAACAAAATAAAAAAATATATTTTTTTGTGTTTGTGAATTGTGTGCGCAGTACCCGCACGTGCATCAACAAAGTAGTGCCAAGCGTGCACCTGTGTCCCATAAATAAAGGGCCGGCTGGATTGACTGCTTAAAGGTGCTGTAACCCCCAAAGGGCACTCCTAACAAAATAAATAAATATTTTTTTTTGTGTTTGTGAATTGTGTGCGCAGTAGCCGCATGTGCATCAACAAAGTAGTGCCAAGCGTGCACCTGTCTCCCATAAATAAAGGGCCGGCTGGATTGACCGCTAAAGGGTGCTGTAACCCCCAAAGGGCACTCCAAACAAAATAAAAAAATAGATTTTTTTGTGTTTGTGAATTGTGTGCGCAGTAGCCGCACGTGCATCAACAAAGTAGTGCCAAGCGTGCACCTGTGTCCCATAAATAAAGGGCCGGCTGGATTGACCGCTAAAGGGTGCTGTAACCCCCAAAGGCCACTCCAAACAAAATAAAAAAAAATATTTTTTTGTTTTTATGAATTGTGTGCGCAGTAGCCGCACGTGCATCAACAAAGTAGTGCCAAGCGTGCACCTGTGTCCCATAAATAAAGGGCCGGCTGGATTGACCGCTAAAGGGTGCTGTAACCCCCAAAGGGCACTCCAAACAAAATAAAAAAAATATTTTTTTGTGTTTGTGAATTGTGTGCGCAGTAGCCGCACGTGCATCATCAAAGTAGTGCCAAGCGTGCGCCTGTGTCCCATAAATAAAGGGCCAGCTGGATTGACCACTAAAGAGTGCTGTAACCCCCAAAGGGCACGCCAAACAAAATAAAAAAATATATTTTTTTGTGTTTGTGAATTGTGTGCGCAGTAGCCGCACGTGCATCAACAAAGTAGTGCCAAGCGTGCGCCTGTGTCCCATAAATAAAGGTCCGGCTGGAATGACCACTAAAGGGTGCTGTAACCCCCAAAGGGCACTCCAAACAAAATAAAAAAAAATATTTTTTTGTGTTTGTGAATTGTGTGCGCAGTACCCGCACGTGCATTAACAAAGTAGTGCCAAGTGTGCACCTGTGTCCCATAAATAAAGGGCCGGCTGGATTGACTGCTTAAAGGTGCTGTAACCCCCAAAGGGCACTCCTAACAAAATAAATAAATATTTTTTTTTGTGTTTGTGAATTGTGTGCGCAGTAGCCGCATGTGCATCAACAAAGTAGTGCCAAGCGTGCACCTGTGTCCCATAAATAAAGGGCCGGCTGGATTGACCGCTAAAGGGTGCTGTAACCCCCAAAGGCCACTCCTAACAAAATAAAAAAATATATTTTTTTGTTTTTATGAATTGTGTGCGCAGTAGCCGCACGTGCATCAACAAAGTAGTGCCAAGCGTGCACCTGTGTCCCATAAATAAAGGGCCAGCTGGATTGACCGCTACAGAGTGCTGTAACCCCCAAAGGGCACTCAAAACAAATTAAAAAAATATATTTTTTTGTGTTTGTGAATTGTGTGCGCAGTAGCTGCACGTGCATCAACAAAGTAGTGCCAAGGATGCGCCTGTGTCCCATAAATAAAGGGCCGGCTGGATTGACCGCTAAAGGGTGCTGTAACCCCCAAAGGGCACTCCAAACAAAATAAAAAAAATATTTTTTTGTGTTTGTGAATTGTGTGCGCAGTAGCTGCACGTGCATCAACAAAGTAGTGCCAAGCGTGCGCCTGTGTCCCATAAATAAAGGGCCAGCTGGATTGACCGCTAAAGAGTGCTGTAACCCCCAAAGGGCATGCCAAACAAAATAAAAAAATATATTTTTTTGTGTTTGTGAATTGTGTGCGCAGTAGCCGCACGTGTATCAACAAAGTAGTGCCAAGCGTGCGCCTGTGTCCCATAAATAAAGGTCCGGCTGGAATGACCGCTAAAGGGTGCTGTAACCCCCAAAGGGCACTCCAAACAAAATTAAAATATATATTTTTTTGTGTTTGTGAATTGTGTGCGCAGTAGCCGCACGAGCATCAAAAAAGAAGTGCCAAGCGTGCGCCTGTGTCCCATAATGAAAGGGCAGCTGGATTGACCGCTACAGAGTGCTGTAACCCCCAAAGGGCACTCGAAACAAAATAAAAAAATATATTTTTTTGTGTTTGTGAATTGTGTGCGCAGTACCCGCACGTGCATCAACAAAGTAGTGCCAAGCGTGCACCTGTGTCCCATAAATAAAGGGCCGGCTGGATTGACCGCTAAAGGGTGCTGTAACCCCCAAAGGGCACTCCAAACAAAATAAAAAAATAGATTTTTTTGTGTTTGTGAATTGTGTGCGCAGTAGCCGCACGTTCATCAACAAAGTAGTGCCAAGCGTGCACCTGTGTCCCATAAATAAAGGGCCGGCTGGATTGACCGCTAAAGGGTGCTGTAACCCCCAAAGGCCACTCCAAACAAAATAAAAAAATATATTTTTTTGTTTTTATGAATTGTGTGCGCAGTAGCCGCACGTGCATCAACAAAGTAGTGCCAAGCGTGCACCTGTGTCCCATAAATAAAGGGCCAGCTGGATTGACCGCTACAGAGTGCTGTAACCCCCAAAGGGCACTCAAAACAAATTAAAAAAATATATTTTTTTGTGTTTGTGAATTGTGTGCGCAGTAGCTGCACGTAAATCAACAAAGTAGTGCCAAGCGTGCGCCTGTGTCCCATAAATAAAGGGCCGGCTGGATTGACCGCTAAAGGGTGCTGTAACCCCCAAAGGGCACTCCAAACAAAATAAAAAAAATATTTTTTTGTGTTTGTGAATTGTGTGCGCAGTAGCCGCACGTGCATCATCAAAGTAGTGCCAAGCGTGCGCCTGTGTCCCATAAATAAAGGGCCAGCTGGATTGACCGCTAAAGAGTGCTGTAACCCCCAAAGGGCACGCCAAACAAAATAAAAAAATATATTTTTTTGTGTTTGTGAATTGTGTGCGCAGTAGCCGCACGTGCATCAACAAAGTAGTGCCAAGCGTGCGCCTGTGTCCCATAAATAAAGGTCCGGCTGGAATGACCGCTAAAGGGTGCTGTAACCCCCAAAGGGCACTCCAAACAAAATAAAAAAAAATATTTTTTTGTGTTTGTGAATTGTGTGCGCAGTACCCGCACGTGCATTAACAAAGTAGTGCCAAGTGTGCACCTGTGTCCCATAAATAAAGGGCCGGCTGGATTGACTGCTTAAAGGTGCTGTAACCCCCAAAGGGCACTCCTAACAAAATAAATAAATATTTTTTTTTGTGTTTGTGAATTGTGTGCGCAGTAGCCGCATGTGCATCAACAAAGTAGTGCCAAGCGTGCACCTGTGTCCCATAAATAAAGGGCCGGCTGGATTGACCGCTAAAGGGTGCTGTAACCCCCAAAGGCCACTCCTAACAAAATAAAAAAATATATTTTTTTGTTTTTATGAATTGTGTGCGCAGTAGCCGCACGTGCATCAACAAAGTAGTGCCAAGCGTGCACCTGTGTCCCATAAATAAAGGGCCAGCTGGATTGACCGCTACAGAGTGCTGTAACCCCCAAAGGGCACTCAAAACAAATTAAAAAAATATATTTTTTTGTGTTTGTGAATTGTGTGCGCAGTAGCTGCACGTGCATCAACAAAGTAGTGCCAAGGATGCGCCTGTGTCCCATAAATAAAGGGCCGGCTGGATTGACCGCTAAAGGGTGCTGTAACCCCCAAAGGGCACTCCAAACAAAATAAAAAAAATATTTTTTTGTGTTTGTGAATTGTGTGCGCAGTAGCTGCACGTGCATCAACAAAGTAGTGCCAAGCGTGCGCCTGTGTCCCATAAATAAAGGGCCAGCTGGATTGACCGCTAAAGAGTGCTGTAACCCCCAAAGGGCATGCCAAACAAAATAAAAAAATATATTTTTTTGTGTTTGTGAATTGTGTGCGCAGTAGCCGCACGTGTATCAACAAAGTAGTGCCAAGCGTGCGCCTGTGTCCCATAAATAAAGGTCCGGCTGGAATGACCGCTAAAGGGTGCTGTAACCCCCAAAGGGCACTCCAAACAAAATTAAAATATATATTTTTTTGTGTTTGTGAATTGTGTGCGCAGTAGCCGCACGAGCATCAAAAAAGAAGTGCCAAGCGTGCGCCTGTGTCCCATAATTAAAGGGCAGCTGGATTGACCGCTACAGAGTGCTGTAACCCCCAAAGGGCACTCGAAACAAAATAAAAAAATATATTTTTTTGTGTTTGTGAATTGTGTGCGCAGTACCCGCACGTGCATCAACAAAGTAGTGCCAAGCGTGCACCTGTGTCCCATAAATAAAGGGCCGGCTGGATTGACTGCTTAAAGGTGCTGTAACCCCCAAAGGGCACTCCTAACAAAATAAATAAATATTTTTTTTTGTGTTTGTGAATTGTGTGCGCAGTAGCCGCATGTGCATCAACAAAGTAGTGCCAAGCGTGCACCTGTGTCCCATAAATAAAGGGCCGGCTGGATTGACCGCTAAAGGGTGCTGTAACCCCCAAAGGGCACTCCAAACAAAATAAAAAAATAAATTTTTTTGTGTTTGTGAATTGTGTGCGCAGTAGCCGCACGTGCATCAACAAAGTAGTGCCAAGCGTGCACCTGTGTCCCATAAATAAAGGGCCGGCTGGATTGACCGCTAAAGGGTGCTGTAACCCCCAAAGGCCACTCCAAACAAAATAAAAAAATATATTTTTTTGTTTTTATGAATTGTGTGCGCAGTAGCCGCACGTGCATCAACAAAGTAGTGCCAAGCGTGCACCTGTGTCCCATAAATAAAGGGCCAGCTGGATTGACCGCTACAGAGTGCTGTAACCCCCAAAGGGCACTCAAAACAAATTAAAAAAATATATTTTTTTGTGTTTGTGAATTGTGTGCGCAGTAGCTGCACGTGCATCAACAAAGTAGTGCCAAGCGTGCGCCTGTGTCCCATAAATAAAGGGCCGGCTGGATTGACCGCTAAAGGGTGCTGTAACCCCCAAAGGGCACTCCAAACAAAATAAAAAAAATATTTTTTTGTGTTTGTGAATTGTGTGCGCAGTAGCCGCACGTGCATCATCAAAGTAGTGCCAAGCGTGCGCCTGTGTCCCATAAATAAAGGGCCAGCTGGATTGACCGCTAAAGAGTGCTGTAACCCCCAAAGGGCACGCCAAACAAAATAAAAAAATATATTTTTTTGTGTTTGTGAATTGTGTGCGCAGTAGCCGCACGTGCATCAACAAAGTAGTGCCAAGCGTGCGCCTGTGTCCCATAAATAAAGGTCCGGCTGGAATGACCGCTAAAGGGTGCTGTAACCCCCAAAGGGCACTCCAAACAAAATAAAAAAAAATATTTTTTTGTGTTTGTGAATTGTGTGCGCAGTACCCGCACGTGCATTAACAAAGTAGTGCCAAGTGTGCACCTGTGTACCATAAATAAAGGGCCGGCTGGATTGACTGCTTAAAGGTGCTGTAACCCCCAAAGGGCACTCCTAACAAAATAAATAAATATTTTTTTTTGTGTTTGTGAATTGTGTGCGCAGTAGCCGCATGTGCATCAACAAAGTAGTGCCAAGCGTGCACCTGTGTCCCATAAATAAAGGGCCGGCTGGATTGACCGCTAAAGGGTGCTGTAACCCCCAAAGGCCACTCCTAACAAAATAAAAAAATATATTTTTTTGTTTTTATGAATTGTGTGCGCAGTAGCCGCACGTGCATCAACAAAGTAGTGCCAAGCGTGCACCTGTGTCCCATAAATAAAGGGCCAGCTGGATTGACCGCTACAGAGTGCTGTAACCCCCAAAGGGCACTCAAAACAAATTAAAAAAATATATTTTTTTGTGTTTGTGAATTGTGTGCGCAGTAGCTGCACGTGCATCAACAAAGTAGTGCCAAGGATGCGCCTGTGTCCCATAAATAAAGGGCCGGCTGGATTGACCGCTAAAGGGTGCTGTAACCCCCAAAGGGCACTCCAAACAAAATAAAAAAAATATTTTTTTGTGTTTGTGAATTGTGTGCGCAGTAGCTGCACGTGCATCAACAAAGTAGTGCCAAGCGTGCGCCTGTGTCCCATAAATAAAGGGCCAGCTGGATTGACCGCTAAAGAGTGCTGTAACCCCCAAAGGGCATGCCAAACAAAATAAAAAAATATATTTTTTTGTGTTTGTGAATTGTGTGCGCAGTAGCCGCACGTGTATCAACAAAGTAGTGCCAAGCGTGCGCCTGTGTCCCATAAATAAAGGTCCGGCTGGAATGACCGCTAAAGGGTGCTGTAACCCCCAAAGGGCACTCCAAACAAAATTAAAATATATATTTTTTTGTGTTTGTGAATTGTGTGCGCAGTAGCCGCACGTGCATCAACAAAGTAGTGCCAAGCGTGCGCCTGTGTCCCAAAAATAAAGGGCCGGCTGGATTGACCGCTAAAGGGTGCTGTAACCCCCAAAGGGCACTCCAAAGAAAATAAAAAAATATATTTTTTTGTGTTTGTGAATTGTGTGCGCAGTAGCTGCATGTGCATCAACAAAGTAGTGGCAAGCGTGCGCCTGTGTCCCATAAATAATGGGCCGGCTGGATTGACCGCTAAAGGGTGCTGTAACCCCCAAAGGGCACTCCAAACAAAATAAAAAAATATATTTTTTTGTGTTTGTGAATTGTGTGCGCAGTAGCCGCACGTGCATCAACAAAGTAGTGCCAAGCGTGTGCCTGTGTCCCATAAATAATGGGCCGGCTGGATTGACCGCTAAAGGGTGCTGTAACCCCCAAAGGGCACTCGAAACAAATTAAAAAAATATATTTTTTTGTGTTTGTGAATTGTGTGCGCAGTAGCCGCACGTGCATCAACAAAGTAGTGCAAAGCGTGAGCCTGTGTCCCATAAATAAAGGACCAGCTGGATTGACCACTAAAGGGTGCTGTAACCCCAAAGGGCACTCCAAACAAAATAAAAAAATATTTTTTTTTGTGTTTGTGAATTGTGTGCGCAGTAGACGCACGTGCATCAACATAATAGTGCCAAGCGTGCGCCTGTGTCCCATAAATAAAGGGCCGGCTGGATTGACCGCTAAAGGGTGCTGTAACCCCCAAAGGGCACGCCAAAAAAAAAAAATATATATATATTTTTTTGTGTTTGTGAATTGTGTGCGCAGTAGCCGCACGTGCATCAACAAAGTAGTGCCAAGCGTGCACCTGTGTCCCATAAATAAAGGTCCGGCTGGATTGACCGCTAAAGGGTGCTGTAACCCCCAAAGGGCACTCCAAACAAAATAAAAAAATATATTTTTTTGTGTTTGTGAATTGTGTTCGCAATACCCGCACGAGCATCAACAAAGTAGTGCCAAGCGTGCACCTGTGTCCCATAAATAAAGGGCCGGCTGGATTGACCGCTTAAAGGTGCTGTAACCCCCAAAGGGCACTCCAAATAAAATAAATAAATATTTTTTTTGTGTTTGTGAATTGTGTGCGCAGTAGCCGCATGTGCATCAACAAAGTAGTGCCAAGCGTGCACCTGTGTCCCATGAATAAAGGGCCGGCTGGATTGACCGCTAAAGGGTGCTGTAACCCCCAAAGGGCACTCCAAACAAAATTAAAATATAGATTTATTTGTGTTTGTGAATTGTGTGCGCAGTAGCCGCACGTGCATCAACAAAGTAGTGCCAAGCGTGCACCTGTGTCCCATAAATAAAGGGCCGGCTGGATTGACTACTAAAGGGTGCTGTAACCCCCAAAGGGCACTCCAAACAAAATAAAAATATATATTTTTTTGTGTTTGTGAATTGTGTGCGCAGTAGCCGCACGAGCATCAAAAAAGAAGTGCCAAGCGTGCGCCTGTGTCCCATAATTAAAGGGCAGCTGGATTGACCGCTACAGAGTGCTGTAACCCCCAAAGGGCACTCGAAACAAATTAAAAATATATATTTTTTTGTGTTTGTGAATTGTGTGCGCAGTAGCCGCACGTGCATCAACAAAGTAGTGCCAAGCGTGTGCCTGTGTCCCATAAATAAAGGGCCGGCTGGATTGACCGCTAAAGGGTGCTGTAACCCCAAAGGGCACTCCAAACAAAATAAAAATATATATTTTTTTGTGTTTGTGAATTGTGTGCGCAGTAGCCGCACGTGCATCAACAAAGTAGTGCCAAGCGTGCGCCTGTGTCCCATAAATGAAGGGCCGGCTGGATTGACTGCTAAAGGGTGCTGTAACCCCCAAAGGGCACTCCAAACAAAATAAAAAATATAAATTTTTTGGGGTTTGTGAATTGTGTGCGCAGTAGCCGTGTATGCATCAACAAAGTAGTGCCAAGCGTGCGCCTGTGTCCCATAAATAAAGGGCCGGCTGGATTGACCGCTAAAGGGTGCTGTAACCCCCAAAGGGCACTCCAAACAAAATAAAAAAATATTTTTTTTTGTGTTTGTGAATTGTGTGCGCAGTAGCCGCACGTGAATCAACAAAGTAGTGCCAAGCGTACACCTGTGTCCCATAAATAAAGGGCCGGCTGGATTGACCGCTAAAGGGTGCTGTAACCCCCAAAAGGCACTCCAAACAAAATAAAAAAATATATTTTTTTGTTTTTATGAATTGTGTGCGCAGTAGCCGCACGTGTATCAACAAAGTAGTGCCAAGCGTGCACCTGTGTCCCATAAATAAAGGGCCAGCTGGATTGACCGCTACAGAGTGCTGTAACCCCCAAAGGGCACTCAAAACAAATTAAAAAAATATATTTTTTTGTGTTTGTGAATTGTGTGCGCAGTAGCTGCACGTGCATCAACAAAGTAGTGCCAAGCATGCGCCTGTGTCCCATAAATAAAGGGCCGGCTGGATTGACCGCTAAAGGGTGCTGTAACCCCCAAAGGGCACTCCAAACAAAATAAAAAAAATATTTTTTTGTGTTTGTGAATTGTGTGCGCAGTAGCCGCACGTGCATCAACAAAGTAGTGCCAAGCGTGCGCCTGTGTCCCATAAATAAAGGGCCAGCTGGATTGACCGCTAAGGAGTGCTGTAACCCCCAAAGGGCACTCAAAACAAAATAAAAAAATATATTTTTTTGTGTTTGTGAATTGTGTGCGCAGTACCCGCACGTGCATCAACAAAGTAGTGCCAAGCGTGCACCTGTGTCCCATAAATAAAGGGCCGGCTGGAATGACTGCTTAAAGGTGCTGTAACCCCCAAAGGGCACTCCTAACAAAATAAATAAATATTTTTTTTTGTGTTTGTGAATTGTGTGCGCAGTAGCCGCATGTGCATCAACAAAGTAGTGCCAAGCGTGCACCTGTGTCCCATAAATAAAGGGCCGGCTGGATTGACCGCTAAAGGGTGCTGTAACCCCCAAAGGGCACTCCAAACAAAATAAAAAAATAGATTTTTTTGTGTTTGTGAATTGTGTGCGCAGTAGCCGCACGTGCATCAACAAAGTAGTGCCAAGCGTGCACCTGTGTCCCATAAATAAAGGGCCGGCTGGATTGACCGCTAAAGGGTGCTGTAACCCCCAAAGGCCACTCCAAACAAAATAAAAAAATATATATTTTTGTTTTTATGAATTGTGTGCGCAGTAGCCGCACGTGCATCAACAAAGTAGTGCCAAGCGTGCACCTGTGTCCCATAAATAAAGGGCCAGCTGGATTGACCGCTACAGAGTGCTGTAACCCCCAAAGGGCACTCCAAACAAAATAAAAAAAATATTTTTTTGTGTTTGTGAATTGTGTGCGCAGTAGCCGCACGTGCATCAACAAAGTAGTGCCAAGCGTGCGCCTGTGTCCCATAAATAAAGGGCCAGCTGGATTGACCGCTAAAGCGTGCTGTAACCCCCAAAGGGCACGCCAAACAAAATAAAAAAATATATTTTTTTGTGTTTGTGAATTGTGTGCGCAGTAGCCGCACGTGCATCAACAAAGTAGTGCCAAGCGTGCGCCTGTGTCCCATAAATAAAGGTCCGGCTGGAATGACCGCTAAAGGGTGCTGTAACCCCCAAAGGGCACTCCAAACAAAATAAAAAAAAATATTTTTTTGTGTTTGTGAATTGTGTGCGCAGTACCCGCACGTGCATCAACAAAGTAGTGCCAAGTGTGCACCTGTGTCCCATAAATAAAGGGCCGGCTGGATTGACTGCTTAAAGGTGCTGTAACCCCCAAAGGGCACTCCTAACAAAATAAATAAATATTTTTTTTTGTGTTTGTGAATTGTGTGCGCAGTAGCCGCATGTGCATCAACAAAGTAGTGCCAAGCGTGCACCTGTGTCCCATAAATAAAGGGCCGGCTGGATTGACCGCTAAAGGGTGCTGTAACCCCCAAAGGCCACTCCAAACAAAATAAAAAAATATTTTTTTTTGTTTTTATGAATTGTGTGCGCAGTAGCCGCACGTGCATCAACAAAGTAGTGCCAAGCGTGCACCTGTGTCCCATAAATAAAGGGCCAGCTGGATTGACCGCTACAGAGTGCTGTAACCCCCAAAGGGCACTCAAAACAAATTAAAAAAATATATTTTTTTGTGTTTGTGAATTGTGTGCGCAGTAGCTGCACGTGCATCAACAAAGTAGTGCCAAGGATGCGCCTGTGTCCCATAAATAAAGGGCCGGCTGGATTGACCGCTAAAGGGTGCTGTAACCCCCAAAGGGCACTCCAAACAAAATAAAAAAAATATTTTTTTGTGTTTGTGAATTGTGTGCGCAGTAGCTGCACGTGCATCAACAAAGTAGTGCCAAGCGTGCGCCTGTGTCCCATAAATAAAGGGCCAGCTGGATTGACCGCTAAAGAGTGCTGTAACCCCCAAAGGGCATGCCAAACAAAATAAAAAAATATATTTTTTTGTGTTTGTGAATTGTGTGCGCAGTAGCCGCACGTGCATCAACAAAGTAGTGCCAAGCGTGCGCCTGTGTCCCATAAATAAAGGTCCGGCTGGAATGACCGCTAAAGGGTGCTGTAACCCCCAAAGTGCACTCCAAACAAAATAAAAAAATATATTTTTTTGTGTTTGTGAATTGTGTGCGCAGTACCCGCACGTGCATCAACAAAGTAGTGCCAAGTGTGCACCTGTGTCCCATAAATAAAGGGCCGGCTGGATTGACTGCTTAAAGGTGCTGTAACCCCCAAAGGGCACTCCTAACAAAATAAATAAATATTTTTTTTTGTGTTTGTGAATTGTGTGCGCAGTAGCCGCATGTGCATCAACAAAGTAGTGCCAAGCGTGCACCTGTGTCCCATAAATAAAGGGCTGGCTGGATTGACCGCTAAAGGGTGCTGTAACCCCCAAAGGGCACTCCAAACAAAATAAAAAAATATATTTTTTTGTGTTTGTGAATTGTGTGCGCAGTAGCCGCACGTGCATCAACAAAGTAGTGCCAAGCGTGCACCTGTGTCCCATAAATAAAGGGCTGGCTGGATTGACTGCTAAAGGGTGCTGTAACCCCCAAAGGGCACTCCAAGCAAAATAAAAATATATATTTTTTTGTGTTTGTGAATTGTGTGCGCAGTAGCCGCACGAGCATCAAAAAAGAAGTGCCAAGCTTGCGCCTGTGTCCCATAAATAAAGGGCCAGCTGGATTTACCGCTACAGAGTGCTGTAACCCCCAAAGGGCACTCGAAACAAATTAAAAAAATATATTTTTTTGTGTTTGTGAATTGTGTGCGCAGTAGCCGCACGTGCATCAACAAAGTAGTGCCAAGCGTGCACCTGTGTCCCATAAATAAAGGGCCAGCTGGATTGACCGCTAAAGGGTGCTGTAACCCCAAAGGGCACTCCAAACAAAATAAAAAAATTTTTTTTTTTGTTTGTGAATTGTGTGCGCAGTAGACGCACGTGCATCAACATAATAGTGCCAAGATTGCGCCTGTGTCCCATAAATAAAGGGCCGGCTGGATTGACCGCTAAAGGGTGCTGTAACCCCGAAAGGGCACGCCAAAAAAAAAAAATATATATATATTTTTTTGTGTTTGTGAATTGTGTGCGCAGTAGCCGCACGTGCATCAACAAAGTAGTGCCAAGCGTGCGCCTGTGTCCCATAAATAAAGGTCCGGCTGGATTGACCGCTAAAGGGTGCTGTAACCCCAAAGGGCACTCCAAATAAAATAAAAAAATATATTTTTTTGTGTTTGTGAATTGTGTTCGCAATACCCGCACGAGCATCAACAAAGTAGTGCCAAGCGTGCACCTGTGTCCCATAAATAAAGGGCAGGCTGGATTGACCGCTTAAAGGTGCTGTAACCCCCAAAGGGCACTCCAAACAATATAATTAAATATTTTTTTTGTGTTTGTGAATTGTGTGCGCAGTAGCCGAATGTGCATCAACAAAGTAGTGCCAAGCGTGCACCTGTGTCCCATGAATAAAGGGCCGGCTGGATTGACCGCTAAAGGGTGCTGTAACCCCCAAAGGGCACTCCAAACAAAATTAAAATATAGATTTATTTGTGTTTGTGAATTGTGTGCGCAGTAGCCGCACGTGCATCAACAATGTAGTGCCAAGCGTGCACCTGTGTCCCATAAATAAAGGGCCGGCTGGATTGACTGCTAAAGGGTGCTGTAACCCCCAAAGGGCACTCCAAACAAAATAAAAATATATATTTTTTTGTGTTTGTGAATTGTGTGCGCAGTAGCCGCACGAGCATCAAAAAAGAAGTGCCAAGCGTGCGCCTGTGTCCCATAATTAAAGGGCAGCTGGATTGACCGCTACAGAGTGCTGTAACCCCTAAAGGGCACTTCAAACAAATTAAAAAAATATATTTTTTTGTGTTTGTGAATTGTGTGCGCAGTAGCCGCACGTGCATCACCAAAGTAGTGCCAAGCGTGTGCCTGTGTCCCATAAATAAAGGGCCGGCAGGACTGACCGCTAAAGGGTGCTGTAACCCCAAAGGGCACTCCAAACAAAATAAAAATATATATTTTTTTGTGTTTGTGAATTGTGTGCGCAGTAGCCGCACGTGCATCAACAAAGTAGTGGCAAGCGTGCGCCTGTGTCCCATAAATGATGGGCCAGCTGGATTGACTGCTAAAGGGTGCTGTAACCCCAAAAGGGCACTCCAAACAAAATAAAAAATATATATTTTTTTGTGTTTGTGAATTGTGTGCGCAGTAGCCGTGTATGCATCAACAAAGTAGTGCCAAGCGTGCGCCTGTGTCCCATAAATAAAGGGCCGGCTGGATTGACCGCTAAAGGGTGCTGTAACCCCCAAAGGGCACTCCAAACAAAATAAAAAAATATATTTTTTTGTGTTTGTGAATTGTGTGCGCATTAGCCGCACGTGCATCAACAAAGTAGTGCCAAGCGTACACCTGTGTCCCATAAATAAAGGGCCGGCTGGATTGACCGTTAAAGGGTGCTGTAACCCCCAAAGGGCACTCAAAACAAAATAAAAAAATATATTTTTTTGTTTTTATGAATTGTGTGCGCAGTAGCCGCACGTGCATCAACAAAGTAGTGCCAAGCGTGCACCTGTGTCCCATAAATAAAGGGCAAGCTGGATTGACCGCTACAGAGTGCTGTAACCCCCAAAGGGCACTCAAAACAAATTAAAAAAATATATTTTTTTGTGTTTGTGAATTGTGTGCGCAGTAGCTGCACGTGCATCAACAAAGTAGTGCCAAGGATGCGCCTGTGTCCCATAAATAAAGGGCCGGCTGGATTGACCGCTAAAGGGTGCTGTAACCCCCAAAGGGCACTCCAAACAAAATAAAAAAAATATTTTTTTGTGTTTGTGAATTGTGTGCGCAGTAGCTGCACGTGCATCAACAAAGTAGTGCCAAGCGTGCGCCTGTGTCCCATAAATAAAGGGCCAGCTGGATTGACCGCTAAAGAGTGCTGTAACCCCCAAAGGGCATGCCAAACAAAATAAAAAAATATATTTTTTTGTGTTTGTGAATTGTGTGCGCAGTAGCCGCACGTGTATCAACAAAGTAGTGCCAAGCGTGCGCCTGTGTCCCATAAATAAAGGTCCGGCTGGAATGACCGCTAAAGGGTGCTGTAACCCCCAAAGGGCACTCCAAACAAAATTAAAATATATATTTTTTTGTGTTTGTGAATTGTGTGCGCAGTAGCCGCACGTGCATCAACAAAGTAGTGCCAAGCGTGCGCCTGTGTCCCAAAAATAAAGGGCCGGCTGGATTGACCGCTAAAGGGTGCTGTAACCCCCAAAGGGCACTCCAAAGAAAATAAAAAAATATATTTTTTTGTGTTTGTGAATTGTGTGCGCAGTAGCTGCATGTGCATCAACAAAGTAGTGGCAAGCGTGCGCCTGTGTCCCATAAATAATGGGCCGGCTGGATTGACCGCTAAAGGGTGCTGTAACCCCCAAAGGGCACTCCAAACAAAATAAAAAAATATATTTTTTTGTGTTTGTGAATTGTGTGCGCAGTAGCCGCACGTGCATCAACAAAGTAGTGCCAAGCGTGTGCCTGTGTCCCATAAATAATGGGCCGGCTGGATTGACCGCTAAAGGGTGCTGTAACCCCCAAAGGGCACTCGAAACAAATTAAAAAAATATATTTTTTTGTGTTTGTGAATTGTGTGCGCAGTAGCCGCACGTGCATCAACAAAGTAGTGCAAAGCGTGAGCCTGTGTCCCATAAATAAAGGACCAGCTGGATTGACCACTAAAGGGTGCTGTAACCCCAAAGGGCACTCCAAACAAAATAAAAAAATATTTTTTTTTGTGTTTGTGAATTGTGTGCGCAGTAGACGCACGTGCATCAACATAATAGTGCCAAGCGTGCGCCTGTGTCCCATAAATAAAGGGCCGGCTGGATTGACCGCTAAAGGGTGCTGTAACCCCCAAAGGGCACGCCAAAAAAAAAAAATATATATATATTTTTTTGTGTTTGTGAATTGTGTGCGCAGTAGCCGCACGTGCATCAACAAAGTAGTGCCAAGCGTGCACCTGTGTCCCATAAATAAAGGTCCGGCTGGATTGACCGCTAAAGGGTGCTGTAACCCCCAAAGGGCACTCCAAACAAAATAAAAAAATATATTTTTTTGTGTTTGTGAATTGTGTTCGCAATACCCGCACGAGCATCAACAAAGTAGTGCCAAGCGTGCACCTGTGTCCCATAAATAAAGGGCCGGCTGGATTGACCGCTTAAAGGTGCTGTAACCCCCAAAGGGCACTCCAAATAAAATAAATAAATATTTTTTTTGTGTTTGTGAATTGTGTGCGCAGTAGCCGCATGTGCATCAACAAAGTAGTGCCAAGCGTGCACCTGTGTCCCATGAATAAAGGGCCGGCTGGATTGACCGCTAAAGGGTGCTGTAACCCCCAAAGGGCACTCCAAACAAAATTAAAATATAGATTTATTTGTGTTTGTGAATTGTGTGCGCAGTAGCCGCACGTGCATCAACAAAGTAGTGCCAAGCGTGCACCTGTGTCCCATAAATAAAGGGCCGGCTGGATTGACTACTAAAGGGTGCTGTAACCCCCAAAGGGCACTCCAAACAAAATAAAAATATATATTTTTTTGTGTTTGTGAATTGTGTGCGCAGTAGCCGCACGAGCATCAAAAAAGAAGTGCCAAGCGTGCGCCTGTGTCCCATAATTAAAGGGCAGCTGGATTGACCGCTACAGAGTGCTGTAACCCCCAAAGGGCACTCGAAACAAATTAAAAATATATATTTTTTTGTGTTTGTGAATTGTGTGCGCAGTAGCCGCACGTGCATCAACAAAGTAGTGCCAAGCGTGTGCCTGTGTCCCATAAATAAAGGGCCGGCTGGATTGACCGCTAAAGGGTGCTGTAACCCCAAAGGGCACTCCAAACAAAATAAAAATATATATTTTTTTGTGTTTGTGAATTGTGTGCGCAGTAGCCGCACGTGCATCAACAAAGTAGTGCCAAGCGTGCGCCTGTGTCCCATAAATGAAGGGCCGGCTGGATTGACTGCTAAAGGGTGCTGTAACCCCCAAAGGGCACTCCAAACAAAATAAAAAATATAAATTTTTTGGGGTTTGTGAATTGTGTGCGCAGTAGCCGTGTATGCATCAACAAAGTAGTGCCAAGCGTGCGCCTGTGTCCCATAAATAAAGGGCCGGCTGGATTGACCGCTAAAGGGTGCTGTAACCCCCAAAGGGCACTCCAAACAAAATAAAAAAATATTTTTTTTTGTGTTTGTGAATTGTGTGCGCAGTAGCCGCACGTGAATCAACAAAGTAGTGCCAAGCGTACACCTGTGTCCCATAAATAAAGGGCCGGCTGGATTGACCGCTAAAGGGTGCTGTAACCCCCAAAAGGCACTCCAAACAAAATAAAAAAATATATTTTTTTGTTTTTATGAATTGTGTGCGCAGTAGCCGCACGTGTATCAACAAAGTAGTGCCAAGCGTGCACCTGTGTCCCATAAATAAAGGGCCAGCTGGATTGACCGCTACAGAGTGCTGTAACCCCCAAAGGGCACTCAAAACAAATTAAAAAAATATATTTTTTTGTGTTTGTGAATTGTGTGCGCAGTAGCTGCACGTGCATCAACAAAGTAGTGCCAAGCATGCGCCTGTGTCCCATAAATAAAGGGCCGGCTGGATTGACCGCTAAAGGGTGCTGTAACCCCCAAAGGGCACTCCAAACAAAATAAAAAAAATATTTTTTTGTGTTTGTGAATTGTGTGCGCAGTAGCCGCACGTGCATCAACAAAGTAGTGCCAAGCGTGCGCCTGTGTCCCATAAATAAAGGGCCAGCTGGATTGACCGCTAAGGAGTGCTGTAACCCCCAAAGGGCACTCAAAACAAAATAAAAAAATATATTTTTTTGTGTTTGTGAATTGTGTGCGCAGTACCCGCACGTGCATCAACAAAGTAGTGCCAAGCGTGCACCTGTGTCCCATAAATAAAGGGCCGGCTGGAATGACTGCTTAAAGGTGCTGTAACCCCCAAAGGGCACTCCTAACAAAATAAATAAATATTTTTTTTTGTGTTTGTGAATTGTGTGCGCAGTAGCCGCATGTGCATCAACAAAGTAGTGCCAAGCGTGCACCTGTGTCCCATAAATAAAGGGCCGGCTGGATTGACCGCTAAAGGGTGCTGTAACCCCCAAAGGGCACTCCAAACAAAATAAAAAAATAGATTTTTTTGTGTTTGTGAATTGTGTGCGCAGTAGCCGCACGTGCATCAACAAAGTAGTGCCAAGCGTGCACCTGTGTCCCATAAATAAAGGGCCGGCTGGATTGACCGCTAAAGGGTGCTGTAACCCCCAAAGGCCACTCCAAACAAAATAAAAAAATATATATTTTTGTTTTTATGAATTGTGTGCGCAGTAGCCGCACGTGCATCAACAAAGTAGTGCCAAGCGTGCACCTGTGTCCCATAAATAAAGGGCCAGCTGGATTGACCGCTACAGAGTGCTGTAACCCCCAAAGGGCACTCCAAACAAAATAAAAAAAATATTTTTTTGTGTTTGTGAATTGTGTGCGCAGTAGCCGCACGTGCATCAACAAAGTAGTGCCAAGCGTGCGCCTGTGTCCCATAAATAAAGGGCCAGCTGGATTGACCGCTAAAGCGTGCTGTAACCCCCAAAGGGCACGCCAAACAAAATAAAAAAATATATTTTTTTGTGTTTGTGAATTGTGTGCGCAGTAGCCGCACGTGCATCAACAAAGTAGTGCCAAGCGTGCGCCTGTGTCCCATAAATAAAGGTCCGGCTGGAATGACCGCTAAAGGGTGCTGTAACCCCCAAAGGGCACTCCAAACAAAATAAAAAAAAATATTTTTTTGTGTTTGTGAATTGTGTGCGCAGTACCCGCACGTGCATCAACAAAGTAGTGCCAAGTGTGCACCTGTGTCCCATAAATAAAGGGCCGGCTGGATTGACTGCTTAAAGGTGCTGTAACCCCCAAAGGGCACTCCTAACAAAATAAATAAATATTTTTTTTTGTGTTTGTGAATTGTGTGCGCAGTAGCCGCATGTGCATCAACAAAGTAGTGCCAAGCGTGCACCTGTGTCCCATAAATAAAGGGCCGGCTGGATTGACCGCTAAAGGGTGCTGTAACCCCCAAAGGCCACTCCAAACAAAATAAAAAAATATTTTTTTTTGTTTTTATGAATTGTGTGCGCAGTAGCCGCACGTGCATCAACAAAGTAGTGCCAAGCGTGCACCTGTGTCCCATAAATAAAGGGCCAGCTGGATTGACCGCTACAGAGTGCTGTAACCCCCAAAGGGCACTCAAAACAAATTAAAAAAATATATTTTTTTGTGTTTGTGAATTGTGTGCGCAGTAGCTGCACGTGCATCAACAAAGTAGTGCCAAGGATGCGCCTGTGTCCCATAAATAAAGGGCCGGCTGGATTGACCGCTAAAGGGTGCTGTAACCCCCAAAGGGCACTCCAAACAAAATAAAAAAAATATTTTTTTGTGTTTGTGAATTGTGTGCGCAGTAGCTGCACGTGCATCAACAAAGTAGTGCCAAGCGTGCGCCTGTGTCCCATAAATAAAGGGCCAGCTGGATTGACCGCTAAAGAGTGCTGTAACCCCCAAAGGGCATGCCAAACAAAATAAAAAAATATATTTTTTTGTGTTTGTGAATTGTGTGCGCAGTAGCCGCACGTGCATCAACAAAGTAGTGCCAAGCGTGCGCCTGTGTCCCATAAATAAAGGTCCGGCTGGAATGACCGCTAAAGGGTGCTGTAACCCCCAAAGTGCACTCCAAACAAAATAAAAAAATATATTTTTTTGTGTTTGTGAATTGTGTGCGCAGTACCCGCACGTGCATCAACAAAGTAGTGCCAAGTGTGCACCTGTGTCCCATAAATAAAGGGCCGGCTGGATTGACTGCTTAAAGGTGCTGTAACCCCCAAAGGGCACTCCTAACAAAATAAATAAATATTTTTTTTTGTGTTTGTGAATTGTGTGCGCAGTAGCCGCATGTGCATCAACAAAGTAGTGCCAAGCGTGCACCTGTGTCCCATAAATAAAGGGCTGGCTGGATTGACCGCTAAAGGGTGCTGTAACCCCCAAAGGGCACTCCAAACAAAATAAAAAAATATATTTTTTTGTGTTTGTGAATTGTGTGCGCAGTAGCCGCACGTGCATCAACAAAGTAGTGCCAAGCGTGCACCTGTGTCCCATAAATAAAGGGCTGGCTGGATTGACTGCTAAAGGGTGCTGTAACCCCCAAAGGGCACTCCAAGCAAAATAAAAATATATATTTTTTTGTGTTTGTGAATTGTGTGCGCAGTAGCCGCACGAGCATCAAAAAAGAAGTGCCAAGCTTGCGCCTGTGTCCCATAAATAAAGGGCCAGCTGGATTTACCGCTACAGAGTGCTGTAACCCCCAAAGGGCACTCGAAACAAATTAAAAAAATATATTTTTTTGTGTTTGTGAATTGTGTGCGCAGTAGCCGCACGTGCATCAACAAAGTAGTGCCAAGCGTGCACCTGTGTCCCATAAATAAAGGGCCAGCTGGATTGACCGCTAAAGGGTGCTGTAACCCCAAAGGGCACTCCAAACAAAATAAAAAAATTTTTTTTTTTGTTTGTGAATTGTGTGCGCAGTAGACGCACGTGCATCAACATAATAGTGCCAAGATTGCGCCTGTGTCCCATAAATAAAGGGCCGGCTGGATTGACCGCTAAAGGGTGCTGTAACCCCGAAAGGGCACGCCAAAAAAAAAAAAAATATATATATTTTTTTGTGTTTGTGAATTGTGTGCGCAGTAGCCGCACGTGCATCAACAAAGTAGTGCCAAGCGTGCGCCTGTGTCCCATAAATAAAGGTCCGGCTGGATTGACCGCTAAAGGGTGCTGTAACCCCAAAGGGCACTCCAAATAAAATAAAAAAATATATTTTTTTGTGTTTGTGAATTGTGTTCGCAATACCCGCACGAGCATCAACAAAGTAGTGCCAAGCGTGCACCTGTGTCCCATAAATAAAGGGCAGGCTGGATTGACCGCTTAAAGGTGCTGTAACCCCCAAAGGGCACTCCAAACAATATAATTAAATATTTTTTTTGTGTTTGTGAATTGTGTGCGCAGTAGCCGAATGTGCATCAACAAAGTAGTGCCAAGCGTGCACCTGTGTCCCATGAATAAAGGGCCGGCTGGATTGACCGCTAAAGGGTGCTGTAACCCCCAAAGGGCACTCCAAACAAAATTAAAATATAGATTTATTTGTGTTTGTGAATTGTGTGCGCAGTAGCCGCACGTGCATCAACAATGTAGTGCCAAGCGTGCACCTGTGTCCCATAAATAAAGGGCCGGCTGGATTGACTGCTAAAGGGTGCTGTAACCCCCAAAGGGCACTCCAAACAAAATAAAAATATATATTTTTTTGTGTTTGTGAATTGTGTGCGCAGTAGCCGCACGAGCATCAAAAAAGAAGTGCCAAGCGTGCGCCTGTGTCCCATAATTAAAGGGCAGCTGGATTGACCGCTACAGAGTGCTGTAACCCCTAAAGGGCACTTCAAACAAATTAAAAAAATATATTTTTTTGTGTTTGTGAATTGTGTGCGCAGTAGCCGCACGTGCATCACCAAAGTAGTGCCAAGCGTGTGCCTGTGTCCCATAAATAAAGGGCCGGCAGGACTGACCGCTAAAGGGTGCTGTAACCCCAAAGGGCACTCCAAACAAAATAAAAATATATATTTTTTTGTGTTTGTGAATTGTGTGCGCAGTAGCCGCACGTGCATCAACAAAGTAGTGGCAAGCGTGCGCCTGTGTCCCATAAATGATGGGCCAGCTGGATTGACTGCTAAAGGGTGCTGTAACCCCAAAAGGGCACTCCAAACAAAATAAAAAATATATATTTTTTTGTGTTTGTGAATTGTGTGCGCAGTAGCCGTGTATGCATCAACAAAGTAGTGCCAAGCGTGCGCCTGTGTCCCATAAATAAAGGGCCGGCTGGATTGACCGCTAAAGGGTGCTGTAACCCCCAAAGGGCACTCCAAACAAAATAAAAAAATATATTTTTTTGTGTTTGTGAATTGTGTGCGCATTAGCCGCACGTGCATCAACAAAGTAGTGCCAAGCGTACACCTGTGTCCCATAAATAAAGGGCCGGCTGGATTGACCGTTAAAGGGTGCTGTAACCCCCAAAGGGCACTCAAAACAAAATAAAAAAATATATTTTTTTGTTTTTATGAATTGTGTGCGCAGTAGCCGCACGTGCATCAACAAAGTAGTGCCAAGCGTGCACCTGTGTCCCATAAATAAAGGGCCAGCTGGATTGACCGCTACAGAGTGCTGTAACCCCCAAAGGGCACTCCAAACAAAATAAAAAAAATATTTTTTTGTGTTTGTGAATTGTGTGCGCAGTAGCCGCACGTGCATCAACAAAGTAGTGTCAAGCGTGTGCCTGTGTCCCATAAATAAAGGCCCGGCTGGATTGACTGCTAAAGGGTGCTGTAACCCCCAAAGGGCACTCCAAACAAAATAAAAAAAATATTTTTTTTTGTGTTTGTGAATTGTGTGCGCATTAGCCGCACGTGCATCAACAAAGTAGTGCCAAGCGTACACCTGTGTCCCATAAATAAAGGGTCGGCTGGATTGACCGCTAAAGGGTGCTGTAACCCCCAAAGGGCACTCAAAACAAAATAAAAAAATATATTTTTTTGTTTTTATGAATTGTGTGCGCAGTAGCCGCACGTGCATCAACAAAGTAGTGCCAAGCGTGCAACTGTGTCCCATAAATAAAGGGCCAGCTGGATTGACCGCTACAGAGTGCTGTAACCCCCAAAGGGCACTCCAAACAAAATAAAAAAAATATTTTTTTGTGTTTGTGAATTGTGTGCGCAGTAGCCGCACGTGCATCAACAAAGAAGTGCCAAGCGTGCGCCTGTGTCCCATAAATAAAGGGCCAGCTGGATTGACCGCTAAAGAGTGCTGTAACCCCCAAAGGGCACTCCAAACAAAATAAAAAAATATATTTTTTTGTGTTTGTGAATTGTGTGCGCAGTAGCCGCACGTGCATCAACAAAGTAGTGCCAAGCGTGCGCCTGTGTCCCATAAATAAAGGTCCGGCTGGAATGACCGCTAAAGGGTGCTGTAACCCCCAAAGGGCACTCCAAACAAAATAAAAAAAAATATTTTTTTGTGTTTGTGAATTGTGTGCGCAGTACCCGCACGTGCATCAAAAAAGTAGTGCCAAGCGTGCACCTGTGTCCCATAAATAAAGGGCCGGCTGGATTGACCGCTTAAAGGTGCTGTAACCCCCAAAGGGCACTCCTAACAAAATAAATAAATATTTTTTTTGTGTTTGTGAATTGTGTGCGCAGTAGCCGCATGTGCATCAACAAAGTAGTGCCAAGCGTGCACCTGTGTCCCATAAATAAAGGGCCGGTTGGATTGACCGCTAAAGGGTGCTGTAACCCCCAAAGGGCACTCCAAACAAAATAAAAAAATAGATTTTTTTGTGTTTGTGAATTGTGTGCGCAGTAGCCGCACGTGCATCAACAAAGTAGTGCCAAGCGTGCACCTGTGTCCCATAAATAAAGGGCCGGCTGGATTGACTGCTAAAGGGTGCTGTAACCCCCAAAGGGCACTCCAAACAAAATAAAAATATATGTTTTTTTGTGTTTGTGAATTGTGTGCGCAGTAGCCGCACGAGCATCAAAAAAGAAGTGCCAAGCGTGCGCCTGTGTCCCATAAATAAAGGGCCAGCTGGATTGACCGCTACAGAGTGCTGTAACCCCCAAAGGGCACTCAAAAAAAATTAAAAAAATATATTTTTTTGTGTTTGTGAATTGTGTGCGCAGTAGCCGCACGTGCATCAACAAAGTAGTGCCAAGCGTGCGCCTGTGTCTCATAAATAAAGGGCCGGCTGGATTGACCGCTAAAGGGTGCTGTAACCCCCAAAGGGCACTCCAAACAAAATAAAAAATATATATTTTTTTGTGTTTGTGAATTGTGTGCGCAGTAGCCGCACGTGCATCAACAAAGTAGTGCCAAGCGTGCGCCTGTGTCTCATAAATAAAGGGCCGGCTGGATTGACCGCTAAAGGGTGCTGTAAGCCCCAAAGGGCACTCCAAATAAAATAAAAAATATATATTTTTTTGTGTTTGTGAATTGTGTGCGCAGTAGCCGCACGTGCATCAACAAAGTAGTGCCAAGCGTGCACCTGTGTCCCATAAATAAAGGGCCAGCTGGATTGACCGCTAAAGGGTGTTGTAACCCCCAAAGGGCACTCCAAACAAATTAAAAATATATATTTTTTTGTGTTTGTGAATTGTGCGCGCAGTAGCCGCATGTGCATCAACAAATTTGTGCCAAGCATGCACCTGTGTCCCATAAATAAAGGGCCGGCTGGATTGACCGCTAAAGGGTGCTGTAACCCCCAAAGGGCACTCCAAACAAAATTAAAATATATATTTTTTTGTGTTTGTGAATTGTGTGCGCAGTAGCTGCACGTGCATCAACAAAGTAGTGGCAAGCGTGCGCCTGTGTCCCATAAATAATGGGCCGGCTGGATTGACCGCTAAAGGGTGCTGTAACCCCCAAAGGGCACTCCAAACAAAATAAAAAAATATATTTTTTTGTGTTTGTGAATTGTGTGCTCAGTAGCCGCACGTGCATCAACAAAGTAGTGAAAAGCATGCGCCTGTGTCCCATAAATAAAGGGCCGGCTGGATTGACCGCTAACGGGTGCTGTAACCCCCAAAGGGCACTTCAAACAAAATAAAAATATATATTTTTTTGTGTTTGTGAATTGTGTGCGCAGTAGCCGCACGTGCATCAACAAAGTAGTGCCAAGCGTGTGCCTGTGTCCCATAAATAAAGTGCCGGCTGGATTGACTGCTAAAGGGCGCTGTAACCCCCAAAGGGCACTCCAAACAAAATAAAAAAATATATTTTTTTGTGTTTGTGAATTGTGTGCGCAGTAGCCGCACGTGCATCAACAAAGTAGTGCCAAGCATGTGCCTGTGTCCCATAAATAAAGGGCCGGCTGGATTGACCGCTAAAGGGTGCTGTAACCCCCAAAGGGCACTCCAAACAAAATTAAAATATATATTTTTTTGTGTTTGTGAATTGTGTGCGCAGTAGCCGCACGTGCATCAACAAAGAATTGCCAAGCGTGCGCCTGTGTCCCATAAATAAAGGGCCAGCTGGATTGACCACTACAGAGTGCTGTAACCCCCAAAGGGCACTCGAAACAAATTAAAAAAATATATTTTTTTGTGTTTGTGAATTGTGTGCGCAGTAGCCGCACGTGCATCAACAAAGTAGTGCCAAGCGTGCGCCTGTGTCCCATAAATAAAGGGCAGGCTGGATTGACTGCTAAAGGGTGCTGTAACCCCCAAAGGGCACTCCAAACAATATAAAAAAAATATTTTTTTGTGTTTGTGAATTGTGTGCGCAGTAGCCGCACGTGCATCAACAAAGTAGTGCCAAGCGTGAGCCTGTGTCCCATAAATAAAGGACCAGCTGGATTGACCACTAAAGGGTGCTGTAACCCCAAAGGGCACTCCAAACAAAATAAAAAAATATTTTTTTTTGTGTTTGTGAATTGTGTGCGCAGTAGACGCACGTGCATCAACAAAATAGTGCCAAGCGTGCGCCTGTGTCCCATAAATAAAGGGCCGGCTGGATTGACCGCTAAAGGGTGCTGTAACCCCGAAAGGGCACGCCAAAAAAAATAAAAAAATATATATTTTTTTGTGTTTGTGAATTGTGTGCGCAGTAGCCGCACGTGCATCAACAAAGTAGTGCCAAGCATGCGCCTGTGTCCCATAAATAAAGGTCCGGCTGGATTGACCGCTAAAGGGTGCTGTAACCCCCAAAGGGCACTCCAAACAAAATAAAAAAATATATTTTTTTGTGTTTGTGAATTGTGTTCGCAATACCCGCACGAGCATCAACAAAGTAGTGCCAAGCGTGCACCTGTGTCCCATAAATAAAGGGCCGGCTGGAATGACCACTTAAAGGTGCTGTAACCCCCAAAGGGCACTCCAAACAAAATAAAAATATAGAGTTTTTTGTGTTTGTGAATTGTGTGCGCAGTAGCCGCACGTGCATCAACAAAGTAGTGCCAAGCGTGCACCTGTGTCCCATAAATAAAGGGATGGCTGGATTGACCGCTAAAGGGTGCTGTAACCCTCAAAGGGCACTCCAAACAAAATAAAAATATATATTTTTTTGTGTTTGTGAATTGTGTGCGCAGTAGCCGCACGAGCATCAAAAAAGAAGTGCCAAGCGTGCGCCTGTGTCCCATAAATAAAGGGCCGGCTGGATTGACCGCTACAGAGTGCTGTAACCCCCAAAGGGCACTCGAAACAAATTAAAAAAATATATTTTTTTGTGTTTGTGAATTGTGTGCGCAGTAGCCGCACGTGCATCAACAAAGTAGTGCCAAGCGTGCGCCTGTGTCCCATAAATAAAGGGCCGGCTGGATTGACCGCTAAAGGGTGCTGTAACCCCCAAAGGGCACTCCAAACAAAATAAAAATTTTTAATTTTTTTGTGTTTGTGAATTGTGTGCGCAGTAGCCGCACGTGCATCAACAAAGTAGTGCCAAGCGTGCGCCTGTATCCCATAAATAAAGGGCCGGCTGGATTGACCGCTAAAGGGTGCTGTAACCCCCAAAGGGCACTCCAAACAAAATAAAAATATATATTTTTTTGTGTTTGTGAATTGTGTGCGCAGTAGCTGCACGTGCATCAACAAAGTAGTGGCAAGCGTGCGCCTGTGTCCCATAAATAATGGGCCGGCTGGATTGACCGCTAAAGGGTGCTGTAACCCCCAAAGGGCACTCCAAACAAAATAAAAAAATATATTTTTTTGTGTTTGTGAATTGTGTGCTCAGTAGCCGCACGTGCATCAACAAAGTAGTGACAAGCATGCGCCTGTGTCCCATAAATAAAGGGCCGGCTGGATTGACCGCTAACGGGTGCTGTAACCCCCAAAGGGCACTTCAAACAAAATAAAAATATATATTTTTTTGTGTTTGTGAATTGTGTGCGCAGTAGCCGCACGTGCATCAACAAAGTAGTGCCAAGCGTGTGCCTGTGTCCCATAAATAAAGTGCCGGCTGGATTGACTGCTAAAGGGCGCTGTAACCCCCAAAGGGCACTCCAAACAAAATAAAAAAATATATTTTTTTGTGTTTGTGAATTGTGTGCGCAGTAGCCGCACATGCATCAACAAAGTAGTGCCAAGCGTGCGCCTGTGTCCCAAAAATAAAGGGCCGGCTGGATTGACCGCTAAAGGGTGCTGTAACCCCCAAAGGGCACTCCAAAGAAAATAAAAAAATATATTTTTTTGTGTTTGTGAATTGTGTGCGCAGTAGCTGCATGTGCATCAACAAAGTAGTGGCAAGCGTGCGCCTGTGTCCCATAAATAATGGGCCGGCTGGATTGACCACTAAAGGGTGCTGTAACCCCAAAGGGCACTCCAAACAAAATAAAAAAATATATTTTTTTGTGTTTGTGAATTGTGTGCGCAGTAGCCGCACGTGCATCAACAAAGTAGTGCCAAGCGTGTGCCTGTGTCCCATAAATAATGGGCCGGCTGGATTGACCGCTAAAGGGTGCTGTAACCCCCAAAGGGCACTCGAAACAAATTAAAAAAATATATTTTTTTGTGTTTGTGAATTGTGTGCGCAGTAGCCGCACGTGCATCAACAAAGTAGTGCCAAGCGTGAGCCTGTGTCCCATAAATAAAGGACCAGCTGGATTGACCACTAAAGGGTGCTGTAACCCCAAAGGGCACTCCAAACAAAATAAAAAAATATTTTTTTTGTGTTTGTGAATTGTGTGCGCAGTAGACGCACGTGCATCAACATAATAGTGCCAAGCGTGCGCCTGTGTCCCATAAATAAAGGGCCGGCTGGATTGACCGCTAAAGGGTGCTGTAACCCCGAAAGGGCACGCCAAAAAAAAATAATATATATATATTTTTTTGTGTTTGTGAATTGTGTGCGCAGTAGCCGCACGTGCATCAACAAAGTAGTGCCAAGCGTGCACCTGTGTCCCATAAATAAAGGTCCGGCTGGATTGACCGCTAAAGGGTGCTGTAACCCCCAAAGGGCACTCCAAACAAAATAAAAAAATATATTTTTTTGTGTTTGTGAATTGTGTTCGCAATACCCGCACGAGCATCAACAAAGTAGTGCCAAGCGTGCACCTGTGTCCCATAAATAAAGGGCCGGCTGGATTGACCGCTTAAAGGTGCTGTAACCCCCAAAGGGCACTCCAAATAAAATAAATAAATATATATTTTTTTGTGTTTGTGAATTGTGTGCGCAGTAGCCGCACGAGCATCAAAAAAGAAGTGCCAAGCGTGCGCCTGTGTCCCATAATTAAAGGGCAGCTGGATTGACCGCTACAGAGTGCTGTAACCCCCAAAGGGCACTCGAAACAAATTAAAAATATATATTTTTTTGTGTTTGTGAATTGTGTGCGCAGTAGCCGCACGTGCATCAACAAAGTAGAGCCAAGCGTGTGCCTGTGTCCCATAAATAAAGGGCCGGCTGGATTGACCGCTAAAGGGTGCTGTAACCCCAAAGGGCACTCCAAACAAAATAAAAATATATATTTTTTTGTGTTTGTGAATTGTGTGCGCAGTAGCCGCACGTGCATCAACAAAGTAGTGCCAAGCGTGCACCTGTGTCCCATAAATGAAGGGCCGGCTGGATTGACTGCTAAAGAGTGCTGTAACCCCCAAAGGGCACTCCAAACAAAATAAAAAATATATATTTTTTTGTGTTTGTGAATTGTGTGCGCAGTAGCCGTGTATGCATCAACAAAGTAGTGCCAAGCGTGCGCCTGTGTCCCATAAATAAAGGGCCGGCTGGATTGACCGCTAAAGGGTGCTGTAACCCCCAAAGGGCACTCCAAACAAAATAAAAAAATATATTTTTTTGTGTTTGTGAATTGTGTGCGCAGTAGCCGCACGTGCATCAACAAAGTAGTGCCAAGCGTACACCTGTGTCCCATAAATAAAGGGCCGGCTGGATTGACCGCTAAAGGGTGCTGTAACCCCCAAAGGGCACTCCAAACAAAATAAAAAAATATATTTTTTTGTGTTTGTGAATTGTGTGCGCAGTAGCCGCACGTGCATCAACAAAGTAGTGCCAAGCGTGCGCCTGTGTCCCATAAATAAAGGGCCAGCTGGATTGACCGCTAAGGAGTGCTGTAACCCCCAAAGGGCACTCAAAACAAAATAAAAAAATATATTTTTTTGTGTTTGTGAATTGTGTGCGCAGTACCCGCACGTGCATCAACAAAGTAGTGCCAAGCGTGCACCTGTGTCCCATAAATAAAGGGCCGGCTGGATTGACTGCTTAAAGGTGCTGTAACCCCCAAAGGGCACTCCTAACAAAATAAATAAATATTTTTTTTGTGTTTGTGAATTGTGTGCGCAGTAGCCGCATGTGCATCAACAAAGTAGTGCCAAGCGTGCACCTGTGTCCCATAAATAAAGGGCCGGCTGGATTGACCGCTAAAGGGTGCTGTAACCCCCAAAGGGCACTCCAAACAAAATAAAAAAATAGATTTTTTTGTGTTTGTGAATTGTGTGCGCAGTAGCCGCACGTGCATCAACAAAGTAGTGCCAAGCGTGCACCTGTGTCCCATAAATAAAGGGCCGGCTGGATTGACCGCTAAAGGGTGCTGTAACCCCCAAAGGCCACTCCAAACAAAATAAAAAAATATATATTTTTGTTTTTATGAATTGTGTGCGCAGTAGCCGCACGTGCATCAACAAAGTAGTGCCAAGCGTGCACCTGTGTCCCATAAATAAAGGGCCAGCTGGATTGACCGCTACAGAGTGCTGTAACCCCCAAAGGGCACTCAAAACAAATTAAAAAAATATATTTTTTTGTGTTTGTGAATTGTGTGCGCAGTAGCTGCACGTGCATCAACAAAGTAGTGCCAAGCGTGCGCCTGTGTCCCATAAATAAAGGGCCGGCTGGATTGACCGCTAAAGGGTGCTGTAACCCCCAAAGGGCACTCCAAACAAAATAAAAAATATATTTTTTTGTGTTTGTGAATTGTGTGCGCAGTAGCCGCACGTGCATCAACAAAGTAGTGCCAAGCGTGCGCCTGTGTCCCATAAATAAAGGGCCAGCTGGATTGACCGCTAAAGAGTGCTGTAACCCCCAAAGGGCACGCCAAACAAAATAAAAAAATATATTTTTTTGTGTTTGTGAATTGTGTGCGCAGTAGCCGCACGTGCATCAACAAAGTAGTGCCAAGCGTGCGCCTGTGTCCCATAAATAAAGGTCCGGCTGGAATGACCGCTAAAGGGTGCTGTAACCCCCAAAGGGCACTCCAAACAAAATAAAAAAAAATATTTTTTTGTGTTTGTGAATTGTGTGCGCAGTACCCGCACGTGCATCAACAAAGTAGTGCCAAGTGTGCACCTGTGTCCCATAAATAAAGGGCCGGCTGGATTGACTGCTTAAAGGTGCTGTAACCCCCAAAGGGCACTCCTAACAAAATAAATAAATATTTTTTTTTGTGTTTGTGAATTGTGTGCGCAGTAGCCGCATGTGCATCAACAAAGTAGTGCCAAGCGTGCACCTGTGTCCCATAAATAAAGGGCCGGCTGGATTGACCGCTAAAGGGTGCTGTAACCCCCAAAGGCCACTCCAAACAAAATAAAAAAATATATTTTTTTGTTTTTATGAATTGTGTGCGCAGTAGCCGCACGTGCATCAACAAAGTAGTGCCAAGCGTGCACCTGTGTCCCATAAATAAAGGGCCAGCTGGATTGACCGCTACAGAGTGCTGTAACCCCCAAAGGGCACTCAAAACAAATTAAAAAAATATATTTTTTTGTGTTTGTGAATTGTGTGCGCAGTAGCTGCACGTGCATCAACAAAGTAGTGCCAAGGATGCGCCTGTGTCCCATAAATAAAGGGCCGGCTGGATTGACCGCTAAAGGGTGCTGTAACCCCCAAAGGGCACTCCAAACAAAATAAAAAAAATATTTTTTTGTGTTTGTGAATTGTGTGCGCAGTAGCTGCACGTGCATCAACAAAGTAGTGCCAAGCGTGCGCCTGTGTCCCATAAATAAAGGGCCAGCTGGATTGACCGCTAAAGAGTGCTGTAACCCCCAAAGGGCATGCCAAACAAAATAAAAAAATATATTTTTTTGTGTTTGTGAATTGTGTGCGCAGTAGCCGCACGTGCATCAACAAAGTAGTGCCAAGCGTGCGCCTGTGTCCCATAAATAAAGGTCCGGCTGGAATGACCGCTAAAGGGTGCTGTAACCCCCAAAGGGCACTCCAAACAAAATAAAAAAATATATTTTTTTGTGTTTGTGAATTGTGTGCGCAGTACCCGCACGTGCATCAACAAAGTAGTGCCAAGTGTGCACCTGTGTCCCATAAATAAAGGGCCGGCTGGATTGACTGCTTAAAGGTGCTGTAACCCCCAAAGGGCACTCCTAACAAAATAAATAAATATTTTTTTTTGTGTTTGTGAATTGTGTGCGCAGTAGCCGCATGTGCATCAACAAAGTAGTGCCAAGCGTGCACCTGTGTCCCATAAATAAAGGGCCGGCTGGATTGACCGCTAAAGGGTGCTGTAACCCCCAAAGGGCACTCCAAACAAAATAAAAAAATATATTTTTTTGTGTTTGTGAATTGTGTGCGCAGTAGCCGCACGTGCATCAACAAAGTAGTGCCAAGCGTGCACCTGTGTCCCATAAATAAAGGGCTGGCTGGATTGACTGCTAAAGGGTGCTGTAACCCCCAAAGGGCACTCCAAACAAAATAAAAATATATATTTTTTTGTGTTTGTGAATTGTGTGCGCAGTAGCCGCACGAGCATCAAAAAAGAAGTGCCAAGCGTGCGCCTGTGTCCCATAAATAAAGGGCCAGCTGGATTTACCGCTACAGAGTGCTGTAACCCCCAAAGGGCACTCCAAACAAAATAAAAATATATATTTTTTTGTGTTTGTGAATTGTGTGCGCAGTAGCCGCACGAGCATCAAAAAAGAAGTGCCAAGCGTGCGCCTGTGTCCCATAAATAAAGGGCCGGCTGGATTGACCGCTAAAGGGTGCTGTAACCCCGAAAGGGCACGCCAAAAAAAAAATATATATATATATTTTTTTGTGTTTGTGAATTGTGTGCGCAGTAGCCGCACGTGCATCAACAAAGTAGTGCCAAGCGTGCGCCTGTGTCCCATAAATAAAGGTCCGGCTGGATTGACCGCTAAAGGGTGCTGTAACCCCAAAGGGCACTCCAAATAAAATAAAAAAATATATTTTTTTGTGTTTGTGAATTGTGTTCGCAATACCCGCACGAGCATCAACAAAGTAGTGCCAAGCGTGCACCTGTGTCCCATAAATAAAGGGCAGGCTGGATTGACCGCTTAAAGGTGCTGTAACCCCCAAAGGGCACTCCAAACAAAATAAATAAATATTTTTTTTGTGTTTGTGAATTGTGTGCGCAGTAGCCGAATGTGCATCAACAAAGTAGTGCCAAGCGTGCACCTGTGTCCCATGAATAAAGGGCCGGCTGGATTGACCGCTAAAGGGTGCTGTAACCCCCAAAGGGCACTCCAAACAAAATTAAAATATAGATTTATTTGTGTTTGTGAATTGTGTGCGCAGTAGCCGCACGTGCATCAACAATGTAGTGCCAAGCGTGCACCTGTGTCCCATAAATAAAGGGCCGGCTGGATTGACTGCTAAAGGGTGCTGTAACCCCCAAAGGGCACTCCAAACAAAATAAAAATATATTTTTTTTTGTGTTTGCGAATTGTGTGCGCAGTAGCCGCACGAGCATCAAAAAAGAAGTGCCAAGCGTGCGCCTGTGTCCCATAATTAAAGGGCAGCTGGATTGACCGCTACAGAGTGCTGTAACCCCCAAAGGGCACTTCAAACAAATTAAAAAAATATATTTTTTTGTGTTTGTGAATTGTGTGCGCAGTAGCCGCACGTGCATCACCAAAGTAGTGCCAAGCGTGTGCCTGTGTCCCATAAATAAAGGGCCAGCTGGACTGACCGCTAAAGGGTGCTGTAACCCCAAAGGGCACTCCAAACAAAATAAAAATATATATTTTTTTGTGTTTGTGAATTGTGTGCGCAGTAGCCGCACGTGCATCAACAAAGTAGTGCCAAGCGTGTGCCTGTGTCCCATAAATGATGGGCCAGCTGGATTGACTGCTAAAGGGTGCTGTAACCCCAAAAGGGCACACCAAACAAAATAAAAAATATATATTTTTTTGTGTTTGTGAATTGTGTGCGCAGTAGCCGTGTATGCATCAACAAAGTAGTGCCAAGCGTGCGCCTGTGTCCCATAAATAAAGGGCCGGCTGGATTGACCGCTAAAGGGTGCTGTAACCCCCAAAGGGCACTCCAAACAAAATAAAAAAATATATTTTTTTGTGTTTGTGAATTTTGTGCGCATTAGCCGCACGTGCATCAACAAAGTAGTGCCAAGCGTACACCTGTGTCCCATAAATAAAGGGCCGGCTGGATTGACCGTTAAAGGGTGCTGTAACCCCCAAAGGGCACTCAAAACAAAATAAAAAAATATATTTTTTTGTTTTTATGAATTGTGTGCGCAGTAGCCGCACGTGCATCAACAAAGTAGTGCCAAGCGTGCACCTGTGTCCCATAAATAAAGGGCCAGCTGGATTGACCGCTACAGAGTGCTGTAACCCCCAAAGGGCACTCCAAACAAAATAAAAAAAATATTTTTTTGTGTTTGTGAATTGTGTGCGCAGTAGCCGCACGTGCATCAACAAAGTAGTGTCAAGCGTGTGCCTGTGTCCCATAAATAAAGGCCCGGCTGGATTGACTGCTAAAGGGTGCTGTAACCCCCAAAGGGCACTCCAAACAAAATAAAAAAAATATTTTTTTTTGTGTTTGTGAATTGTGTGCGCAGTAGCCGTGTATGCATCAACAAAGTAGTGCCAAGCGTGCGCCTGTGTCCCATAAATAAAGGGCCGGCTGAATTGACCGCTAAAGGGTGCTGTAACCCCCAAAGGGCACTCCAAACAAAATAAAAAAATATATTTTTTTGTGTTTGTGAATTGTGTGCGCATTAGCCGCACGTGCATCAACAAAGTAGTGCCAAGCGTACACCTGTGTCCCATAAATAAAGGGCCGGCTGGATTGACCGCTAAAGGGTGCTGTAACCCCCAAAGGGCAATCAAAACAAAATAAAAAAATATATTTTTTTGTTTTTATGAATTGTGTGCGCAGTAGCCGCACGTGCATCAACAAAGTAGTGCCAAGCGTGCACCTGTGTCCCATAAATAAAGGGCCAGCTGGATTGACCGCTACAGAGTGCTGTAACCCCCAAAGGGCACTCCAAACAAAATAAAAAAAATATTTTTTTGTGTTTGTGAATTGTGTGCGCAGTAGCCGCACGTGCATCAACAAAGAAGTGCCAAGCGTGCGCCTGTGTCCCATAAATAAAGGGCCAGCTGGATTGACCGCTAAAGAGTGCTGTAACCCCCAAAGGGCACTCCAAACAAAATAAAAATATATATTTTTTTGTGTTTGTGAATTGTGTGCGCAGTAGCCGCACGTGCATCAACAAAGTAGTGCCAAGCGTGCGCCTGTGTCCCATAAATAAAGTTCCGGCTGGAATGACCGCTAAAGGGTGCTGTAACCCCCAAAGGGCACTCCAAACAAAATAAAAAAAAATATTTTTTTGTGTTTGTGAATTATGTGCGCAGTACCCGCACGTGCATCAAAAAAGTAGTGCCAAGCGTGCACCTGTGTCCCATAAATAAAGGGCCGGCTGGATTGACCGCTTAAAGGTGCTGTAACCCCCAAAGGGCACTCCTAACAAAATAAATAAATATTTTTTTTTGTGTTTGTGAATTGTGTGCGCAGTAGCCGCATGTGCATCAACAAAGTAGTGCCAAGCGTGCACCTGTGTCCCATAAATAAAGGGCCGGTTGGATTGACCGCTAAAGGGTGCTGTAACCCCCAAAGGGCACTCCAAACAAAATAAAAAAATAGATTTTTTTGTGTTTGTGAATTGTGTGCGCAGTAGCCGCACGTGCATCAACAAAGTAGTGCCAAGCGTGCACCTGTGTCCCATAAATAAAGGGCCGGCTGGATTGACTGCTAAAGGGTGCTGTAACCCCCAAAGGGCACTCCAAACAAAATAAAAATATATGTTTTTTTGTGTTTGTGAATTGTGTGCGCAGTAGCCGCACGAGCATCAAAAAAGAAGTGCCAAGCGTGCGCCTGTGTCCCATAAATAAAGGGCCAGCTGGATTGACCGCTACAGAGTGCTGTAACCCCCAAAGGGCACTCAAAAAAAATTAAAAAAATATATTTTTTTGTGTTTGTGAATTGTGTGCGCAGTAGCCGCACGTGCATCAACAAAGTAGTGCCAAGCGTGCGCCTGTGTCTCATAAATAAAGGGCCGGCTGGATTGACCGCTAAAGGGTGCTGTAACCCCCAAAGGGCACTCCAAACAAAATAAAAAATATATATTTTGTTGTGTTTGTGAATTGTGTGCGCAGTAGCCGCACGTGCATCAACAAAGTAGTGCCAAGCGTGCGCCTGTGTCTCATAAATAAAGGGCCGGCTGGATTGACCGCTAAAGGGTGCTGTAAGCCCCAAAGGGCACTCCAAATAAAATAAAAAATATATATTTTTTTGTGTTTGTGAATTGTGTGCGCAGTAGCCGCACGTGCATCAACAAAGTAGTGCCAAGCGTGCACCTGTGTCCCATAAATAAAGGGCCAGCTGGATTGACCGCTAAAGGGTGTTGTAACCCCCAAAGGGCACTCCAAACAAATTAAAAATATATATTTTTTTGTGTTTGTGAATTGTGCGCGCAGTAGCCGCACGTGCATCAACAAATTTGTGCCAAGCATGCACCTGTGTCCCATAAATAAAGGGCCGGCTGGATTGACCGCTAAAGGGTGCTGTAACCCCCAAAGGGCACTCCAAACAAAATTAAAATATATATTTTTTTGTGTTTGTGAATTGTGTGCGCAGTGGCTGCACGTGCATCAACAAAGTAGTGCCAAGAGTGTGCCTGTGTCCCATAAATAAAGGGCCGGCTGGATTGACCGCTAAAGGGTGCTGTAACCCCCAAAGGGCACTCCAAAGAAAATAAAAAAATATATTTTTTTGTGTTTGTGAATTGTGTGTGCAGTAGCTGCACGTGCATCAACAAAGTAGTGGCAAGCGTGCGCCTGTGTCCCATAAATAATGGGCCGGCTGGATTGACCGCTAAAGGGTGCTGTAACCCCCAAAGGGCACTCCAAACAAAATAAAAAAATATATTTTTTTGTGTTTGTGAATTGTGTGCTCAGTAGCCGCACGTGCATCAACAAAGTAGTGACAAGCATGCGCCTGTGTCCGATAAATAAAGGGCCGGCTGGATTGACCGCTAACGGGTGCTGTAACCCCCAAAGGGCACTTCAAACAAAATAAAAATATATATTTTTTTGTGTTTGTGAATTGTGTGCGCAGTAGCCGCACGTGCATCAACAAAGTAGTGCCAAGCGTGTGCCTGTGTCCCATAAATAAAGTGCCGGCTGGATTGACTGCTAAAGGGCGCTGTAACCCCCAAAGGGCACTCCAAACAAAATAAAAAAATATATTTTTTTGTGTTTGTGAATTGTGTGCGCAGTAGCCGCACGTGCATCAACAAAGTAGTGCCAAGCATGTGCCTGTGTCCCATAAATAAAGGGCCGGCTGGATTGACCGCTAAAGGGTGCTGTAACCCCCAAAGGGCACTCCAAACAAAATTAAAATATATATTTTTTTGTGTTTGTGAATTGTGTGCGCAGTAGCCGCACGTGCATCAACAAAGAATTGCCAAGCGTGCGCCTGTGTCCCATAAATAAAGGGCCAGCTGGATTGACCACTACAGAGTGCTGTAACCCCCAAAGGGCACTCGAAACAAATTAAAAAAATATATTTTTTTGTGTTTGTGAATTGTGTGCGCAGTAGCCGCACGTGCATCAACAAAGTAGTGCCAAGCATGCGCCTGTGTCCCATAAATAAAGGGCAGGCTGGATTGACTGCTAAAGGGTGCTGTAACCCCCAAAGGGCACTCCAAACAATATAAAAAAAATACTTTTTTGTGTTTGTGAATTGTGTGCGCAGTAGCCGCACGTGCATCAACAAAGTAGTGCCAAGCGTGAGCCTGTGTCCCATAAATAAAGGACCAGCTGGATTGACCACTAAAGGGTGCTGTAACCCCAAAGGGCACTCCAAACAAAATAAAAAAATATTTTTTTTTGTGTTTGTGAATTGTGTGCGCAGTAGACGCACGTGCATCAACAAAATAGTGCCAAGCGTGCGCCTGTGTCCCATAAATAAAGGGCCGGCTGGATTGACCACTAAAGGGTGCTGTAACCCCGAAAGGGCACGCCAAAAAAAATAAAAAAATATATATTTTTTTGTGTTTGTGAATTGTGTGCGCAGTAGCCGCACGTGCATCAACAAAGTAGTGCCAAGCATGCGCCTGTGTCCCATAAATAAAGGTCCGGCTGGATTGACCGCTAAAGGGTGCTGTAACCCCCAAAGGGCACTCCAAACAAAATAAAAAAATATATTTTTTTGTGTTTGTGAATTGTGTTCGCAATACCCGCACGAGCATCAACAAAGTAGTGCCAAGCGTGCACCTGTGTCCCATAAATAAAGGGCCGGCTGGAATGACCACTTAAAGGTGCTGTAACCCCCAAAGGGCACTCCAAACAAAATAAAAATATAGAGTTTTTTGTGTTTGTGAATTGTGTGCGCAGTAGCCGCACGTGCATCAACAAAGTAGTGCCAAGCGTGCACCTGTGTCCCATAAATAAAGGGATGGCTGGATTGACCGCTAAAGGGTGCTGTAACCCTCAAAGGGCACTCCAAACAAAATAAAAATATATATTTTTTTGTGTTTGTGAATTGTGTGCGCAGTAGCCGCACGAGCATCAAAAAAGAAGTGCCAAGCGTGCGCCTGTGTCCCATAAATAAAGGGCCGGCTGGATTGACCGCTACAGAGTGCTGTAACCCCCAAAGGGCACTCGAAACAAATTAAAAAAATATATTTTTTTGTGTTTGTGAATTGTGTGCGCAGTAGCCGCACGTGCATCAACAAAGTAGTGCCAAGCGTGCGCCTGTGTCCCATAAATAAAGGGCCGGCTGGATTGACCGCTAAAGGGTGCTGTAACCCCCAAAGGGCACTCCAAACAAAATAAAATTTTTTATTTTTTTTGTGTTTGTGAATTGTGTGCGCAGTAGCCGCACGTGCATCAACAAAGTAGTGCCAAGCGTGCGCCTGTATCCCATAAATAAAGGGCCGGCTGGATTGACCGCTAAAGGGTGCTGTAACCCCCAAAGGGCACTCCAAACAAAATAAAAATATATATTTTTTTGTGTTTGTGAATTGTGTGCGCAGTAGCTGCACGTGCATCAACAAAGTAGTGGCAAGCGTGCGCCTGTGTCCCATAAATAATGGGCCGGCTGGATTGACCGCTAAAGGGTGCTGTAACCCCCAAAGGGCACTCCAAACAAAATAAAAAAATATATTTTTTTGTGTTTGTGAATTGTGTGCTCAGTAGCCGCACGTGCATCAACAAAGTAGTGACAAGCATGCGCCTGTGTCCCATAAATAAAGGGCCGGCTGGATTGACCGCTAACGGGTGCTGTAACCCCCAAAGGGCACTTCAAACAAAATAAAAATATATATTTTTTTGTGTTTGTGAATTGTGTGCGCAGTAGCTGCACGTGCATCAACAAAGTAGTGGCAAGCGTGCGCCTGTGTCCCATAAATAATGGGCCGGCTGGATTGACCGCTAAAGGGTGCTGTAACCCCCAAAGGGCACTCCAAACAAAATAAAATAATATATTATTTTGTGTTTGTGAATTGTGTGCTCAGTAGCCGCACGTGCATCAACAAAGTAGTGACAAGCATGCGCCTGTGTCCCATAAATAAAGGGCCGGCTGGATTGACCGCTAACGGGTGCTGTAACCCCCAAAGGGCACTTCAAACAAAATAAAAATATATATTTTTTTGTGTTTGTGAATTGTGTGCGCAGTAGCCGCACGTGCATCAACAAAGTAGTGCCAAGCGTGTGCCTGTGTCCCATAAATAAAGGGCCAGCTGGATTGACCGCTAAAGGGTGCTGTAACCCCCAAAGGGCACTCCAAACAAAATTAAAATATATATTTTTTTGTGTTTGTGAATTGTGTGCGCAGTAGCCGCACGTGCATCAACAAAGAATTGCCAAGCGTGCGCCTGTGTCCCATAAATAATGGGCCGGCTGGATTGACCGCTAAAGGGTGCTGTAACCCCCAAAGGGCACTCCAAACAAAATAAAAAAATATATTTTTTTGTGTTTGTGAATTGTGTGCTCAGTAGCCGCACGTGCATCAACAAAGTAGTGACAAGCATGCGCCTGTGTCCCATAAATAAAGGGCCGGCTGGATTGACCGCTAACGGGTACTGTAACCCCCAAAGGGCACTTCAAACAAAATAAAAAAATATATTTTTTTGTGTTTGTGAATTGTGTGCGCAGTAGCCGCACGTGCATCAACAAAGTAGTGCCAAGCGTGTGCCTGTGTCCCATAAATAAAGTGCCGGCTGGATTGACTGCTAAAGGGCGCTGTAACCCCCAAAGGGCACTCCAAACAAAATAAAAAAATATATTTTTTTGTGTTTGTGAATTGTGTGCGCAGTAGCCGCACGTGCATCAACAAAGTAGTGCCAAGCGTGAGCCTGTGTCCCATAAATAAAGGACCAGCTGGATTGACCACTAAAGGGTGCTGTAACCCCAAAGGGCACTCCAAACAAAATAAAAAAATATTTTTTTTGGGTTTGTGAATTGTGTGCGCAGTAGACGCACGTGCATCAACAAAATAGTGCCAAGCGTGCGCCTGTGTCCCATAAATAAAGGGCCGGCTGGATTGACCGCTAAAGGGTGCTGTAACCCCGAAAGGGCACGCCAAAAAAAATAAAAAAATATATATTTTTTTGTGTTTGTGAATTGTGTGCGCAGTAGCCGCACGTGCATCAACAAAGTAGTGCCAAGCATGCGCCTGTGTCCCATAAATAAAGGTCCGGCTGGATTGACCGCTAAAGGGTGCTGTAACCCCCAAAGGGCACTCCAAACAAAATAAAAAAATATATTTTTTTGTGTTTGTGAATTGTGTTCGCAATACCCGCACGAGCATCAACAAAGTAGTGCCAAGCGTGCACCTGTGTCCCATAAATAAAGGGCCGGCTGGAATGACCACTTAAAGGTGCTGTAACCCCCAAAGGGCACTCCAAACAAAATAAAAATATAGAGTTTTTTGTGTTTGTGAATTGTGTGCGCAGTAGCCGCACGTGCATCAACAAAGTAGTGCCAAGCGTGCACCTGTGTCCCATAAATAAAGGGATGGCTGGATTGACCGCTAAAGGGTGCTGTAACCCTCAAAGGGCACTCCAAACAAAATAAAAATATATATTTTTTTGTGTTTGTGAATTGTGTGCGCAGTAGCCGCACGAGCATCAAAAAAGAAGTGCCAAGCGTGCGCCTGTGTCCCATAAATAAAGGGCCGGCTGGATTGACCGCTACAGAGTGCTGTAACCCCCAAAGGGCACTCGAAACAAATTAAAAAAATATATTTTTTTGTGTTTGTGAATTGTGTGCGCAGTAGCCGCACGTGCATCAACAAAGTAGTGCCAAGCGTGCGCCTGTGTCCCATAAATAAAGGGCCGGCTGGATTGACCGCTAAAGGGTGCTGTAACCCCCAAAGGGCACTCCAAACAAAATAAATTTTTTTATTTTTTTTGTGTTTGTGAATTGTGTGCGCAGTAGCCGCACGTGCATCAACAAAGTAGTGCCAAGCGTGCGCCTGTATCCCATAAATAAAGGGCCGGCTGGATTGACCGCTAAAGGGTGCTGTAACCCCCAAAGGGCACTCCAAACAAAATAAAAATATATATTTTTTTGTGTTTGTGAATTGTGTGCGCAGTAGCTGCACGTGCATCAACAAAGTAGTGGCAAGCGTGCGCCTGTGTCCCATAAATAATGGGCCGGCTGGATTGACCGCTAAAGGGTGCTGTAACCCCCAAAGGGCACTCCAAACAAAATAAAAAAATATATTTTTTTGTGTTTGTGAATTGTGTGCTCAGTAGCCGCACGTGCATCAACAAAGTAGTGACAAGCATGCGCCTGTGTCCCATAAATAAAGGGCCGGCTGGATTGACCGCTAACGGGTGCTGTAACCCCCAAAGGGCACTTCAAACAAAATAAAAATATATATTTTTTTGTGTTTGTGAATTGTGTGCGCAGTAGCCGCACGTGCATCAACAAAGTAGTGCCAAGCGTGTGCCTGTGTCCCATAAATAAAGTGCCGGCTGGATTGACTGCTAAAGGGCGCTGTAACCCCCAAAGGGCACTCCAAACAAAATAAAAAAATATATTTTTTTGTGTTTGTGAATTGTGTGCGCAGTAGCCGCACGTGCATCAACAAAGTAGTGCCAAGCATGTGCCTGTGTCCCATAAATTAAGGGCCGGCTGGATTGACCGCTAAAGGGTGCTGTAACCCCCAAAGGGCACTCCAAACAAAATTAAAATATATATTTTTTTGTGTTTGTGAATTGTGTGCGCAGTAGCCGCACGTGCATCAACAAAGAATTGCCAAGCGTGCGCCTGTGTCCCATAAATAAAGGGCCAGCTGGATTGACCACTACAGAGTGCTGTAACACCCAAAGGGCACTCGAAACAAATTAAAAAAATATATTTTTTTGTGTTTGTGAATTGTGTGCGCAGTAGCCGCACGTGCATCAACAAAGTAGTGCCAAGCGTGCGCCTGTGTCCCATAAATAAAGGACCAGCTGGATTGACCACTAAAGGGTGCTGTAACCCCAAAGGGCACTCCAAACAAAATAAAAAAATATTTTTTTTTGTGTTTGTGAATTGTGTGCGCAGTAGACGCACGTGCATCAACAAAATAGTGCCAAGCGTGCGCCTGTGTCCCATAAATAAAGGGCCGGCTGGATTGACCGCTAAAGGGTGCTGTAACCCCGAAAGGGCACGCCAAAAAAAATAAAAAAATATATATTTTTTTGTGTTTGTGAATTGTGTGCGCAGTAGCCGCATGTGCATCAACAAAGTAGTGCCAAGCATGCGCCTGTGTCCCATAAATAAAGGTCCGGCTGGATTGACCGATAAAGGGTGCTGTAACCCCCAAAGGGCACTCCAAACAAAATAAAAAAATATATTTTTTTGTGTTTGTGAATTGTGTTCGCAATACCCGCACGAGCATCAACAAAGTAGTGCCAAGCGTGCACCTGTGTCCCATAAATAAAGGGCCGGCTGGAATGACCACTTAAAGGTGCTGTAACCCCCAAAGGGCACTCCAAACAAAATAAAAATATAGAGTTTTTTGTGTTTGTGAATTGTGTGCGCAGTAGCCGCACGTGCATCAACAAAGTAGTGCCAAGCGTGCACCTGTGTCCCATAAATAAAGGGATGGCTGGATTGACCGCTAAAGGGTGCTGTAACCCTCAAAGGGCACTCCAAACAAAATAAAAATATATATTTTTTTGTGTTTGTGAATTGTGTGCGCAGTAGCCGCACGAGCATCAAAAAAGAAGTGCCAAGCGTGCGCCTGTGTCCCATAAATAAAGGGCCGGCTGGATTGACCGCTACAGAGTGCTGTAACCCCCAAAGGGCACTTGAAACAAATTAAAAATATATATTTTTTTGTGTTTGTGAATTGTGTGCGCAGTAGCCGCACGTGCATCAACAAAGTAGTGCCAAGCGTGCGCCTGTGTCCCATAAATAAAGGTCCGGCTGGATTGACCGCTAAAGGGTGCTGTAACCCCCAAAGGGCACTCCAAACAAAATAAAATTTTTTAATTTTTTTGTGTTTGTGAATTGTGTGCGCAGTAGCCGCACGTGCATCAACAAAGTAGTGCCAAGCGTGCGCCTGTATCCCATAAATAAAGGGCCGGCTGGATTGACCGCTAAAGGGTGCTGTAACCCCCAAAGGGCACTCCAAACAAAATAAAAATATATATTTTTTTGTGTTTGAGAATTGTGTGCGCAGTAGCCGCATGTGCATCAACAAAGTAGTGCCAAGCGTGTGCCTGTGTCCCATAAATAAAGGGCAGGCTGGATTGACCACTAAAGGGTGTTGTAACCCCCAAAGGGCACTCCAAACAAATTAAAATTAGATATTTTTTTGTGTTTGTGAATTGTGCGCGCAGTAGCCGCACGTGCATCAACAAAGTAGTGCCAAGCGTGTGCCTGTGTCCCATAAATAAAGGGCCGGCTGGATTGACCGCTAAAGGGTGTTGTAACCCCCAAAGGGCACTCCAAACAAATTAAAAATATATATTTTTTTGTGTTAGTGAATTGTGCGCGCAGTAGCCGCACGTGCATCAACAAATTTGTGCCAAGCGTGCACCTGTGTCCCATAAATAAAGGGCCGGCTGGATTGACCGCTAAAGGGTGCTGTAACCCCCAAAGGGCACTCCAAACAAAATTAAAATATATATTTTTTTGTGTTTGTGAATTGTGTGCGCAGTAGCCGCACGTGCATCAACAAAGTAGTGCCAAGCGTGCGCCTGTGTCCCATAAATAAAGGGCCGGCTGGATTGACCGCTAAAGGGTGCTGTAACCCCCAAAGGGCACTCCAAAGAAAATAAAAAAATATATTTTTTTGTGTTTGTGAATTGTGTGCGCAGTAGCTGCACGTGCATCAACAAAGTAGTGGCAAGCGTGCGCCTGTGTCCCATAAATAATGGGCCGGCTGGATTGACCGCTAAAGGGTGCTGTAACCCCCAAAGGGCACTCCAAAGAAAATAAAAAAATATATTTTTTTGTGTTTGTGAATTGTGTGCGCAGTAGCTGCACGTGCATCAACAAAGTAGTGGCAAGCGTGCGCCTGTGTCCCATAAATAATGGGCCGGCTGGATTGACCGCTAAAGGGTGCTGTAACCCCCAAAGGGCACTCCAAACAAAATAAAAAAATATATTTTTTTGTATTTGTGAATTGTGTGCGCAGTAGCCGCACGTGCATCAACAAAGTAGTGGCAAGCATGCGCCTGTGTCCCATAAATAAAGGGCCGGCTGGATTGACCGCTAACAGGTGCTGTAACCCCCAAAGGGCACTTCAAACAAAATATAAATATATATTTTTTTGTGTTTGTGAATTGTGTGCGCAGTAGCCGCACGTGCATCAACAAAGTAGTGCCAAGCGTGTGCCTGTGTCCCATAAATAAAGGGCCGGCTGGATTGACTGCTAAAGGGTGCTGTAACCCCCAAAGGGCACTCCAAACAAAATAAAAAAATATATTTTTTTGTGTTTGTGAATTGTGTGCGCAGTAGCCGCACGTGCATCAACAAAGTAGTGTCAAGCGTGTGCCTGTGTCCCATAAATAAAGGCCCGGCTGGATTGACCGCTAAAGGGTGCTGTAACCCCCAAAGGGCACTCCAAACAAAATAAAAAATATATATTTTTTTGTGTTTGTGAATTGTGTGCGCAGTAGCCGTGTATGCATCAACAAAGTAGTGCCAAGCGTGCGCCTGTGTCCCATAAATAAAGGGCCAGCTGGATTGACCGCTAAAGGGTGCTGTAACCCCCAAAGGGCACTCCAAACAAAATAAAAAAATATATTTTTTTGTGTTTGTGAATTGTGTGCGCAGTAGCCGCACGTGCATCAGCAAAGAATTGCCAAGCATGCGCCTGTGTCCCATAAATAAAGGGCCGGCTGGATTGACCGCTAACGGGTGCTGTAACCCCCAAAGGGCACTTCAAACAAAATAAAAATATATATTTTTTTGTGTTTGTGAATTGTGTGCGCAGTAGCCACACGTGCATCAACAAAGTAGTGCCAAGCGTGTGCCTGTGTCCCATAAATAAAGGGCCGGCTGGATTGACTGCTAAAGGGTGCTGTAACCCCCAAAGGGCACTCCAAACAAAATAAAAAAATATATTTTTTTGTGTTTGTGAATTGTGTGCGCAGTAGCCGCACGTGCATCAACAAAGTAGTGCCATGCGTGTGTCTGTGTCCCATAAGTAAAGGGCCGGCTGGATTGACCGCTAAAGGGTGCTGTAACCCCCAAAGGGCACTCCAAACAAAATTAAAATATATATTTTTTTGTGTTTGTGAATTGTGTGCGCAGTAGCCGCACGTGCATCAACAAAGAATTGCCAAGCGTGCGCCTGTGTCCCATAAATAAAGGGCCAGCTGGATTGACCGCTACAGAGTGCTGTAACCCCCAAAGGGCACTCGAAACAAATTAAAAAAATATATTTTTTTGTGTTTGTGAATTGTGTGCGCAGTAGCCGCATGTGCATCAACAAAGTAGTGTCAAGCGTGTGACTGTGTCCCATAAATAAAGGCCCAGCTGGATTGACCGCTAAAGGGTGCTGTAACCTCCAAAGGGCACTCCAAACAAAATAAAAAATATATATTTTTTTGTGTTTGTGAATTGTGTGCGCAGTAGCCGTGTATGCATCAACAAAGTAGTGCCAAGCGTGCGCCTGTGTCCCAAAAATAAAGGGCCAGCTGGATTGACCGCTAAAGGGTGCTGTAACCCCCAAAGGGCACTCCAAACAAAATTAAAATATATATTTTTTTGTGTTTGTGAATTGTGTGCTCAGTAGCCGCACGTGCATCAACAAAGTAGTGACAAGCATGCGCCTGTGTCCCATAAATAAACGGCCGGCTGGATTGACCGCTAACGGGTGCTGTAACCCCCAAAGGGCACTTCAAACAAAATAAAAATATATATTTTTTTGTGTTTGTGAATTGTGTGCGCAGTAGCCGCACGTGCATCAAAAAAGTAGTGCCAAGCGTGTGCCTGTGTCCCATAAATAAAGTGCCGGCTGGATTGACTGCTAAAGGGCGCTGTAACCCCCAAAGGGCACTCCAAACAAAATAAAAAAATATATTTTTTTGTGTTTGTGAATTGTGTGCGCAGTAGCCGCACGTGCATCAACAAAGTAGTGCCAAGCATGTGCCTGTGTCCCATAAATAAAGGGCCGGCTGGATTGACCGCTAAAGGGTGCTGTAACCCCCAAAGGGCACTCCAAACAAAATTAAAATATATATTTTTTTGTGTTTGTGAATTGTGTGCGCAGTAGCCGCACGTGCATCAACAAAGAATTGCCAAGCGTGCGCCTGTGTCCCATAAATAAAGGGCAGGCTGGATTGACTGCTAAAGGGTGCTGTAACCCCCAAAGGGCACTCCAAACAATATAAAAAAAATATTTTTTTGTGTTTGTGAATTGTGTGCGCAGTAGCCGCACGTGCATCAACAAAGTAGTGCCAAGCGTGAGCCTGTGTCCCATAAATAAAGGACCAGCTGGATTGACCACTAAAGGGTGCTGTAACCCCAAAGGGCACTCCAAACAAAATAAAAAAATATTTTTTTTTGTGTTTGTGAATTGTGTGCGCAGTAGACGCACGTGCATCAACAAAATAGTGCCAAGCGTGCGCCTGTGTCCCATAAATAAAGGGCCGGCTGGATTGACCGCTAAAGGGTGCTGTAACCCCGAAAGGGCACGCCAAAAAAAATAAAAAAAAATATATTTTTTTGTGTTTGTGAATTGTGTGCGCAGTAGCCGCACGTGCATCAACAAAGTAGTGCCAAGCATGCGCCTGTGTCCCATAAATAAAGGTCCGGCTGGATTGACCGCTAAAGGGTGCTGTAACCCCCAAAGGGCACTCCAAACAAAATAAAAAAATATATTTTTTTGTGTTTGTGAATTGTGTTCGCAATACCCGCACGAGCATCAACAAAGTAGTGCCAAGCGTGCACCTGTGTCCCATAAATAAAGGGCCAGCTGGAATGACCACTTAAAGGTGCTGTAACCCCCAAAGGGCACTCCAAACAAAATAAAAATATAGAGTTTTTTGTGTTTGTGAATTGTGTGCGCAGTAGCCGCACGTGCATCAACAAAGTAGTGCCAAGCGTGCACCTGTGTCCCATAAATAAAGGGATGGCTGGATTGACCGCTAAAGGGTGCTGTAACCCTCAAAGGGCACTCCAAACAAAATAAAAATATATATTTTTTTGTGTTTGTGAATTGTGTGCGCAGTAGCCGCACGAGCATCAAAAAAGAAGTGCCAAGCGTGCGCCTGTGTCCCATAAATAAAGGGCCGGCTGGATTGACCGCTACAGAGTGCTGTAACCCCCAAAGGGCACTCGAAACAAATTAAAAAAATATATTTTTTTGTGTTTGTGAATTGTGTGCGCAGTAGCCGCACGTGCATCAACAAAGTAGTGCCAAGCGTGCGCCTGTGTCCCATAAATAAAGGGCCGGCTGGATTGACCGCTAAAGGGTGCTGTAACCCCCAAAGGGCACTCCAAACAAAATAAAATTTTTTAATTTTTTTGTGTATGTGAATTGTGTGCGCAGTAGCCGCACGTGCATCAACAAAGTAGTGCCAAGCGTGCGCCTGTATCCCATAAATAAAGGGCCGGCTGGATTGACCGCTAAAGGGTGCTGTAACCCCCAAAGGGCACTCCAAACAAAATAAAAATATATATTTTTTTGTGTTTGAGAATTGTGTGCGCAGTAGCCGCATGTGCATCAACAAAGTAGTGCCAAGCGTGTGCCTGTGTCCCATAAATAAAGGGCAGGCTGGATTGACCACTAAAGGGTGTTGTAACCCCCAAAGGGCACTCCAAACAAATTAAAATTAGATATTTTTTTGTGTTTGTGAATTGTGCGCGCAGTAGCCGCACGTGCATCAACAAAGTAGTGCCAAGCGTGTGCCTGTGTCCCATAAATAAAGGGCCAGCTGGATTGACCGCTAAAGGGTGTTGTAACCCCCAAAGGGCACTCCAAACAAATTAAAAATATATATTTTTTTGTGTTAGTGAATTGTGCGCGCAGTAGCCGCACGTGCATCAACAAATTTGTGCCAAGCGTGCACCTGTGTCCCATAAATAAAGGGCCGGCTGGATTGACCGCTAAAGGGTGCTGTAACCCCCAAAGGGCACTCCAAAGAAAATAAAAAAATATATTTTTTTGTGTTTGTGAATTGTGTGCGCAGTAGCTGCACGTGCATCAACAAAGTAGTGGCAAGCGTGCGCCTGTGTCCCATAAATAATGGGCCGGCTGGATTGACCGCTAAAGGGTGCTGTAACCCCCAAAGGGCACTCCAAAGAAAATAAAAAAATATATTTTTTTGTGTTTGTGAATTGTGTGCGCAGTAGCTGCACGTGCATCAACAAAGTAGTGGCAAGCGTGCGCCTGTGTCCCATAAATAATGGGCCGGCTGGATTGACCGCTAAAGGGTGCTTTAACCCCCAAAGGGCACTCCAAACAAAATAAAAAAATATATTTTTTTGTATTTGTGAATTGTGTGCGCAGTAGCCGCACGTGCATCAACAAAGTAGTGGCAAGCATGCGCCTGTGTCCCATAAATAAAGGGCCGGCTGGATTGACCGCTAACAGGTGCTGTAACCCCCAGAGGGCACTTCAAACAAAATAAAAATATATATTTTTTTGTGTTTGTGAATTGTGTGCGCAGTAGCCGCACGTGCATCAACAAAGTAGTGCCAAGCGTGTGCCTGTGTCCCATAAATAAAGGGCCGGCTGGATTGACTGCTAAAGGGTGCTGTAACCCCCAAAGGGCACTCCAAACAAAATAAAAAAATATATTTTTTTGTGTTTGTGAATTGTGTGCGCAGTAGCCGCACGTGCATCAACAAAGTAGTGTCAAGCGTGTGCCTGTGTCCCATAAATAAAGGCCCAGCTGGATTGACTGCTAAAGGGTGCTGTAACCCCCAAAGGGCACTCCAAACAAAATAAAAAATATATATTTTTTTGTGTTTGTGAATTGTGTGCGCAGTAGCCGTGTATGCATCAACAAAGTAGTGCCAAGCGTGCGCCTGTGTCCCATAAATAAAGGGCCAGCTGGATTGACCGCTAAAGGGTGCTGTAACCCCCAAAGGGCACTCCAAACAAAATAAAAAAATATATTTTTTTGTGTTTGTGAATTGTGTGCGCAGTAGCCGCACGTGCATCAACAAAGAATTGCCAAGCATGCGCCTGTGTCCCATAAATAAAGGGCCGGCTGGATTGACCGCTAACGGGTGCTGTAACCCCCAAAGGGCACTTCAAACAAAATAAAAATATATATTTTTTTGTGTTTGTGAATTGTGTGCGCAGTAGCCACACGTGCATCAACAAAGTAGTGCCAAGCGTGTGCCTGTGTCCCATAAATAAAGGGCCGGCTGGATTGACTGCTAAAGGGTGCTGTAACCCCCAAAGGGCACTCCAAACAAAATAAAAAAATATATTTTTTTGTGTTTGTGAATTGTGTGCGCAGTAGCCGCACGTGCATCAACAAAGTAGTGCCATGCGTGTGTCTGTGTCCCATAAGTAAAGGGCCGGCTGGATTGACCGCTAAAGGGTGCTGTAACCCCCAAAGGGCACTCCAAACAAAATTAAAATATATATTTTTTTGTGTTTGTGAATTGTGTGCGCAGTAGCCGCACATGCATCAACAAAGAATTGCCAAGCGTGCGCCTGTGTCCCATAAATAAAGGGCCAGCTGGATTGACCGCTACAGAGTGCTGTAACCCCCAAAGGGCACTCGAAACAAATTAAAAAAATATATTTTTTTGTGTTTGTGAATTGTGTGCGCAGTAGCCGCACGTGCATCAACAAAGTAGTGTCAAGCATGTGCCTGTGTCCCATAAATAAAGGCCCGGCTGGATTGACAGCTAAAGGGTGCTGTAACCCCCAAAGGGCACTCCAAACAAAATAAAAAATATATATTTTTTTGTGTTTGTGAATTGTGTGCGCAGTAGCCGTGTATGCATCAACAAAGTAGTGCCAAGCGTGCGCCTGTGTCCCAAAAATAAAGGGCCAGCTGGATTGACCGCTAAAGGGTGCTGTAACCCCCAAAGGGCACTCCAAACAAAATAAAAAAATATATTTTTTTGTGTTTGTGAATTGTGTGCGCAGTAGCCGCACGTGCATCAACAAAGTAGTGCCAAGCGTACACCTGTGTCCCATAAATAAAGGGCCGGCTGGATTGACCGCTAAAGGGTGCTGTAACCCCCAAAGGGCACTCCAAACAAAATAAAAAAATATATTTTTTTGTTTTTATGAATTGTGTGCGCAGTAGCCGCACGTGCATCAACAAAGTAGTGCCAAGCGTGCACCTGTGTCCCATAAATAAAGGGCCAGCTGGATTGACCGCTACAGAGTGCTGTAACCCCCAAAGGGCACTCAAAACAAATTAAAAACATATATTTTTTTGTGTTTGTGAATTGTGTGCGCAGTAGCCGCACGTGCATCAACAAAGTAGTGCCAAGCGTGCGCCTGTGTCCCATAAATAAAGGGCCGGCTGGATTGACCGCTAAAGGGTGCTGTAACCCCCAAAGGGCACTCCAAACAAAATAAAAAATATATTTTTTTGTGTTTGTGAATTGTGTGCGCAGTAGCCGCATGTGCATCAACAAAGTAGTGCCAAGCGTGCGCCTGTGTCCCATAAATAAAGGGCCGGCTGGATTGACCGCTAAAGAGTGCTGTAACCCCAAAAGGGCACGCCAAACAAAATAAAAAAATATTTTTTTTTGTGTTTGTGAATTGTGTGCGCAGTAGCCGCATGTGCATCAACAAAGTAGTGCCAAGCATGCACCTGTGTCCCATAAATAAAGGGCCGGCTGGATTGACCACTAAAGGGTGCTGTAACCCCCAAAGGGCACTCCAAACAAAATTAAAAAATATATTTTTTTGTGTTTGTGAATTGTGTGCGCAGTAGCCGCACGTGCATCAACAAAGTAGTGCCAAGCGTGCACCTGTGTCCCATAAATAAAGGGCCAGCTGGATTGACTGCTAAAGGGTGCTGTAACCCCCAAAGGGCACTCCAAACAAAATAAAAATATATATTTTTTTGTGTTTGTGAATTGTGTGCGCAGTAGCCGCACGAGCATCAAAAAAGAAGTGCCAAGCGTGCGCCTGTGTCCCATAAATAAAGGGCCAGCTGGATTGACCGCTACAGAGTGCTGTAACCCCCAAAGGGCACTCGAAACAAATTAAAAAAAAATATTTTTTTGTGTTTGTGAATTGTGTGCGCAGTAGCCGCACGTGCATCAACAAAGTAGTGCCAAGCGTGCGCCTGTGTCTCATAAATAAAGGGCCGGCTGGATTGACCGCTAAAGGGTGCTGTAACCCCCAAAGGGCACTCCAAACAAAATAAAAAATATATATTTTTTTGTGTTTGTGAATTGTGTGCGCAGTAGCCGCACGTGCATCAACAAAGTAGTGCCAAGCGTGCACCTGTGTCCCATAAATAAAGGGCCAGCTGGATTGACCGCTAAAGGGTGCTGTAAACCCCAAAGGGCACTCCAAACAAAATAAAAATATATATTTTTTTGTGTTTGAGAATTGTGTGCGCAGTAGCCGCACGTGCATCAACAAAGAAGTGCCAAGCGTGTGCCTGTGTCCCATAAATAAAGGGCCAGCTGGATTGACCGCTAAAGGGTGTTGTAACCCCCAAAGGGCACTCCAAACAAATTAAAAATATATATTTTCTTGTGTTTGTGAATTGTGCACGCAGTAGCCGCACGTGCATCAACAAATTTGTGCCAAGCGTGCACCTGTGTCCCATAAATAAATGGCTGGCTGGATTGACCGCTAAATGGTGCTGTAACCCCCAAAGGGCACTCCAAAGAAAATAAAAAAATATATTTTTTTGGGTTTGTGAATTGTGTGCGCAGTAGCTGCACGTGCATCAACAAAGTAGTGGCAAGCGTGCGCCTGTGTCCCATAAACAATGGGCCGGCTGGATTGACCGCTAAAGGGTGCTGTAACCCCCAAAGGGCACTCCAAACAAAATAAAAAAATATATTTTTTTGTGTTTGTGAATTGTGTGCGCAGTAGCCGCACGTGCATCAACAAAGTAGTGGCAAGCATGCGCCTGTGTCCCATAAATAAAGGGCCGGCTGGATTGACCGCTAACGGGTGCTGTAACCCCCAAAGGGCACTTCAAACAAAATAAAAATATATATTTTTTTGTGTTTGTGAATTGTGTGCGCAGTAGCCGCACGTGCATCAACAAAGTAGTGCCAAGCGTGTGCCTGTGTCCCATAAATAAAGGGCCGGCTGGATTGACTGCTAAAGGGTGCTGTAACCCCCAAAGGGCACTCCAAACAAAATAAAAAAATATATTTTTTTGTGTTTGTGAATTGTGTGCGCAGTAGCCGCACGTGCATCAACAAAGTAGTGCCAAGCGTGTGCCTGTGTCCCATAAATAAAGGGCCAGCTGGATTGACCGCTAAAGGGTGCTGTAACCCCCAAAGGGCACTCCAAACAAAATTAAAATATATATTTTTTTGTGTTTGTGAATTGTGTGCGCAGTAGCCACACGTGCATCAACAAAGAATTGCCAAGCGTGCGCCTGTGTCCCATAAATAAAGGGCCAGCTGGATTGACTGCTACAGAGTGCTGTAACCCCCAAAGGGCACTCGAAACAAATTAAAAAAATATATTTTTTTGTGTTTGTGAATTGTGTGCGCAGTAGCCGCACGTGCATCAACAAAGTAGTGCCAAGCGTGCGCCTGTGTCCCATAAATAAAGGGCCGGCTGGATTGACCGCTAAAGAGTGCTGTAACCCCCAAAGGACACGCCAAACAAAATAAAAAAATATATTTTTTTGTGTTTGTGAATTGTGTGCGCAGTAGCCGCACGTGCATCAACAAAGTAGTGCCAAGCGTGCGCCTGTGTCCCATAAATAAAGGGCCGGCTGGAATGACTGCTAAAGGGTGCTGTAACCCCCAAAGGGCACTCCAAACAAAATAAAAAAAAATATTTTTTTGTGTTTGTGAATTGTGTGCGCAGTACCCGCACGTGCATCAACAAAGTAGTGCCAAGCGTGCACCTGTGTCCCATAAATAAAGGGCCGGCTGGATTGACCGCGTAAAGGTGCTGTAACCCCCAAAGGGCACTCCAAACAAAATAAATAAATATTTTTTTTTGTGTTTGTGAATTGTGTGCGCAGTAGCCGCATGTGCATCAACAAAGTAGTGCCAAGCGTGCACCTGTGTCTCATAAATAAAGGGCCGGCTGGATTGACCGCTAAAGGGTGCTGTAACCCCCAAAGGGCACTCCAAACAAAATAAAAAATATATATTTTTTTGTGTTTGTGAATTGTGTGCGCAGTAGCCGCACGTGCATCAACAAAGAAGTCCCAAGCGTGCACCTGTGTCCCATAAATAAAGGGCCAGCTGGATTGACCGCTAAAGGGTGCTGTAAACCCCAAAGGGCACTCCAAACAAAATAAAAATATATATTTTTTTGTGTTTGAGAATTGTGTGCGCAGTAGCCGCACGTGCATCAACAAAGAAGTGCCAAGCGTGTGCCTGTGTCCCATAAATAAAGGGCCAGCTGGATTGACCGCTAAAGGGTGTTGTAACCCCCAAAGGGCACTCCAAACAAATTAAAAATATATATTTTTTTGTGTTTGTGAATTGTGCGCGCAATAGCCGCACGTGCATCAACAAATTTGTGCCAAGCGTGCACCTGTGTCCCATAAATAAAGGGCCGGCTGGATTGACTGCTAAAGGGTGCTGTAACCCCCAAAGGGCACTCCAAACAAAATTAAAATATATATTTTTTTGTGTTAGTGAATTGTGTGCGCAGTAGCCGCACGTGCATCAACAAAGTAGTGCCAAGCGTGCGCCTGTGTCCCATAAATAAAGGGCTGGCTGGATTGACCGCTAAATGGTGCTGTAACCCCCAAAGGGCACTCCAAAGAAAATAAAAAAATATATTTTTTTGTGTTTGTGAATTGTGTGCGCAGTAGCTGCACGTGCATCAACAAAGTAGTGGCAAGCGTGCGCCTGTGTCCCATAAATAATGGGCCGGCTGGATTGACCGCTAAAGGGTGCTGTAACCCCCAAAGGGCACTCCAAACAAAATAAAAAAATATATTTTTTTGTGTTTGTGAATTGTGTGCGCAGTAGCCGCACGTGCATCAACAAAGTAGTGCCAAGCGTGCACCTGTGTCCCATAAATAAAGGGCCGGCTGGATTGACCGCTTAAAGGTGCTGTAACCCCCAAAGGGCACTCCAAACAAAATAAATAAATATTTTTTTTTGTGTTTGTGAATTGTGTGCGCAGTAGCCGCATGTGCATCAACAAAGTAGTGCCAAGCGTGCACCTGTGTCTCATAAATAAAGGGCCGGCTGGATTGACCGCTAAAGGGTGGTGTAACCCCCAAAGGGCACTGCAAACAAAATAAAAAATATATATTTTTTTGTGTTTGTGAATTGTGTGCGCAGTAGCCGCACGTGCATCAACAAAGTAATCCCAAGCGTGCACCTGTGTCCCATAAATAAAGGGCCAGCTGGATTGACCGGTAAAGGGTGCTGTAAACCCCAAAGGGCACTCCAAACAAAATAAAAATATATATTTTTTTGTGTTTGAGAATTGTGTGCGCAGTAGCCGCACGTGCATCAACAAAGAAGTGCCAAGCGTGTGCCTGTGTCCCATAAATAAAGGGCCAGCTGGATTGACCGCTAAAGGGTGTTGTAACCCCCAAAGGGCACTCCAAACAAATTAAAAATATATATTTTTTTGTGTTTGTGAATTGTGCGCGCAGTAGCCGCACGTGCATCAACAAATTTGTGCCAAGCGTGCACCTGTGTCCCATAAATAAAGGGCCGGCTTGATTGACTGCTAAAGGGTGCTGTAACCCCCAAAGGGCACTCCAAACAAAATTAAAATATATATTTTTTTGTGTTTTGTGAATTGTGTGCGCAGTAGCCGCACGTGCATCAACAAAGTAGTGCCAAGCGTGCGCCTGTGTCCCATAAATAAAGGGCTGGCTGGATTGACCGCTAAATGGTGCTGTAACCCCCAAAGGGCACTCCAAACAAAATTAAAATATATATTTTTTTGTGTTTGTGAATTGTGTGCGCAGTACCCGCACGTGCATCAACAAAGTAGTGCCAAGCGTGCACCTGTGTCCCATAAATAAAGGGCCGGCTGGATTGACCGCTTAAAGGTGCTGTAACCCCCAAAGGGCACTCCAAACAAAATAAATAAATATTTTTTTTTGTGTTTGTGAATTGTGTGCGCAGTAGCCGCATGTGCATCAACAAAGTAGTGCCAAGCGTGCACCTGTGTCTCATAAATAAAGGGCCGGCTGGATTGACCGCTAAAGGGTGCTGTAACCCCCAAAGGGCACTCCAAACAAAATAAAAAATATATATTTTTTTGTGTTTGTGAATTGTGTGCGCAGTAGCCGCACGTGCATCAACAAAGTAGTCCCAAGCGTGCACCTGTGTCCCATAAATAAAGGGCCAGCTGGATTGACCGCTAAAGGGTGCTGTAAACCCCAAAGGGCACTCCAAACAAAATAAAAATATATATTTTTTTGTGTTTGAGAATTGTGTGCGCAGTAGCCGCACGTGCATCAACAAAGAAGTGCCAAGCGTGTGCCTGTGTCCCATAAATAAAGGGCCGGCTGGATTGACCGCTAAAGGGTGTTGTAACCCCCAAAGGGCACTCCAAACAAATTAAAAATATATATTTTTTTGTGTTTGTGAATTGTGCGCGCAGTAGCCGCACGTGCATCAACAAATTTGTGCCAAGCGTGCACCTGTGTCCCATAAATAAAGGGCCGGCTGGATTGACTGCTAAAGGGTGCTGTAACCCCCAAAGGGCACTCCAAACAAAATTAAAATATATATTTTTTTGTGTTTGTGAATTGTGTGCGCAGTAGCCGCACGTGCATCAACAAAGTAGTGCCAAGCGTGCGCCTGTGTCCCATAAATAAAGGGCTGGCTGGATTGACCGCTAAATGGTGCTGTAACCCCCAAAGGGCACTCCAAAGAAAATAAAAAAATATATTTTTTTGTGTTTGTGAATTGTGTGCGCAGTAGCTGCACGTGCATCAACAAAGTAGTGGCAAGCGTGCGCCTGTGTCCCATAAATAATGGGCCGGCTGGATTGACCGCTAAAGGGTGCTGTAACCCCCAAAGGGCACTCCAAACAAAATAAAAAAATATATTTTTTTGTGTTTGTGAATTGTGTGCGCAGTAGCCGCACGTGCATCAACAAAGTAGTGCCAAGCGTGCACCTGTGTCCCATAAATAAAGGGCCGGCTGGATTGACCACTTAAAGGTGCTGTAACCCCCAAAGGGCACTCCAAACAAAATAAATAAATATTTTTTTTTGTGTTTGTGAATTGTGTGCGCAGTAGCCGCATGTGCATCAACAAAGTAGTGCCAAGCGTGCACCTGTGTCTCATAAATAAAGGGCCGGCTGGATTGACCGCTAAAGGGTGCTGTAACCCCCAAAGGGCACTCCAAACAAAATAAAAAATATATATTTTTTTGTGTTTGTGAATTGTGTGCGCAGTAGCCGCACGTGCATCAACAAAGTAGTCCCAAGCGTGCACCTGTGTCCCATAAATAAAGGGCCAGCTGGATTGACCGCTAAAGGGTGCTGTAAACCCCAAAGGGCACTCCAAACAAAATAAAAATATATATTTTTTTGTGTTTGAGAATTGTGTGCGCAGTAGCCGCACGTGCATCAACAAAGAAGTGCCAAGCGTGTGCCTGTGTCCCATAAATAAAGGGCCAGCTGGATTGACCGCTAAAGGGTGTTGTAACCCCCAAAGGGCACTCCAAACAAATTAAAAATATATATTTTTTTGTGTTTGTGAATTGTGCGCGCAGTAGCCGCACGTGCATCAACAAATTTGTGCCAAGCGTGCACCTGTGTCCCATAAATAAAGGGCCGGCTTGATTGACTGCTAAAGGGTGCTGTAACCCCCAAAGGGCACTCCAAACAAAATTAAAATATATATTTTTTTGTGTTTTGTGAATTTTGTGCGCAGTAGCCGCACGTGCATCAACAAAGTAGTGCCAAGCGTGCGCCTGTGTCCCATAAATAAAGGGCTGGCTGGATTGACCGCTAAATGGTGCTGTAACCCCCAAAGGGCACTCCAAAGAAAATAAAAAAATATATTTTTTTGTGTTTGTGAATTGTGTGCGCAGTAGCAGCACGTGCATCAACAAAGTAGTGGCAAGCGTGCGCCTGTGTCCCATAAATAATGGTCCGGCTGGATTGACCGCTAAAGGGTGCTGTAACCCCCAAAGGGCACTCCAAACAAAATAAAAAAATATATTTTTTTGTGTTTGTGAATTGTGTGCGCAGTAGCCGCACGTGCATCAACAAAGTAGTGGCAAGCATGCGCCTGTGTCCCATAAATAAAGGGCCGGCTGGATTGACCGCTAACGGGTGCTGTAACCCCCAAAGGGCACTTCAAACAAAATAAAAATACATATTTTTTTGTGTTTGTGAATTGTGTGCGCAGTAGCCGCACGTGCATCAACAAAGTAGTGCCAAGCGTGTGCCTGTGTCCCATAAATAAAGTGCCGGCTGGATTGACTGCTAAAGGGTGCTGTAACCCCCAAAGGGCACTCCAAACAAAATTAAAATATATATTTTTTTGTGTTTGTGAATTGTGTGCGCAGTAGCCGCACGTGCATCAACAGAGAATTGCCAAGCGTGCGCCTGTGTCCCATAAATAAAGGGCCAGCTGGATTGACCGCTACAGAGTGCTGTAACCCCCAAAGGGCACTCGAAACAAATTAAAAAAATATATTTTTTTGTGTTTGTGAATTGTGTGCGCAGTAGCCGCACGTGCATCAACAAAGTAGTGTCAAGCGTGTGCCTGTGTCCTATAAATAAAGGCCCGGCTGGATTGACCACTAAAGGGTGCTGTAACCCCCAAAGGGCACTCCAAACAAAATAAAAAATATATATTTTTTTGTGTTTGTGAATTGTGTGCGCAGTAGCCGTGTATGCATCAACAAAGTAGTGCCAAGCGTGCGCCTGTGTCCCATAAATAAAGGGCCGGCTGGATTGACCGCTAAAGGGTGCTGTAACCCCCAAAGGGCACTCCAAACAAAATAAAAAAATATATTTTTTTGTGTTTGTGAATTGTGTGCGCAGTAGCCGCACGTGCATCAACAAAGTAGTGCCAAGCGTACACCTGTGTCCCATAAATAAAGGGCCGGCTGGATTGACCGCTAAAGGGTGCTGTAACCCCCAAAGGGCACTCCAAAGAAAATAAAAAAATATATTTTTTTGTGTTTGTGAATTGTGTTCGCAATACCCGCACGAGCATCAACAAAGTAGTGCCAAGTGTGCACCTGTGTCCCATAAATAAAGGGCCGGCTGGATTGACCGCTTAAAGGTGCTGTAACCCCCAAAGGGCACTCCAAACAAAATAAATAAATATTTTTTTTTGTGTTTGTGAATTGTGTGCGCAGTAGCCGCATGTGCATCAACAAAGTAGTGCCAAGCGAGCACCTGTGTCCCATAAATAAAGGGCCGGTTGGATTGACCGCTAAAGGGTGCTGTAACCCCCAAAGGGCACTCCAAACAAAATTAAAAAATAGATTTTTTTGTGTTTGTGAATTGTGTGCGCAGTAGCCGCACGTGCATCAACAAAGTAGTGCCAAGCGTGCACCTGTGTCCCATAAATAAAGGGCCCGCTGGATTGACTGCTAAAGGGTGCTGTAACCCCCAAAGGGCACTCCAAACAAAATAAAAATATATATTTTTTTGTGTTTGTGAATTGTGTGCGCAGTAGCCGCACGAGCATCAAAAAAGAAGTGCCAAGCGTGCGCCTGTGTCCCATAAATAAAGGGCCAGCTGGATTGACCGCTACAGAGTGCTGTAACCCCCAAAGGGCACTCGAAACAAATTAAAAAAATATATTTTTTTGTGTTTGTGAATTGTGTGCGCAGTAGCCGCACGTGCATCAACAATGTAGTGCCAAGCGTGCGCCTGTGACTCATAAATAAAGGGCCGGCTGGATTGACCGCTAAAGGGTGCTGTAACCCCCAAAGGGCACTCCAAACAAAAAAAAAATATATATTTTTTTGTGTTTGTGAATTGTGTGCGCAGTAGCCGCACGTGCATCAACAAAGTAGTGCCAAGCGTGCACCTGTGTCCCATAAATAAAGGGCCAGCTGGATTGACCGCTAAAGGGTGCTGTAAACCCCAAAGGGCACTCCAAACAAAATAAAAATATATATTTTTTTGTGTTTGAGAATTGTGTGCGCAGTAGCCGCACGTGCATCAACAAAGTAGTGCCAAGCGTGTGCCTGTGTCCCATAAATAAAGGGCCAGCTGGATTGACCGCTAAAGGGTGTTGTAACCCCCAAAGGGCACTCCAAACAAATTAAAAATATATATTTTTTTGTGTTTGTGAATTGTGCGCGCAGTAGCCGCACGTGCATCAACAAATTTGTGCCAAGCGTGCACCTGTGTCCCATAAATAAAGGGCCGGCTGGATTGACTGCTAAAGGGTGCTCTAACCCCCAAAGGGCACTCCAAACAAAATTAAAATATATATTTTTTTGTGTTTGTGAATTGTGTGCGCAGTAGCCGCACGTGCATCAACAAAGTAGTGCCAAGCGTGCGCCTGTGTCCCATAAATAAAGGGCCGGCTGGATTGACCGCTAAAGAGTGCTGTAACCCCCAAAGGACACGCCAAACAAAATAAAAAAATATATTTTTTTGTGTTTGTGAATTGTGTGCGCAGTAGCCGCACGTGCATCAACAAAGTAGTGCCAAGCGTGCGCCTGTGTCCCATAAATAAAGGGCCGGCTGGAATGACTGCTAAAGGGTGCTGTAACCCCCAAAGGGCACTCCAAACAAAATAAAAAAAAAATTTTTTTTGTGTTTGTGAATTGTGTGCGCAGTACCCGCACGTGCATCAACAAAGTAGTGCCAAGCGTGCACCTGTGTCCCATAAATAAAGGGCCGGCTGGATTGACCGCTTAAAGGTGCTGTAACCCCCAAAGGGCACTCCAAACAAAATAAATAAATATTTTTTTTTGTGTTTGTGAATTGTGTGCGCAGTAGCCGCATGTGCATCAACAAAGTAGTGCCAAGCGTGCACCTGTGTCTCATAAATAAAGGGTCGGCTGTATTGACCGCTAAAGGGTGCTGTAACCCCCAAAGGGCACTCCAAACAAAATAAAAAATATATATTTTTTTGTGTTTGTGAATTGTGTGCGCAGTAGCCGCACGTGCATCAACAAAGTAGTCCCAAGCGTGCACCTGTGTCCCATAAATAAAGGGCCAGCTGGATTGACCGCTAAAGGGTGCTGTAAACCCCAAAGGGCACTCCAAACAAAATAAAAATATATATTTTTTTGTGTTTGAGAATTGTGTGCGCAGTAGCCGCACGTGCATCAACAAAGAAGTGCCAAGCGTGTGCCTGTGTCCCATAAATAAAGGGCCAGCTGGATTGACCGCTAAAGGGTGTTGTAACCCCCAAAGGGCACTCCAAACAAATTAAAAATATATATTTTTTTGTGTTTGTGAATTGTGCGCGCAGTAGCCGCACGTGCATCAACAAATTTGTGCCAAGCGTGCACCTGTGTCCCATAAATAAAGGGCCGGCTGGATTAACTGCTAAAGGGTGCTGTAACCCCCAAAGGGCACTCCAAACAAAATTAAAATATATATTTTTTTGTGTTTGTGAATTGTGTGCGCAGTAGCCGCACGTGCATCAACAAAGTAGTGCCAAGCGTGCGCCTGTGTCCCATAAATAAAGGGCTGGCTGGATTGACCGCTAAATGGTGCTGTAACCCCCAAAGGGCACTCCAAAGAAAATAAAAAAATATATTTTTTTGTGTTTGTGAATTGTGTGCGCAGTAGCTGCACGTGCATCAACAAAGTAGTGGCAAGCGTGCGCCTGTGTCCCATAAATAATGGGCCGGCTGGATTGACCGCTAAAGGGTGCTGTAACCCCCAAAGGGCACTCCAAACAAAATAAAAAAATATATTTTTTTGTGTTTGTGAATTGTGTGCGCAGTAGCCGCACGTGCATCAACAAAGTAGTGCCAAGCGTGCACCTGTGTCCCATAAATAAAGGGCCGGCTGGATTGACCGCTTAAAGGTGCTGTAACCCCCAAAGGGCACTCCAAACAAAATAAATAAATATTTTTTTTTGTGTTTGTGAATTGTGTGCGCAGTAGCCGCATGTGCATCAACAAAGTAGTGCCAAGCGTGCACCTGTGTCTCATAAATAAAGGGCCGGCTGGATTGACCGCTAAAGGGTGCTGTAACCCCCAAAGGGCACTCCAAACAAAATAAAAAATATATATTTTTTTGTGTTTGTGAATTGTGTGCGCAGTAGCCGCACGTGCATCAACAAAGTAGTCCCAAGCGTGCACCTGTGTCCCATAAATAAAGGGCCAGCTGGATTGACCGGTAAAGGGTGCTGTAAACCCCAAAGGTCACTCCAAACAAAATAAAAATATATATTTTTTTGTGTTTGAGAATTGTGTGCGCAGTAGCCGCACGTGCATCAACAAAGAAGTGCCAAGCGTGTGCCTGTGTCCCATAAATAAAGGGCCAGCTGGATTGACCGCTAAAGGGTGTTGTAACCCCCAAAGGGCACTCCAAACAAATTAAAAATATATATTTTTTTGTGTTTGTGAATTGTGCGCGCAGTAGCCGCACGTGCATCAACAAATTTGTGCCAAGCGTGCACCTGTGTCCCATAAATAAAGGGCCGGCTTGATTGACTGCTAAAGGGTGCTGTAACCCCCAAAGGGCACTCCAAACAAAATTAAAATATATATTTTTTTGTGTTTTGTGAATTGTGTGCGCAGTAGCCGCACGTGCATCAACAAAGTAGTGCCAAGCGTGCGCCTGTGTCCCATAAATAAAGGGCTGGCTGGATTGACCGCTAAATGGTGCTGTAACTCCCAAAGGGCACTCCAAACAAAATTAAAATATATATTTTTTTGTGTTTGTGAATTGTGTGCGCAGTACCCGCACGTGCATCAACAAAGTAGTGCCAAGCGTGCACCTGTGTCCCATAAATAAAGGGCCGGCTGGATTGACCGCTTAAAGGTGCTGTAACCCCCAAAGGGCACTCCAAACAAAATAAATAAATATTTTTTTTTGTGTTTGTGAATTGTGTGCGCAGTAGCCGCATGTGCATCAACAAAGTAGTGCCAAGCGTGCACCTGTGTCTCATAAATAAAGGGCCGGCTGGATTGACCGCTAAAGGGTGCTGTAACCCCCAAAGGGCACTCCAAACAAAATAAAAAATATATATTTTTTTGTGTTTGTGAATTGTGTGCGCAGTAGCCGCACGTGCATCAACAAAGTAGTCCCAAGCGTGCACCTGTGTCCCATAAATAAAGGGCCAGCTGGATTGACCGCTAAAGGGTGCTGTAAACCCCAAAGGGCACTCCAAACAAAATAAAAATATATATTTTTTTGTGTTTGAGAATTGTGTGCGCAGTAGCCGCACGTGCATCAACAAAGAAGTGCCAAGCGTGTGCCTGTGTCCCATAAATAAAGGGCCGGCTGGATTGACCGCTAAAGGGTGTTGTAACCCCCAAAGGGCACTCCAAACAAATTAAAAATATATATTTTTTTGTGTTTGTGAATTGTGCGCGCAGTAGCCGCACGTGCATCAACAAATTTGTGCCAAGCGTGCACCTGTGTCCCATAAATAAAGGGCCGGCTGGATTGACTGCTAAAGGGTGCTGTAACCCCCAAAGGGCACTCCAAACAAAATTAAAATATATATTTTTTTGTGTTTGTGAATTGTGTGCGCAGTAGCCGCACGTGCATCAACAAAGTAGTGCCAAGCGTGCGCCTGTGTCCCATAAATAAAGGGCTGGCTGGATTGACCGCTAAATGGTGCTGTAACCCCCAAAGGGCACTCCAAAGAAAATAAAAAAATATATTTTTTTGTGTTTGTGAATTGTGTGCGCAGTAGCTGCACGTGCATCAACAAAGTAGTGGCAAGCGTGCGCCTGTGTCCCATAAATAATGGGCTGGCTGGATTGACCGCTAAAGGGTGCTGTAACCCCCAAAGGGCACTCCAAACAAAATAAAAAAATATATTTTTTTGTGTTTGTGAATTGTGTGCGCAGTAGCCGCACGTGCATCAACAAAGTAGTGCCAAGCGTGCACCTGTGTCAAATAAATAAAGGGCCGGCTGGATTGACCGCTTAAAGGTGCTGTAACCCCCAAAGGGCACTCCAAACAAAATAAATAAATATTTTTTTTTGTGTTTGTGAATTGTGTGCGCAGTAGCCGCATGTGCATCAACAAAGTAGTGCCAAGCGTGCACCTGTGTCTCATAAATAAAGGGCCGGCTGGATTGACCGCTAAAGGGTGCTGTAACCCCCAAAGGGCACTCCAAACAAAATAAAAAATATATATTTTTTTGTGTTTGTGAATTGTGTGCGCAGTAGCCGCACGTGCATCAACAAAGTAGTCCCAAGCGTGCACCTGTGTCCCATAAATAAAGGGCCAGCTGGATTGACCGCTAAAGGGTGCTGTAAACCCCAAAGGGCACTCCAAACAAAATAAAAATATATATTTTTTTGTGTTTGAGAATTGTGTGCGCAGTAGCCGCACGTGCATCAACAAAGAAGTGCCAAGCGTGTGCCTGTGTCCCATAAATAAAGGGCCAGCTGGATTGACCGCTAAAGGGTGTTGTAACCCCCAAAGGGCACTCCAAACAAATTAAAAATATATATTTTTTTGTGTTTGTGAATTGTGCGCGCAGTAGCCGCACGTGCATCAACAAATTTGTGCCAAGCGTGCACCTGTGTCCCATAAATAAAGGGCCGGCTTGATTGACTGCTAAAGGGTGCTGTAACCCCCAAAGGGCACTCCAAACAAAATTAAAATATATATTTTTTTGTGTTTTGTGAATTGTGTGCGCAGTAGCTGCACGTGCATCAACAAAGTAGTGCCAAGCGTGCGCCTGTGTCCCATAAATAAAGGGCTGGCTGGATTGACCGCTAAATGGTGCTGTAACCCCCAAAGGGCACTCCAAAGAAAATAAAAAAATATATTTTTTTGTGTTTGTGAATTGTGTGCGCAGTAGCTGCACGTGCATCAACAAAGTAGTGGCAAGCGTGCGCCTGTGTCCCATAAATAATGGTCCGGCTGGATTGACCGCTAAAGGGTGCTGTAACCCCCAAAGGGCACTCCAAACAAAATAAAAAAATATATTTTTTTGTGTTTGTGAATTGTGTGCGCAGTAGCCGCACGTGCATCAACAAAGTAGTGGCAAGCATGCGCCTGTGTCCCATAAATAAAGGGCCGGCTGGATTGACCGCTAACGGGTGCTGTAACCCCCAAAGGGCACTTCAAACAAAATAAAAATATATATTTTTTTGTGTTTGTGAATTGTGTGCGCAGTAGCCGCACGTGCATCAACAAAGTAGTGCCAAGCGTGTGCCTGTGTCCCATAAATAAAGTGCCGGCTGGATTGACTGCTAAAGGGTGCTGTAACCCCCAAAGGGCACTCCAAACAAAATAAAAAAATATATTTTTTTGTGTTTGTGAATTGTGTGCGCAGTAGCCGCACGTGCATCAACAAAGTAGTGCCAAGCGTGTGCCTGTGTCCCATAAATAAAGGGCCGGCTGGATTGACCGCTAAAGGGTGCTGTAACCCCCAAAGGGCACTCCAAACAAAATTAAAATATATATTTTTTTGTGTTTGTGAATTGTGTGCGCAGTAGCCGCACGTGCATCAACAAAGAATTGCCAAGCGTGCGCCTGTGTCCCATAAATAAAGGGCCAGCTGGATTGACCGCTACAGAGTGCTGTAACCCCCAAAGGGCACTCGAAACAAATTAAAAAAATATATTTTTTTGTGTTTGTGAATTGTGTGCGCAGTAGCCGCACTTGCATCAACAAAGTAGTGCCAAGCGTGCGCCTGTGTCCCATAAATAAAGGTCCGGCTGGATTGACCGCTAAAGGGTGCTGTAACCCCCAAAGGGCACTCCAAACAAAATAAAAAAATATATTTTTTTGTGTTTGTGAATTGTGTTCGCAATACCCGCACGAGCATCAACAAAGTAGTGCCAAGCGTGCACCTGTGTCCCATAAATAAAGGGCCGGCTGGATTGACCGCTTAAAGGTGCTGTAACCCCCAAAGGGCACTCCAAACAAAATAAAAAAAAATATTTTTTTGTGTTTGTGAATTGTGTGCGCAGTAGCCGCACGTGCATCAACAAAGTAGTGTCAAGCGTGTGCCTGTGTCCCATAAATAAAGGCCCGGCTGGATTGACCACTAAAGGGTGCTGTAACCCCCAAAGGGCACTCCAAACAAAATAAAAAATATATATTTTTTTGTGTTTGTGAATTGTGTGCGCAGTAGCCGTGTATGCATCAACAAAGTAGTGCCAAGCGTGCGCCTGTGTCCCATAAATAAAGGGCCGGCTGGATTGACCGCTAAAGGGTGCTGTAACCCCCAAAGGGCACTCCAAACAAAATAAAAAAATATATTTTTTTGTGTTTGTGAATTGTGTGCGCAATACCCGCACGAGCATCAACAAAGTAGTGCCAAGTGTGCACCTGTGTCCCATAAATAAAGGGCCGGCTGGATTGACCGCTTAAAGGTGCTGTAACCCCCAAAGGGCACTCCAAACAAAATAAATAAATATTTTTTTTTGTGTTTGTGAATTGTGTGCGCAGTAGCCGCATGTGCATCAACAAAGTAGTGCCAAGCGAGCACCTGTGTCCCATAAATAAAGGGCCGGTTGGATTGACCGCTAAAGGGTGCTGTAACCCCCAAAGGGCACTCCAAACAAAATTAAAAAATAGATTTTTTTGTGTTTGTGAATTGTGTGCGCAGTAGCCGCACGTGCATCAACAAAGTAGTGCCAAGCGTGCACCTGTGTCCCATAAATAAAGGGCCCGCTGGATTGACTGCTAAAGGGTGCTGTAACCCCCAAAGGGCACTCCAAACAAAATAAAAATATATATTTTTTTGTGTTTGTGAATTGTGTGCGCAGTAGCCGCACGAGCATCAAAAAAGAAGTGCCAAGCGTGCGCCTGTGTCCCATAAATAAAGGGCCAGCTGGATTGACCGCTACAGAGTGCTGTAACCCCCAAAGGGCACTCGAAACAAATTAAAAAAATATATTTTTTTGTGTTTGTGAATTGTGTGCGCAGTAGCCGCACGTGCATCAACAAAGTAGTGCCAAGCGTGCGCCTGTGACTCATAAATAAAGGGCGGGCTGGATTGACCGCTAAAGGGTGCTGTAACCCCCAAAGGGCACTCCAAACAAAATAAAAAATATATATTTTTTTGTGTTTGTGAATTGTGTGCGCAGTAGCCGCACGTGCATCAACAAAGTAGTGCCAAGCGTGCACCTGTGTCCCATAAATAAAGGGCCAGCTGGATTGACCGCTAAAGGGTGCTGTAAACCCCAAAGGGCACTCCAAACAAAATAAAAATATATATTTTTTTGTGTTTGAGAATTGTGTGCGCAGTAGCCGCACGTGCATCAACAAAGTAGTGCCAAGCGTGTGCCTGTGTCCCATAAATAAAGGGCCAGCTGGATTGACCGCTAAAGGGTGTTGTAACCCCCAAAGGGCACTCCAAACAAATTAAAAATATATATTTTTTTGTGTTTGTGAATTGTGCGCGCAGTAGCCGCACGTGCATCAACAAATTTGTGCCAAGCGTGCACCTGTGTCCCATAAATAAAGGGCCGGCTGGATTGACTGCTAAAGGGTGCTCTAACCCCCAAAGGGCACTCCAAACAAAATTAAAATATATATTTTTTTGTGTTTGTGAATTGTGTGCGCAGTAGCCGCACGTGCATCAGCAAAGTAGTGCCAAGCGTGCGCCTGTGTCCCATAAATAAAGGGCCGGCTGGATTGACCACTAAAGGGTGCTGTAACCCCCAAAGGGCACGCCAAAGAAAATAAAAAAATATATTTTTTTGTGTTTGTGAATTGTGTGCGCAGTAGCTGCACGTGCATCAACAAAGTAGTGGCAAGCGTGCGCCTGTGTCCCATAAATAATGGGCCGGCTGGATTGACCGCTAAAGGGTGCTGTAACCCCCAAAGGGCACTCCAAACAAAATAAAAAAATATATTTTTTTGTGTTTGTGAATTGTGTGCGCAGTAGCTGCACGTGCATCAACAAAGTAGTGGCAAGCATGCGCCTGTGTCCCATAAATAAAGGGCCGGCTGGATTGACCGCTAACGGGTGCTGTAACCCCCAAAGGGCACTTCAAACAAAATAAAAATATATTTTTTTTTGTGTTTGTGAATTGTGTGCGCAGTAGCCGCACGTGCATCAACAAAGTAGTGCCAAGCGTGTGCCTGTGTCCCATAAATAAAGGGCCGGCTGAATTGACTGCTAAAGGGTGCTGTAACCCCCAAAGGGCACTCCAAACAAAATAAAAAAATATATTTTTTTGTGTTTGTGAATTGTGTGCGCAGTAGCCGCACGTGCATCAACAAAGTAGTGCCAAGCGTGCGCCTGTGTCCCATAAATAAAGGGCCGGCTGGATTGACTGCTAAAGGGTGCTGTAACCCCCAAAGGGCACTCCAAACAAAATAAAAAAAATATTTTTTTGTGTTTGTGAACTGTGTGCGCAGTAGCCGCACGTGCATCAACAAAGTAGTGCCAAGCGTGAGCCTGTGTCCCATAAATAAAGGACCAGCTGGATTGACCACTAAAGGGTGCAGTAACCCCAAAGGGCACTCCAAACAAAATAAAAAAAAAAATTTTTTTGTGTTTGTGAATTGTGTGCGCAGTAGACGCACGTGCATCAACAAAATAGTGCCAAGCGTGCGCCTGTGTCCCATAAATAAAGGGCCGGCTGGATTGACCGCTAAAGGGTGCTGTAACCCCGAAAGGGCACGCCAAAAAAAATAAAAAAAATATATTTTTTTGTGTTTGTGAATTGTGTGCGCAGTAGCCGCACTTGCATCAACAAAGTAGTGCCAAGCGTGCGCCTGTGTCCCATAAATAAAGGTCCGGCTGGATTGACCGCTAAAGGGTGCTGTAACCCCCAAAGGGCACTCCAAACAAAATAAAAAAATATATTTTTTTGTGTTTGTGAATTGTGTTCGCAATACCCGCACGAGCATCAACAAAGTAGTGCCAAGCGTGCACCTGTGTCCCATAAATAAAGGGCCGGCTGGATTGACCGCTTAAAGGTGCTGTAACCCCCAAAGGGCACTCCAAACAAAATAAAAAAAAATATTTTTTTGTGTTTGTGAATTGTGTGCGCAGTAGCCGCACGTGCATCAACAAAGTAGTGTCAAGCGTGTGCCTGTGTCCCATAAATAAAGGCCCGGCTGGATTGACCACTAAAGGGTGCTGTAACCCCCAAAGGGCACTCCAAACAAAATAAAAAATATATATTTTTTTGTGTTTGTGAATTGTGTGCGCAGTAGCCGTGTATGCATCAACAAAGTAGTGCCAAGCGTGCGCCTGTGTCCCATAAAAAAAGGGCTGGCTGGATTGACCGCTAAAGGGTGCTGTAACCCCCAAAGGGCACTCCAAACAAAATAAAAAAATATATTTTTTTGTGTTTGTGAATTGTGTGCGCAGTAGCCGCACGTGCATCAACAAAGTAGTGCCAAGCGTACACCTGTGTCCCATAAATAAAGGGCCGGCTGGATTGACCGCTAAAGGGTGCTGTAACCCCCAAAGGGCACTCCAAAGAAAATAAAAAAATATATTTTTTTGTGTTTGTGAATTGTGTTCGCAATACCCGCACGAGCATCAACAAAGTAGTGCCAAGTGTGCACCTGTGTCCCATAAATAAAGGGCCGGCTGGATTGACCGCTTAAAGGTGCTGTAACCCCCAAAGGGCACTCCAAACAAAATAAATAAATATTTTTTTTTGTGTTTGTGAATTGTGTGCGCAGTAGCCGCATGTGCATCAACAAAGTAGTGCCAAGCGAGCACCTGTGTCCCATAAATAAAGGGCCGGTTGGATTGACCGCTAAAGGGTGCTGTAACCCCCAAAGGGCACTCCAAACAAAATTAAAAAATAGATTTTTTTGTGTTTGTGAATTGTGTGCGCAGTAGCCGCACGTGCATCAACAAAGTAGTGCCAAGCGTGCACCTGTGTCCCATAAATAAAGGGCCCGCTGGATTGACTGCTAAAGGGTGCTGTAACCCCCAAAGGGCACTCCAAACAAAATAAAAAAATATATTTTTTTGTGTTTGTGAATTGTGTGCGCAGTAGCCGCACGAGCATCAAAAAAGAAGTGCCAAGCGTGCGCCTGTGTCCCATAAATAAAGGGCCAGCTGGATTGACCGCTACAGAGTGCTGTAACCCCCAAAGGGCACTCGAAACAAATTAAAAAAATATATTTTTTTGTGTTTGTGAATTGTGTGCGCAGTAGCCGCACGTGCATCAACAAAGTAGTGCCAAGCGTGCGCCTGTGTCTCATAAATAAAGGGCCGGCTGGATTGACCGCTAAAGGGTGCTGTAACCCCCAAAGGGCACTCCAAACAAAATAAAAAATATATATATTTTTTTGTGTTTGTGAATTGTGTGCGCAGTAGCCGCACGTGCATCAACAAAGTAGTGCCAAGCGTGCACCTGTGTCCCATAAATAAAGCGCCAGCTGGATTGACCGCTAAAGGGTGCTGTAAACCCCAAAGGGCACTCCAAACAAAATAAAAATATATATTTTTTTGTGTTTGAGAATTGTGTGCGCAGTAGCCGCACGTGCATCAACAAAGTAGTGCCAAGCGTGTGCCTGTGTCCCATAAATAAAGGGCCAGCTGGATTGACCGCTAAAGGGTGTTGTAACCCCCAAAGGGCACTCCAAACAAATTAAAAATATATATTTTTTTGTGTTTGTGAATTGTGTGCGCAGTAGCTGCACATGCATCAACAAAGTAGTGGCAAGCGTGCGCCTGTGTCCCATAAATAATGGGCCGGCTGGATTGACCACTAAAGGGTGCTGTAACCCCCAAAGGGCACGCCAAAGAAAATAAAAAAATATATTTTTTTGTGTTTGTGAATTGTGTGCGCAGTAGCTGCACGTGCATCAACAAAGTAGTGGCAAGCGTGCGCCTGTGTCCCATAAATAATGGGCCGGCTGGATTGACCGCTAAAGGGTGCTGTAACCCCCAAAGGGCACTCCAAACAAAATAAAAAAATATATTTTTTTGTGTTTGTGAATTGTGTGCGCAGTAGCCGCACGTGCATCAACAAAGTAGTGCCAAGCGTGTGCCTGTGTCCCATAAGTAAAGGGCCGGCTGGATTGACTGCTAAAGGGTGCTGTAACCCCCAAAGGGCACTCCAAACAAAATAAAAAAATATATTTTTTTGTGTTTGTGAATTGTGTGCGCAGTAGCCGCACGTGCATCAACAAAGTAGTGCCAAGCGTGCGCCTGTGTCCCATAAATAAAGGGCCGGCTGGATTGACTGCTAAAGGGTGCTGTAACCCCCAAAGGGCACTCCAAACAAAATAAAAAAAATATTTTTTTGTGTTTGTGAATTGTGTGCGCAGTAGCCGCACGTGCATCAACAAAGTAGTGCCAAGCGTGAGCCTGTGTCCCATAAATAAAGGACCAGCTGGATTGACCACTAAAGGGTGCAGTAACCCCAAAGGGCACTCCAAACAAAATAAAAAAAATTTTTTTTTTGTGTTTGTGAATTGTGTGCGCAGTAGACGCACGTGCATCAACAAAATAGTGCCAAGTGTGCGCCTGTGTCCCATAAATAAAGGGCCGGCTGGATTGACCGCTAAAGGGTGCTGTAACCCCGAAAGGGCACGCCAAAAAAAATAAAAAAAAATTAGGGGTGTGCACCGGCCACTTTTCGTGTTTTGTGTTTTGGTTTTGGATCTGGATCTTTCTTCGTGTTTTGGATCTGGATTGGTTTTGCCAAAACCACCCTTCCGTGTTTTGGGTTCTGGGTTTTGTGTTTTGGATCTGTATTTTTTTGAAAAAAAGCATAAAAACAGCTAAAATCACAGAATTTGTAGGTTTTTCTGCTCCTATGCTATTATTAACCTCAATAACCTTAATTTCCACTCATTTCCAGTCTATTCTGAACACCTCACACCTCACAATAGTGTTTTTATGTCCAAAAGGTTGCACCGAGGTAGCTGGATGACTATGCTAAGCGACACGAGTGGGCGGCACAAACACGTGACCCATCTAGGAGTGACACTGCAGTGGCAGGCAGGATGGCAGTTAGAAAAACTAGGCCCCAAACTGTACATAATGCAAAGAAAAAAAGAGGTGCAAGATGGAATTGTCCTTGGGCCCTCCCACCCACCCTTATGTTGTATAAACAGGACATGCACACTTTAACAAATCAATCATTTCAGCGCCAGGGTCTGCCACACAACTGTGGCTGAAATGATTGGTTCGTTTGGGCCCCCACAAAACAAGCTGGCAATTAATGTGTCCCTGCACAAACTGGCTCTACGGAGGCAAGATGTCATCCTCATCCTCCTCATCCACCGATTCCTCACCCTCTTCAGTGTGTACATCCTCATCCTCACAAAGTATTAACTCGTCCCCACTTGAATCCACCACCACAGGTCCCTCTGTACCTTCTGGAGGCTGGTCTCCCTGGAAGAGCTGATAATTCATTTTGATGAACATCATCTTCTCCACATTCTGTGGAAGCAACCTCCTACGCCTTTCGCTGACAAGGTTCCCGGCTGCACTAAACACTCTTTCGGAGTACACACTGGAGGGGGGGCAACTCAGGTAAAATAGAGCCAGTTTGTACAGGGGCCTCCAAATTGCCTCTTTTTCCTGCCAGTACAGGTATGGACTGTCTGACATGCCTACTTGGATGCTGTCACCGATGTAATCCTCCACCATTCTGTCAATGGTGACAGTATCATATGCAGTGACAGTAGACATGTCAGAAATTGTTGCCAGGTCCTTCAGTCCGGACCAGATGTCCAAACTTGGTCCTGCCTGCCCTGCATCACCGCCAGCGGGTTGCTTAGGATACCTAAGTTTTTTCCTGGCAGCCCCAGTTGCGGGAGAAAATGAAGAAGGAGCCGTTGACGTGTCACGTTCCGCTTCAGCTGACAGTGTGTTCACCAGCAGGTCTTTGCACCTCTGCAGGCTTGTGTCGGCCGGAAAGAGAGACACCACATAGGCTTTAAACCTAGGATCGAGCACGGTGGCCAAAATGTAGTGGTCTGATTTCAACAGATTGACCACCCTGGAATCCTGGCAAAGCGAATGAAGGGCTTCATCCACAAGTCCCACATGCCGAGCGGAATCGCTCCGTCTTAGCTCCTCCTTCACTTTCTCCAGCTGCTTCTGCAAAAGCCTGATGAGGGGAATGACCTGACTCAAGCTGGCAGTGTTTGAACTGACTTCACGTGTGGCAAGTTCGAAGGGCTGAAGAACCTTGCACAACACGGAAATCATTCTCCACTGCGCTTGAGTCAGGTGCATACCCCCTCCTTTGCCTATGTCATAGGTGGATGTATAGGCTTGTATGGCCTTTTGCTGCTCCTCCATCCTCTGAAGCATATAGAGGGTTGAGTTCCACCGCGTCACAACCTCTTGCTTCAGGTGATGGCGGGGCAGGTTCAAGAGTGTTTGCTGGCGCTCCAGTCTTCGGCACGCAGTCGCTGAATGGCGAAAGTGGCCAGAAATTTTTCGGGCCACCCAAAGCGTCTCCTGCACGCCCCTGTCGCTTTTCAGAAAATTCTGCACCACCAAGTTTATTGTGTGAGCAAAACATGGGACGTGCTGGAATTTGCCCAGATGTAATGCCCGCACAATATTGGTGGCGTTGTCAGATATCACAAATCCCCAGGAGAGTCTAAGTGGGGTAAGCCACTGGGCGATGATTTCCCTCAGTTTCTCTAAGAGGTTGTCGGCGGTGTGCCTCTTACTGAAACCGGTGATACACAGCGTAGCCTGCCTTGTAACGAGCTGGCGTTTCTGAGATGCTGCTACTGGTGACGCTGCTGCTGTTGCTGCGTAAGGTGATACATCTACCCAGTGGGCTGTCACAGTCATATAGTCCTTAGTCTGCCCTGTTCCACTTGTCCACATGTCCGTGGTTAAGTGGACATTGTGTACAACGGCATTTTTCAGGACACTGAGGACACTTTTTCTGACGTTTCTGTACAGTCTCGGTATCGCCTGCCTAGTGAAGTGGAATCTAGACGGGATTTGGAACCGGGGACACACTACCTCCATCAATTGTCTAAATCCCACTGCACTAATGGCGGATACCGGACGCACGTCTAACACCAACATAGCAGTCAAGGCCTCAGTTATACGTTTTGCTTCAGGATGACTGCTGTCGTACTTCATCCTCCTCGCTAAGGACTGTTGGAGGGTCAATTGTTTAGTAAAAGTAGTGGTGTTCCTACTTCCTCTCTGGGATGATGAATGACTCCCAGCAGCAGCAGCAACAGCAGCAGCGGCAGCAGTAGGCGTAGCAATGCAGGATCCTCCGGAGGAATCCCGGATAGGAGAGTCAGTCATGCCAGTGATATGGCCTGCAGGACTACTTCCGATCCTGACTAAGGAGGAAATTGACGAGGAGGGAGTTGACGGTGTGGTTTGCAGGCGCTTGGATACAACAGGACAACGGGATTTAGGTGTCCCTGGACTGCTTACGGTCTGAGCCAAAGTTTCTGAACTTGACAGTAACTTTTTATGAACGCGCTGCAGGTGCCGTATAAGGGAGGATGTTCCTAGGTGGTTGACGTCCCTACCCCTACTTATTTCACCTTTACATATGGTACATATGGCAAGACAGTTGTTGTCCGGATTTGGATAGAAATATTGCCAGACCAAAGAGGTGGAATGTTTGGTCTTCTGCCCAGGCATGACCGTGATGGGCTTTTTCATCCCACGGACAACAACTGTCTCCCCCGGAGCCTGATTTAAACAAACCACATCACCATCAGAATCCTCCTCGCCAACTTCCTCCTCAGCGCCAGCTACACCAGTATCCTCATCCTGTTGTACTTCAACAGTGACATCTTCAATTTGCATATCAGCAAGTGGACTGTGGGTGCTCCTTTCAGCACTTGCAGGGGGCGTGCAAATGGTGGAAAGAGCCACCTCTTCCCGTCCAGTGCTGGGAAGGTCAGGCATCACAACCACCACCACACTTGGACTCTCTTTGGGGATTTGTGATATCTTCTTAGAAAGCACAGTTCTTCGCTGTGCTTTTGCCAGCTTAACTCTTTTGATTTTTTTAGTGGGAGGAGTGCTTCCATCGTCATGTGAAGCTGAACCACTAGTCATGAACATACTAGGGATCGACCTTAGCCGTTCCTTGCCACTCCGTGTCGTAAATGGCATATTGGCAAGTTTACGTTTCTCTTCAGCTGATTTAAATGTCTTTTTCAAGGTCATTTTCCTGAACTTTGCCATTTGGGATTGTATGTGCCCTCTACTATGACATTGGGCATCGGCCTTGGCAGACGACGTTGATGGCATGTTATCGTCTATGTCATGACTAGTGGCAGCAGCTTCAGCACTAGGAGGAAGTGGTTCTTGATCTTTCTCTATTTTATTTTTATCGGAGAAAGTTTGGTCCTCCATTTATGTTATATCGATTTGATATATACGTGCGGCTAAACACAGAAAATAAATTTTTTTTTGGTTCGGACTGGAGTGTACTTTGTGGGTTACAGCACCCTTTAACGGTCAAGCCAGCCGGCCCTTTACTTATGACACAGGCGCACTCTTGGCACTACTTTGTTGATGCACGTGCGGCTACTGCGCACACAATTCACAAACACAGAAAATAATTTTTTTTTGGTTTGGACTGGAGTGTACTTTGGGGGTTACAGCACCCTTTAACGGTCAAGCCAGCCGGCCCTTTACTTATGACACAGGCGCACGCTTGGCACTACTTTGTTGATGCACGTGCGGCTACTGCGCACACAATTCACAAACACAGAAAATAATTTTTTTTTGGTTTGGACTGGAGTGTACTTTCGGGGGTTACAGCACCCTTAACGGTCAAGCCAGCCGGCCCTTTACTTATGACACAGGCGCACGCTTGGCACTACTTTGTTGATGCACGTGCGGCTACTGCGCACACAATTCACAAACACAGAAAATAATTTTTTTTTGGTTTGGACTGGAGTGTACTTTCGGGGGTTACAGCACCCTTTAACGGTCAAGCCAGCCGGCCCTTTACTTATGACACAGGCGCACGCTTGGCACTACTTTGTTGATGCACGTGCGGCTACTGCGCACACAATTCACAAACACAGAAAATAATTTTTTTTTAGGTTTGGACTGGAGTGTACTTTCGGGGGTTACAGCACCCTTAACGGTCAAGCCAGCCGGCCCTTTACTTATGACACAGGCGCACGCTTGGCACTACTTTGTTGATGCACGTGCGGCTACTGCGCACACAATTCACAAACACAGAAAATAATTTTTTTTTGGTTTGGACTGGAGTGTACTTTCGGGGGTTACAGCACCCTTTAACGGTCAAGCCAGCCGGCCCTTTACTTATGACACAGGCGCACGCTTGGCACTACTTTGTTGATGCACGTGCGGCTACTGCGCACACAATTCACAAACACAGAAAATAATTTTTTTTTAGGTTTGGACTGGAGTGTACTTTCGGGGGTTACAGCACCCTTAACGGTCAAGCCAGCCGGCCCTTTACTTATGACACAGGCGCACGCTTGGCACTACTTTGTTGATGCACGTGCGGCTACTGCGCACACAATTCACAAACACAGAAAATAATTTTTTTTTTGGTTTGGACTGGAGTGTACTTTCGGGGGTTACAGCACCCTTAACGGTCAAGCCAGCCGGCCCTTTACTTATGACACAGGCGCACGCTTGGCACTACTTTGTTGATGCACGTGCGGCTACTGCGCACACAATTCACAAACACAGAAAATAATTTTTTTTTTGGTTTGGACTGGAGTGTACTTTCGGGGGTTACAGCACCCTTAACGGTCAAGCCAGCCGGCCCTTTACTTATGACACAGGCGAACGCTTGACACTACTTTGTTGATGCACGTGCGGCTACTGCGCACACAATTCACAAACACAGAAAATAATTTTTTTTTGGTTTGGACTGGAGTGTACTTTCAGGGGTTACAGCACCCTTTAACGGTCAAGCCAGCCGGCCCTTTACTTATGACACAGGCGCACGCTTGGCACTACTTTGTTGATGCACGTGCGGCTACTGCGCACACAATTCACAAACACAGAAAATAATTTTTTTTTGGTTTGGACTGGAGTGTACTTTCGGGGGTTACAGCACCCTTTAACGGTCAAGCCAGCCGGCCCTTTACTTATGACACAGGGGCACTCTTGGCACTACTTTGTTGATGCACGTGCGGCTACTGCGCACACAATTCACAAACACAGAAAATAATTTTTTTTTAGGTTTGGACTGGAGTGTACTTTCGGGGGTTACAGCACCCTTAACGGTCAAGCCAGCCGGCCCTTTACTTATGACACAGGCGCACGCTTGGCACTACTTTGTTGATGCACGTGCGGCTACTGCGCACACAATTCACAAACACAGAAAATAATTTTTTTTTGGTTTGGACTGGAGTGTACTTTCGGGGGTTACAGCACCCTTTAACGGTCAAGCCAGCCGGCCCTTTACTTATGACACAGGCGCACGCTTGGCACTACTTTGTTGATGCACGTGCGGCTACTGCGCACACAATTCACAAACACAGAAAATAATTTTTTTTTAGGTTTGGACTGGAGTGTACTTTCGGGGGTTACAGCACCCTTAACGGTCAAGCCAGCCGGCCCTTTACTTATGACACAGGCGCACGCTTGGCACTACTTTGTTGATGCACGTGCGGCTACTGCGCACACAATTCACAAACACAGAAAATAATTTTTTTTTTGGTTTGGACTAGAGTGTACTTTCGGGGGTTACAGCACCCTTAACGGTCAAGCCAGCCGGCCCTTTACTTATGACACAGGCGCACGCTTGGCACTACTTTGTTGATGCACGTGCGGCTACTGCGCACACAATTCACAAACACAGAAAATAATTTTTTTTTTGGTTTGGACTGGAGTGTACTTTCGGGGGTTACAGCACCCTTAACGGTCAAGCCAGCCGGCCCTTTACTTATGACACAGGCGCACGCTTGGCACTACTTTGTTGATGCACGTGCGGCTACTGTGCACACAATTCACAAACACAGAAAATATATTATTTTTTTAGCACTTGGGGGGAGCACCCCTGATGGACAGAGCACCCCCTGGACAACACTACAGCACCCCTTTAGGACTGGGACACTGCACAGGACTTTGGAGTGGACACAGCCCCTATGGAGAACTGACTGCACAACACAGTCCAGCCAGCCCCTATGGACTTTGAAGTAGTGGACACAGCCCCTATTAACAACAGCAGCACAGCACAACACAGCCAGCCCCTATGGACTTTGAAGTAGTGGACAACAGCAGCACTACACTACACTACACTACACAGCACTAACTCCCACCCTCCCTCTTCACTGTCCACAGCCGAGTGAGAAAATGGCGCCAACGCGGGTACCTTATATAGGATCCAAAACCCGCGAGACTCGGAAGGCGGGATGATGACGTTTTGCCTCGATGTCAGATCCGAGTCAGGCGGGAAAAGTCGAGCCTGACTCGGATCGGACTCGGATCGGGGGGGCTCGGGGGGGTTCGGATTTCAGAAATCCGAACCCGCTCACCCCTAAAAAAAATATATTTTTTTGTATTTGTGAATTGTGTGCGCAGTAGCCACACGTGCATCAACAAAGTAGTGCCAAGCGTGCGCCTGTGTCCCATAAATAAAGGTCCGGCTGGATTGACCGCTAAAGGGTGCTGTAACCCCCAAAGGGCACTCCAAACAAAATAAAAAAATATATTTTTTTGTGTTTGTGAATTGTGTTCGCAATACCCGCACGAGCATCAACAAAGTAGTGCCAAGCGTGCACCTGTGTCCCATAAATAAAGGGCCGGCTGGATTGACTGCTAAAGGGTGCTGTAACCCCCAAAGGGCACTCCAAACAAAATTAAAATATATATTTTTTTGTGTTTGTGAATTGTGTGCGCAGTAGCCGCACGTGCATCAGCAAAGTAGTGCCAAGCGTGCGCCTGTGTCCCATAAATAAAGGGCCGGCTGGATTGACCACTAAAGGGTGCTGTAACCCCCAAAGGGCACGCCAAAGAAAATAAAAAAATATATTTTTTTGTGTTTGTGAATTGTGTGCGCAGTAGCTGCACGTGCATCAACAAAGTAGTGGCAAGCGTGCGCCTGTGTCCCATAAATAATGGGCCGGCTGGATTGACCGCTAAAGGGTGCTGTAACCCCCAAAGGGCACTTCAAACAAAATAAAAATATATATTTTTTTGTGTTTGTGAATTGTGTGCGCAGTAGCCGCACGTGCATCAACAAAGTAGTGCCAAGCATACACCTCTGTCCCATAAATAAAGGGCCGGCTGGATTGACCGCTAACGGGTGCTTTAACCCCCAAAGGGCACTCCAAACAAAATAAAAAAATATATTTTTTTGTTTTTATGAATTGTGTGCGCAGTAGCCGCACGTGCATCAACAAAGTAGTGCCAAGCGTGCACCTGTGTCCCATAAATAAAGGGCCAGCTGGATTGACCGCTACAAAGTGCTGTAACCCCCAAAGGGCACTCGAAACAAATTAAAAAAATATATTTTTTTGTGTTTGTGAATTGTGTGCGCAGTAGCCGCACGTTCATCAACAAAGTAGTGCCAAGCGTGCGCCTGTGTCCCATAAATAAAGGGCCGGCTGGATTGACCGCTAAAGAGTGCTGTAACCCCCAAAGGGCACGCCAAACAAAATAAAAAAATACATTTTTTTGTGTTTGTGAATTGTGTGCGCAGTAGCCGCACGTGCATCAACAAAGTAGTGCCAAGCGTGCGCCTGTGTTCCATAAATAAAGGGCCAGCTGGAATGACCGCTAAAGGGTGCTGTAACCCCCAAAGGGTACTGCAAACAAAATAAAAAATAAAAATTTTTTGTGTTTGTGAATTGTGTGCGCAGTACCCGCACGTGCATCAACAAAGTAGTGCCAAGCGTGCACCTGTGTCCCATAAATAAAGGGCCGGCTGGATTGACCGCTTAAAGGTGCTGTAACCCCCAAAGGGCACTCCAAACAAAATAAATAAATATTTTTTTTTGTGTTTGTGAATTGTGTGCGCAGTAGCCGCATGTGCATCAACAAAGTAGTGCCAAGCGTGTACCTGTGTCCCATAAATAAAGGGCCGGCTGGATTGACCGCTAAAGGGTGCTGTAACCCCCAAAGGGCACTCCAAACAAAATTAAAAAATAGATTTTTTTGTGTTTGTGAATTGTGTGCGCAGTAGCCGCACGTGCATCAACAAAGTAGTGCCAAGCGTGCACCTGTGTCCCATAAATAAAGGGCCGGCTGGATTGACTGCTAAAGGGTGCTGTAACCCCCAAAGGGCACTCCAAACAAAATAAAAATATATATTTTTTGGTGTTTGTGAATTGTGTGCGCAGTAGCCGCACGAGCATCAAAAAAGAAGTGCCAAGCGTGCGCCTGTGTCCCATAAATAAAGGGCCAGCTGGATTGACCGCTACAGAGTGCTGTAACCCCCAAAGGGCACTCGAAACAAATTAAAAAACTATATTTTTTTGTGTTTGTGAATTGTGTGCGCAGTAGCCGCACGTGCATCAACAAAGTAGTGCCAAGCGTGCGCCTGTGTCTCATAAATAAAGGGCCGGCTGGATTGACCGCTAAAGGGTGCTGTAACCCCCAAAGGGCACTCCAAACAAAATAAAAAATATATATTTTTTTGTGTTTGTGAATTGTGTGCGCAGTAGCCGCACGTGCATCAACAAAGTAGTGCCAAGCGTGCACCTGTGTCCCATAAATAAAGGGCCAGCTGGATTGACCGCTAAAGGGTGCTGTAAACCCCAAAGGGCACTCCAAACAAAATAAAAATATATATTTTTTTGTGTTTGAGAATTGTGTGCGCAGTAGCCGCACGTGCATCAACAAAGTAGTGCCAAGCGTGTGCCTGTGTCCCATAAATAAAGGGCCAGCTGGATTGACCGCTAAAGGGTGTTGTAACCCCCAAAGGGCACTCCAAACAAATTAAAAATATATATTTTTTTGTGTTTGTGAATTGTGCGCGCAGTAGCCGCACGTGCATCAACAAATTTGTGCCAAGCGTGCACCTGTGTCCCATAAATAAAGGGCCGGCTGGATTGACCGCTAAAGGGTGCTGTAACCCCCAAAGGGCACTCCAAACAAAATTAAAATATATATTTTTTTGTGTTTGTGAATTGTGTGCGCAGTAGCCGCACGTGCATCAACAAAGTAGTGCCAAGCGTGCGCCTGTGTCCCATAAATAAAGGGCCGGCTGGATTGACCGCTAAAGGGTGCTGTAACCCCCAAAGGGCACTCCAAAGAAAATAAAAAAATATATTTTTTTGTGTTTGTGAATTGTGTGCGCAGTAGCTGCACGTGCATCAACAAAGTAGTTTCAAGCATGCGCCTGTGTCCCATAAATAATGGGCCGGCTGGATTGACCGCTAATGGGTGCTGTAACCCCCAAAGGGCACTCCAAACAAAATAAAAAAATATATTTTTTTGTGTTTGTGAATTGTGTGCGCAGTAGCCGCACGTGCATCAACAAAGTAGTGCCAAGCATGTGCCTGTGTCCCATAAATAAAGGGCCGGCTGGATTGACTGCTAAAGGGTGCTGTAACCCCCAAAGGGCACTCCAAACAAAATAAAAAAATATATTTTTTTGTGTTTGTGAATTGTGTGCGCAGTAGCCGCACGTGCATCAACAAAGTAGTGCCAAGCGTGCGCCTGTGTCCCATAAATAAAGGGCCAGCTGGAATGACCGCTAAAGGGTGCTGTAACCCCCAAAGGGTACTGCAAACAAAATAAAAAAAAATATTTTTTTGTGTTTGTGAATTGTGTGCGCAGTACCCGCACGTGCATCAACAAAGTAGTGCCAAGCGTGCACCTGTGTCCCATAAATAAAGGGCCAGCTGGATTGACCGCTTAAAGGTGCTGTAACCCCCAAAGGGCACTCCAAACAAAATAAATAAATATTTTTTTTTGTGTTTGTGAATTGTGTGCGCAGTAGCCGCATGTGCATCAACAAAGTAGTGCCAAGCGTGCACCTGTGTCCCATAAATAAAGGGCTGGCTGGATTGACCGCTAAAGGGTGCTGTAACCCCCAAAGGGCACTCCAAACAAAATTAAAAAATAGATTTTTTTGTGTTTGTGAATTGTGTGCGCAGTAGCCGCACGTGCATCAACAAAGTAGTGCCAAGCGTGCACCTGTGTCCCATAAATAAAGGGCCGGCTGGATTGACTGCTAAAGGGTGCTGTAACCCCCAAAGGGCACTCCAAACAAAATAAAAATATATATTTTTTTGTGTTTGTGAATTGTGTGCGCAGTAGCCACACGAGCATCAAAAAAGAAGTGCCAAGCGTGCGCCTGTGTCCCATAAATAAAGGGCCAGCTGGATTGACCGCTACAGAGTGCTGTAACCCCCAAAGGGCACTCGAAACAAATTAAAAAACTATATTTTTTTGTGTTTGTGAATTGTGTGCGCAGTAGCCGCACGTGCATCAACAAAGTAGTGCCAAGCGTGCGCCTGTGTCTCATAAATAAAGGGCCGGCTGGATTGACCGCTAAAGGGTGCTGTAACCCCCAAAGGGCACTCCAAACAAAATAAAAAAAATATATTTTTTTGTGTTTGTGAATTGTGTGCGCAGTAGCCGCACGTGCATCAACAAAGTAGTGCCAAGCGTGCACCTGTGTCCCATAAATAAAGGGCCAGCTGGATTGACCGCTAAAGGGTGCTGTAAACCCCAAAGGGCACTCCAAACAAAATAAAAATATATATTTTTTTGTGTTTGAGAATTGTGTACGCAGTAGCCGCACGTGCATCAACAAAGTAGTGCCAAGCGTGTGCCTGTGTCCCATAAATAAAGGGCCAGCTGGATTGACCGCTAACGGGTGTTGTAACCCCCAAAGGGCACTCCAAACAAATTAAAAATATATATTTTTTGTGTTTGTGAATTGTGCGCGCAGTAGCCGCACGTGCATCAACAAATTTGTGCCAAGCGTGCACCTGTGTCCCATAAATAAAGGGCCGGCTGGATTGACCGCTAAAGGGTGCTGTAACCCCCAAAGGGCACTCCAAACAAAATTAAAATATATATTTTTTTGTGTTTGTGAATTGTGTGCGCAGTAGCCGCACGTGCATCAACAAAGTAGTGCCAAGCGTGCGCCTGTGTCCCATAAATAAAGGGCCGGCTGGATTGACCGCTAAAGGGTGCTGTAACCCCCAAAGGGCACTCCAAAGAAAATAAAAAAATATATTTTTTTGTGTTTGTGAATTGTGTGCGCAGTAGCTGCACGTGCATCAACAAAGTAGTTTCAAGCGTGCGCCTGTGTCCCATAAATAATGGGCCGGCTGGATTGACCGCTAAAGTGTGCTGTAACCCCCAAAGGGCACTCCAAACAAAATAAAAAAATATATTTTTTTGTGTTTGTGAATTGTGTGCGCAGTAGCCGCACGTGCATCAACAAAGTAGTGCCAAGCATGTGCCTGTGTCCCATAAATAAAGGGCCGGCTGGATTGACTGCTAAAGGGTGCTGTAACCCCCAAAGGGCACTCCAAACAAAATAAAAAAATATATTTTTTTGTGTTTGTGAATTGTGTGCGCAGTAGCCGCACGTGCATCAACAAAGTAGTGGCAAGCATGCGCCTGTGTCCCATAAATAAAGGGCCGGCTGGATTGACCGCTAACAGGTGCTGTAGCCCCCAAAGGGCACTTCAAACAAAATAAAAATATATATTTTTTTGTGTTTGTGAATTGTGTGCGCAGTAGCCGCACGTGCATCAACAAAGTAGTGCCAAGCGTGTGCCTGTGTCCCATAAATAAAGGGCCGGCTGGATTGACTGCTAAAGGGTGCTGTAACCCCCAAAGGGCACTCCAAACAAAATAAAAAAATATATTTTTTTGTGTTTGTGAATTGTGTGCGCAGTAGCCGCACGTGCATCAACAAAGTAGTGCCAAGCATGTGCCTGTGTCCCATAAATAAAGGGCCGGCTGGATTGACCGCTAAAGGGTGCTGTAACCCCCAAAGGGCACTCCAAACAAAATTAAAATATATATTTTTTTGTGTTTGTGAATTGTGTGCGCAGTAGCCGCACGTGCATCAACAAAGAATTGCCAAGCGTGCGCCTGTGTCCCATAAATAAAGGGCCAGTTGGATTGACCGCTACAGAGTGCTGTAACCCCCAAAGGGCACTCGAAACAAATTAAAAAAATATATATTTTTTTGTGTTTGTGAATTGTGTGCGCAGTAGCCGCACGTGCATCAACAAAGTAGTGCCAAGCGTGCGCCTGTGTCCCATAAATAAAGGGCCGGCTGGATTGACTGCTAAAGGGAGCTGTAACCCCCAAAGGGCACTTCAAACAAAATAAAAAATATATTTTTTTGTGTTTGTGAATTGTGTGCGCAGTAGCCGCACGTGCATCAACAAAGTAGTGCCAAGCGTGAGCCTGTGTCCCATAAATAAAGGACCAGCTGGATTGACCACTAAAGGGTGCTGTAACCCCAAAGGGCACTCCAAACAAAATAAAAAAATATTTTTTTTTGTGTTTGTGAATTGTGTGCGCAGTAGACGCACGTGCATCAACAAAATAGTGCCAAGCGTGCGCCTGTGTCCCATAAATAAAGGGCTGGCTGGATTGACCGCTAAAGGGTGCTGTAACCCCGAAAGGGCACGCCAAAAAAAATAAAAAAATATATATTTTTTTGTGTTTGTGAATTGTGTGCGCAGTAACCGCACGTGCATCAACAAAGTAGTGCCAAGCGTGCGCCTGTGTCCCATAAATAAAGGTCCGGCTGGATTGACCGCTAAAGGGTGCTGTAACCCCCAAAGGGCACTCCAAACAAAATAAAAAAATATATTTTTTTGTGTTTGTGAATTGTGTTCGCAATACCCGCACGAGCATCAACAAAGTAGTGCCAAGCGTGCACCTGTGTCCCATAAATAAAGGGCCGGCTGGATTGACCGCTTAAAGGTGCTGTAACCCCCAAAGGGCACTCCAAACAAAATAAATAAATATTTTTTTTGTGTTTGTGAATTGTGTGCGCAGTAGCCGCATGTGCATCAACAAAGTAGTGCCAAGCGTGCACCTGTGTCCCAAGAATAAAGGGCCGGCTGGATTGACCGCTAAAGGGTGCTGTAACCCTCAAAGGGCACTCCAAACAAAATTAAAATATAGATTTTTTTGTGTTTGTGAATTGTGTGCGCAGTAGCCGCACGTGCATCAACAAAGTAGTGCCAAGCGTGCACCTGTGTCCCATAAATAAAGGGATGGCTGGATTGACTGCTAAAGGGTGCTGTAACCCCCAAAGGGCACTCCAAACAATATAAAAATATATATTTTTTTGTGTTTGTGAATTGTGTGCGCAGTAGCCGCATGAGCATCAAAAAAGAAGTGCCAAGCGTGCGCCTGTGTCCCATAAATAAAGGGCCAGCTGGATAGACCGCTACAGAGTGCTGTAACCCCCAAAGGGCACTCGAAACAAATTAAAAAAATATATTTTTTTGTGTTTGTGAATTGTGTGCGCAGTAGCCGCACGTGCATCAACAAAGTAGTGCCAAGCGTGCGCCTGTGTCCCATAAATAAAGGGCCGGCTGGATAGACCGCTAAAGGGTGCTGTAACCCCCAAAGGGCACTCCAAACAAAATAAAAAATAATTTTTTTTTGTGTTTGTGAATTGTGTGCGCAGTAGCCGCACGTGCATCAACAAAGTAGTGCCAAGCGTGCGCCTGTATCCCATAAATAAAGGGCCGGCTGGATTGACCGCTAAAGGGTGCTGTAACCCCCAAAGGGCACTCCAAACAAAATAAAAATATATATTTTTTTGTGTTTGAGAATTGTGTGCGCAGTAGCCGCATGTGCATCAACAAAGTAGTGCCAAGCGTGTGCCTGTGTCCCATAAATAAAGGGCAGGCTGGATTGACCACTAAAGGGTGTTGTAACCCCCAAAGGGCACTCCAAACAAATGAAAAATATATATTTTTTTGTGTTTGTGAATTGTGTGCGCAGTAGCCGCACGTGCATCAACAAATTTGTGCCAAGCTTGCACCTGTGTCCCATAAATAAAGGACCGGCTGGATTGACCGCTAAAGGGTGCTGTAACCCCCAAAGGGCACTCCAAACAAAATTAAAATATATATTTTTTTGTGTTTGTGAATTGTGTGCGCAGTAGCCGCACGTGCATCAACAAAGTAGTGCCAAGCGTGCGCCTGTGTCCCATAAATAAAGGGCCAGCTGGATTGACCGCTAAAGGGTGCTGTAACCCCAAAAGGGCACTCCAAACAAAATAAAAAAATATATTTTTTTGTGTTTGTGAATTGTGTGCGCAGTAGCCGCACGTGCATCAACAAAGTAGTGCCAAGCATTCGCCTGTGTCCCATAAATAAAGGGCCGGCTGGATTGACCGCTAACGGGTGCTGTAACCCCCAAAGGGCACTTCAAACAAAATAAAAATATATATTTTTTTGTGTTTGTGAATTGTGTGCGCAGTAGCCGCACGTGCATCAACAAAGTAGTGCCAAGCGTGTGCCTGTGTCCCATAAATAAAGGGCCGGCTGGATTGACTGCTAAAGGGTGCTGTAACCCCCAAAGGGCACTCCAAACAAAATAAAAAAATATATTTTTTTGTGTTTGTGAAGTGTGTGCGCAGTAGCCGCACGTGCATCAACAAAGTAGTGCCAAGCGTGTGCCTGTGTCCCATAAATAAAGGGCCGGCTGGATTGACCGCTAAAGGGTGCTGTAACCCCCAAAGGGCACTCCAAACAAAATAAAAATATATATTTTTTTGTGTTTGTGAATTGTGTGCGCAGTAGCCGCATGTGCATCAACAAAGAATTGCCAAGCGTGCGCCTGTGTCCCATAAATAAAGGGCCAGCTGGATTGACCGCTACAGAGTGCTGTAACCCCCAAAGGGCACTCGAAACAAATTAAAAAAATATATTTTTTTGTGTTTGTGAATTGTGTGCGCAGTAGCCGCACGAGCATCAACAAAGTAGTGCCAAGCGTGCGCCTGTGTCCCATAAATAAAGGGCCAGCTGGATTGACTGCTAAAGGGGGCTGTAACCCCCAAAGGGCACTCCAAACAAAATAAAAAAAATATTTTTGTGTGTTTGTGAATTGTGTGCGCAGTAGCCGCACGTGCATCAACAAAGTAGTGCCAAGCGTGAGCCTGTGTCCCATAAATAAAGGACCAGCTGGATTGACCACTAAAGGGTGCTGTAACCCCAAAGGGCACTCCAAACAAAATAAAAAAATATTTTTTTTTGTGTTTGTGAATTGTGTGCGCAGTAGACGCATGTGCATCAACAAAGAATTGCCAAGCGTGCGCCTGTGTCCCATAAATAAAGGGCCAGCTGGATTGACCGCTACAGAGTGCTGTAACCCCCAAAGGGCACTCGAAACAAATTAAAAAACTATATTTTTTTGTGTTTGTGAATTGTGTTCGCAATACCCGCACGAGCATCAACAAAGTAGTGCCAAGCGTGTACCTGTGTCCCATAAATAAAGGGCCGGCTGGATTGACCGCTTAAAGGTGCTGTAACCCCCAAAGGGCACTCCAAACAAAATAAATAAATATTTTTTTTGTGTTTGTGAATTGTGTGCGCAGTAGCCGCATGTGCATCAACAAAGTAGTGCCAAGCGTGCACCTGTGTCCCATGAATAAAGGGCCGGCTGGATTGACCGCTAAAGGGTGCTGTAACCCCCAAAGGGCACTCCAAACAAAATTAAAATATAGATTTTTTTGTGTTTGTGAATTGTGTGCGCAGTAGCCGCACGTGCATCAACAAAGTAGTGCCAAGCGTGCACCTGTGTCCCATAAATAAAGGGCCGGCTGGATTGACTGCTAAAGGGTGCTGTAACCCCCAAAGGGCACTCCAAACAAAATAAAAATATATATTTTTTTGTGTTTGTGAATTGTGTGCGCAGTAGCCGCACGAGCATCAAAAAAGAAGTGCCAAGCGTGCGCCTGTGTCCCATAAATAAAGGGCCAGCTGGATTGACCGCTACAGAGTGCTGTAACCCCCAAAGGGCACTCGAAACAAATTAAAAAAATATATTTTTTTGTTTGTGAATTGTGTGCGCAGTAGCCGCACGTGCATCAACAAAGTAGTGCCAAGCGTGCGCCTGTGTCCCATAAATAAAGGGCCGGCTGGATTGACCACTAAAGGGTGCTGTAACCCCCAAAGGGCACTCCAAACAAAATAAAAAATATATATTTTTTTGTGTTTGTGAATTGTGTGCGCAGTAGCCGCACGTGCATCAACAAAGTAGTGCCAAGCGTGCACCTGTGTCCCATAAATAAAGGGCCGGCTGGATTGACTGCTAAAGGGTGCTGTAACCCCCAAAGGGCACTCCAAACAAAATAAAAATATATATTTTTTTGTGTTTGTGAATTGTGTGCGCAGTAGCCGCACGAGCATCAAAAAAGAAGTGCCAAGCGTGCGCCTGTGTCCCATAAATAAAGGGCCAGCTGGATTGACCGCTACAGAGTGCTGTAACCCCCAAAGGGCACTCGAAACAAATTAAAAAAATATATTTTTTTGTTTGTGAATTGTGTGCGCAGTAGCCGCACGTGCATCAACAAAGTAGTGCCAAGCGTGCGCCTGTGTCCCATAAATAAAGGGCCGGCTGGATTGACCACTAAAGGGTGCTGTAACCCCCAAAGGGCACTCCAAACAAAATAAAAAATATATATTTTTTTGTGTTTGTGAATTGTGTGCGCAGTAGCCGCACGTGCATCAACAAAGTAGTGCCAAGCGTGCGCCTGTGTCCCATAAATAAAGGGCCGGCTGGATTGACCGCTAAAGGGTGCTGTAACCCCCAAAGGGCACTCCAAACAAAATAAAAAATATATATTTTTTTGTGTTTGTGAATTGTGTGCGCAGTAGCCGCACGTGCATCAACAAAGTAGTGGCAAGCATGCGCCTGTGTCCCATAAATAAAGGGCCGGCTGGATTGACCGCTAACGGGTGCTGTAACCCCCAAAGGGCACTTCAAACAAAATAAAAATATATATTTTTTTGTGTTTGTGAATTGTGTGCGCAGTAGCCGCACGTGCATCAACAAAGTAGTGCCAAGCGTGTGCCTGTGTCCCATAAATAAATGGCCGGCTGGATTGACTGCTAAAGGGTGCTGTAACCCCCAAAGGGCACTCCAAACAAAATAAAAAAATATATTTTTTTGTGTTTGTGAATTGTGTGCGCAGTAGCCGCACGTGCATCAACAAAGTAGTGCCAAGCGTGTGCCTGTGTCCCATAAATAAAGGGCCGGCTGGATTGACCGCTAAAGGGTGCTGTAACCCCCAAAGGGCACTCCAAACAAAATAAAAATATATATTTTTTTGTGTTTGTGAATTGTGTGCGCAGTAGCCGCACGTGTATCAACAAAGAATTGCCAAGCGTGCGCCTGTGTCCCATAAATAAAGGGCCAGCTGGATTGACCGCTACAGAGTGCTGTAACCCCCAAAGGGCACTCGAAACAAATTAAAAAAATATATTTTTTTGTGTTTGTGAATTGTGTGCGCCGAAGCCGCACGAGCATCAACAAAGTAGTGCCAAGCGTGCGCCTGTGTCCCATAAATAAAGGGCCGGCTGGATTGACTGCTCAAGGGGGCTGTAACCCCCAAAGGGCACTCCAAACAAAATAAAAAAAATATTTTTGTGTGTTTGTGAATTGTGTGCGCAGTAGCCGCACGTGCATCAACAAAGTAGTGCCAAGCGTGAGCCTGTGTCCCATAAATAAAGGACCAGCTGGATTGACCACTAAAGGGTGCTGTAACCCCAAAGGGCACTCCAAACAAAATAAAAAAATATTTTTTTTTGTGTTTGTGAATTGTGTGCGCAGTAGACTCACGTGCATCAACAAAATAGTGCCAAGCGTGCGCCTGTGTCCCATAAATAAAGGGCCTGCTGGATTGACCGCTAAAGGGTGCTGTAACCCCGAAAGGGCATGCCAAAAAAAATAGAAAAATATATATTTTTTTGTGTTTGTGAATTGTGTGCGCAGTAGCCGCACGTGCATCAACAAAATAGTGCCAAGCGTGCGCCTGTGTCCCATAAATAAAGGTCCGGCTGGATTGACCACTAAAGGGTGCTGTAACCCCCAAAGGGCACTCCAAGCAAAATAAAAAAATATATTTTTTTGTGTTTGTGAATTGTGTTCGCAATACCCGCACGAGCATCAACAAAGTAGTGCCAAGCGTGCACCTGTGTCCCATAAATAAAGGGCCGGCTGGATTGACCGCTTAAAGGTGCTGTAACCCCCAAAGGGCACTCCAAACAAAATAAATAAATATTTTTTTTGTGTTTGTGAATTGTGTACGCAGTAGCCGCATGTGCATCAACAAAGTAGTGCCAAGCGTGCAACTGTGTCCCATGAATAAAGGGCCGGCTGGATTGACCGCTAAAGGGTGCTGTAACCCCCAAAGGGCACTCCAAACAAAATTAAAATATAGATTTTTTTGTGTTTGTGAATTGTGTGCGCAGTAGCCGCACGAGCATCAACAAAGTAGTGCCAAGCGTGCACCTGTGTCCCATAAATAAAGGGCCGGCTGGATTGACTGCTTAAAGGTGCTGTAACCCCCAAAGGGCACTCCAAACAAAATAAATAAATATTTTTTTTGTGTTTGTGAATTGTGTGCGCAGTAGCCGCATGTGCATCAACAAAGTAGTGCCAAGCGTGCACCTGTGTCCCATAAATAAAGGGCCGGCTGGATTGACTGCTAAAGGGTGCTGTAACCCCCAAAGGGCACTCCAAACAAAATAAAAATATATATTTTTTTGTGTTTGTGAATTGTGTGCGCAGTAGCCGCACGTGCATCAAAAAAGAAGTGCCAAGCGTGCGCCTGTGTCCCATAAATAATGGGCCAGCTCGATTGACCGCTACAGAGTGCTGTAACCCCCAAAGGGCACTCGAAACAAATTAAAAAAAAATATTTTTTTGTGTTTGTGAATTGTGTGCGCAGTAGCCGCACGTGCATCAACAAAGTAGTGCCAAGCGTGCGCCTGTATCCCATAAATAAAGGGCCGGCTGGATTGACCTCTAAAGGGTGCTGTAACCCCCAAAGGGCACTCCAAACAAAATAAAAAATATATATTTTTTTGTGTTTGTGAATTGTGTGCGCAGTAGCCGCACGTGCATCAACAAAGTAGTGCCAAGCGTGCGCCTGTGTCCCATAAATAAAGGGCCGGCTGGATTGACCGCTAAAGGGTGCTGTAACCCCCAAAGGGCACTCCAAACAAAATAAAAAATATATATTTTTTTGTGTTTGTGAAATGTGTGCGCAGTAGCCGCACGTGCATCAACAAAGTAGTGGCAAGCATGCGCCTGTGTCCCATAAATAAAGGGCCGGCTGGATTGACCGCTAACGGGTGCTGTAACCCCCAAAGGGCACTTCAAACAAAATAAAAATATATATTTTTTTGTGTTTGTGAATTGTGTGCGCAGTAGCCGCACGTGCATCAACAAAGTAGTGCCAAGCGTGTGCCTGTGTCCCATAAATAAATGGCCGGCTGGATTGAATGCTAAAGGGTGCTGTAACCCCCAAAGGGCACTCCAAACAAAATAAAAAAATATATTTTTTTGTGTTTGTGAATTGTGTGCGCAGTAGCCGCACGTGCATCAACAAAGTAGTGCCAAGCGTGTGCCTGTGTCCCATAAATAAAGGGCCAGCTGGATTGACCGCTACAGAGTGCTGTAACCCCCAAAGGGCACTCGAAACAAATTAAAAAAATATATTTTTTTGTGTTTGTGAATTGTGTGCGCAGAAGCCGCACGAGCATCAACAAAGTAGTGCCAAGCGTGCGCCTGTGTCCCATAAATAAAGGGCCAGCTGGATTGACTGCTAAAGGGGGCTGTAACCCCCAAAGGGCACTCCAAACAAAATTAAAAAAATATTTTTGTGTGTTTGTGAATTGTGTGCGCAGTAGCCGCACGTGCATCAACAAAGTAGTGCCAAGCGTGAGCCTGTGTCCCATAAATAAAGGACCAGCTGGATTGACCAGTAAAGGGTGCTGTAACCCCAAAGGGCACTCCAAACAAAATAAAAAAATATTTTTTTTTGTGTTTGTGAATTGTGTGCGCAGTAGACGCACGTGCATCAACAAAATAGTGCCAAGCGTGCGCCTGTGTCCCATAAATAAAGGGCCTGCTGGACTGACCGCTAAAGGGTGCTGTAACCCCGAAAGGGCACGCCAAAAAAAATAGAAAAATATATATTTTAGTGTGTTTGTGAATTGTGTGCGCAGTAGCCGCACGTGCATCAACAAAATAGTGCCAAGCGTGCGCCTGTGTCCCATAAATAAAGGTCCGGCTGGATTGACCGCTAAAGGGTGCTGTAACCCCCAAAGGGCACTCCAAGCAAAATAAAAAAATATATTTTTTTGTGTTTGTGAATTGTGTGCGCAGTAGCCGCATGTGCATCAACAAAGTAGTGCCAAGCGTGCAACTGTGTCCCATGAATAAAGGGCCGGCTGGATTGACCGCTAAAGGGTGCTGTAACCCCCAAAGGGCACTCCAAACAAAATTAAAATATAGATTTTTTTGTGTTTGTGAATTGTGTGCGCAGTAGCTGCACGTGCATCAACAAAGTAGTGCCAAGCGTGCACCTGTGTCCCATAAATAAAGGGCCGGCTGGATTGACTGCTAAAGGGTGCTGTAACCCCCAAAGGGCACTCCAAACAAAATAAAAATATATATTTTTTTGTGTTTGTGAATTGTGTGCGCAGTAGCCGCACGAGCATCAAAAAAGAAGTGCCAAGCGTGCGCCTGTGTCCCATAAATAAAGGGCCAGCTCGATTGACCGCTACAGAGTGCTGTAACCCCCAAAGGGCACTCGAAACAAATTAAAAAAATATATTTTTTTGTGTTTGTGAATTGTGTGCGCAGTAGCCGCACGTGCATCAACAAAGTAGTGCCAAGCGTGCGCCTGTGTCCCATAAATAAAGGGCCGGCTGGATTGACCGCTAAAGGGTGCTGTAACCCCCAAAGGGCACTCCAAACAAATAAAAAATATATATTTTTTTGTGTTTGTGAATTGTGTGCGCAGTAGCCGCACGTGCATCAACAAAGTAGTGCCAAGCGTGCGCCTGTGTCCCTTAAATAAAGGGCCAGCTGGATTGACCGCTAAAGGGTGTTGTAACCCCCAAAGGGCACTCCAAACAAATTAAAAATATATATTTTTTTGTGTTTGTGAATTGTGCGCGCAGTAGCCGCACGTGCATCAACAAATTTGTGCCAAGCATGCACCTGTGTCCCATAAATAAAGGGCCGGCTGGATTGACTGCTAAAGGGTGCTGTAACCCCCAAAGGGCACTCCAAACAAAATTAAAATATATATTTTTTTGTGTTTGTGAATTGTGTGCGCAGTAGCCGCACGTGCATCAACAAAGTAGTGCCAAGCGTGCGCCTGTGTCCCATAAATAAAGGGCTGGCTGGATTGACCGCTAAAGGGTGCTGTAACCCCCAAAGGGCACTCCAAAGAAAATAAAAAAATATATTTTTTTGTATTTGTGAATTGTGTGCGCAGTAGCTGCACGTGCATCAACAAAGTAATGGCAAGTGTGCGCCTGTGTCCCATAAATAATGGGCCGGCTGGATTGACCGCTAAAGGGTGCTGTAACCCCCAAAGGGCACTCCAAACAAAATAAAAAAATATATTTTTTTGTGTTTGTGAATTGTGTGCGCAGTAGCCGCACGTGCATCAACAAAGTAGTGGCAAGCATGCGCCTGTGTCCCATAAATAAAGGGCCGGCTGGATTGACCGCTAACGGGTGCTGTAACCCCCAAAGGGCACTTCAAACAAAATAAAAATATATATTTTTTTGTGTTTGTGAATTGTGTGCGCAGTAGCCGCACGTGCATCAACAAAGTAGTGCCAAGCGTGTGCCTGTGTCCCATAAATAAAGGGCCGGCTGGATTGACTGCTAAAGGGTGCTGTAACCCCCAAAGGGCACTCCAAACAAAATAAAAAAATATATTTTTTTGTGTTTGTGAATTGTGTGCGCAGTAGCCGCACGTGCATCAACAAAGAATTGCCAAGCGTGCGCCTGTGTCCCATAAATAAAGGGCCAGCTGGATTGACAGCTACAGAGTGCTGTAACCCCCAAAGGGCACTCGAAACAAATTAAAAAAATATATTTTTTTGTGTTTGTGAATTGTGTGCGCAGTAGCCGCACGTGCATCAACAAAGTAGTGCCAAGCGTGCGCCTGTGTCCCATAAATAAAGGGCCAGCTGGATTGACTGCTAAAGGGTGCTGTAACCCCCAAAGGGCACTCCAAACAAAATAAAAAAAATATTTTTTTGTGTTTGTGAATTGTGTGCGCAGTAGCCGCACGTGCATCAACAAAGTAGTGCCAAGCGTGAGCCTGTGTCCCATAAATAAAGGATCAGCTGGATTGACCACTAAAGGGTGCTGTAACCCCAAAGGGCACTCCAAACAAAATAAAAAAATATTTTTATTTGTGTTTGTGAATTGTGTGCGCAGTAGACGCACGTGCATCAACAAAATAGTGCCAAGCATGCGCCTGTGTCCCATAAATAAAGGGCCGGCTGGATTGACCGCTAAAGGGTGCTGTAACCCCCAAAGGGCACTCCAAACAAAATAAAAAATATATATTTTTTTGTGTTTGTGAATTGTGTGCGCAGTAGCCGCACGTGCATCAACAAAGTAGTGCCAAGCGTGCGCCTGTGTCCCATAAATAAAGGGCCGGCTGGATTGACCGCTAAAGGGTGCTGTAACCCCCAAAGGGCACTCCAAACAAAATAAAAAATATATATTTTTTTGTGTTTGTGAAATGTGTGCGCAGTAGCCGCACGTGCATCAACAAAGTAGTGGCAAGCATGCGCCTGTGTCCCATAAATAAAGGGCCGGCTGGATTGACCGCTAATGGGTGCTGTAACCCCCAAAGGGCACTTCAAACAAAATAAAAATATATATTTTTTTGTGTTTGTGAATTGTGTGCGCAGTAGCCGCACGTGCATCAACAAAGTAGTGCCAAGCGTGTGCCTGTGTCCCATAAATAAATGGCCGGCTGGATTGAATGCTAAAGGGTGCTGTAACCCCCAAAGGGCACTCCAAACAAAATAAAAAAATATATTTTTTTGTGTCTGTGAATTGTGTGCGCAGTAGCCGCACGTGCATCAACAAAGTAGTGCCAAGCGTGTGCCTGTGTCCCATAAATAAAGGGCCAGCTGGATTGACCGCTACAGAGTGCTGTAACCCCCAAAGGGCACTCGAAACAAATTAAAAAAATATATTTTTTTGTGTTTGTGAATTGTGTGCGCAGAAGCCGCACGAGCATCAACAAAGTAGTGCCAAGCGTGCGCCTGTGTCCCATAAATAAAGGGCCAGCTGGATTGACTGCTAAAGGGGGCTGTAACCCCCAAAGGGCACTCCAAACAAAATTAAAAAAATATTTTTGTGTGTTTGTGAATTGTGTGCGCAGTAGCCGCACGTGCATCAACAAAGTAGTGCCAAGCGTGAGCCTGTGTCCCATAAATAAAGGACCAGCTGGATTGACCAGTAAAGGGTGCTGTAACCCCAAAGGGCACTCCAAACAAAATAAAAAAATATTTTTTTTTGTGTTTGTGAATTGTGTGCGCAGTAGACGCACGTGCATCAACAAAATAGTGCCAAGCGTGCGCCTGTGTCCCATAAATAAAGGGCCTGCTGGATTGACCGCTAAAGGGTGCTGTAACCCCGAAAGGGCACGCCAAAAAAAATAGAAAAATATATATTTTTTTGTGTTTGTGAATTGTGTGCGCAGTAGCCGCACGTGCATCAACAAAATAGTGCCAAGCGTGCGCCTGTGTCCCATAAATAAAGGTCCGGCTGGATTGACCGCTAAAGGGTGCTGTAACCCCCAAAGGGCACTCCAAGCAAAATAAAAAAATATATTTTTTTGTGTTTGTGAATTGTGTGCGCAGTAGCCGCATGTGCATCAACAAAGTAGTGCCAAGCGTGCAACTGTGTCCCATGAATAAAGGGCCGGCTGGATTGACCGCTAAAGGGTGCTGTAACCCCCAAAGGGCACTCCAAACAAAATTAAAATATAGATTTTTTTGTGTTTGTGAATTGTGTGCGCAGTAGCTGCACGTGCATCAACAAAGTAGTGCCAAGCGTGTACCTGTGTCCCATAAATAAAGGGCCGGCTGGATTGACTGCTAAAGGGTGCTGTAACCCCCAAAGGGCACTCCAAACAAAATAAAAAAATATATTTTTTTGTGTTTGTGAATTGTGTGCGCAGTAGCCGCACGAGCATCAAAAAAGAAGTGCCAAGCGTGCGCCTGTGTCCCATAAATAAAGGGCCAGCTCGATTGACCGCTACAGAGTGCTGTAACCCCCAAAGGGCACTCGAAACAAATTAAAAAAATATATTTTTTTGTGTTTGTGAATTGTGTGCGCAGTAGCCGCACGTGCATCAACAAAGTAGTGCCAAGCGTGCGCCTGTGTCCCATAAATAAAGGGCCGGCTGGATTGACCGCTAAAGGGTGCTGTAACCCCCAAAGGGCACTCCAAACATATAAAAAATATATATTTTTTTGTGTTTGTGAATTGTGTGCGCAGTAGCCGCACGTGCATCAACAAAGTAGTGCCAAGCGTGCGCCTGTGTCCCTTAAATAAAGGGCCAGCTGGATTGACCGCTAAAGGGTGTTGTAACCCCCAAAGGGCACTCCAAACAAATTAAAAATATATATTTTTTTGTGTTTGTGAATTGTGCGCGCAGTAGCCGCACGTGCATCAACAAATTTGTGCCAAGCATGCACCTGTGTCCCATAAATAAAGGGCCGGCTGGATTGACTGCTAAAGGGTGCTGTAACCCCCAAAGGGCACTCCAAACAAAATTAAAATATATATTTTTTTGTGTTTGTGAATTGTGTGCGCAGTAGCCGCATGTGCATCAACAAAGTAGTGCCAAGCGTGCGCCTGTGTCCCATAAATAAAGGGCCGGCTGGATTGACCGCTAAAGGGTGCTGTAACCCCCAAAGGGCACTCCAAACAAAATAAAAAAATATATTTTTTTGTGTTTGTGAATTGTGTGCGCAGTAGCTGCACGTGCATCAACAAAGTAGTGGCAAGCGTGCGCCTGTGTCCCATAAATAATGGGCCGGCTGGATTGACCGCTAAAGGGTGCTGTAACCCCCAAAGGGCACTCCAAACAAAATAAAAAAATATATTTTTTTGTGTTTGTGAATTGTGTGCGCAGTAGCCGCACGTGCATCAACAAAGTAGTGGCAAGCATGCGCCTGTGTCCCATAAATAAAGGGCCGGCTGGATTGACCGCTAACGGGTGCTGTAACCCCCAAAGGGCACTTCAAACAAAATAAAAATATATATTTTTTTGTGTTTGTGAATTGTGTGCGCAGTAGCCGCACGTGCATCAACAAAGTAGTGCCAAGCGTGTGCCTGTGTCCCATAAATAAAGGGCCGGCTGGATTGACTGCTAAAGGGTGCTGTAACCCCCAAAGGGCACTCCAAACAAAATAAAAAAATATATTTTTTTGTGTTTGTGAATTGTGTGCGCAGTAGCCGCACGTGCATCAACAAAGAATTGCCAAGCGTGCGCCTGTGTCCCATAAATAAAGGGCCAGCTGGATTGACGGCTACAGAGTGCTGTAACCCCCAAAGGGCACTCGAAACAAATTAAAAAAATATATTTTTTTGTGTTTGTGAATTGTGTGCGCAGTAGCCGCACGTGCATCAACAAAGTAGTGCCAAGCGTGCGCCTGTGTCCCATAAATAAAGGGCCAGCTGGATTGACTGCTAAAGGGTGCTGTAACCCCCAAAGGGCACTCCAAACAAAATAAAAAAAATATTTTTTTGTGTTTGTGAATTGTGTGCGCAGTAGCCGCACGTGCATCAACAAAGTAGTGCCAAGCGTGAGCCTGTGTCCCATAAATAAAGGATCAGCTGGATTGACCACTAAAGGGTGCTGTAACCCCAAAGGGCACTCCAAACAAAATAAAAAAATATTTTTATTTGTGTTTGTGAATTGTGTGCGCAGTAGACGCACGTGCATCAACAAAATAGTGCCAAGCATGCGCCTGTGTCCCATAAATAAAGGGCCGGCTGGATTGACCGCTAAAGGGTGCTGTAACCCCGAAAGGGCACGCCAAAAAAAATAAAAAAATATATATTTTTTTGTGTTTGTGAATTGTGTGCGCAGTAGCCACACGTGCATCAACAAAGTAGTGCCAAGCGTACGCCTGTGTCCCATAAATAAAGGGCCGGCTGGATTGACCGCTAAAGGGTGCTGTAACCCCCAAAGGGCACTCCAAACAAAATAAAAAAATATATTTTTTTGTGTTTGTGAATTGTGTTCGCAATACCCGCACGAGCATCAACAAAGTAGTGCCAAGCATGCACCTGTGTCCCATAAATAAAGGGCCGGCTGGATTGACCGCTTAAAGGTGCTGTAACCCCCAAAGGGCACTCCAAACAAAATAAAAAAAAATATTTTTTTGTGTTTGTGAATTGTGTGCGCAGTAGCCGCACGTGCATCAACAAAGTAGTGTCAAGCATGTGCCTGTGTCCCATAAATAAAGGCCCGGCTGGATTGACCGCTAAAGGTGCTGTAACCCCCAAAGGGCACTCCAAACAAAATAAAAAATATATATTTTTTTGTGTTTGTGCATTGTGTGCGCAGTAGCCGTGTATGCATCAACAAAGTAGTGCCAAGCGTACACCTGTGTCCCATAAATAAAGGGCCGGCTGGATTGACCGCTAAAGGGTGCTGTAACCCCCAAAGGGCACTCCAAACAAAATAAAAAAATATATTTTTTTGTTTTTATGAATTGTGTGCGCAGTAGCCGCACATGCATCAACAAAGTAGTGCCAAGCGTGCACCTGTGTCCCATAAATAAAGGGCCAGCTGGATTGACCGCTACAGAGTGCTGTAACCCCCAAAGGGCACTCGAAACAAATTAAAAAAATATATTTTTTTGTGTTTGTGAATTGTGTGCGCAGTAGCCGCACGTGCATCAACAAAGTAGTGCCAAGCGTGCACCTGTGTCCCATAAATAAAGGGCCAGCTGGATTGACCGCTACAGAGTGCTGTAACCCCCAAAGGGCACTCGAAACAAATTAATAAAATATATTTTTTTGTGTTTGTGAATTGTGTGCGCAGTAGCCGCACGTGCATCAACAAAGTAGTGCCAAGCGTGCGCCTGTGTCCCATAAATAAAGGGCCGGCTGGATTGACCGCTAAAGGGTGCTGTAACCCCCAAAGGGCACGCCAAACAAAATAAAAATATATATTTTTTTGTGTTTGTGAATTGTGTGCGCAGTACCCGCACGTGCATCAACAAAGTAGTGCCAAGCGTGCACCTGTGTCCCATAAATAAAGGGCCGGCTGGATTGACCGCTTAAAGGTGCTGTAACCCCCAAAGGGCACTCCAAACAAAATAAATAAATATTTTTTTTTGTGTTTGTGAATTGTGTGCGCAGTAGCCGCATGTGCATCAACAAAGTAGTGCCAAGCGTGCACCTGTGTCCCATAAATAAAGGGCCGGCTGGATTGACCGCTAAAGGGTGCTGTAACCCCCAAAGGGCACTCCAAATAAAATGAAAAAATAGATTTTTTTGTGTTTGTGAATTGTGTGCGCAGTACCCGCACGTGCATCAACAAAGTAGTGCCAAGCGTGCACCTGTGTCCCATAAATAAAGGGCCGGATGGATTGACCGCTTAAAGGTGCTGTAACCCCCAAAGGGCACTCCAAACAAAATAAATAAATATTTTTTTTTGTGTTTGTGAATTGTGTGCGCAGTAGCCGCACGTGCATCAACAAAGTAGTGCCAAGCGTTCACCTGTGTCCCATAAATAAAGGGCCGGCTGGATTGACTGCTAAAGGGTGCTGTAACCCCCAAAGGGCACTCCAAACAAAATAAAAATATATATTTTTTTGTGTTTGTGAATTGTGTGCGCAGTAGCCGCACGAGCATCAAAAAAGAATTGCCAAGCGTGCGCCTGTGTCCCATAAATAAAGGGCCAGCTGGATTGACCGCTACAGAGTGCTGTAACCCCCAAAGGGCACTCGAAACAATTTAAAAAACTATATTTTTTTGTGTTTGTGAATTGTGTGCGCAGTAGCCGCACGTGCATCAACAAAGTAGTGCCAAGCGTGCGCCTGTGTCTCATAAATAAAGGGCAGGCTGGATTGACCGCTAAAGGGTGCTGTAACCCCCAAAGGGCACTCCAAACAAAATAAAAAATATATATTTTTTTGTGTTTGTGAATTGTGTGCGCAGTAGCCGCACGTGCATCAACAAAGTAGTGCCAAGCGTGCACCTGTGTCCCATAAATAAAGGGCCAGCTGGATTGACCGCTAAAGGGTGCTGTAAACCCCAAAGGGCACTCCAAACAAAATAAAAATATATATTTTTTTGTGTTTGAGAATTGTGTGCGCAGTAGCCGCACGTGCATCAACAAAGTAGTGCCAAGCGTGTGCCTGTGTCCCATAAATAAAGGGCCAGCTGGATTGACTGCTAAAGGGTGTTGTAACCCCCAAAGGGCACTCCAAACAAATTAAAAATATATATTTTTTTGTGTTTGTGAATTGTGCGTGCAGTAGCCGCACGTGCATCAACAAATTTGTGCCAAGCGTGCACCTGTGTCCCATAAATAAAGGGCCGGCTGGATTGACCGCTAAAGGGTGCTGTAACCCCCAAAGGGCACTCCAAACAAAATTAAAATATATATTTTTTTGTGTTTGTGAATTGTGTGCGCAGTAGCCGCACGTGCATCAACAAAGAATTGCCAAGCGTGCGCCTGTGTCCCATAAATAAAGGGCCAGCTGGATTGACGGCTACAGAGTGCTGTAACCCCCAAAGGGCACTCGAAACAAATTAAAAAAAAATATTTTTTTGTGTTTGTGAATTGTGTGCGCAGTGGGCCGCACGTGCATCAACAAAGTAGTGCCAAGCGTGCGCCTGTGTCCCATAAATAAAGGGCCAGCTGGATTGACTGCTAAAGGGTGCTGTAACCCCCAAAGGGCACTCCAAACAAAATAAAAAAAATATTTTTTTGTGTTTGTGAATTGTGTGCGCAGTAGCCGCACGTGCATCAACAAAGTAGTGCCAAGCGTGAGCCTGTGTCCCATAAATAAAGGATCAGCTGGATTGACCACTAAAGGGTGCTGTAACCCCAAAGGGCACTCCAAACATAATAAAAAAATATTTTTATTTGTGTTTGTGAATTGTGTGCGCAGTAGACGCACGTGCATCAACAAAATAGTGCCAAGCATGCGCCTGTGTCCCATAAATAAAGGGCCGGCTGGATTGACCGCTAAAGGGTGCTGTAACCCCGAAAGGGCACGTCAAAAAAAATAAAAAAAAAAATATTTTTTTGTGTTTGTGAATTGTGTGCGCAGTAGCCGCACGTGCATCAACAAAGTAGTGCCAAGCGTGCGCCTGTGTCCCATAAATAAAGGGCCGGCTGGATTGACCGCTAAAGGGTGCTGTAACCCCCAAAGGGCACTCCAAACAAAATAAAAAAATATATTTTTTTGTGTTTGTGAATTGTGTTCGCAATACCCGCATGAGCATCAACAAAGTAGTGCCAAGCGTGCACCTGTGTCCCATAAATAAAGGGCCAGCTGGATTGACCGCTTAAAGGTGCTGTAACCCCCAAAGGGCACTCCAAACAAAATAAAAAAAAATATTTTTTTGTGTTTGTGAATTGTGTGCGCAGTAGCCGCACGTGCTTCAACAAAGTAGTGTCAAGCATGTGCCTGTGTCCCATAAATAAAGGCCCGGCTGGATTGACCGCTAAAGGGTGCTGTAACCCCCAAAGGGCACTCCAAACAAAATAAAAAATATATATTTTTTTGTGTTTGTGCATTGTGTGCACAGTAGCCGTGTATGCATCAACAAAGTAGTGCCAAGCGTGCGCCTGTGTCCCATAAATAAAGGGCCAGCTGGATTGACCGCTAAAGGGTGCTGTAACCCCCAAAGGGCACTCCAAACAAAATAAAAATATATATTTTTTTGTGTTTGTGAATTGTGTGCGCAGTAGCCGCACGTGCATCAACAAAGTAGTGCCAAGCGTACACCTGTGTCCCATAAATAAAGGGCCGGCTGGATTGACCACTAAAGGGTGCTGTAACCCCCAAAGGGCACTCCAAACAAAATAAAAAAATATATTTTTTTGTTTTTATGAATTGTGTGCGCAGTAGCCGCACATGCATCAACAAAGTAGTGCCAAGCGTGCACCTGTGTCCCATAAATAAAGGGCCAGCTGGATTGACCGCTACAGAGTGCTGTAACCCCCAAAGGGCACTCGAAACAAATTAAAAAAATATATTTTTTTGTGTTTGTGAATTGTGTGCGCAGTAGCCGCACGTGCATCAACAAAGTAGTGCCAAGCGTGCGCCTGTGTCCCATAAATAAAGGGCCGGCTGGATTGACCGCTAAAGGGTGCTGTAACCCCCAAAGGGCACTCCAAACAAAATAAAAAAAATATTTTTTTGTGTTTGTGAATTGTGTGCGCACTAGCCGCACGTTCATCAACAAAGTAGTGCCAAGCGTGCGCCTGTGTCCCATAAATAAAGGGCCGGCTGGATTGACCGATAAAGGGTGCTGTAACCCCCAAAGGGCACGCCAAACAAAATAAAAAAATATATTTTTTTGTGTTTGTGAATTGTGTGCGCAGTAGCCGCACGTGCATCAACAAAGTAGTGCCAAGCGTGCGCCTGTGTCCCATAAATAAAGGGCCAGCTGGAATGACCGCTAAAGGGTGCTGTAACCCCCAAAGGGCACTGCAAACAAAATAAAAAAAAATATTTTTTTGTGTTTGTGAATTGTGTGCGCAGTACCCGCACGTGCATCAACAAAGTAGTGCCAAGCGTGCACCTGTGTCCCATAAATAAAGGGCCGGCTGGATTGACCGCTTAAAGGTGCTGTAACCCCCAAAGGGCACTCCAAACAAAATAAATAAATATTTTTTTTTGTGTTTGTGAATTGTGTGCGCAGTAGCCGCATGTGCATCAACAAAGTAGTGCCAAGCGTGCACCTGTGTCCCATAAATAAAGGGCCGGCTGGATTGACCGCTAAAGGGTGCTGTAACCCCCAAAGGGCACTCCAAATAAAATAAAAAAATAGATTTTTTTGTGTTTGTGAATTGTGTGCGCAGTAGCCGCACGTGCATCAACAAAGTAGTGCCAAGCGTTCACCTGTGTCCCATAAATAAAGGGCCGGCTGGATTGACTGCTAAAGGGTGCTGTAACCCCCAAAGGGCACTCCAAACAAAATAAAAATATATATTTTTTTGTGTTTGTGAATTGTGTGCGCAGTAGCCGCACGAGCATCAAAAAAGAATTGCCAAGCATGCGCCTGTGTCCCATAAATAAAGGGCCAGCTGGATTGACCGCTACAGAGTGCTGTAACCCCCAAAGGGCACTCGAAACAATTTAAAAAACTATATTTTTTTGTGTTTGTGAATTGTGTGCGCAGTAGCCGCACGTGCATCAACAAAGTAGTGCCAAGCGTGCGCCTGTGTCTCATAAATAAAGGGCAGGCTGGATTGACCGCTAAAGGGTGCTGTAACCCCCAAAGGGCACTCCAAACAAAATAAAAAATATATATTTTTTTGTGTTTGTGAATTGTGTGCGCAGTAGCCGCACGTGCATCAACAAAGTAGTGCCAAGCGTGCACCTGTGTCCCATAAATAAAGGGCCAGCTGGATTGACCGCTAAAGGGTGCTGTAAACCCCAAAGGGCACTCCAAACAAAATAAAAATATATATTTTTTTGTGTTTGAGAATTGTGTGCGCAGTAGCCGCACATGCATCAACAAAGTAGTGCCAAGCGTGTGCCTGTGTCCCATAAATAAAGGGCCAGCTGGATTGACCGCTAAAGGGTGTTGTAACCCCCAAAGGGCACTCCAAACAAATTAAAAATATATAGTTTTTTGTGTTTGTGAATTGTGCGCGCAGTAGCCGCACGTGCATCAACAAATTTGTGCCAAGCGTGCACCTGTGTCCCATAAATAAAGGGCCGGCAGGATTGACCGCTAAAGGGTGCTGTAACCCCCAAAGGGCACTCCAAACAAAATTAAAATATATATTTTTTTGTGTTTGTGAATTGTGTGCGCAGTAGCCGCACGTGCATCAACAAAGTAGTGCCAAGCGTGCGCCTGTGTCCCATAAATAAAGGTCCGGCTGGATTGACCGCTAAAGTGTGCTGTAACCCCCAAAGGGCACTCCAAAGAAAATAAAAAAATATATTTTTTTGTGTTTGAGAATTGTGTGCGCAGTAGCCGCACGTGCATCAACAAAGTAGTGCCAAGCGTGTGCCTGTGTCCCATAAATAAAGGGCCAGCTGGATTGACTGCTAAAGGGTGTTGTAACCCCCAAAGGGCACTCCAAACAAATTAAAAATATATATTTTTTTGTGTTTGTGAATTGTGCGTGCAGTAGCCGCACGTGCATCAACAAATTTGTGCCAAGCGTGCACCTGTGTCCCATAAATAAAGGGCCGGCTGGATTGACCGCTAAAGGGTGCTGTAACCCCCAAAGGGCACTCCAAACAAAATTAAAATATATATTTTTTTGTGTTTGTGAATTGTGTGCGCAGTAGCCGCACGTGCATCAACAAAGAATTGCCAAGCGTGCGCCTGTGTCCCATAAATAAAGGGCCAGCTGGATTGACGGCTACAGAGTGCTGTAACCCCCAAAGGGCACTCGAAACAAATTAAAAAAAAATATTTTTTTGTGTTTGTGAATTGTGTGCGCAGTGGGCCGCACGTGCATCAACAAAGTAGTGCCAAGCGTGCGCCTGTGTCCCATAAATAAAGGGCCAGCTGGATTGACTGCTAAAGGGTGCTGTAACCCCCAAAGGGCACTCCAAACAAAATAAAAAAAATATTTTTTTGTGTTTGTGAATTGTGTGCGCAGTAGCCGCACGTGCATCAACAAAGTAGTGCCAAGCGTGAGCCTGTGTCCCATAAATAAAGGATCAGCTGGATTGACCACTAAAGGGTGCTGTAACCCCAAAGGGCACTCCAAACATAATAAAAAAATATTTTTATTTGTGTTTGTGAATTGTGTGCGCAGTAGACGCACGTGCATCAACAAAATAGTGCCAAGCATGCGCCTGTGTCCCATAAATAAAGGGCCGGCTGGATTGACCGCTAAAGGGTGCTGTAACCCCGAAAGGGCACGTCAAAAAAAATAAAAAAAAAAATATTTTTTTGTGTTTGTGAATTGTGTGCGCAGTAGCCGCACGTGCATCAACAAAGTAGTGCCAAGCGTGCGCCTGTGTCCCATAAATAAAGGGCCGGCTGGATTGACCGCTAAAGGGTGCTGTAACCCCCAAAGGGCACTCCAAACAAAATAAAAAAATATATTTTTTTGTGTTTGTGAATTGTGTTCGCAATACCCGCATGAGCATCAACAAAGTAGTGCCAAGCGTGCACCTGTGTCCCATAAATAAAGGGCCAGCTGGATTGACCGCTTAAAGGTGCTGTAACCCCCAAAGGGCACTCCAAACAAAATAAAAAAAAATATTTTTTTGTGTTTGTGAATTGTGTGCGCAGTAGCCGCACGTGCTTCAACAAAGTAGTGTCAAGCATGTGCCTGTGTCCCATAAATAAAGGCCCAGCTGGATTGACCGCTAAAGGGTGCTGTAACCCCCAAAGGGCACTCCAAACAAAATAAAAAATATATATTTTTTTGTGTTTGTGCATTGTGTGCACAGTAGCCGTGTATGCATCAACAAAGTAGTGCCAAGCGTGCGCCTGTGTCCCATAAATAAAGGGCCAGCTGGATTGACCGCTAAAGGGTGCTGTAACCCCCAAAGGGCACTCCAAACAAAATAAAAATATATATTTTTTTGTGTTTGTGAATTGTGTGCGCAGTAGCCGCACGTGCATCAACAAAGTAGTGCCAAGCGTACACCTGTGTCCCATAAATAAAGGGCCGGCTGGATTGACCACTAAAGGGTGCTGTAACCCCCAAAGGGCACTCCAAACAAAATAAAAAAATATATTTTTTTGTTTTTATGAATTGTGTGCGCAGTAGCCGCACATGCATCAACAAAGTAGTGCCAAGCGTGCACCTGTGTCCCATAAATAAAGGGCCAGCTGGATTGACCGCTACAGAGTGCTGTAACCCCCAAAGGGCACTCGAAACAAATTAAAAAAATATATTTTTTTGTGTTTGTGAATTGTGTGCGCAGTAGCCGCACGTGCATCAACAAAGTAGTGCCAAGCGTGCGCCTGTGTCCCATAAATAAAGGGCCGGCTGGATTGACCGCTAAAGGGTGCTGTAACCCCCAAAGGGCACTCCAAACAAAATAAAAAAAATATTTTTTTGTGTTTGTGAATTGTGTGCGCACTAGCCGCACGTTCATCAACAAAGTAGTGCCAAGCGTGCGCCTGTGTCCCATAAATAAAGGGCCGGCTGGATTGACCGATAAAGGGTGCTGTAACCCCCAAAGGGCACGCCAAACAAAATAAAAAAATATATTTTTTTGTGTTTGTGAATTGTGTGCGCAGTAGCCGCACGTGCATCAACAAAGTAGTGCCAAGCGTGCGCCTGTGTCCCATAAATAAAGGGCCAGCTGGAATGACCGCAAAAGGGTGCTGTAACCCCCAAAGGGCACTGCAAACAAAATAAAAAAAAATATTTTTTTGTGTTTGTGAATTGTGTGCGCAGTACCCGCACGTGCATCAACAAAGTAGTGCCAAGCGTGCACCTGTGTCCCATAAATAAAGGGCCGGCTGGATTGACCGCTTAAAGGTGCTGTAACCCCCAAAGGGCACTCCAAACAAAATAAATAAATATTTTTTTTTGTGTTTGTGAATTGTGTGCGCAGTAGCCGCATGTGCATCAACAAAGTAGTGCCAAGCGTGCACCTGTGTCCCATAAATAAAGGGCCGGCTGGATTGACCGCTAAAGGGTGCTGTAACCCCCAAAGGGCACTCCAAATAAAATTAAAAAATAGATTTTTTTGTGTTTGTGAATTGTGTGCGCAGTAGCCGCACGTGCATCAACAAAGTAGTGCCAAGCGTTCACCTGTGTCCCATAAATAAAGGGCCGGCTGGATTGACTGCTAAAGGGTGCTGTAACCCCCAAAGGGCACTCCAAACAAAATAAAAATATATATTTTTTTGTGTTTGTGAATTGTGTGCGCAGTAGCCGCACGAGCATCAAAAAAGAATTGCCAAGCATGCGCCTGTGTCCCATAAATAAAGGGCCAGCTGGATTGACCGCTACAGAGTGCTGTAACCCCCAAAGGGCACTCGAAACAATTTAAAAAACTATATTTTTTTGTGTTTGTGAATTGTGTGCGCAGTAGCCGCACGTGCATCAACAAAGTAGTGCCAAGCGTGCGCCTGTGTCTCATAAATAAAGGGCAGGCTGGATTGACCGCTAAAGGGTGCTGTAACCCCCAAAGGGCACTCCAAACAAAATAAAAAATATATATTTTTTTGTGTTTGTGAATTGTGTGCGCAGTAGCCGCACGTGCATCAACAAAGTAGTGCCAAGCGTGCACCTGTGTCCCATAAATAAAGGGCCAGCTGGATTGACCGCTAAAGGGTGCTGTAAACCCCAAAGGGCACTCCAAACAAAATAAAAATATATATTTTTTTGTGTTTGAGAATTGTGTGCGCAGTAGCCGCACATGCATCAACAAAGTAGTGCCAAGCGTGTGCCTGTGTCCCATAAATAAAGGGCCAGCTGGATTGACCGCTAAAGGGTGTTGTAACCCCCAAAGGGCACTCCAAACAAATTAAAAATATATAGTTTTTTGTGTTTGTGAATTGTGCGCGCAGTAGCCGCACGTGCATCAACAAATTTGTGCCAAGCGTGCACCTGTGTCCCATAAATAAAGGGCCGGCAGGATTGACCGCTAAAGGGTGCTGTAACCCCCAAAGGGCACTCCAAACAAAATTAAAATAAATATTTTTTTGTGTTTGTGAATTGTGTGCGCAGTAGCCGCACGTGCATCAACAAAGTAGTGCCAAGCGTGCGCCTGTGTCCCATAAATAAAGGTCCGGCTGGATTGACCGCTAAAGTGTGCTGTAACCCCCAAAGGGCACTCCAAAGAAAATAAAAAAATATATTTTTTTGTGTTTGTGAATTGTGTGCGCAGTAGCTGCACGTGCATCAACAAAGTAGTGGCAAGCGTGTGCCTGTGTCCCATAAATAATGGGCCGGCTGGATTGACCACTAAAGGGTGCTGTAACCCCCAAAGGGCACTCCAAACAAAATAAAAAAATATATTTTTTTGTGTTTGTGAATTGTGTGCGCAGTAGCCGCACGTGCATCAACAAAGTAGTGCCAAGCGTTCACCTGTGTCCCATAAATAAAGGGCCGGCTGGATTGACTGCTAAAGGGTGCTGTAACCCCCAAAGGGCACTCCAAACAAAATAAAAATATATATTTTTTTGTGTTTGTGAATTGTGTGCGCAGTAGCCGCACGAGCATCAAAAAAGAAGTGCCAAGCGTGCGCCTGTGTCCCATAAATAAAGGGCCAGCTGGATTGACCGCTACAGAGTGCTGTAACCCCCAAAGGGCACTCGAAACAATTTAAAAAACTATATTTTTTTGTGTTTGTGAATTGTGTGCGCAGTAGCCGCACGTGCATCAACAAAGTAGTGCCTAGCGTGCGCCTGTGTCTCATAAATAAAGGGCCGGCTGGATTGACTGCTAAAGGGTGCTGTAACCCCCAAAGGGCACTCCAAACAAAATAAAAAATATATATTTTTTTGTGTTTGTGAATTGTGTGCGCAGTAGCCGCACGTGCATCAACAAAGTAGTGCCAAGCGTGCACCTGTGTCCCATAAATAAAGGGCCAGCTGGATTGACCGCTAAAGGGTGCTGTAAACCCCAAAGGGCACTCCAAACAAAATAAAAATATATATTTTTTTGTGTTTGAGAATTGTGTGCGCAGTAGCCGCACGTGCATCAACAAAGTAGTGCCAAGCGTGTGCCTGTGTCCCATAAATAAAGGGCCAGCTGGATTGACCGCTAAAGGGTGTTGTAACCCCCAAAGGGCACTCCAAACAAATTAAAAATATATATTTTTTTGTGTTTGTGAATTGTGCGCGCAGTAGCCGCACGTGCATCAACAAATTTGTGCCAAGCGTGCACCTGTGTCCCATAAATAAAGGGCCGGCTGGATTGACCGCTAAAGGGTGCTGTAACCCCCAAAGGGCACTCCAAACAAAATTAAAATATATATTTTTTTGTGTTTGTGAATTGTGTGCGCAGTAGCCGCACGTGCATCAACAAAGTAGTGCCAAGCGTGCGCCTGTGTCCCATAAATAAAGGTCCGGCTGGATTGACCGCTAAAGGGTGCTGTAACCCCCAAAGGGCACTCCAAAGAAAATAAAAAAATATATTTTTTTGTGTTTGTGAATTGTGTGCGCAGTAGCCGCACGTGCATCAACAAAGTAGTGCCAAGCGTTCACCTGTGTCCCATAAATAAAGGGCCGGCTGGATTGACTGCTAAAGGGTGCTGTAACCCCCAAAGGGCACTCCAAACAAAATAAAAATATATATTTTTTTGTGTTTGTGAATTGTGTGCGCAGTAGCCGCACGAGCATCAAAAAAGAAGTGCCAAGCGTGCGCCTGTGTCCCATAAATAAAGGGCCAGCTGGATTGACCGCTACAGAGTGCTGTAACCCCCAAAGGGCACTCGAAACAATTTAAAAAACTATATTTTTTTGTGTTTGTGAATTGTGTGCGCAGTAGCCGCACGTGCATCAACAAAGTAGTGCCTAGCGTGCGCCTGTGTCTCATAAATAAAGGGCCGGCTGGATTGACTGCTAAAGGGTGCTGTAACCCCCAAAGGGCACTCCAAACAAAATAAAAAATATATATTTTTTTGTGTTTGTGAATTGTGTGCGCAGTAGCCGCACGTGCATCAACAAAGTAGTGCCAAGCGTGCACCTGTGTCCCATAAATAAAGGGCCAGCTGGATTGACCGCTAAAGGGTGCTGTAAACCCCAAAGGGCACTCCAAACAAAATAAAAATATATATTTTTTTGTGTTTGAGAATTGTGTGCGCAGTAGCCGCACGTGCATCAACAAAGTAGTGCCAAGCGTGTGCCTGTGTCCCATAAATAAAGGGCCAGCTGGATTGACCGCTAAAGGGTGTTGTAACCCCCAAAGGGCACTCCAAACAAATTAAAAATATATATTTTTTTGTGTTTGTGAATTGTGCGCGCAGTAGCCGCACGTGCATCAACAAATTTGTGCCAAGCGTGCACCTGTGTCCCATAAATAAAGGGCCGGCTGGATTGACTGCTAAAGGGTGCTGTAACCCCCAAAGGGCACTCCAAACAAAATTAAAATATATATTTTTTTGTGTTTGTGAATTGTGTGCGCAGTAGCCGCACGTGCATCAACAAAGTAGTGCCAAGCGTGCGCCTGTGTCCCATAAATAAAGGTCCGGCTGGATTGACCGCTAAAGGGTGCTGTAACCCCCAAAGGGCACTCCAAAGAAAATAAAAAAATATATTTTTTTGTGTTTGTGAATTGTGTGCGCAGTAGCTGCACGTGCATCAACAAAGTAGTGGCAAGCGTGTGCCTGTGTCCCATAAATAATGGGCCGGCTGGATTGACCACTAAAGGGTGCTGTAACCCCCAAAGGGCACTCCAAACAAAATAAAAAAATATATTTTTTTGTGTTTGTGAATTGTGTGCGCAGTAGCCGCACGTGCATCAACAAAGTAGTGCCAAGCGTTCACCTGTGTCCCATAAATAAAGGGCCGGCTGGATTGACTGCTAAAGGGTGCTGTAACCCCCAAAGGGCACTCCAAACAAAATAAAAATATATATTTTTTTGTGTTTGTGAATTGTGTGCGCAGTAGCCGCACGAGCATCAAAAAAGAAGTGCCAAGCGTGCGCCTGTGTCCCATAAATAAAGGGCCAGCTGGATTGACCGCTACAGAGTGCTGTAACCCCCAAAGGGCACTCGAAACAATTTAAAAAACTATATTTTTTTGTGTTTGTGAATTGTGTGCGCAGTAGCCGCACGTGCATCAACAAAGTAGTGCCTAGCGTGCGCCTGTGTCTCATAAATAAAGGGCCGGCTGGATTGACTGCTAAAGGGTGCTGTAACCCCCAAAGGGCACTCCAAACAAAATAAAAAATATATATTTTTTTGTGTTTGTGAATTGTGTGCGCAGTAGCCGCACGTGCATCAACAAAGTAGTGCCAAGCGTGCACCTGTGTCCCATAAATAAAGGGCCAGCTGGATTGACCGCTAAAGGGTGCTGTAAACCCCAAAGGGCACTCCAAACAAAATAAAAATATATATTTTTTTGTGTTTGAGAATTGTGTGCGCAGTAGCCGCACGTGCATCAACAAAGTAGTGCCAAGCGTGTGCCTGTGTCCCATAAATAAAGGGCCAGCTGGATTGACCGCTAAAGGGTGTTGTAACCCCCAAAGGGCACTCCAAACAAATTAAAAATATATATTTTTTTGTGTTTGTGAATTGTGCGCGCAGTAGCCGCACGTGCATCAACAAATTTGTGCCAAGCGTGCACCTGTGTCCCATAAATAAAGGGCCGGCTGGATTGACCGCTAAAGGGTGCTGTAACCCCCAAAGGGCACTCCAAACAAAATTAAAATATATATTTTTTTGTGTTTGTGAATTGTGTGCGCAGTAGCCGCACGTGCATCAACAAAGTAGTGCCAAGCGTGCGCCTGTGTCCCATAAATAAAGGTCCGGCTGGATTGACCGCTAAAGGGTGCTGTAACCCCCAAAGGGCACTCCAAAGAAAATAAAAAAATATATTTTTTTGTGTTTGTGAATTGTGTGCGCAGTAGCCGCACGTGCATCAACAAAGTAGTGCCAAGCGTTCACCTGTGTCCCATAAATAAAGGGCCGGCTGGATTGACTGCTAAAGGGTGCTGTAACCCCCAAAGGGCACTCCAAACAAAATAAAAATATATATTTTTTTGTGTTTGTGAATTGTGTGCGCAGTAGCCGCACGAGCATCAAAAAAGAAGTGCCAAGCGTGCGCCTGTGTCCCATAAATAAAGGGCCAGCTGGATTGACCGCTACAGAGTGCTGTAACCCCCAAAGGGCACTCGAAACAATTTAAAAAACTATATTTTTTTGTGTTTGTGAATTGTGTGCGCAGTAGCCGCACGTGCATCAACAAAGTAGTGCCTAGCGTGCGCCTGTGTCTCATAAATAAAGGGCCGGCTGGATTGACTGCTAAAGGGTGCTGTAACCCCCAAAGGGCACTCCAAACAAAATAAAAAATATATATTTTTTTGTGTTTGTGAATTGTGTGCGCAGTAGCCGCACGTGCATCAACAAAGTAGTGCCAAGCGTGCACCTGTGTCCCATAAATAAAGGGCCAGCTGGATTGACCGCTAAAGGGTGCTGTAAACCCCAAAGGGCACTCCAAACAAAATAAAAATATATATTTTTTTGTGTTTGAGAATTGTGTGCGCAGTAGCCGCACGTGCATCAACAAAGTAGTGCCAAGCGTGTGCCTGTGTCCCATAAATAAAGGGCCAGCTGGATTGACCGCTAAAGGGTGTTGTAACCCCCAAAGGGCACTCCAAACAAATTAAAAATATATATTTTTTTGTGTTTGTGAATTGTGCGCGCAGTAGCCGCACGTGCATCAACAAATTTGTGCCAAGCGTGCACCTGTGTCCCATAAATAAAGGGCCGGCTGGATTGACTGCTAAAGGGTGCTGTAACCCCCAAAGGGCACTCCAAACAAAATTAAAATATATATTTTTTTGTGTTTGTGAATTGTGTGCGCAGTAGCCGCACGTGCATCAACAAAGTAGTGCCAAGCGTGCGCCTGTGTCCCATAAATAAAGGTCCGGCTGGATTGACCGCTAAAGGGTGCTGTAACCCCCAAAGGGCACTCCAAAGAAAATAAAAAAATATATTTTTTTGTGTTTGTGAATTGTGTGCGCAGTAGCTGCACGTGCATCAACAAAGTAGTGGCAAGCGTGTGCCTGTGTCCCATAAATAATGGGCCGGCTGGATTGACCGCTAAAGGGTGCTGTAACCCCCAAAGGGCACTCCAAACAAAATAAAAAAATATATTTTTTTGTGTTTGTGAATTGTGTGCGCAGTAGCCGCACGTGCATCAACAAAGTAGTGCCAAGCGTTCACCTGTGTCCCATAAATAAAGGGCCGGCTGGATTGACTGCTAAAGGGTGCTGTAACCCCCAAAGGGCACTCCAAACAAAATAAAAATATATATTTTTTTGTGTTTGTGAATTGTGTGCGCAGTAGCCGCACGAGCATCAAAAAAGAAGTGCCAAGCGTGCGCCTGTGTCCCATAAATAAAGGGCCAGCTGGATTGACCGCTACAGAGTGCTGTAACCCCCAAAGGGCACTCGAAACAATTTAAAAAACTATATTTTTTTGTGTTTGTGAATTGTGTGCGCAGTAGCCGCACGTGCATCAACAAAGTAGTGCCAAGCGTGCGCCTGTGTCTCATAAATAAAGGGCCAGCTGGATTGACCGCTAAAGGGTGCTGTAACCCCCAAAGGGCACTCCAAACAAAATAAAAAATATATATTTTTTTGTGTTTGTGAATTGTGTGCGCAGTAGCCGCACGTGCATCAACAAAGTAGTGCCAAGCGTGCACCTGTGTCCCATAAATAAAGGGCCAGCTGGATTGACCGCTAAAGGGTGCTGTAAACCCCAAAAGGGCACTCCAAACAAAATAAAAATATATATTTTTTTGTGTTTGAGAATTGTGTGCGCAGTAGCCGCACGTGCATCAACAAAGTAGTGCCAAGCGTGTGCCTGTGTCCCATAAATAAAGGGCCAGCTGGATTGACCGCTAAAGGGTGTTGTAACCCCCAAAGGGCACTCCAAACAAATTAAAAATATATATTTTTTTGTGTTTGTGATTTGTGCGTGCAGTAGCCGCACGTGCATCAACAAATTTGTGCCAAGCGTGCACCTGTGTCCCATAAATAAAGGGCCGGCTGGATTGACCGCTAAAGGGTGCTGTAACCCCCAAAGGGCACTCCAAACAAAATTAAAATATATATTTTTTTGTGTTTGTGAATTGTGTGCGCAGTAGCCGCACGTGCATCAACAAAGTAGTGCCAAGCATGCGCCTGTGTCCCATAAATAAAGGGCCGGCTGGATTGACCGCTAAAGGGTGCTGTAACCCCCAAAGGGCACTCCAAACAAAATAAAAAAAAATATTTTTTTGTGTTTGTGAATTGTGTTCGCAATACCCGCATGAGCATCAACAAAGTAGTGCCAAGCGTGCACCTGTGTCCCATAAATAAAGGGCCGGCTGGATTGACCGCTTAAAGGTGCTGTAACCCCCAAAGGGCACTCCAAACAAAATAAAAAAAAATATTTTTTTGTGTTTGTGAATTGTGTGCGCAGTAGCCGCACGTGCATCAACAAAGTAGTGTCAAGCATGTGCCTGTGTCCCATAAATAAAGGCCCGGCTGGATTGACCGCTAAAGGGTGCTGTAACCCCCAAAGGACACTCCAAACAAAATAAAAAATATATATTTTTTTGTGTTTGTGCATTGTGTGCACAGTAGCCGTGTATGCATCAACAAAGTAGTGCCAAGCGTGCGCCTGTGTCCCATAAATAAAGGGCCAGCTGGATTGACCGCTAAAGGGTGCTGTAACCCCCAAAGGGCACTCCAAACAAAATAAAAATATATATTTTTTTGTTTTTATGAATTGTGTGCGCAGTAGCCGCACATGCATCAACAAAGTAGTGCCAAGCGTACACCTGTGTCCCATAAATAAAGGGCCGGCTGGATTGACCGCTAAAGGGTGCTGTAACCCCCAAAGGGCACTCCAAACAAAATAAAAAAATATATTTTTTTGTTTTTATGAATTGTGTGCGCAGTAGCCGCACATGCATCAACAAAGTAGTGCCAAGCGTGCACCTGTGTCCCATAAATAAAGGGCCAGCTGGATTGACCGCTACAGAGTGCTGTAACCCCCAAAGGGCACTCGAAACAAATTAAAAAAATATATTTTTTTGTGTTTGTGAATTGTGTGCGCAGTAGCCGCACGTGCATCAACAAAGTAGTGCCAAGCGTGCGCCTGTGTCCCATAAATAAAGGGCCGGCTGGATTGACCGCTAAAGGGTGCTGTAACCCCCAAAGGGCACTCCAAAGAAAATAAAAATATATATTTTTTTGTGTTTGAGAATTGTGTGCGCAGTAGCCGCACGTGCATCAACAAAGTAGTGGCAAGCGTGTGCCTGTGTCCCATAAAAAATGGGCCGGCTGGATTGACCGCTAAAGGGTGCTGTAACCCCCAAAGGGCACTCCAAACAAAATAAAAAAATATATTTTTTTGTGTTTGTGAATTGTGTGCGCAGTAGCCGCACGTGCATCAACAAAGTAGTGCCAAGCGTGCGCCTGTGTCCCATAAATAAAGGGCCAGCTGGATTGACCGCTACAGAGTGCTGTAACCCCCAAAGGGCACTCGAAACAATTTAAAAAAATATATTTTTTTGTGTTTGTGAATTGTGTGCGCAGTAGCTGCACGTGCATCAACAAAGTAGTGGCAAGCGTGTGCCTGTGTCCCATAAATAATGGGCCGGCTGGATTGACCGCTAAAGGGTGCTGTAACCCCCAAAGGGCACTCCAAACAAAATAAAAAAATATATTTTTTTGTGTTTGTGAATTGTGTGCGCAGTAGTCGCACGTGCATCAACAAAGTAGTGCCAAGCGTTCACCTGTGTCCCATAAATAAAGGGCCGGCTGGATTGACTGCTAAAGGGTGCTGTAACCCCCAAAGGGCACTCCAAACAAAATAAAAATATATATTTTTTTGTGTTTGTGAATTGTGTGCGCAGTAGCCGCACGAGCATCAAAAAAGAAGTGCCAAGCGTGCGCCTGTGTCCCATAAATAAAGGGCCAGCTGGATTGACCGCTACAGAGTGCTGTAACCCCCAAAGGGCACTCGAAACAATTTAAAAAACTATATTTTTTTGTGTTTGTGAATTGTGTGCGCAGTAGCCGCACGTGCATCAACAAAGTAGTGCCAAGCGTGCGCCTGTGTCTCATAAATAAAGGGCCGGCTGGATTGACCGCTAAAGGGTGCTGTAACCCCCAAAGGGCACTCCAAACAAAATAAAAAATATATATTTTTTTGTGTTTGTGAATTGTGTGCGCAGTAGCCGCACGTGCATCAACAAAGTAGTGCCAAGCGTGCACCTGTGTCCCATAAATAAAGGGCCAGCTGGATTGACCGCTAAAGGGTGCTGTAAACCCCAAAAGGGCACTCCAAACAAAATAAAAATATATATTTTTTTGTGTTTGAGAATTGTGTGCGCAGTAGCCGCACGTGCATCAACAAAGTAGTGCCAAGCGTGTGCCTGTGTCCCATAAATAAAGGGCCAGCTGGATTGACCGCTAAAGGGTGTTGTAACCCCCAAAGGGCACTCCAAACAAATTAAAAATATATATTTTTTTGTGTTTGTGATTTGTGCGCGCAGTAGCCGCACGTGCATCAACAAATTTGTGCCAAGCGTGCACCTGTGTCCCATAAATAAAGGGCCAGCTGGATTGACCGCTAAAGGGTGCTGTAACCCCCAAAGGGCACTCCAAACAAAATTAAAATATATATTTTTTTGTGTTTGTGAATTGTGTGCGCAGTAGCCGCACGTGCATCAACAAAGTAGTGCCAAGCGTGTGCCTGTGTCCCATAAATAAAGGGCCGGCTGGAATGACCGCTAAAGGGTGCTGTAACCCCCAAAGGGCACTGCAAACAAAATAAAAAAAAATATTTTTTTGTGTTTGTGAATTGTGTGCGCAGTACCCGCACGTGCATCAACAAAGTAGTGCCAAGCGTGCACCTGTGTCCGATAAATAAAGGGCCGGCTGGATTGACCGCTTAAAGGTGCTGTAACCCCCAAAGGGCACTCCAAACAAAATAAATAAATATTTTTTTTTGTGTTTGTGAATTGTGTGCGCAGTAGCCGCATGTGCATCAACAAAGTAGTGCCAAGCGTGCACCTGTGTCCCATAAATAAAGGGCCGGCTGGATTGACCACTAAAGGGTGCTGTAACCCCCAAAGGGCACTCCAAAGAAAATAAAAAAATATATTTTTTTGTGTTTGTGAATTGTGTGCGCAGTAGCTGCACGTGCATCAACAAAGTAGTGGCAAGCGTGTGCCTGTGTCCCATAAAAAATGGGCCGGCTGGATTGACCGCTAAAGGGTGCTGTAACCCCCAAAGGGCACTCCAAACAAAATAAAAAAATATATTTTTTTGTGTTTGTGAATTGTGTGCGCAGTAGCCGCACGTGCATCAACAAAGTAGTGCCAAGCGTGCGCCTGTGTCCCATAAATAAAGGGCCAGCTGGATTGACCGCTACAGAGTGCTGTAACCCCCAAAGGGCACTCGAAACAATTTAAAAAACTATATTTTTTTGTGTTTGTGAATTGTGTGCGCAGTAGCCGCACGTGCATCAACAAAGTAGTGCCAAGCGTGCGCCTGTGTCTCATAAATAAAGGGCCGGCTGGATTGACTGCTAAAGGGTGCTGTAACCCCCAAAGGGCACTCCAAACAAAATAAAAAATATATATTTTTTTGTGTTTGTGAATTGTGTGCGCAGTAGCCGCACGTGCATCAACAAAGTAGTGCCAAGCGTGCACCTGTGTCCCATAAATAAAGGGCCAGCTGGATTGACCGCTAAAGGGTGCTGTAAACCCCAAAGGGCACTCCAAACAAAATAAAAATATATATTTTTTTGTGTTTGAGAATTGTGTGCGCAGTAGCCGCACGTGCATCAACAAAGTAGTGCCAAGCGTGTGCCTGTGTCCCATAAATAAAGGGCCAGCTGGATTGACCGCTAAAGGGTGTTGTAACCCCCAAAGGGCACTCCAAACAAATTAAAAATATATATTTTTTTGTGTTTGTGAATTGTGCGCGCAGTAGCCGCACGTGCATCAACAAATTTGTGCCAAGCGTGCACCTGTGTCCCATAAATAAAGGGCCGGCTGGATTGACCGCTAAAGGGTGCTGTAACCCCCAAAGGGCACTCCAAACAAAATTAAAATATATATTTTTTTGTGTTTGTGAATTGTGTGCGCAGTAGCCGCACGTGCATCAACAAAGTAGTGCCAAGCGTGCGCCTGTGTCCCATAAATAAAGGTCCGGCTGGATTGACCGCTAAAGGGTGCTGTAACCCCCAAAGGGCACTCCAAAGAAAATAAAAAAATATATTTTTTTGTGTTTGTGAATTGTGTGCGCAGTAGCTGCACGTGCATCAACAAAGTAGTGGCAAGCGTGTGCCTGTGTCCCATAAATAATGGGCCGGCTGGATTGACCGCTAAAGGGTGCTGTAACCCCCAAAGGGCACTCCAAACAAAATAAAAAAATATATTTTTTTGTGTTTGTGAATTGTGTGCGCAGTAGTCGCACGTGCATCAACAAAGTAGTGCCAAGCGTTCACCTGTGTCCCATAAATAAAGGGCCGGCTGGATTGACTGCTAAAGGGTGCTGTAACCCCCAAAGGGCACTCCAAACAAAATAAAAATATATATTTTTTTGTGTTTGTGAATTGTGTGCGCAGTAGCCGCACGAGCATCAAAAAAGAAGTGCCAAGCGTGCGCCTGTGTCCCATAAATAAAGGGCCAGCTGGATTGACCGCTACAGAGTGCTGTAACCCCCAAAGGGCACTCGAAACAATTTAAAAAACTATATTTTTTTGTGTTTGTGAATTGTGTGCGCAGTAGCCGCACGTGCATCAACAAAGTAGTGCCAAGCGTGCGCCTGTGTCTCATAAATAAAGGGCCGGCTGGATTGACCGCTAAAGGGTGCTGTAACCCCCAAAGGGCACTCCAAACAAAATAAAAAATATATATTTTTTTGTGTTTGTGAATTGTGTGCGCAGTAGCCGCACGTGCATCAACAAAGTAGTGTCAAGCGTGCACCTGTGTCCCATAAATAAAGGGCCAGCTGGATTGACCGCTAAAGGGTGCTGTAAACCCCAAAAGGGCACTCCAAACAAAATAAAAATATATATTTTTTTGTGTTTGAGAATTGTGTGCGCAGTAGCCGCACGTGCAGCAACAAAGTAGTGCCAAGCGTGTGCCTGTGTCCCATAAATAAAGGGCCAGCTGGATTGACCGCTAAAGGGTGTTGTAACCCCCAAAGGGCACTCCAAACAAATTAAAAATATATATTTTTTTGTGTTTGTGATTTGTGCGCGCAGTAGCCGCACGTGCATCAACAAATTTGTGCCAAGCGTGCACCTGTGTCCCATAAATAAAGGGCCGGCTGGATTGACCGCTAAAGGGTGCTGTAACCCCCAAAGGGCACTCCAAACAAAATTAAAATATATATTTTTTTGTGTTTGTGAATTGTGTGCGCAGTAGCCGCACGTGCATCAACAAAGAATTGTCAAGCGTGCGCCTGTGTCCCATAAATAAAGGGCCAGCTGGATTGACGGCTACAGAGTGCTGTAACCCCCAAAGGGCACTCGAAACAAATTGAAAAAATATATTTTTTTGTGTTTGTGAATTGTGTGCGCAGTGGGCCGCACGTGCATCAACAAAGTAGTGCCAAGCGTGCGCCTGTGTCCCATAAATAAAGGGCCAGCTGGATTGACTGCTAAAGGGTGCTGTAACCCCCAAAGGGCACTCCAAACAAAATAAAAAAAATATTTTTTTGTGTTTGTGAATTGTGTGCGCAGTAGCCGCACGTGCATCAACAAAGTAGTGCCAAGCGTGAGCCTGTGTCCCATAAATAAAGGATCAGCTGGATTGACCACTAAAGGGTGCTGTAACCCCAAAGGGCACTCCAAACATAATAAAAAAATATTTTTATTTGTGTTTGTGAATTGTGTGCGCAGTAGACGCACGTGCATCAACAAGATAGTGCCAAGCATGCGCCTGTGTCCCATAAATAAAGGGCCGGCTGGATTGACCGCTAAAGGGTGCTGTAACCCCGAAAGGGCACGTCAAAAAAAATAAAAAAATATATATTTTTTTGTGTTTGTGAATTGTGTGCGCAGTAGCCGCACGTGCATCAACAAAGTAGTGCCAAGCATGCGCCTATGTCCCATAAATAAAGGGCCGGCTGGATTGACCGCTAAAGGGTGCTGTAACCCCCAAAGGGCACTCCAAACAAAATAAAAAAAAATATTTTTTTGTGTTTGTGAATTGTGTTCGCAATACCCGCATGAGCATCAACAAAGTAGTGCCAAGCGTGCACCTGTGTCCCATAAATAAAGGGCCGGCTGGATTGACCGCTTAAAGGTGCTGTAACCCCCAAAGGGCACTCCAAACAAAATAAAAAAAAATTTTTTTTTGTGTTTGTGAATTGTGTGCGCAGTAGAAGCACGTGCATCAACAAAGTAGTGTCAAGCATGTGCCTGTGTCCCATAAATAAAGGCCCGGCTGGATTGACCGCTAAAGGGTGCTGTAACCCCCAAAGAACACTCCAAACAAAATAAAAAATATATATTTTTTTGTGTTTGTGCATTGTGTGCACAGTAGCCGTGTATGCATCAACAAAGTAGTGCCAAGCGTGCGCCTGTGTCCCATAAATAAAGGGCCAGCTGGATTGACCGCTAAAGGGTGCTGTAACCCCCAAAGGGCACTCCAAACAAAATAAAAATATATATTTTTTTGTTTTTATGAATTGTGTGCGCAGTAGCCGCACATGCATCAACAAAGTAGTGCCAAGCGTACACCTGTGTCCCATAATTAAAGGGCCGGCTGGATTGACCGCTAAAGGGTGCTGTAACCCCCAAAGGGCACTCCAAACAAAATAAAAAAATATATTTTTTTGTTTTTATGAATTGTGTGCGCAGTAGCCGCACATGCATCAACAAAGTAGTGCCAAGCGTGCACCTGTGTCCCATAAATAAAGGGCCAGCTGGATTGACCACTACAGAGTGCTGTAACCCCCAAAGGGCACTCGAAACAAATTAAAAAAATATATTTTTTTGTGTTTGTGAATTGTGTGCGCAGTAGCCGCACGTGCATCAACAAAGTAGTGCCAAGCGTGCGCCTGTGTCCCATAAATAAAGGGCCGGCTGGATTGACCGCTAAAGGGTGCTGTAACCCCCAAAGGGCACTCCAAACAAAATAAAAATATATATTTTTTTGTGTTTGAGAATTGTGTGCGCAGTAGCCGCACGTGCATCAACAAAGTAGTGCCAAGCGTGTGCCTGTGTCCCATAAATAAAGGGCCAGCTGGATTGACCGCTAAAGGGTGTTGTAACCCCCAAAGGGCACTCCAAACAAATTAAAAATATATATTTTTTTGTGTTTGTGAATTGTGCGCGCAGTAGCCGCACGTGCATCAACAAATTTGTGCCAAGCGTGCACCTGTGTCCCATAAATAAAGGGCCGGCTGGATTGACCGCTAAAGGGTGCTGTAACCCCCAAAGGGCACTCCAAACAAAATTAAAATATATATTTTTTTGTGTTTGTGAATTGTGTGCGCAGTAGCCGCACGTGCATCAACAAAGTAGTGCCAAGCGTGCGCCTGTGTCCCATAAATAAAGGTCCGGCTGGATTGACCGCTAAAGGGTGCTGTAACCCCCAAAGGGCACTCCATAGAAAATAAAAAAATATATTTTTTTGTGTTTGTGAATTGTGTGCGCAGTAGCTGCACGTGCATCAACAAAGTAGTGGCAAGCGTGTGCCTGTGTCCCATAAATAATGGGCCAGCTGGATTGACCGCTAAAGGGTGCTGTAACCCCCAAAGGGCACTCCAAACAAAATAAAAAAATATATTTTTTTGTGTTTGTGAATTGTGTGCGCAGTAGCCGCACGTGCATCAACAAAGTAGTGCCAAGCGTGTGCCTGTGTCCCATAAATAAAGGGCCAGCTGGATTGACTGCTAAAGGGTGCTGTAACCCCCAAAGGGCACTCCAAACAAAATAAAAAAATATATTTTTTTGTGTTTGTGAATTGTGTGCGCAGTAGCCGCACGTGCATCAACAAAGTAGTGCCAAGCATGTGCCTGTGTCCCATAAATAAAAGGGCCGGCTGGATTGACCGCTAAAGGGTGCTGTAACCCCCAAAGGGCACTCCAAACAAAATTAAAATATATATTTTTTTGTGTTTGTGAATTGTGTGCGCAGTAGCCGCACGTGCATCAACAAAGAATTGCCAAGCGTGCGCCTGTGTCCCATAAATAAAGGGCCAGCTGGATTGACCGCTACAGAGTGCTGTAACCCCCAAAGGGCACTCGAAACAAATTAAAAAAATATATTTTTTTGTGTTTGTGAATTGTGTGCGCAGTAGCCGCACGTGCATCAACAAAGTAGTGCCAAGCGTGCGCCTGTGTCCCATAAATAAAGGGCCGGCTAGATTGACTGCTAAAGGGTGCTGTAACCCCCAAAGGGCACTCCAAACAAAATAAAAAAAATATTTTTTTGTGTTTGTGAATTGTGTGCGCAGTAGCCGCACGTTCATCAACAAAGTAGTGCCAAGCATGCGCCTGTGTCCCATAAATAAAGGGCCAGCTGGATTGACCACTAAAGGGTGCTGTAACCCCCAAAGGGCACGCCAAACAAAATAAAAAAATATATTTTTTTGTGTTTGTGAATTGTGTGCGCAGTAGCCGCACGTGCATCAACAAAGTAGTGCCAAGCGTGCGCCTGTGTCCCATAAATAAAGGGCCGGCTGGATTGACCGCTTAAAGGTGCTGTAACCCCCAAAGGGCACTCCAAACAAAATAAATAAATATTTTTTTTTGTGTTTGTGAATTGTGTGCGCAGTAGCCGCACGTTCATCAACAAAGTAGTGCCAAGCATGCGCCTGTGTCCCATAAATAAAGGGCCAGCTGGATTGACCGCTAAAGGGTGCTGTAACCCCCAAAGGGCACGCCAAACAAAATAAAAAAATATATTTTTTTGTGTTTGTGAATTGTGTGCGCAGTAGCCGCACGTGCATCAACAAAGTAGTGCCAAGCGTGCACCTGTGTCCGATAAATAAAGGGCCGGCTGGATTGACCGCTTAAAGGTGCTGTAACCCCCAAAGGGCACTCCAAACAAAATAAATAAATATTTTTTTTTGTGTTTGTGAATTGTGTGCGCAGTAGCCGCATGTGCATCAACAAAGTAGTGCCAAGCGTGCACCTGTGTCCCATAAATAAAGGGCCGGCTGGATTGACCACTAAAGGGTGCTGTAACCCCCAAAGGGCACTCCAAATAAAATTAAAAAATAGATTTTTTTGTGTTTGTGAATTGTGTGCGCAGTAGCCGCACGTGCATCAACAAAGTAGTGCCAAGCGTGCACCTGTGTCCCATAAATAAAGGGCCGGCTGGATTGACTGCTAAAGGGTGCTGTAACCCTAAAAGGGCACAACAAACAAAATAAAAATATATATTTTTTTGTGTTTGTGAATTGTGTGCGCAGTAGCCGCACGAGCATCAAAAAAGAAGTGCCAAGCGTGCGCCTGTGTCCCATAAATAAAGGGCCAGCTGGATTGACCGCTACAGAGTGCTGTAACCCCCAAAGGGCACTCGAAACAATTTAAAAAACTATATTTTTTTGTGTTTGTGAATTGTGTGCGCAGTAGCCGCACGTGCATTAACAAAGTAGTGCCAAGCGTGCGCCTGTGTCTCATAAATAAAGGGCCGGCTGGATTGACCGCTAAAGGGTGCTGTAACCCCCAAAGGGCACTCCAAACAAAATAAAAAATATATATTTTTTTGTGTTTGTGAATTGTGTGCGCAGTAGCCGCACGTGCATCAACAAAGTAGTGCCAAGCATGCACCTGTGTCCCATAAATAAAGGGCCAGCTGGATTGACCGCTAAAGGGTGCTGTAAACCCCAAAGGGCACTCCAAACAAAATAAATAAATATTTTTTTTTGTGTTTGTGAATTGTGTGCGCAGTAGCCGCATGTGCATCAACAAAGTAGTGCCAAGCGTGCACCTGTGTCCCATAAATAAAGGGCCGGCTGGATTGACCACTAAAGGGTGCTGTAACCCCCAAAGGGCACTCCAAATAAAATTAAAAAATAGATTTTTTTGTGTTTGTGAATTGTGTGCGCAGTAGCCGCACGTGCATCAACAAAGTAGTGCCAAGCGTGCACCTGTGTCCCATAAATAAAGGGCCGGCTGGATTGACTGCTAAAGGGTGCTGTAACCCTAAAAGGGCACTCCAAACAAAATAAAAATATATATTTTTTTGTGTTTGTGAATTGTGTGCGCAGTAGCCGCACGAGCATCAAAAAAGAAGTGCCAAGCGTGCGCCTGTGTCCCATAAATAAAGGGCCAGCTGGATTGACCGCTACAGAGTGCTGTAACCCCCAAAGGGCACTCGAAACAATTTAAAAAACTATATTTTTTTGTGTTTGTGAATTGTGTGCGCAGTAGCCGCACGTGCATTAACAAAGTAGTGCCAAGCGTGCGCCTGTGTCTCATAAATAAAGGGCCGGCTGGATTGACCGCTAAAGGGTGCTGTAACCCCCAAAGGGCACTCCAAACAAAATAAAAAATATATATTTTTTTGTGTTTGTGAATTGTGTGCGCAGTAGCCGCACGTGCATCAACAAAGTAGTGCCAAGCATGCACCTGTGTCCCATAAATAAAGGGCCAGCTGGATTGACCGCTAAAGGGTGCTGTAAACCCCAAAGGGCACTCCAAACAAAATAAAAATATATATTTTTTTGTGTTTGAGAATTGTGTGCGCAGTAGCCGCACGTGCATCAACAAAGTAGTGCCAAGCGTGTGCCTGTGTCCCATAAATAAAGGGCCAGCTGGATTGACCGCTAAAGGGTGTTGTAACCCCCAAAGGGCACTCCAAACAAATTAAAAATATATATTTTTTTGTGTTTGTGAATTGTGCGCGCAGTAGCCGCACGTGCATCAACAAATTTGTGCCAAGCGTGCACCTGTGTCCCATAAATAAAGGGCCGGCTGGATTGACCGCTAAAGGGTGCTGTAACCCCCAAAGGGCACTCCAAACAAAATTAAAATATATATTTTTTTGTGTTTGTGAATTGTGTGCGCAGTAGCCGCACGTGCATCAACAAAGTAGTGCCAAGCGTGCGCCTGTGTCCCATAAATAAAGGTCCGGCTGGATTGACCGCTAAAGGGTGCTGTAACCCCCAAAGGGCACTCCAAAGAAAATAAAAAAATACATTATTTTGTGTTTGTGAATTGTGTGCGCAGTAGCTGCACGTGCATCAACAAAGTAGTGGCAAGCGTGCGCCTGTGTCCCATAAATAATGGGCCGGCTGGATTGACCGCTAATGGGTGCTGTAACCCCCAAAGGGCACTCCAAACAAAATAAAAAAATATATTTTTTTGTGTTTGTGAATTGTGTGCGCAGTAGCCGCATGTGCATCAACAAAGTAGTGGCAAGCATGCGCCTGTGTCCCATAAATAAAGAGCCGGCTGGATTGACCGCTAACGGGTGCTGTAACCCCCAAAGGGCACTTCAAACAAAATAAAAATATATTTTTTTTTGTGTTTGTGAATTGTGTGCGCAGTAGCCGCACGTGCATCAACAAAGTAGTGCCAAGCGTGTGCCTGTGTCCCATAAATAAAGGGCCGGCTGGATTGACTGCTAAAGGGTGCTGTAACCCCCAAAGGGCACTCCAAACAAAATAAAAAAATATATTTTTTTGTGTTTGTGAATTGTGTGCGCAGTAGCCGCACGTGCATCAACAAAGAATTGCCAAGCGTGCGCCTGTGTCCCATAAATAAAGGGCCAGCTGGATTGACCGCTACAGAGTGCTGTAACCCCCAAAGGGCACTCGAAACAAATTAAAAAAATATATTTTTTTGTGTTTGTGAATTGTGTGCGCAGTAGCCGCACGTGCATCAACAAAGTAGTGCCAAGCGTGCGCCTGTGTCCCATAAATAAAGGGCCGGCTGGATTGACTGCTAAAGGGTGCTGTAACCCCCAAAGGGCACTCCAAACAAAATAAAAAAATATTTTTTTTTGTGTTTGTGAATTGTGTGCGCAGAAGACGCACGTGCATCAACAAAATAGTGCCAAGCGTGCGCCTGTGTCCCATAAATAAAGGGCCGGCTGGATTGACCGCTAAAGGGTGCTGTAACCCCGAAAGGGCACGCCAAAAAAAATAAAAAAATATATATTTTTTTGTGTTTGTGAATTGTGTGCGCAGTAGCCGTACGAGCATCAAAAAAGAAGTGCCAAGCGTGCGCCTGTGTCCCATAAATAAAGGGCCAGCTGGATAGACCGCTACAGAGTGCTGTAACCCCCAAAGGGCACTCGAAACAAATTAAAAAAATATATTTTTTTGTGTTTGTGAATTGTGTGCGCAGTAGCCGCACGTGCATCAACAAAGTAGTGCCAAGCGTGCGCCTGTGTCCCATAAATAAAGGGCCGGCTGGATTGACCGCTAAAGGGTGCTGTAACCCCCAAAGGGCACTCCAAACAAAATAAAAAATATATATTTTTTTGTGTTTGTGAATTGTGTGCGCAGTAGCCGCACGTGCATCAACAAAGTAGTGCCAAGCATGCACCTGTGTCCCATAAATAAAGGGCCAGCTGGATTGACCGCTAAAGGGTGCTGTAAACCCCAAAGGGCACTCCAAACAAAATAAATAAATATTTTTTTTTGTGTTTGTGAATTGTGTGCGCAGTAGCCGCATGTGCATCAACAAAGTAGTGCCAAGCGTGCACCTGTGTCCCATAAATAAAGGGCCGGCTGGATTGACCACTAAAGGGTGCTGTAACCCCCAAAGGGCACTCCAAATAAAATAAAAAAATAGATTTTTTTGTGTTTGTGAATTGTGTGCGCAGTAGCCGCACGTGCATCAACAAAGTAGTGCCAAGCGTGCAAATGTGTCCCATAAATAAAGGGCCGGCTGGATTGACTGCTAAAGGGTGCTGTAACCCTAAAAGGGCACTCCAAACAAAATAAAAATATATATTTTTTTGTGTTTGTGAATTGTGTGCGCAGTAGCCGCACGAGCATCAAAAAAGAAGTGCCAAGCGTGCGCCTGTGTCCCATAAATAAAGGGCCAGCTGGATTGACCGCTACAGAGTGCTGTAACCCCCAAAGGGCACTCGAAACAATTTAAAAAACTATATTTTTTTGTGTTTGTGAATTGTGTGCGCAGTAGCCGCACGTGCATTAACAAAGTAGTGCCAAGCGTGCGCCTGTGTCTCATAAATAAAGGGCCGGCTGGATTGACCGCTAAAGGGTGCTGTAACCCCCAAAGGGCACTCCAAACAAAATAAAAAATATATATTTTTTTGTGTTTGTGAATTGTGTGCGCAGTAGCCGCACGTGCATCAACAAAGTAGTGCCAAGCATGCACCTGTGTCCCATAAATAAAGGGCCAGCTGGATTGACCGCTAAAGGGTGCTGTAAACCCCAAAGGGCACTCCAAACAAAATAAAAATATATATTTTTTTGTGTTTGAGAATTGTGTGCGCAGTAGCCGCACGTGCATCAACAAAGTAGTGCCAAGCGTGTGCCTGTGTCCCATAAATAAAGGGCCAGCTGGATTGACCGCTAAAGGGTGTTGTAACCCCCAAAGGGCACTCCAAACAAATTAAAAATATATATTTTTTTGTGTTTGTGAATTGTGCGCGCAGTAGCCGCACGTGCATCAACAAATTTGTGCCAAGCGTGCACCTGTGTCCCATAAATAAAGGGCCGGCTGGATTGACCGCTAAAGGGTGCTGTAACCCCCAAAGGGCACTCCAAACAAAATTAAAATATATATTTTTTTGTGTTTGTGAATTGTGTGCGCAGTAGCCGCACGTGCATCAACAAAGTAGTGCCAAGCGTGCGCCTGTGTCCCATAAATAAAGGTCCGGCTGGATTGACCGCTAAAGGGTGCTGTAACCCCCAAAGGGCACTCCAAAGAAAATAAAAAAATACATTATTTTGTGTTTGTGAATTGTGTGCGCAGTAGCTGCACGTGCATCAACAAAGTAGTGGCAAGCGTGCGCCTGTGTCCCATAAATAATGGGCCGGCTGGATTGACCGCTAAAGGGTGCTGTAACCCCCAAAGGGCACTCCAAACAAAATAAAAAAATATATTTTTTTGTGTTTGTGAATTGTGTGCGCAGTAGCCGCATGTGCATCAACAAAGTAGTGGCAAGCATGCGCCTGTGTCCCATAAATAAAGAGCCGGCTGGATTGACCGCTAACGGGTGCTGTAACCCCCAAAGGGCACTTCAAACAAAATAAAAATATATATTTTTTTGTGTTTGTGAATTGTGTGCGCAGTAGCCGCACGTGCATCAACAAAGTAGTGCCAAGCGTGTGCCTGTGTCCCATAAATAAAGGGCCGGCTGGATTGACTGCTAAAGGGTGCTGTAACCCCCAAAGGGCACTCCAAACAAAATAAAAAAATATATTTTTTTGTGTTTGTGAATTGTGTGCGCAGTAGCCGCACGTGCATCAACAAAGAATTGCCAAGCGTGCGCCTGTGTCCCATAAATAAAGGGCCAGCTGGATTGACCGCTACAGAGTGCTGTAACCCCCAAAGGGCACTCGAAACAAATTAAAAAAATATATTTTTTTGTGTTTGTGAATTGTGTGCGCAGTAGCCGCACGTGCATCAACAAAGTAGTGCCAAGCGTGCGCCTGTGTCCCATAAATAAAGGGCCGGCTGGATTGACTGCTAAAGGGTGCTGTAACCCCCAAAGGGCACTCCAAACAAAATAAAAAAATATTTTTTTTTGTGTTTGTGAATTGTGTGCGCAGAAGACGCACGTGCATCAACAAAATAGTGCCAAGCGTGCGCCTGTGTCCCATAAATAAAGGGCCGGCTGGATTGACCGCTAAAGGGTGCTGTAACCCCGAAAGGGCACGCCAAAAAAAATAAAAAAATATATTTTTTTTGTGTTTGTGAATTGTGTGCGCAGTAGCCGTACGAGCATCAAAAACGAAGTGCCAAGCGTGCGCCTGTGTCCCATAAATAAAGGGCCAGCTGGATAGACCGCTACAGAGTGCTGTAACCCCCAAAGGGCACTCGAAACAAATTAAAAAAATATATTTTTTTGTGTTTGTGAATTGTGTGCGCAGTAGCCGCACGTGCATCAACAAAGTAGTGCCAAGCGTGCGCCTGTGTCCCATAAATAAAGGGTCGGCTGGATTGACCGCTAAAGGGTGCTGTAACCCCCAAAGGGCACTCCAAACAAAATAAAAAATATATATTTTTTTGTGTTTGTGAATTGTGTGCGCAGAAGCCGCACGTGCATCAACAAAGTAGTAGCCAAGCGTGCGCCTGTATCCCATAAATAAAGGGCCGGCTGGATTGACCGCTAAAGGGTGCTGTAACCCCCAAAGGGCACTCCAAACAAAATAAAAATATATATTTTTTTGTGTTTGAGAATTGTGTGCGCAGTAGCCGCATGTGCATCAACAAAGTAGTGCCAAGCGTGTGCCTGTGTCCCATAAATAAAGGGCCGGCTGGATTGACCACGAAAGGGTGTTGTAACCCCCAAAGGGCACTCCAAACAAATTAAAAATATATATTTTTTTGTGTTTGTGAATTGTGCGCGCAGTAGCCGCACGTGCATCATCAAAGTAGTGCCAAGCGTGTGCCTGTGTCCCATAAAAAAAGGGCCAGCTGGATTGACCGCTAAAGGGTGTTGTAACCCCCAAAGGGCACTCCAAACAAATTAAAAATATATATTTTTTTGTGTTTGTGAATTGTGCGCGCAGTAGCCGCACGTGCATCAACAAATTTGTGCCAAGCGTGCACCTGTGTCCCTTAAATAAAGGGCCGGCTGGATTGACCGCTAAAGGGTGCTGTAACCCCCAAAGGGCACTCCAAACAAAATTAAAATATATATTTTTTTGTGTTTGTGAATTTTGTGCGCAGTAGCCGCACGTGCATCAACAAAGTAGTGCCAAGCGTGCGCCTGTGTCCCATAAATAAAGGGCCGGCTGGATTGACCGCTAAAGGGTGCTGTAACCCCCAAAGGGCACTCCAAAGAAAATAAAAAAATATATTTTTTTGTGTTTGTGAATTGTGTGCGCAGTAGCTGCACGTGCATCAACATAGTAGTGGCAAGCGTGCGCCTGTGTCCCATAAATAATGGGCCGGCTGGATTGACCGCTAAAGGGTGCTGTAACCCCCAAAGGGCACTCCAAACAAAATAAAAAAATATATTTTTTTGTGTTTGTGAATTGTGTGCGCAGTAGCCGCACGTGCATCAACAAAGTAGTGGCAAGCATGCACCTGTGTCCCATAAATAAAGGGCCGGCTGGATTGACTGCTAAAGGGTGCTGTAACCCCCAAAGGGCACTCCAAACAAAATAAAAAAAAATATTTTTTTGTGTTTGTGAATTGTGTGCGCAGTAGCCGCACGTGCATCAACAAAGTAGTGCCAAGCGTGTGCCTGTGTCCCATAAATAAAGGGCCGGCTGGATTGACCGCTAAAGGTGCTGTAACCCCCATAGGGCACTCCAAACAAAATTAAAATATATATTTTTTTGTGTTTGTGAATTGTGTGCGCAGTAGCCGCACGTGCATCAACAAAGAATTGCCAGGCGTGCGCCTGTGTCCCATAAATAAAGGGCCAGCTGGATTGACCGCTACAGAGTGCTGTAACCCCCAAAGGGCACTCGAAACAAATTAAAAAAATATATTTTTTTGTGTTTGTTAATTGTGTGCGCAGTAGCCGCACGTCCATCAACAAAGTAGTGCCAAGTGTGCGCCTGTGTCCCATAAATAAAGGGCCGGCTGGATTGACTGCTAAAGGGTGCTGTAACCCCCAAAGGGCACTCCAAACAAAATAAAAAAAATATTTTTTTGTGTTTATGAATTGTGTGCGCAGTAGCCGCACGTGCATCAACAATGTAGTGCCAAGCGTGAGCCTGTTTCCCATAAATAAAGGACCAGCTGGATTGACCACTAAAGGGTGCTGTAACCCCAAAGGGCACTCCAAACAAAATAAAAAAATATTTTTTTTGTGTTTGTGAATTGTGTGCGCAGTAGACGCACGTGCATCAACAAAATAGTGCCAAGCGTGCGCCTGTGTCCCATAAATAAAGGGCCTGCTGGATTGACCGCTAAAGGGTGCTGTAACCCCGAAAGGGCACGCCAAAAAAAATAAAAAAATATATATTTTTTTGTGTTTGTGAATTGTGTGCGCAGTAGCCGCACGTGCATCAACAAAATAGTGCCAAGCGTGCGCCTGTGTCCCATAAATAAAGGTCCGTCTGGATTGAATGCTAAAGGGTGCTGTAACCCCCAAAGGGCACTCCAAACAAAATAAAAAAATATATTTTTTTGTGTTTGTGAATTGTGTTCGCAATACCCGCACGAGCATCAACAAAAAAGTGCCAAGCGTGCACCTGTGTCCCATAAATAAAGGGCCGGCTGGATTGACAGCTTAAAGGTGCTGTAACCCCCAAAGGGCACTCCAAACAAAATAAATAAATATTTTTTTTGTGTTTGTGAATTGTGTGCGCAGTAGCCGCATGTGCTTCAACAAAGTAGTGCCAAGCGTGCACCTGTGTCCCATGAATAAAGGGCCGGCTGGATTGACCGCTAAAGGGTGCTGTAACCCCCAAAGGGCACTCCAAACAAAATTAAAATATAGATTTTTTTGTGTTTGTGAATTGTGTGCGCAGTAGCCACACGTGCATCAACAAAGTAGTGCCAAGCGTGCACCTGTGTCCCATAAATAAAGGGCCGGCTGGATTGACTGCTAAAGGGTGCTGTAACCCCCAAAGGGCACTCCAAACAAAATAAAAATATATATTTTTTGGGGGTTTGTGAATTGTGTGCGCAGTAGCCGCACGAGCATCAAAAAAGAAGTGCCAAGCGTGCGCCTGTGTCCCATAAATAAAGAGCCAGCTGGATTGACCGCTACAGAGTGCTGTAACCCCCAAAGGGCACTCGAAACAAATTAAAAAAATATATTTTTTTGTGTTTGTGAATTGTGTGCGCAGTAGCCGCACGTGCATCAACAAAGTAGTGCCAAGCGTGCGCCTGTGTCCCATAAATAAAGGGCCGGCTGGATTGACCGCTAAAGGGTGCTGTAACCCCCAAAGGGCACTCCAAACAAAATAAAAATATATATTTTTTTGTGTTTGAGAATTGTGTGCGCAGTAGCCGCATGTGCATCAACAAAGTAGTGCCAAGCGTGTGCCTGTGTCCCATAAATAAAGGGCAGGCTGGATTGACCACTAAAGGGTGTTGTAACCCCCAAAGGGCACTCCAAACAAATTAAAAATATATATTTTTTTGTGTTTGTGAATTGTGCGCGCAGTAGCCGCACGTGCATCAACAAAGTAGTGCCAAGCGTGCGCCTGTGTCCCATAAATAAAGGGCCGGCTGGATTGACCGCTAAAGGGTGCTGTAACCCCCAAAGGGCACTCCAAACAAAATAAAAAATATATTTTTTTTGTGTTTGTGAATTGTGTGCGCAGTAGCCGCACGTGCATCAACAAAGTAGTGCCAAGCGTGCGCCTGTATCCCATAAATAAAGGGCCGGCTGCATTGACCGCTAAAGGGTGCTGTAACCCCCAAAGGGCACTCCAAACAAAATAAAAATATATATTTTTTTGTGTTTGAGAATTGTGTGCGCAGTAGCCGCACGTGCATCAACAAAGTAGTGCCAAGCGTGTGCCTGTGTCCCATAAATAAAGGGCCGGCTGGATTGACCGCTAAAGGGTGTTGTAACCCCCAAAGGGCACTCCAAACAAATTAAAAATATATATTTTTTTGTGTTTGTGAATTGTGCGCGCAGTAGCTGCACGTGCATCAACAAATTTGTGCCAAGCGTGCGCCTGTGTCCCATAAATAAAGGGTCGGCTGGATTGATCGCTAAAGGGTGCTGTAACCCCCAAAGGGCACTCCAAACAAAATTAAAAAATATATTTTTTTGTGTTTGTGAATTGTGTGCGCAGTAGCCGCACGTGCATCAACAATGTAGTGCCAAGCGTGCGCCTGTGTCCCATAAATAAAGGGCCGGCTGGATTGACCGCTAAAGGGTGCTGTAACCCCCAAAGGGCACTCCAAACAAAATAAAAAAATATATTTTTTTGTGTTTGTGAATTGTGTGCGCAGTAGCTGCACGTGCATCAACAAAGTTGTGGCAAGCGTGCGCCTGTGTCCCATAAATAATGGGCCGGCTGGATTGACCGCTAAAGGGTGCTGTAACCCCCAAAGTGCACTCCAAACAAAATAAAAAAATATATTTTTTTGTGTTTGTGAATTGTGTGCGCAGTAGCCGCACGTGCATCAACAAAGTAGTGGCAAGCATGCGCCTGTGTCCCATAAATTAAAGGCCGGCTGGATTGACCGCTAACGGGTGCTGTAACCCCCAAAGGGCACTTCAAACAAAATAAAAATATATATTTTTTTGTGTTTGTGAATTGTGTGCGCAGTAGCCGTGTATGCATCAACAAAGTAGTGCCAAGCGTGCGCCTGTGTCCCATAAATAAAGGGCCGGCTGGAATGACCACTAAAGGGTGCTGTAACCCCCAAAGGGCACTCCAAACAAAATAAAAATATATTTTTTTTGTGTTTGTGAATTGTGTGCGCAGTAGCCGCACGTGCATCAACAAAGTAGTGCCAAGCGTACAACTGTGTCCCATAAATAAAGGGCCGGCTGGATTGACCGCTAAAGGGTGCTGTAGCCCCCAAAGGGCACTCCAAACAAAATAAAAAATTTTTTTTTTTGTGTTTGTGAATTGTGTGCGCAGTAGCCGCACGTGCATCAACAAAGTAGTGCCAAGCGTGCGCCTGTGTCCCATAAATAAAGGGCCGGCTGGATTGACCGCTAAAGAGTGCTGTAACCCCCAAAGGGCATGCCAAACAAAATAAAAAAATATATTTTTTTGTGTTTGTGAATTGTGTGTGCAGTAGCCGCACGTGCATCAACAAAGTAGTGCCAAGCGTGCACCTGTGTCTCATAAATAAAGGGCCGGCTGGATTGACCGCTAAAGGGTGCTGTAACCCCCAAAGGGCACTCCAAACAAAATAAAAAATATATATTTTTTTGTGTTTGTGAATTGTGTGCGCAGTAGCCGCACGTGCATCAACAAAGTAGTGCCAAGCGTGCACCTGTGTCCCATAAATAAAGGGCCAGCTGGATTGACCACTAAAGGGTGCTGTAAACCCCAAAGGGCACTCCAAACAAAATAAAAATATATATTTTTTTGTGTTTGAGAATTGTGTGCGCAGTAGCCGCACGTGCATCAACAAAGTAGTGCCAAGCGTGTGCCTGTGTCCCATAAATAATTGGCCAGCTGGATTGACCGCTAAAGGGTGTTGTAACCCCCAAAGGGCACTCCAAACAAATTCAAAATATATATTTTTTTGTGTTTGTGAATTGTGCGCGCAGTAGCCGCACGTGCATCAACAAATTTGTGCCAAGCGTGCACCTGTGTCCCATAAATAATGGGCCGGCTGGATTGACCGCTAAAGGGTGCTGTAACCCCCAAAGGGCACTCCAAACAAAATAAAAATATATATATTTTTGTGTTTGAGAATTGTGTGCGCAGTAGCCGCACGTGCATCAACAAAGAATTGCCAAGCGTGCGCCTGTGTCCCATAAATAAAGGGCCAGCTGGATTGACCGCTACAGAGTGCTGTAACCCCCAAAGGGCACTCGAAACAAATTAAAAAAATATATTTTTTTGTGTTTGTGAATTGTGTGCGCAGTAGCCGCACGTGCATCAACAAAGTAGTGCCAAGCGTGCGCCTGTGTCCCATAAATAAAGGGCCGGCTGGATTGACTGCTAAAGGGTGCTGTAACCCCCAAAGGGCACTCCAAACAAAATAAAAAAAATATTTTTTTGTGTTTGTGAATTGTGTGCGCAGTAGCCGCACGTTCATCAACAAAGTAGTGCCAAGCATGCGCCTGTGTCCCATAAATAAAGGGCCGGCTGGATTGACCGCTAAAGGGTGCTGTAACCCCCAAAGGGCACGCCAAACAAAATAAAAAAATATATTTTTTTGTGTTTGTGAATTGTGTGCGCAGTAGCCGCACGTGCATCAACAAAGTAGTGCCAAGCGTGCGCCTGTGTCCCATAAATAAAGGGCCGGCTGGAATGACCGCTAAAGGGTGCTGTAACCCCCAAAGGGCACTGCAAACAAAATAAAAAAAAATATTTTTTTGTGTTTGTGAATTGTGTGCGCAGTACCCGCACGTGCATCAACAAAGTAGTGCCAAGCGTGCAACTGTGTCCGATAAATAAAGGGCCGGCTGGATTGACCGCTTAAAGGTGCTGTAACCCCCAAAGGGCACTCCAAACAAAATAAATAAATATTTTTTTTTGTGTTTGTGAATTGTGTGCGCAGTAGCCGCATGTGCATCAACAAAGTAGTGCCAAGCGTGCACCTGTGTCCCATAAATAAAGGGCCGGCTGGATTGACCACTAAAGGGTGCTGTAACCCCCAAAGGGCACTCCAAATAAAATTAAAAAATAGATTTTTTTGTGTTTGTGATTTGTGTGCGCAGTAGCCGCACGTGCATCAACAAAGTAGTGCCAAGCGTGCACCTGTGTCCCATAAATAAAGGGCCGGCTGGATTGACTGCTAAAGGGTGCTGTAACCCTAAAAGGGCACGCCAAAAAAAATAAAAAAATATATATTTTTTTGTGTTTGTGAATTGTGTGCGCAGTAGCCGCACGTGCATCAACAAAATAGTGCCAAGCGTGCGCCTGTGTCCCATAAATAAAGGTCCGTCTGGATTGAATGCTAAAGGGTGCTGTAACCCCCAAAGGGCACTCCAAACAAAATAAAAAAATATATTTTTTTGTGTTTGTGAATTGTGTTCGCAATACCCGCACGAGCATCAACAAAAAAGTGCCAAGCGTGCACCTGTGTCCCATAAATAAAGGGCCGGCTGGATTGACAGCTTAAAGGTGCTGTAACCCCCAAAGGGCACTCCAAACAAAATAAATAAATATTTTTTTTGTGTTTGTGAATTGTGTGCGCAGTAGCCGCATGTGCTTCAACAAAGTAGTGCCAAGCGTGCACCTGTGTCCCATGAATAAAGGGCCGGCTGGATTGACCACTAAAGGGTGCTGTAACCCCCAAAGGGCACTCCAAACAAAATTAAAATATAGATTTTTTTGTGTTTGTGAATTGTGTGCGCAGTAGCCACACGTGCATCAACAAAGTAGTGCCAAGCGTGCACCTGTGTCCCATAAATAAAGGGCCGGCTGGATTGACTGCTAAAGGGTGCTGTAACCCCCAAAGGGCACTCCAAACAAAATAAAAATATATATTTTTTGGGGGTTTGTGAATTGTGTGCGCAGTAGCCGCACGAGCATCAAAAAAGAAGTGCCAAGCGTGCGCCTGTGTCCCATAAATAAAGAGCCAGCTGGATTGACCGCTACAGAGTGCTGTAACCCCCAAAGGGCACTCGAAACAAATTAAAAAAATATATTTTTTTGTGTTTGTGAATTGTGTGCGCAGTAGCCGCACGTGCATCAACAAAGTAGTGCCAAGCGTGCGCCTGTGTCCCATAAATAAAGGGCCGGCTGGATTGACCGCTAAAGGGTGCTGTAACCCCCAAAGGGCACTCCAAACAAAATAAAAATATATATTTTTTTGTGTTTGAGAATTGTGTGCGCAGTAGCCGCATGTGCATCAACAAAGTAGTGCCAAGCGTGTGCCTGTGTCCCATAAATAAAGGGCAGGCTGGATTGACCACTAAAGGGTGTTGTAACCCCCAAAGGGCACTCCAAACAAATTAAAAATATATATTTTTTTGTGTTTGTGAATTGTGCGCGCAGTAGCCGCACGTGCATCAACAAAGTAGTGCCAAGCGTGCGCCTGTGTCCCATAAATAAAGGGCCGGCTGGATTGACCGCTAAAGGGTGCTGTAACCCCCAAAGGGCACTCCAAACAAAATAAAAAATATATTTTTTTTGTGTTTGTGAATTGTGTGCGCAGTAGCCGCACGTGCATCAACAAAGTAGTGCCAAGCGTGCGCCTGTATCCCATAAATAAAGGGCCGGCTGCATTGACCGCTAAAGGGTGCTGTAACCCCCAAAGGGCACTCCAAACAAAATAAAAATATATATTTTTTTGTGTTTGAGAATTGTGTGCGCAGTAGCCGCACGTGCATCAACAAAGTAGTGCCAAGCGTGTGCCTGTGTCCCATAAATAAAGGGCCGGCTGGATTGACCGCTAAAGGGTGTTGTAACCCCCAAAGGGCACTCCAAACAAATTAAAAATATATATTTTTTTGTGTTTGTGAATTGTGCGCGCAGTAGCTGCACGTGCATCAACAAATTTGTGCCAAGCGTGCGCCTGTGTCCCATAAATAAAGGGTCGGCTGGATTGATCGCTAAAGGGTGCTGTAACCCCCAAAGGGCACTCCAAACAAAATTAAAAAATATATTTTTTTGTGTTTGTGAATTGTGTGCGCAGTAGCCGCACGTGCATCAACAATGTAGTGCCAAGCGTGCGCCTGTGTCCCATAAATAAAGGGCCGGCTGGATTGACCGCTAAAGGGTGCTGTAACCCCCAAAGGGCACTCCAAACAAAATAAAAAAATATATTTTTTTGTGTTTGTGAATTGTGTGCGCAGTAGCTGCACGTGCATCAACAAAGTTGTGGCAAGCGTGCGCCTGTGTCCCATAAATAATGGGCCGGCTGGATTGACCGCTAAAGGGTGCTGTAACCCCCAAAGTGCACTCCAAACAAAATAAAAAAATATATTTTTTTGTGTTTGTGAATTGTGTGCGCAGTAGCCGCACGTGCATCAACAAAGTAGTGGCAAGCATGCGCCTGTGTCCCATAAATTAAAGGCCGGCTGGATTGACCGCTAACGGGTGCTGTAACCCCCAAAGGGCACTTCAAACAAAATAAAAATATATATTTTTTTGTGTTTGTGAATTGTGTGCGCAGTAGCCGTGTATGCATCAACAAAGTAGTGCAAAGCGTGCGCCTGTGTCCCATAAATAAAGGGCCGGCTGGAATGACCACTAAAGGGTGCTGTAACCCCCAAAGGGCACTCCAAACAAAATAAAAATATATTTTTTTTGTGTTTGTGAATTGTGTGCGCAGTAGCCGCACGTGCATCAACAAAGTAGTGCCAAGCGTACAACTGTGTCCCATAAATAAAGGGCCGGCTGGATTGACCGCTAAAGGGTGCTGTAGCCCCCAAAGGGCACTCCAAACAAAATAAAAAATTTTTTTTTTTGTGTTTGTGAATTGTGTGCGCAGTAGCCGCACGTGCATCAACAAAGTAGTGCCAAGCGTGCGCCTGTGTCCCATAAATAAAGGGCCGGCTGGATTGACCGCTAAAGAGTGCTGTAACCCCCAAAGGGCATGCCAAACAAAATAAAAAAATATATTTTTTTGTGTTTGTGAATTGTGTGTGCAGTAGCCGCACGTGCATCAACAAAGTAGTGCCAAGCGTGCACCTGTGTCTCATAAATAAAGGGCCGGCTGGATTGACCGCTAAAGGGTGCTGTAACCCCCAAAGGGCACTCCAAACAAAATAAAAAATATATATTTTTTTGTGTTTGTGAATTGTGTGCGCAGTAGCCGCACGTGCATCAACAAAGTAGTGCCAAGCGTGCACCTGTGTCCCATAAATAAAGGGCCAGCTGGATTGACCACTAAAGGGTGCTGTAAACCCCAAAGGGCACTCCAAACAAAATAAAAATATATATTTTTTTGTGTTTGAGAATTGTGTGCGCAGTAGCCGCACGTGCATCAACAAAGTAGTGCCAAGCGTGTGCCTGTGTCCCATAAATAATTGGCCAGCTGGATTGACCGCTAAAGGGTGTTGTAACCCCCAAAGGGCACTCCAAACAAATTCAAAATATATATTTTTTTGTGTTTGTGAATTGTGCGCGCAGTAGCCGCACGTGCATCAACAAATTTGTGCCAAGCGTGCACCTGTGTCCCATAAATAATGGGCCGGCTGGATTGACCGCTAAAGGGTGCTGTAACCCCCAAAGGGCACTCCAAACAAAATAAAAATATATATATTTTTGTGTTTGAGAATTGTGTGCGCAGTAGCCGCACGTGCATCAACAAAGAATTGCCAAGCGTGCGCCTGTGTCCCATAAATAAAGGGCCAGCTGGATTGACCGCTACAGAGTGCTGTAACCCCCAAAGGGCACTCGAAACAAATTAAAAAAATATATTTTTTTGTGTTTGTGAATTGTGTGCGCAGTAGCCGCACGTGCATCAACAAAGTAGTGCCAAGCGTGCGCCTGTGTCCCATAAATAAAGGGCCGGCTGGATTGACTGCTAAAGGGTGCTGTAACCCCCAAAGGGCACTCCAAACAAAATAAAAAAAATATTTTTTTGTGTTTGTGAATTGTGTGCGCAGTAGCCGCACGTTCATCAACAAAGTAGTGCCAAGCATGCGCCTGTGTCCCATAAATAAAGGGCCGGCTGGATTGACCGCTAAAGGGTGCTGTAACCCCCAAAGGGCACGCCAAACAAAATAAAAAAATATATTTTTTTGTGTTTGTGAATTGTGTGCGCAGTAGCCGCACGTGCATCAACAAAGTAGTGCCAAGCGTGCGCCTGTGTCCCATAAATAAAGGGCCGGCTGGAATGACCGCTAAAGGGTGCTGTAACCCCCAAAGGGCACTGCAAACAAAATAAAAAAAAATATTTTTTTGTGTTTGTGAATTGTGTGCGCAGTACCTGCACGTGCATCAACAAAGTAGTGCCAAGCGTGCAACTGTGTCCGATAAATAAAGGGTCGGCTGGATTGACCGCTTAAAGGTGCTGTAACCCCCAAAGGGCACTCCAAACAAAATAAATAAATATTTTTTTTTGTGTTTGTGAATTGTGTGCGCAGTAGCCACATGTGCATCAACAAAGTAGTGCCAAGCGTGCACCTGTGTCCCATAAATAAAGGGCCGGCTGGATTGACCACTAAAGGGTGCTGTAACCCCCAAAGGGCACTCCAAATAAAATTAAAAAATAGATTTTTTTGTGTTTGTGATTTGTGTGCGCAGTAGCCGCACGTGCATCAACAAAGTAGTGCCAAGCGTGCACCTGTGTCCCATAAATAAAGGGCCGGCTGGATTGACTGCTAAAGGGTGCTGTAACCCTAAAAGGGCACTCCAAACAAAATAAAAATATATATTTTTTTGTGTTTGTGAATTGTGTGCGCAGAAGCCGCACGAGCATCAAAAAATAAGTGCCAAGCGTGCGCCTGTGTCCCATAAATAAAGGGCCCGCTGGATTGACCGCTACAGAGTGCTGTAACCCCCAAAGGGCACTCGAAACAATTTAAAAAACTATATTTTTTTGTGTTTGTGAATTGTGTGCGCAGTAGCCGCACGTGCATTAACAAAGTAGTGCCAAGCGTGCGCCTGTGTCTCATAAATAAAGGGCCGGCTGGATTGACCGCTAAAGGGTGCTGTAACCCCCAAAGGGCACTCCAAACAAAATAAAAAATATATATTTTTTTGTGTTTGTGAATTGTGTGCGCAGTAGCCGCACGTGCATCAACAAAGTAGTGCCAAGCATGCACCTGTGTCCCATAAATAAAGGGCCAGCTGGATTGACCGCTAAAGGGTGCTGTAAACCCCAAAGGGCACTCCAAACAAAATAAAAATATATATTTTTTTGTGTTTGAGAATTGTGTGCGCAGTAGCCGCACGTGCATCAACAAAGTAGTGCCAAGCGTGTGCCTGTGTCCCATAAATAAAGGGCCAGCTGGATTGACCGCTAAAGGGTGTTGTAACCCCCAAAGGGCACTCCAAACAAATTAAAAATATATATTTTTTTGTGTTTGTGAATTGTGCGCGCAGTAGCCGCACGTGCATCAACAAATTTGTGCCAAGCGTGCACCTGTGTCCCATAAATAAAGGGCCGGCTGGATTGACCGCTAAAGGGTGCTGTAACCCCCAAAGGGCACTCCAAACAAAATTAAAATATATATTTTTTTGTGTTTGTGAATTGTGTGCGCAGTAGCCGCACGTGCATCAACAAAGTAGTGCCAAGCGTGCGCCTGTGTCCCATAAATAAAGGTCCGGCTGGATTGACCGCTAAAGGGTGCTGTAACCCCCAAAGGGCACTCCAAAGAAAATAAAAAAATATATTATTTTGTGTTTGTGAATTGTGTGCGCAGTAGCTGCACGTGCATCAACAAAGTAGTGGCAAGCGTGCGCCTGTGTCCCATAAATAATGGGCCGGCTGGATTGACCGCTAAAGGGTGATGTAACCCCCAAAGGGCACTCCAAACAAAATAAAAAAATATATTTTTTTGTGTTTGTGAATTGTGTGCGCAGTAGCCGCATGTGCATCAACAAAGTAGTGGCAAGCATGCGCCTGTGTCCCATAAATAAAGAGCCGGCTGGATTGACCGCTAACGGGTGCTGTAACCCCCAAAGGGCACTTCAAACAAAATAAAAATATATATTTTTTTGTGTTTGTGAATTGTGTGCGCAGTAGCCGCACGTGCATCAACAAAGTAGTGCCAAGCGTGTGCCTGTGTCCCATAAATAAAGGGCCAGCTGGATTGACTGCTAAAGGGTGCTGTAACCCCCAAAGGGCACTCCAAACAAAATAAAAAAATATATTTTTTTGTGTTTGTGAATTGTGTGCGCAGTAGCCGCACGTGAATCAACAAAGTAGTGCCAAGCATGTGCCTGTGTCCCATAAATAAAGGGCCGGCTGGATTGACCGCTAAAGGGTGCTGTAACCCCCAAAGGGCACTCCAAACAAAATTAAAATATATATTTTTTTGTGTTTGTGAATTGTGTGCGCAGTAGCCGCACGTGCATCAACAAAGAATTGCCAAGCGTGCGCCTGTGTCCCATAAATAAAGGGCCAGCTGGATTGACCGCTACAGAGTGCTGTAACCCCCAAAGGGCACTCAAAACAAATTAAAAATATATATTTTTTTGTGTTTGTGAATTGTGTGCGCAGTAGCCGCACGTGCATCAACAAAGTAGTGCCAAGCGTGCGCCTGTGTCCCATAAATAAAGGGCCGGCTGGATTGACTGCTAAAGGGTGCTGTAACCCCCAAAGGGCACTCCAAACAAAATAAAAAAATATTTTTTTGTGTGTTTGTGAATTGTGTGCGCAGTAGACGCACGTGCATCAACAAAATAGTGCCAAGCGTGCGCCTGTGTCCCATAAATAAAGGGCCGGCTGGATTGACTGCTAAAGGGTGCTGTAACCCCGAAAGGGCACGCCAAAAAAAATAAAAAAATATATATTTTTTTGTGTTTGTGAATTGTGTGCGCAGTAGCCGTACGAGCATCAAAAAAGAAGTGCCAAGCGTGCGCCTGTGTCCCATAAATAAAGGGCCAGCTGGATTGACTGCTACAGAGTGCTGTAACCCCCAAAGGGCACTCGAAACAAATTAAAAAAATATTTTTTTTGTGTTTGTGAATTGTGTGCGCAGTAGCCGCACGTGCATCAACAAAGTAGTGCCAAGCGTGCGCCTGTGTCCCATAAATAAAGGGCCGGCTGGATTGACCGCTAAAGGGTGCTGTAACCCCCAAAGGGCACTCCAAACAAAATAAAAAATATATATTTTTTTGTGTTTGTGAATTGTGTGCGCAGAAGCCGCACGTGCATCAACAAAGTAGTAGCCAAGCGTGCGCCTGTATCCCATAAATAAAGGGCCGGCTGGATTGACCGCTAAAGGGTGCTGTAACCCCCAAAGGGCACTCCAAACAAAATAAAAATATATATTTTTTTGTGTTTGAGAATTGTGTGCGCAGTAGCCGCATGTGCATCAACAAAGTAGTGCCAAGCGTGTGCCTGTGTCCCATAAATAAAGGGCCGGCTGGATTGACCACGAAAGGGTGTTGTAACCCCCAAAGGGCACTCCAAACAAATTAAAAATATATATTTTTTTGTGTTTGTGAATTGTGCGCGCAGTAGCCGCACGTGCATCATCAAAGTAGTGCCAAGCGTGCGCCTGTGTCCCATAAATAAAGGTCCGGCTGGATTGACCGCTAAAGGGTGCTGTTACCCCCAAAGGGCACTCCAAAGAAAATAAAAAAATATATTATTTTGTGTTTGTGAATTGTGTGCGCAGTAGCTGCACGTGCATCAACAAAGTAGTGGCAAGCGTGCGCCTGTGTCCCATAAATAATGGGCCGGCTGGATTGACCGCTAAAGGGTGCTGTAACCCCCAAAGGGCACTCCAAATAAAATTAAAAAATAGATTTTTTTGTGTTTGTGATTTGTGTGCGCAGTAGCCGCACGTGCATCAACAAAGTAGTGCCAAGCGTGCACCTGTGTCCCATAAATAAAGGGCCGGCTGGATTGACTGCTAAAGGGTGCTGTAACCCTAAAAGGGCACTCCAAACAAAATAAAAATATATATTTTTTTGTGTTTGTGAATTGTGTGCGCAGAAGCCGCACGAGCATCAAAAAAGAAGTGCCAAGCGTGCGCCTGTGTCCCATAAATAAAGGGCCCGCTGGATTGACCGCTACAGAGTGCTGTAACCCCCAAAGGGCACTCGAAACAATTTAAAAAACTATATTTTTTTGTGTTTGTGAATTGTGTGCGCAGTAGCCGCACGTGCATTAACAAAGTAGTGCCAAGCGTGCGCCTGTGTCTCATAAATAAAGGGCCGGCTGGATTGACCGCTAAAGGGTGCTGTAACCCCCAAAGGGCACTCCAAACAAAATAAAAAATATATATTTTTTTGTGTTTGTGAATTGTGTGCGCAGTAGCCGCACGTGCATCAACAAAGTAGTGCCAAGCATGCACCTGTGTCCCATAAATAAAGGGCCAGCTGGATTGACCGCTAAAGGGTGCTGTAAACCCCAAAGGGCACTCCAAACAAAATAAAAATATATATTTTTTTGTGTTTGAGAATTGTGTGCGCAGTAGCCGCACGTGCATCAACAAAGTAGTGCCAAGCGTGTGCCTGTGTCCCATAAATAAAGGGCCAGCTGGATTGACCGCTAAAGGGTGTTGTAACCCCCAAAGGGCACTCCAAACAAATTAAAAATATATATTTTTTTGTGTTTGTGAATTGTGCGCGCAGTAGCCGCACGTGCATCAACAAATTTGTGCCAAGCGTGCACCTGTGTCCCATAAATAAAGGGCCGGCTGGATTGACCGCTAAATGGTGCTGTAACCCCCAAAGGGCACTCCAAACAAAATTAAAATATATATTTTTTTGTGTTTGTGAATTGTGTGCGCAGTAGCCGCACGTGCATCAACAAAGTAGTGCCAAGCGTGCGCCTGTGTCCCATAAATAAAGGTCCGGCTGGATTGACCGCTAAAGGGTGCTGTAACCCCCAAAGGGCACTCCAAAGAAAATAAAAAAATATATTATTTTGTGTTTGTGAATTGTGTGCGCAGTAGCTGCACGTGCATCAACAAAGTAGTGGCAAGCGTGCGCCTGTGTCCCATAAATAATGGGCCGGCTGGATTGACCGCTAAAGGGTGCTGTAACCCCCAAAGGGCACTCCAAACAAAATAAAAAAATATATTTTTTTGTGTTTGTGAATTGTGTGCGCAGTAGCCGCATGTGCATCAACAAAGTAGTGGCAAGCATGCGCCTGTGTCCCATAAATAAAGAGCCGGCTGGATTGACCGCTAACGGGTGCTGTAACCCCCAAAGGGCACTTCAAACAAAATAAAAATATATATTTTTTTGTGTTTGTGAATTGTGTGCGCAGTAGCCGCACGTGCATCAACAAAGTAGTGCCAAGCGTGTGCCTGTGTCCCATAAATAAAGGGCCGGCTGGATTGACTGCTAAAGGGTGCTGTAACCCCCAAAGTGCACTCCAAACAAAATAAAAAAATATATTTTTTTGTGTTTGTGAATTGTGTGTGCAGTAGCCGCACGTGAATCAACAAAGTAGTGCCAAGCATGTGCCTGTGTCCCATAAATAAAGGGCCGGCTGGATTGACCGCTAAAGGGTGCTGTAACCCCCAAAGGGCACTCCAAACAAAATTAAAATATATATTTTTTTGTGTTTGTGAATTGTGTGCGCAGTAGCCGCACGTGCATCAACAAAGAATTGCCAAGCGTGCGCCTGTGTCCCATAAATAAAGGGCCAGCTGGATTGACCGCTACAGAGTGCTGTAACCCCCAAAGGGCACTCGAAACAAATTAAAAATATATATTTTTTTGTGTTTGTGAATTGTGTGCGCAGTAGCCGCACGTGCATCAACAAAGTAGTGCCAAGCGTGCGCCTGTGTCCCATAAATAAAGGGCCGGCTGGATTGACTGCTAAAGGGTGCTGTAACCCCCAAAGGGCACTCCAAACAAAATAAAAAAATATTTTTTTTTGTGTTTGTGAATTGTGTGCGCAGTAGACGCACGTGCATCAACAAAATAGTGCCAAGCGTGCGCCTGTGTCCCATAAATAAAGGGCCGGCTGGATTGACCGCTAAAGGGTGCTGTAACCCCGAAAGGGCACGCCAAAAAAAATAAAAAAATATATATTTTTTTGTGTTTGTGAATTGTGTGCGCAGTAGCCGTACGAGCATCAAAAAAGAAGTGCCAAGCGTGCGCCTGTGTCCCATAAATAAAGGGCCAGCTGGATAGACTGCTACAGAGTGCTGTAACCCCCAAAGGGCACTCGAAACAAATTAAAAAAATATATTTTTTTGTGTTTGTGAATTGTGTGCGCAGTAGCCGCACGTGCATCAACAAAGTAGTGCCAAGCGTGCGCCTGTGTCCCATAAATAAAGGGCCGGCTGGATTGACCGCTAAAGGGTGCTGTAACCCCCAAAGGGCACTCAAAACAAAATAAAAAATATATATTTTTTTGTGTTTGTGAATTGTGTGCGCAGAAGCCGCACGTGCATCAACAAAGTAGTAGCCAAGTGTGCGCCTGTATCCCATAAATAAAGGGCCGGCTGGATTGACCGCTAAAGGGTGCTGTAACCCCCAAAGGGCACTCCAAACAAAATAAAAATATATATTTTTTTGTGTTTGAGAATTGTGTGCGCAGTAGCCGCATGTGCATCAACAAAGTAGTGCCAAGCGTGTGCCTGTGTCCCATAAATAAAGGGCCGGCTTGATTGACCACGAAAGGGTGTTGTAACCCCCAAAGGGCACTCCAAACAAATTAAAAATATATATTTTTTTGTGTTTGTGAATTGTGCGCGCAGTAGCCGCACGTGCATCATCAAAGTAGTGCCAAGCGTGTGCCTGTGTCCCATAAATAAAGGGCCAGCTGGATTGACCGCTAAAGGGTGTTGTAACCCCCAAAGGGCACTCCAAACAAATTAAAAATATATATTTTTTTGTGTTTGTGAATTGTGCGCGCAGTAGCCGCACGTGCATCAACAAATTTGTGCCAAGCGTGCACCTGTGTCCCTTAAATAAAGGGCCGGCTGGATTGACCGCTAAAGGGTGCTGTAACCCCCAAAGGGCACTCCAAAGAAAATAAAAAAATATATTTTTTTGTGTTTGTGAATTGTGTGCGCAGTAGCTGCACGTGCATCAACATAGTAGTGGCAAGCGTGCGCCTGTGTCCCATAAATAATGGGCCGGCTGGATTGACCGCTAAAGGGTGCTGTAACCCCCAAAGGGCACTCCAAACAAAATAAAAAAATATATTTTTTTGTGTTTGTGAATTGTGTGCGCAGTAGCCGCACGTGCATCAACAAAGTAGTGGCAAGCATGCGCCTGTGTCCCATAAATAAAGTGCCGGCTGGATTGACCGCTAACAGGTGCTGTAACCCCCAAAGGGCACTTCAAACAAAATAAAAATATATATTTTTTTGTGTTTGTGAATTGTGTGCGCAGTAGCCGCACGTGCATCAACAAAGTAGTGCCAAGCGTGTGCCTGTGTCCCATAAATAAAGGGCCGGCTGGATTGACTGCTAAAGGGTGCTGTAACCCCCAAAGGGCACTCCAAACAAAATAAAAAAATATATTTTTTTGTGTTTGTGAATTGTGTGCGCAGTAGCCGCACGTGCATCAACAAAGTAGTGCCAAGCATGTGCCTGTGTCCCATAAATAAAGGGCCGGCTGGATTGACCGCTAAAGGGTGCTGTAACCCCCAAAGGGCACTCCAAACAAAATTAAAATATATATTTTTTTGTGTTTGTGAATTGTGTGCGCAGTAGCCGCACGTGCATCAACAAAGAATTGCCAAGCGTGCGCCTGTGTCCCATAAATAAAGGGCCAGCTGGATTGACCGCTACAGAGTGCTGTAACCCCCAAAGGGCACTCGAAACAAATTAAAAAAATATATTTTTTTGTGTTTGTGAATTGTGTGCGCAGTAGCCGCACGTCCATCAACAAAGTAGTGCCAAGCGTGCGCCTGTGTCCCATAAATAAAGGGCCGGCTGGATTGTCTGCTAAAGGGTGCTGTAACCCCCAAAGGGCACTCCAAACAAAATAAAAAAAATATTTTTTTTGTGTTTGTGAATTGTGTGCGCAGTAGCCGCATGTGCATCAACAAAGTAGTGCCAAGCGTGCACCTGTGTCCCATGAATAAAGGGCCGGCTGGATTGACCGCTAAAGGGTGCTGTAACCCCCAAAGGGCACTCCAAACAAAATAAAAATATATATTTTTTTGTGTTTGTGAATTGTGTGCGCAGTAGCCGCACGTGCATCAACAAAATAGTGCCAAGCGTGCGCCTGTGTCCCATAAATAAAGGTCCGTCTGGATTGAACGCTAAAGGGTGCTGTAACCCCCAAAGGGCACTCCAAACAAAATAAAAAAATATATTTTTTTGTGTTTGTGAATTGTGTTCGCAATACCCGCACGAGCATCAACAAAAAAGTGCCAAGCGTGCACCTGTGTCCCATAAATAAACGGCCAGCTGGATTGACAGCTTAAAGGTGCTGTAACCCCCAAAGGGCACTCCAAACAAAATAAAAAAAATATTTTTTTTGTGTTTGTGAATTGTGTGCGCAGTAGCCGCATGTGCATCAACAAAGTAGTGCCAAGCGTGCACCTGTGTCCCATGAATAAAGGGCCGGCTGGATTGACCGCTAAAGGGTGCTGTAACCCCCAAAGGGCACTCCAAACAAAATTAAAATATAGATTTTTTTGTGTTTGTGAATTGTGTGCGCAGTAGCCACACGTGCATCAACAAAGTAGTGCCAAGCGTGCACCTGTGTCCCATAAATAAAGGGCCGGCTGGATTGACTGCTAAAGGGTGCTGTAACCCCCAAAGGGCACTCCAAACAAAATAAAAATATATATTTTTTTGTGTTTGTGAATTGTGTGCGCAGTAGCCGCACGAGCATCAAAAAAGAAGTGCCAAGCGTGCGCCTGTGTCCCATAAATAAAGGGCCGGCTGGATTGACCGCTAAAGGGTGCTGTAACCCCCAAAGGGCACTCCAAACAAAATAAAAATATATATTTTTTTGTGTTTGAGAATTGTGTGCGCAGTAGCCGCATGTGCATCAACAAAGTAGTGCCAAGCGTGTGCCTGTGTCCCATAAATAAAGGGCAGGCTGGATTGACCACTAAAGGGTGTTGTAATCCCCAAAGGGCACTCCAAACAAATTAAAAATATAGATTTTTTTGTGTTTGTGAATTGTGCGCGCAGTAGCCGCACGTGCATCAACAAAGTAGTGCCAAGCGTGCGCCTGTGTCCCATAAATAAAGGGCCGGCTGGATTGACTGCTAAAGGGTGCTGTAACCCCCAAAGGGCACTCCAGACAAAATAAAAAATATATATTTTTTTGTGTTTGTGAATTGTGTGCGCAGTAGCCGCACGTGCATCAACAAAGTAGTGCCAAGCGTGCGCCTGTATCCCATAAATAAAGGGCCGGCTGCATTGACCGCTAAAGGGTGCTGTAACCCCCAAAGGGCACTCCAAACAAAATAAAAATATATATTTTTTTGTGTTTGAGAATTGTGTGCGCAGTAGCCGCACGTGCATCAACAAAGTAGTGCCAAGCGTGTGCCTGTGTCCCATAAATAAAGGGCCGGCTGGATTGACCGCTAAAGGGTGTTGTAACCCCCAAAGGGCACTCCAAACAAATTAACAATATATATTTTTTTGTGTTTGTGAATTGTGCGCGCAGTAGCTGCACGTGCATCAACAAATTTGTGCCAAGCGTGCGCCTGTGTCCCATAAATAAAGGGCCGGCTGGATTGATCGCTAAAGGGTGCTGTAACCCCCAAAGGGCACTCCAAACAAAATTAAAAAATATATTTTTTTGTGTTTGTGAATTGTGTGCGCAGTAGCCGCACGTGCATCAACAATGTAGTGCCAAGCGTGCGCCTGTGTCCCATAAATAAAGGGCCGGCTGGATTGACCGCTAAAGGGTGCTGTAACCCCCAAAGGGCACTCCAAACAAAATAAAAAAATATATTTTTTTGTGTTTGTGAATTGTGTGCGCAGTAGCTGCACGTGCATCAACAAAGTTGTGGCAAGCGTGCGCCTGTGTCCCATAAATAATGGGCCGGCTGGATTGACCGCTAAAGGGTGCTGTAACCCCCAAAGTGCACTCCAAACAAAATAAAAAAATATATTTTTTTGTGTTTGTGAATTGTGTGCGCAGTAGCCGCACGTGCATCAACAAAGTAGTGGCAAGCATGCGCCTGTGTCCCATAAAAAAAGGGCCGGCTGGATTGACCGCTAACGGGTGCTGTAACCCCCAAAGGGCACTTCAAACAAAATAAAAATATATATTTTTTTGTGTTTGTGAATTGTGTGCGCAGTAGCCGTGTATGCATCAACAAAGTAGTGCCAAGCGTGCGCCTGTGTCCCATAAATAAAGGGCCGGCTGGAATGACCACTAAAGGGTGCTGTAACCCCCAAAGGGCACTCCAAACAAAATAAAAATATATATTTTTTTGTGTTTGTGAATTGTGTGCGCAGTAGCCGCACGTGCATCAACAAAGTAGTGCCAAGCATACACCTGTGTCCCATAAATAAAGGGCCGGCTGGATTGACCGCTAAAGGGTGCTGTAGCCCCCAAAAAGGGCACTCCAAACAAAATAAAAAATTTTTTTTTTTGTGTTTGTGAATTGTGTGCGCAGTAGCCGCACGTGCATCAACAAAGTAGTGCCAAGCGTGCGCCTGTGTCCCATAAATAAAGGGCCGGCTGGATTGACCGCTAAAGAGTGCTGTAACCCCCAAAGGGCATGCCAAACAAAATAAAAAAATATATTTTTTTGTGTTTGTGAATTGTGTGTGCAGTAGCCGCACGTGCATCAACAAAGTAGTGCCAAGCGTGCACCTGTGTCTCATAAATAAAGGGCCGGCTGGATTGACTGCTAAAGGGTGCTGTAACCCCCAAAGGGCACTCCAAACAAAATAAAAAATATATATTTTTTTGTGTTTGTGAATTGTGTGCGCAGTAGCCGCACGTGCATCAACAAAGTAGTGCCAAGCGTGCACCTGTGTCCCATAAATAAAGGGCCAGCTGGATTGACCACTAAAGGGTGCTGTAAACCCCAAAGGGCACTCCAAACAAAATAAAAATATATATTTTTTTGTGTTTGAGAATTGTGTGCGCAGTAGCCGCACGTGCATCAACAAAGTAGTGCCAAGCGTGTGCCTGTGTCCCATAAATAATTGGCCAGCTGGATTGACCGCTAAAGGGTGTTGTAACCCCCAAAGGGCACTCCAAACAAATTCAAAATATATATTTTTTTGTGTTTGTGAATTGTGCGCGCAGTAGCCGCACGTGCATCAACAAATTTGTGCCAAGCGTGCACCTGTGTCCCATAAATAATGGGCCGGCTGGATTGACCGCTAAAGGGTGCTGTAACCCCCAAAGGGCACTCCAAACAAAATAAAAATATATAAATTTTTGTGTTTGAGAATTGTGTGCGCAGTAGCCGCATGTGCATCAACAAAGTAGTGCCAAGCGTGTGCCTGTGTCCCATAAATAAAGGGCATGCTGGATTGACCACTAAAGGGTGTTGTAACCCCCAAAGGGCACTCCAAACAAATTAAAAATATATATTTTTTTGTGTTTGTGAATTGTGCGCGCAGTAGCCGCACGTGCATCAACAAAGTAGTGCCAAGCGTGTGCCTGTGTCCCATAAATAAAGGGCCGGCTGGATTGACAGCTAAAGGGTGCTGTAACCCCCAAAGGGCACTCCAAACAAAATTAAAATATATATTTTTTTGTGTTTGTGAATTGTGTGCGCAGTAGCCGCACGTGCATCAACAAAGTAGTGCCAAGCGTGCGCCTGTATCCCATAAATAAAGGGCCGGCTGCATTGACCGCTAAAGGGTGCTGTAACCCCCAAAGGGCACTCCAAACAAAATAAAAATATATATTTTTTTGTGTTTGAGAATTGTGTGCGCAGTAGCCGCACGTGCATCAACAAAGTAGTGCCAAGCGTGTGCCTGTGTCCCATAAACAAAGGGCCAGCTGGATTGACCGCTAAAGGGTATTGTAACCCCCAAAGGGCACTCCAAACAAATTAAAAATATATATTTTTTTGTGTTTGTGAATTGTGCGCGCAGTAGCCGCACGTGCATCAACAAATTTGTGCCAAGCGTGCGCCTGTGTCCCATAAATAAAGGGCCGGCTGGATTGATCGCTAAAGGGTGCTGTAACCCCCAAAGGGCACTCCAAACAAAATTAAAAAATATATTTTCTTGTGTTTGTGAATTGTGTGCGCAGTAGCCGCACGTGCATCAACAAAGTAGTGCCAAGCGTGCGCCTGTGTCCCATAAATAAAGGGCCGGCTGGATTGACCGCTAAAGGGTATTGTAACCCCCAAAGGGCACTCCAAACAAATTAAAAATATATATTTTTTTGTGTTTGTGAATTGTGCGCGCAGTAGCCGCACGTGCATCAACAAATTTGTGCCAAGCGTGCGCCTGTGTCCCATAAATAAAGGGCCGGCTGGATTGATCGCTAAAGGGTGCTGTAACCCCCAAAGGGCACTCCAAACAAAATAAAAAAATATATTTTTTTGTGTTTGTGAATTGTGTGCGCAGTAGCTGCACGTGCATCAACAAAGTAGTGGCAAGCGTGTGCCTGTGTCCCATAAATAATGGGCCGGCTGGATTGACTGCTAAAGGGTGCTGTAACCCCCAAAGTGCACTCCAAACAAAATAAAAAAATATATTTTTTTGTGTTTGTGAATTGTGTGCGCAGTAGCCTCACGTGCATCAACAAAGTAGTGGCAAGCATGCGCCTGTGTCCCATAAATAAAGGTCTGGCTGGATTGACCGCTAACGGGTGCTGTAACCCCCAAAGGGCACTTCAAACAAAATAAAAATATATATTTTTTTGTGTTTGTGAATTGTGTGCGCAGTAGCCGTGTATGCATCAACAAAGTAGTGCCAAGCATGCGCCTGTGTCCCATAAATAAAGGGCAGGCTGGATTGACCGCTAAAGGGTGCTGTAACCCCCAAAGGGCACTCCAAACAAAATAAAAAAATATATTTTTTTGTGTTTGTGAATTGTGTGCGCAGTAGCCGCACGTGCATCAACAAAGTAGTGCCAAGCGTACACCTGTGTCCCATAAATAAAGGGCCAGCTGGATTGACCGCTAAAGGGTGCTGTAACCCCCAAAGGGCACTCCAAACAAAATAAAAAAAATATTTTTTTGTGTTTGTGAATTGTGTGCGCAGTAGCCGCACGTGCATCAACAAAGTAGTGCCAAGCGTGCGCCTGTGTCCCATAAATAAAGGGCCGGCTGGATAGACCGCTAAAGAGTGCTGTAACCCCCAAAGGGCATGCCAAACAAAATAAAAAAATATATTTTTTTGTGTTTGTGAATTGTGTGTGCAGTAGCCGCACGTGCATCAACAAAGTAGTGCCAAGCGTGCACCTGTGTCTCATAAATAAAGGGCCGGCTGGATTGACTGCTAAAGGGTGCTGTAACCCCCAAAGGGCACTCCAAACAAAATAAAAAAATATATTTTTTTGTGTTTGTGAATTGTGTGCGCAGTAGCTGCACGTGCATCAACAAAGTAGTGGCAAGCGTGTGCCTGTGTCCCATAAATAATGGGCCGGCTGGATTGACTGCTAAAGGGTGCTGTAACCCCCAAAGTGCACTCCAAACAAAATAAAAAAATATATTTTTTTGTGTTTGTGAATTGTGTGCGCAGTAGCCTCACGTGCATCAACAAAGTAGTGGCAAGCATGCGCCTGTGTCCCATAAATAAAGGGCTGGCTGGATTGACCGCTAACGGGTGCTGTAACCCCCAAAGGGCACTTCAAACAAAATAAAAATATATATTTTTTTGTGTTTGTGAATTGTGTGCGCAGTAGCCGTGTATGCATCAACAAAGTAGTGCCAAGCATGCGCCTGTGTCCCATAAATAAAGGGCAGGCTGGATTGACCGCTAAAGGGTGCTGTAACCCCCAAAGGGCACTCCAAACAAAATAAAAAAATATATTTTTTTGTGTTTGTGAATTGTGTGCGCAGTAGCCGCACGTGCATCAACAAAGTAGTGCCAAGCGTACACCTGTGTCCCATAAATAAAGGGCCAGCTGGATTGACCGCTAAAGGGTGCTGTAACCCCCAAAGGGCACTCCAAACAAAATAAAAAAAATATTTTTTTGTGTTTGTGAATTGTGTGCGCAGTAGCCGCACGTGCATCAACAAAGTAGTGCCAAGCGTGCGCCTGTGTCCCATAAATAAAGGGCCGGCTGGATAGACCGCTAAAGAGTGCTGTAACCCCCAAAGGGCATGCCAAACAAAATAAAAAAATATATTTTTTTGTGTTTGTGAATTGTGTGTGCAGTAGCCGCACGTGCATCAACAAAGTAGTGCCAAGCGTACACCTGTGTCCCATAAATAAAGGGCCAGCTGGATTGACCGCTAAAGGGTGCTGTAACCCCCAAAGGGCACTCCAAACAAAATAAAAAAAATATTTTTTTGTGTTTGTGAATTGTGTGCGCAGTAGCCGCACGTGCATCAACAAAGTAGTGCCAAGCGTGCGCCTGTGTCCCATAAATAAAGGGCCGGCTGGATAGACCGCTAAAGAGTGCTGTAACCCCCAAAGGGCATGCCAAACAAAATAAAAAAATATATTTTTTTGTGTTTGTGAATTGTGTGTGCAGTAGCCGCACGTGCATCAACAAAGTAGTGCCAAGCGTGCACCTGTGTCTCATAAATAAAGGGCCGGCTGGATTGACTGCTAAAGGGTGCTGTAACCCCCAAAGGGCACTCCAAACAAAATAAAAAAATATATTTTTTTGTGTTTGTGAATTGTGTGCGCAGTAGCTGCACGTGCATCAACAAAGTAGTGGCAAGCGTGTGCCTGTGTCCCATAAATAATGGGCCGGCTGGATTGACTGCTAAAGGGTGCTGTAACCCCCAAAGTGCACTCCAAACAAAATAAAAAAATATATTTTTTTGTGTTTGTGAATTGTGTGCGCAGTAGCCTCACGTGCATCAACAAAGTAGTGGCAAGCATGCGCCTGTGTCCCATAAATAAAGGGCTGGCTGGATTGACCGCTAACGGGTGCTGTAACCCCCAAAGGGCACTTCAAACAAAATAAAAATATATATTTTTTTGTGTTTGTGAATTGTGTGCGCAGTAGCCGTGTATGCATCAACAAAGTAGTGCCAAGCATGCGCCTGTGTCCCATAAATAAAGGGCAGGCTGGATTGACCGCTAAAGGGTGCTGTAACCCCCAAAGGGCACTCCAAACAAAATAAAAAAATATATTTTTTTGTGTTTGTGAATTGTGTGCGCAGTAGCCGCACGTGCATCAACAAAGTAGTGCCAAGCGTACACCTGTGTCCCATAAATAAAGGGCCAGCTGGATTGACCGCTAAAGGGTGCTGTAACCCCCAAAGGGCACTCCAAACAAAATAAAAAAAATATTTTTTTGTGTTTGTGAATTGTGTGCGCAGTAGCCGCACGTGCATCAACAAAGTAGTGCCAAGCGTGCGCCTGTGTCCCATAAATAAAGGGCCGGCTGGATAGACCGCTAAAGAGTGCTGTAACCCCCAAAGGGCATGCCAAACAAAATAAAAAAATATATTTTTTTGTGTTTGTGAATTGTGTGTGCAGTAGCCGCACGTGCATCAACAAAGTAGTGCCAAGCGTGCACCTGTGTCTCATAAATAAAGGGCCGGCTGGATTGACTGCTAAAGGGTGCTGTAACCCCCAAAGGGCACTCCAAACAAAATAAAAAAATATATTTTTTTGTGTTTGTGAATTGTGTGCGCAGTAGCTGCACGTGCATCAACAAAGTAGTGGCAAGCGTGTGCCTGTGTCCCATAAATAATGGGCCGGCTGGATTGACTGCTAAAGGGTGCTGTAACCCCCAAAGTGCACTCCAAACAAAATAAAAAAATATATTTTTTTGTGTTTGTGAATTGTGTGCGCAGTAGCCTCACGTGCATCAACAAAGTAGTGGCAAGCATGCGCCTGTGTCCCATAAATAAAGGGCTGGCTGGATTGACCGCTAACGGGTGCTGTAACCCCCAAAGGGCACTTCAAACAAAATAAAAATATATATTTTTTTGTGTTTGTGAATTGTGTGCGCAGTAGCCGTGTATGCATCAACAAAGTAGTGCCAAGCATGCGCCTGTGTCCCATAAATAAAGGGCAGGCTGGATTGACCGCTAAAGGGTGCTGTAACCCCCAAAGGGCACTCCAAACAAAATAAAAAAATATATTTTTTTGTGTTTGTGAATTGTGTGCGCAGTAGCCGCACGTGCATCAACAAAGTAGTGCCAAGCGTACACCTGTGTCCCATAAATAAAGGGCCAGCTGGATTGACCGCTAAAGGGTGCTGTAACCCCCAAAGGGCACTCCAAACAAAATAAAAAAAATATTTTTTTGTGTTTGTGAATTGTGTGCGCAGTAGCCGCACGTGCATCAACAAAGTAGTGCCAAGCGTGCGCCTGTGTCCCATAAATAAAGGGCCGGCTGGATAGACCGCTAAAGAGTGCTGTAACCCCCAAAGGGCATGCCAAACAAAATAAAAAAATATATTTTTTTGTGTTTGTGAATTGTGTGTGCAGTAGCCGCACGTGCATCAACAAAGTAGTGCCAAGCGTGCACCTGTGTCTCATAAATAAAGGGCCGGCTGGATTGACTGCTAAAGGGTGCTGTAACCCCCAAAGGGCACTCCAAACAAAATAAAAAATATATATTTTTTTGTGTTTGTGAATTGTGTGCGCAGTAGCCGCACGTGCATCAACAAAGTAGTGCCAAGCGTGCACCTGTGTCCCATAAATAAAGGGCCAGCTGGATTGACCACTAAAGGGTGCTGTAAACCCCAAAGGGCACTCCAAACAAAATAAAAATATATTTTTTTTTGTGTTTGAGAATTGTGTGCGCAGTAGCCGCACGTGCATCAACAAAGTAGTGCCAAGCGTGTGGCTGTGTCCCATAAATAATTGGCCAGCTGGATTGACCGCTAAAGGGTGTTGTAACCCCCAAAGGGCACTCCAAACAAATTCAAAATATATATTTTTTTGTGTTTGTGAATTGTGCGCGCAGTAGCCGCACGTGCATCAACAAATTTGTGCCAAGCGTGCACCTGTGTCCCATAAATAATGGGCCGGCTGGATTGACCGCTAAAGGGTGCTGTAACCCCCAAAGGGCACTCCAAACAAAATAAAAATATATATATTTTTGTGTTTGAGAATTGTGTGCGCAGTAGCCGCATGTGCATCAACAAAGTAGTGCCAAGCGTGTGCCTGTGTCCCATAAATAAAGGGCATGCTGGATTGACCACTAAAGGGTGTTGTAACCCCCAAAGGGCACTCCAAACAAATTAAAAATATATATTTTTTTGTGTTTGTGAATTGTGCGCGCAGTAGCCGCACGTGCATCAACAAAGTAGTGCCAAGCGTGTGCCTGTGTCCCATAAATAAAGGGCCGGCTGGATTGACAGCTAAAGGGTGCTGTAACCCCCAAAGGGCACTCCAAACAAAATTAAAATATATATTTTTTTGTGTTTGTGAATTGTGTGCGCAGTAGCCGCACGTGCATCAACAAAGTAGTGCCAAGCGTGCGCCTGTATCCCATAAATAAAGGGCCGGCTGCATTGACCGCTAAAGGGTGCTGTAACCCCCAAAGGGCACTCCAAACAAAATAAAAATATATATTTTTTTGTGTTTGAGAATTGTGTGCGCAGTAGCCGCACGTGCATCAACAAAGTAGTGCCAAGCGTGTGCCTGTGTCCCATAAATAAAGGGCCAGCTGGATTGACCGCTAAAGGGTATTGTAACCCCCAAAGGGCACTCCAAACAAATTAAAAATATATATTTTTTTGTGTTTGTGAATTGTGCGCGCAGTAGCCGCACGTGCATCAACAAATTTGTGCCAAGCGTGCGCCTGTGTCCCATAAATAAAGGGCCGGCTGGATTGATCGCTAAAGGGTGCTGTAACCCCCAAAGGGCACTCCAAACAAAATTAAAAAATATATTTTTTTGTGTTTGTGAATTGTGTGCGCAGTAGCCGCACGTGCATCAACAAAGTAGTGCCAAGCGTGCGCCTGTGTCCCATAAATAAAGGGCCGGCTGGATTGACCGCTAAAGGGTGCTGTAACCCCCAAAGGGCACTCCAAACAAAATAAAAAAATATATTTTTTTGTGTTTGTGAATTGTGTGCGCAGTAGCTGCACGTGCATCAACAAAGTAGTGGCAAGCGTGTGCCTGTGTCCCATAAATAATGGGCCGGCTGGATTGACTGCTAAAGGGTGCTGTAACCCCCAAAGTGCACTCCAAACAAAATAAAAAAATATATTTTTTTGTGTTTGTGAATTGTGTGCGCAGTAGCCTCACGTGCATCAACAAAGTAGTGGCAAGCATGCGCCTGTGTCCCATAAATAAAGGGCTGGCTGGATTGACCGCTAACGGGTGCTGTAACCCCCAAAGGGCACTTCAAACAAAATAAAAATATATATTTTTTTGTGTTTGTGAATTGTGTGCGCAGTAGCCGTGTATGCATCAACAAAGTAGTGCCAAGCATGCGCCTGTGTCCCATAAATAAAGGGCAGGCTGGATTGACCGCTAAAGGGTGCTGTAACCCCCAAAGGGCACTCCAAACAAAATAAAAAAATATATTTTTTTGTGTTTGTGAATTGTGTGCGCAGTAGCCGCACGTGCATCAACAAAGTAGTGCCAAGCGTACACCTGTGTCCCATAAATAAAGGGCCAGCTGGATTGACCGCTAAAGGGTGCTGTAACCCCCAAAGGGCACTCCAAACAAAATAAAAAAAATATTTTTTTGTGTTTGTGAATTGTGTGCGCAGTAGCCGCACGTGCATCAACAAAGTAGTGCCAAGCGTGCACCTGTGTCCCATAAATAAAGGGCCGGCTGGATTGACCGCTTAAAGGTGCTGTAACCCCCAAAGGGCACTCCAAACAAAATAAATAAATATTTTTTTTTGTGTTTGTGAATTGTGTGCGCAGTAGCCGCACGTGCATCAACAAAGTAGTGCCAAGCGTGCGCCTGTGTCCCATAAATAAAGGGCCGGCTGGATTGACTGCTAAAGGGTGCTGTAACCCCCAAAGGGCACTCCAAACAAAATAAAAAAAAATATTTTTTTGTGTTTGTGAATTGTGTGCGCAGTAGCTGCACGTGCATCAACAAAGTAGTGCCAAGCGTGTGCCTGTGTCCCATAAATAAAGGGCCGGCTGGATTGACCGCTAAAGGGTGCTGTAACCCCCAAAGGGCACTCCAAACAAAATAGAAAATATATATTTTTTTGTGTTTGTGAATTGTGTGCGCAGTAGCCGCACGTGCATCAACAAAGTAGTAGCCAAGCGTGCGCCTGTATCCCATAAATAAAGGGCCGGCTGGATTGACCGCAAAAGGGTGCTGTAACCCCCAAAGGGCACTCCAAACAAAATAAAAATATATATTTTTTTGTGTTTGAGAATTGTGTGCGCAGTAGCCGCATGTGCATCAACAAAGTAGTGCCAAGCGTATGCCTGTGTCCCATAAATAAAGGGCAGGCTGGATTGACCACTAAAGGGTGTTGTAACCCCCAAAGGGCACTCCAAACAAATTAAAAATATAGATTTTTTTGTGTTTGTGAATTGTGCGCGCAGTAGCCGCACGTGCATCAACAAAGTAGTGCCAAGCGTGCGCCTGTGTCCCATAAATAAAGGGCCGGCTGGATTGACCGCTAAAGGGTGCTGTAACCCCCAAAGGGCACTCCAGACAAAATAAAAAATATATTTTTTTTTGTGTTTGTGAATTGTGTGCGCAGTAGCCGCACGTGCATCAACAAAGTAGTGCCAAGCGTGCGCCTGTATCCCATAAATAAAGGGCCGGCTGCATTGACCGCTAAAGGGTGCTGTAACCCCCAAAGGGCACTCCAAACAAAATAAAAATATATATTTTTTTGTGTTTGAGAATTGTGTGCGCAGTAGCCGCACATGCATCAACAAAGTAGTGCCAAGCGTGCGCCTGTATCCCATAAATAAAGGGCCGGCTGCATTGACCGCTAAAGGGTGCTGTAACCCCCAAAGGGCACTCCAAACAAAATAAAAATATATATTTTTTTGTGTTTGAGAATTGTGTGCGCAGTAGCCGCACGTGCATCAACAAAGTAGTGCCAAGCGTGTGCCTGTGTCCCATAAATAAAGGGCCAGCTGGATTGACCGCTAAAGGGTGTTGTAACCCCCAAAGGGCACTCCAAACAAATTAAAAATATATATTTTTTTGTGTTTGTGAATTGTGCGCGCAGTAGCTGCACGTGCATCAACAAATTTGTGCCAAGCGTGCGCCTGTGTCCCATAAATAAAGGGCCGGCTGGATTGATCGCTAAAGGGTGCTGTAACCCCCAAAGGGCACTCCAAACAAAATTAAAAAATATATTTTTTTGTGTTTGTGAATTGTGTGCGCAGTAGCCGCACGTGCATCAACAATGTAGTGCCAAGCGTGCGCCTGTGTCCCATAAATAAAGGGCCGGCTGGATTGACCGCTAAAGGGTGCTGTAACCCCCAAAGGGCACTCCAAACAAAATAAAAAAATATATTTTTTTGTGTTTGTGAATTGTGTGCGCAGTAGCTGCACGTGCATCAACAAAGTTGTGGCAAGCGTGCGCCTGTGTCCCATAAATAATGGGCCGGCTGGATTGACCGCTAAAGGGTGCTGTAACCCCCAAAGTGCACTCCAAACAAAATAAAAAAATATATTTTTTTGTGTTTGTGAATTGTGTGCGCAGTAGCCGCACGTGCATCAACAAAGTAGTGGCAAGCATGCGCCTGTGTCCCATAAATAAAGGGCCGGCTGGATTGACTGCTAACGGGTGCTGTAACCCCCAAAGGGCACTTCAAACAAAATAAAAATATATATTTTTTTGTGTTTGTGAATTGTGTGCGCAGTAGCCGTGTATGCATCAACAAAGTAGTGCCAAGCGTGCGCCTGTGTCCCATAAATAAAGGGCCGGCTGGAATGACCACTAAAGGGTGCTGTAACCCCCAAAGGGCACTCCAAACAAAATAAAAATATATATTTTTTTGTGTTTGTGAATTGTGTGCGCAGTAGCCGCACGTGCATCAACAAAGTAGTGCCAAGCGTACACCTGTGTCCCATAAATAAAGGGCCGGCTGGATTGACCGCTAAAGGGTGCTGTAGCCCCCAAAAAGGGCACTCCAAACAAAATAAATTTTTTTTTTTTTTGTGTTTGTGAATTGTGTGCGCAGTAGCCGCACGTGCATCAACAAAGTAGTGCCAAGCGTGCGCCTGTGTCCCATAAATAAAGGGCCGGCTGGATTGACCGCTAAAGAGTGCTGTAACCCCCAAAGGGCATGCCAAACAAAATAAAAAAATATATTTTTTTGTGTTTGTGAATTGTGTGTGCAGTAGCCGCACGTGCATCAACAAAGTAGTGCCAAGCGTGCACCTGTGTCTCATAAATAAAGGGCCGGCTGGATTGACTGCTAAAGGGTGCTGTAACCCCCAAAGGGCACTCCAAACAAAATAAAAAATATATATTTTTTTGTGTTTGTGAATTGTGTGCGCAGTAGCCGCACGTGCATCAACAAAGTAGTGCCAAGCGTGCACCTGTGTCCCATAAATAAAGGGCCAGCTGGATTGACCACTAAAGGGTGCTGTAAACCCCAAAGGGCACTCCAAACAAAATAAAAATATATATTTTTTTGTGTTTGAGAATTGTGTGCGCAGTAGCCGCACGTGCATCAACAAAGTAGTGCCAAGCGTGTGCCTGTGTCCCATAAATAATTGGCCAGCTGGATTGACCGCTAAAGGGTGTTGTAACCCCCAAAGGGCACTCCAAACAAATTCAAAATATATATTTTTTTGTGTTTGTGAATTGTGCGCGCAGTAGCCGCACGTGCATCAACAAATTTGTGCCAAGCATGCACCTGTGTCCCATAAATAATGGGCCGGCTGGATTGACCGCTAAAGGGTGCTGTAACCCCCAAAGGGCACTCCAAACAAAATAAAAATATATATATTTTTGTGTTTGAGAATTGTGTGCGCAGTAGCCGCATGTGCATCAACAAAGTAGTGCCAAGCGTGTGCCTGTGTCCCATAAATAAAGGGCATGCTGGATTGACCACTAAAGGGTGTTGTAACCCCCAAAGGGCACTCCAAACAAATTAAAAATATATATTTTTTTGTGTTTGTGAATTGTGCGCGCAGTAGCCGCACGTGCATCAACAAAGTAGTGCCAAGCGTGTGCCTGTGTCCCATAAATAAAGGGCCGGCTGGATTGACCGCTAAAGGGTGCTGTAACCCCCAAAGGGCACTCCAAACAAAATTAAAATATATATTTTTTTGTGTTTGTGAATTGTGTGCGCAGTAGCCGCACGTGCATCAACAAAGTAGTGCCAAGCGTGCGCCTGTATCCCATAAATAAAGGGCCGGCTGCATTGACCGCTAAAGGGTGCTGTAACCCCCAAAGGGCACTCCAAACAAAATAAAAATATATATTTTTTTGTGTTTGAGAATTGTGTGCGCAGTAGCCGCACGTGCATCAACAAAGTAGTGCCAAGCGTGTGCCTGTGTCCCATAAATAAAGGGCCAGCTGGATTGACCGCTAAAGGGTGTTGTAACCCCCAAAGGGCACTCCAAACAAATTAAAAATATATATTTTTTTGTGTTTGTGAATTGTGCGCGCAGTAGCCGCACATGCATCAACAAATTTGTGCCAAGCGTGCGCCTGTGTCCCATAAATAAAGGGCCGGCTGGATTGATCGCTAAAGGGTGCTGTAACCCCCAAAGGGCACTCCAAACAAAATTAAAAAATATATTTTTTTGTGTTTGTGAATTGTGTGCGCAGTAGCCGCACGTGCATCAACAAAGTAGTGCCAAGCGTGCGCCTGTGTCCCATAAATAAAGGGCCAGCTGGATTGACCGCTAAAGGGTGCTGTAACCCCCAAAGGGCACTCCAAACAAAATAAAAAAATATATTTTTTTGTGTTTGTGAATTGTGTGCGCAGTAGCTGCACGTGCATCAACAAAGTAGTGGCAAGCGTGTGCCTGTGTCCCATAAATAATGGGCCGGCTGGATTGACTGCTAAAGGGTGCTGTAACCCCCAAAGTGCACTCCAAACAAAATAAAAAAATATATTTTTTTGTGTTTGTGAATTGTGTGCGCAGTAGCCTCACGTGCATCAACAAAGTAGTGGCAAGCATGCGCCTGTGTCCCATAAATAAAGGGCTGGCTGGATTGACCGCTAACGGGTGCTGTAACCCCCAAAGGGCACTTCAAACAAAATAAAAATATATATTTTTTTGTGTTTGTGAATTGTGTGCGCAGTAGCCGTGTATGCATCAACAAAGTAGTGCCAAGCATGCGCCTGTGTCCCATAAATAAAGGGCAGGCTGGATTGACCGCTAAAGGGTGCTGTAACCCCCAAAGGGCACTCCAAACAAAATAAAAAAATATATTTTTTTGTGTTTGTGAATTGTGTGCGCAGTAGCCGCACGTGCATCAACAAAGTAGTGCCAAGCGTACACCTGTGTCCCATAAATAAAGGGCCAGCTGGATTGACCGCTAAAGGGTGCTGTAACCCCCAAAGGGCACTCCAAACAAAATAAAAAAAATATTTTTTTGTGTTTGTGAATTGTGTGCGCAGTAGCCGCACGTGCATCAACAAAGTAGTGCCAAGCGTGCACCTGTGTCCCATAAATAAATGGCCGGCTGGATTGACCACTTAAAGGTGCTGTAACCCCCAAAGGGCACTCCAAACAAAATAAAAAAATATATTTTTTTGTGTTTGTGAATTGTGTGCGCAGTAGCTGCACGTGCATCAACAAAGTAGTGCCAAGCGTGCGCCTGTGTCCCATAAATAAAGGGCCGGCTGGATTGACCGCTAAAGGGTGCTGTAACCGCCAAAGGGCACTCCAAACAAAATAGAAAATATATATTTTTTTGTGTTTGTGAATTGTGTGCGCAGTAGCCGCACGTGCATCAACAAAGTAGTAGCCAAGCGTGCGCCTGTATCCCATAAATAAAGGGCCGGCTGGATTGACCGCTAAAGGGTGCTGTAACCCCCAAAGGGCACTCCAAACAAAATAAAAATATATATTTTTTTGTGTTTGAGAATTGTGTGCGCAGTAGCCGCATGTGCATCAACAAAGTAGTGCCAAGCGTGTGCCTGTGTCCCATAAATAAAGGGCCGGCTGGATTGACCACGAAAGGGTGTTGTAACCCCCAAAGGGCACTCCAAACAAATTAAAAATATATATTTTTTTGTGTTTGTGAATTGTGCGCGCAGTAGCCGCACGTGCATCATCAAAGTAGTGGCAAGCGTGTGCCTGTGTCCCATAAATAAAGGGCCAGCTGGACTGACCACTAAAGGGTGTTGTAACCCCCAAAGGGCACTCCAAACAAATTAAAAATATATATTTTTTTGTGTTTGTGAATTGTGCGCGCAGTAGCCGCACGTGCATCAACAAATTTGTGCCAAGCGTGCACCTGTGTCCCTTAAATAAAGGGCCGGCTGGATTGACCGCTAAAGGGTGCTGTAACCCCCAAAGGGCACTCCAAACAAAATTAAAATATATATATTTTTGTGTTTGTGAATTTTGTGCGCAGTAGCCGCACGTGCATCAACAAAGTAGTGCCAAGCGTGCGCCTGTGTCCCATAAATAAAGGGCCAGCTGGATTGACCACTAAAGGGTGCTGTAACCCCCAAAGGGCACTCCAAAGAAAATAAAAAAATATATTTTTTTGTGTTTGTGAATTGTGTGCGCAGTAGCTGCACGTGCATCAACATAGTAGTGGCAAGCGAGCGCCTGTGTCCCATAAATAATGGGCCGGCTGGATTGACCGCTAAAGGGTGCTGTAACCCCCAAAGGGCACTCCAAACAAAGTAAAAAAATATATTTTTTTGTGTTTGTGAATTGTGTGCGCAGTAGCCGCACGTGCATCAACAAAGTAGTGGCAAGCATGCGCCTGTGTCCCATAAAAAAAGGGCCGGCTGGATTGACCGCTAAAGGGTGCTGTAACCCCCAAAGGGCACTCCAAACAAAATAAAAATATATATTTTTTTGTGTTTGAGAATTGTGTGCGCAGTAGCCGCACGTGCATCAACAAAGTAGTGCCAAGCGTGTGCCTGTGTCCCATAAATAAAGGGCCGGCTGGATTGACCGCTAAAGGGTGTTGTAACCCCCAAAGGGCACTCCTAACAAATTAAAAATATATTTTTTTTTGTGTTTGTGAATTGTGCGCGCAGTAGCTGCACGTGCATCAACAAATTTGTGCCAAGCGTGCGCCTGTGTCCCATAAATAAAGGGCCGGCTGGATTGATCGCTAAAGGGTGCTGTAACCCCCAAAGGGCACTCCAAACAAAATTAAAAAATATATTTTTTTGTGTTTGTGAATTGTGTGCGCAGTAGCCGCACGTGCATCAACAATGTAGTGGCAAGCGTGCGCCTGTGTCCCATAAATAAAGGGCCGGCTGGATTGACCGCTAAAGGGTGCTGTAACCCCCAAAGGGCACTCCAAACAAAATAAAAAAATATATTTTTTTGTGTTTGTGAATTGTGTGCGCAGTAGCTGCACGTGCATCAACAAAGTTGTGGCAAGCGTGCGCCTGTGTCCCATAAATAATGGGCCGGCTGGATTGACCGCTAAAGGGTGCTGTAACTCCCAAAGTGCACTCCAAACAAAATAAAAAAATATATTTTTTTGTGTTTGTGAATTGTGTGCGCAGTAGCCGCACGTGCATCAACAAAGTAGTGGCAAGCATGCGCCTGTGTCCCATAAATAAAGGGCCGGCTGGATTGACCGCTAACGGGTGCTGTAACCCCCAAAGGGCACTTCAAACAAAATAAAAATATATATTTTTTTGTGTTTGTGAATTGTGTGCGCAGTAGCCGTGTATGCTTCAACAAAGTAGTGCCAAGCGTGCGCCTGTGTCCCATAAATAAAGGGCCGGCTGGAATGACCACTAAAGGGTGCTGTAACCCCCAAAGGGCACTCCAAACAAAATAAAAATATATATTTTTTTGTGTTTGTGAATTGTGTGCGCAGTAGCCGCACGTGCATCAACAAAGTAGTGCCAAGCGTACACCTGTGTCCCATAAATAAAGGGCCGGCTGGATTGACCGCTAAAGGGTGCTGTAGCCCCCAAAGGGCACTCCAAACAAAATAAAAAAATTATTTTTTTGTGTTTGTGAATTGTGTGCGCAGTAGCCGCACGTGCATCAACAAAGTAGTGCCAAGCGTGCGCCTGTGTCCCATAAATAAAGGGCCGGCTGGATTGACCGCTAAAGAGTGCTGTAACCCCCAAAGGGCATGCCAAACAAAATAAAAAAATATATTTTTTTGTGTTTGTGAATTGTGTGTGCAGTAGCCGCACGTGCATCAACAAAGTAGTGCCAAGCGTGCACCTGTGTCTCATAAATAAAGGGCCGGCTGGATTGACCGCTAAAGGGTGCTGTAACCCCCAAAGGGCACTCCAAACAAAATAAAAAATATATATTTTTTTGTGTTTGTGAATTGTGTGCGCAGTAGCCGCACGTGCATCAACAAAGTAGTGCCAAGCGTGCACCTGTGTCCCATAAATAAAGGGCCAGCTGGATTGACCACTAAAGGGTGCTGTAAACCCCAAAGGGCACTCCAAACAAAATAAAAATATATATTTTTTTGTGTTTGAGAATTGTGTGCGCAGTAGCCGCACGTGCATCAACAAAGTAGTGCCAAGCGTGTGCCTGTGTCCCATAAATAATTGGCCAGCTGGATTGACCGCTAAAGGGTGTTGTAGCCCCCAAAGGGCACTCCAAACAAATTCAAAATATATATTTTTTTGTGTTTGTGAATTGTGCGCGCAGTAGCCGCACGTGCATCAACAAATTTGTGCCAAGCGTGCACCTGTGTCCCATAAAAAATGGGCCGGCTGGATTGACCGCTAAAGGGTGCTGTAACCCCCAAAGGGCACTCCAAACCAAATAAAAATATATATATTTTTGTGTTTGAGAATTGTGTGCGCAGTAGCCGCATGTGCATCAACAAAGTAGTGCCAAGCGTGTGCCTGTGTCCCATAAATAAAGGGTATGCTGGATTGACCACTAAAGGGTGTTGTAACCCCCAAAGGGCACTCCAAACAAATTAAAAATATATATTTTTTTGTGTTTGTGAATTGTGCGCGCAGTAGCCGCACGTGCATCAACAAAGTAGTGCCAAGCGTGTGCCTGTGTCCCATAAATAAAGGGACGGCTGGATTGACCGCTAAAGGGTGCTGTAACCCCCAAAGGGCACTCCAAACAAAATAAAAATATATATTTTTTTGTGTTTGAGAATTGTGTGCGCAGTAGCCGCACGTGCATCAACAAAGTAGTGCCAAGCGTGTGCCTGTGTCCCATAAATAAAGGGCCAGCTGGATTGACCGCTAAAGGGTGTTGTAACCCCCAAAGGGCACTCCAAACAAATTCAAAATATATATTTTTTTGTGTTTGTGAATTGTGCGCGCAGTAGCCGCACGTGCATCAACAAATTTGTGCCAAGCGTGCGCCTGTGTCCCATAAATAAAGGGCCGGCTGGATTGATCGCTAAAGGGTGCTGTAACCCCCAAAGGGCACTCCAAACAAAATTAAAAAATATATTTTTTTGTGTTTGTGAATTGTGTGCGCAGTAGCCGCACGTGCATCAACAAAGTAGTGCCAAGCGTGCGCCTGTGTCCCATAAATAAAGGGCCGGCTGGATTGACCGCTAAAGGGTGCTGTAACCCCCAAAGGGCACTCCAAACAAAATAAAAAAATATATTTTTTTGTGTTTGTGAATTGTGTGCGCAGTAGCTGCACGTGCATCAACAAAGTAGTGGCAAGCGTGTGCCTGTGTCCCATAAATAATGGGCCGGCTGGATTGACTGCTAAAGGGTGCTGTAACCCCCAAAGTGCACTCCAAACAAAATAAAAAAATATATTTTTTTGTGTTTGTGAATTGTGTGCGCAGTAGCCTCACGTGCATCAACAAAGTAGTGGCAAGCATGCGCCTGTGTCCCATAAATAAAGGGCTGGCTGGATTGACCACTAACGGGTGCTGTAACCCCCAAAGGGCACTTCAAACAAAATAAAAATATATATTTTTTTGTGTTTGTGAATTGTGTGCGCAGTAGCCGTGTATGCATCAACAAAGTAGTGCCAAGCATGCGCCTGTGTCCCATAAATAAAGGGCAGGCTGGATTGACCGCTAAAGGGTGCTGTAACCCCCAAAGGGCACTCCAAACAAAATAAAAAAATATATTTTTTTGTGTTTGTGAATTGTGTGCGCAGTAGCCGCACGTGCATCAACAAAGTAGTGCCAAGCGTACACCTGTGTCCCATAAATAAAGGGCCAGCTGGATTGACCGCTAAAGGGTGCTGTAACCCCCAAAGGGCACTCCAAACAAAATAAAAAAAATATTTTTTTGTGTTTGTGAATTGTGTGCGCAGTAGCCGCACGTGCATCAACAAAATAGTGCCAAGCGTGCACCTGTGTCCCATAAATAAAGGGCCGGCTGGATTGACCGCTTAAAGGTGCTGTAACCCCCAAAGGGCACTCCAAACAAAATAAATAAATATTTTTTTTTGTGTTTGTGAATTGTGTGCGCAGTAGCCGCACGTGCATCAACAAAGTAGTGCCAAGCGTGCGCCTGTGTCCCATAAATAAAGGGCCGGCTGGATTGACCGCTAAAGGGTGCTGTAACCCCCAAAGGGCACTCCAAACAAAATAAAAAAATATATTTTTTTGTGTTTGTGAATTGTGTGCGCAGTAGCTGCACGTGCATCAACAAAGTAGTGCCAAGCGTGCGCCTGTGTCCCATAAATAAAGGGCCGGCTGGATTGACCGCTAAAGGGTGCTGTAACCCCCAAAGGGCACTCCAAACAAAATAGAAAATATATATTTTTTTGTGTTTGTGAATTGTGTGCGCAGTAGCCGCACGTGCATCAACAAAGTAGTAGCCAAGCGTGCGCCTGTATCCCATAAATAAAGGGCCGGCTGGATTGACCGCTAAAGGGTGCTGTAACCCCCAAAGGGCACTCCAAACAAAATAAAAATATATATTTTTTTGTGTTTGAGAATTGTGTGCGCAGTAGCCGCACGTGCATCATCAAAGTAGTGGCAAGCGTGTGCCTGTGTCCCATAAATAAAGGGCCAGCTGGACTGACCACTAAAGGGTGTTGTAACCCCCAAAGGGCACTCCAAACAAATTAAAAATATATATTTTTTTGTGTTTGTGAATTGTGCGCGCAGTAGCCGCACGTGCATCAACAAATTTGTGCCAAGCGTGCACCTGTGTCCCTTAAATAAAGGGCCAGCTGGATTGACCGCTAAAGGGTGCTGTTACCCCCAAAGGGCACTCCAAACAAAATTAAAATATATATTTTTTTGTGTTTGTGAATTTTGTGCGCAGTAGCCGCACGTGCATCAACAAAGTAGTGCCAAGCGTGCGCCTGTGTCCCATAAATAAAGGGCCGGCTGGATTGACCGCTAAAGGGTGCTGTAACCCCCAAAGGGCACTCCAAAGAAAATAAAAAAATATATTTTTTTGTGTTTGTGAATTGTGTGCGCAGTAGCTGCACGTGCATCAACATAGTAGTGGCAAGCGTGCGCCTGTGTCCCATAAATAATGGGCCGGCTGGATTGACCGCTAAAGGGTGCTGTAACCCCCAAAGGGCACTCCAAACAAAATAAAAAAATATATTTTTTTGTGTTTGTGAATTGTGTGCGCAGTAGCCGCACGTGCATCAACAAAGTAGTGGCAAGCATGCGCCTGTGTCCCATAAATAAAGGGCCGGCTGGACTGACCGCTAACGGGTGCTGTAACCCCCAAAGGGCACTTCAAACAAAATAAAAATATATATTTTTTTGTGTTTGTGAATTGTGTGCGCAGTAGCCGCACGTGCATCAACAAAGTAGTGCCAAGCGTGTGCCTGTGTCCCATAAATAAAGGGCCGGCTGGATTGACTGCTAAAGGGTGCTGTAACCCCCAAAGGGCACTCCAAACAAAATAAAAAAATATATTTTTTTGTGTTTGTGAATTGTGTGCGCAGTAGCCGCACGTGCATCAACAAAGTAGTGCCAAGCGTGTGCCTGTGTCCCATAAATAAAGGCCAGCTGGATTGACCGCTACAGAGTGCTGTAACCCCCAAAGGGCACTCGAAACAAATTAAAAAAATATATTTTTTTGTGTTTGTGAATTGTGTGCGCAGTAGCCGCACGTGCATCAACAAAGTAGTGCCAAGCATGCGCCTGTGTCCCATAAATAAAGGGTCTGCTGGATTGACCACTAAAGGGTGCTGTAACCCCGAAAGGGCACGCCAAAAAAAATAAAAAAATATATATTTTTTTGTGTTTGTGAATTGTGTGCGCAGTAGCCGCACGTGCATCAACAAAATAGTGCCAAGCGTGCGCCTGTGTCCCATAAAGAAAGGTCCGTCTGGATTGAACGCTAAAGGGTGCTGTAACCCCCAAAGGGCACTCCAAACAAAATAAAAAAATATATTTTTTTGTGTTTGTGAATTGTGTTCGCAATACCCGCACGAGCATCAACAAAAAAGTGCCAAGCGTGCACCTGTGTCCCATAAATAAAGGGCCGGCTGGATTGACAGCTTAAAGGTGCTGTAACCCCCAAAGGGCACTCCAAACAAAATAAATAAATATTTTTTTTGTGTTTGTGAATTGTGTGCGCAGTAGCCGCATGTGCATCAACAAAGTAGTGCCAAGCGTGCACCTGTGTACCATGAATAAAGGGCCGGCTGGATTGACCGCTAAAGGGTGCTGTAACCCCCAAAGGGCACTCCAAACAAAATTAAAATATAGATTTTTTTGTGTTTGTGAATTGTGTGCGCAGTAGCCACACGTGCATCAACAAAGTAGTGCCAAGCGTGCACCTGTGTCCCATAAATAAAGGGCCGGCTGGATTGACTGCTAAAGGGTGCTGTAACCCCCAAAGGGCACTCCAAACAAAATAAAAATATATATTTTTTTGGGGTTTGTGAATTGTGTGCGCAGTAGCCGCACGAGCATCAAAAAAGAAGTGCCAAGCGTGCGCCTGTGTCCCATAAATAAAGAGCCAGCTGGATTGACCGCTACAGAGTGCTGTAACCCCCAAAGGGCACTCGAAACAAATTAAAAAAATATATTTTTTTGTGTTTGTGAATTGTGTGCGCCGTAGCCGCACGTGCATCAACAAAGTAGTGCCAAGCATGCGCCTGTGTCCCATAAATAAAGGGCCGGCTGGAATGACCGCTAAAGGGTGCTGTAACCCCCAAAGGGCACTCCAAACAAAATAAAAATATATATTTTTTTGTGTTTGTGAATTGTGCGTGCAGTAGCCGCACGTGCATCAACAAAGTAGTGCCAAGCGTGCGCCTGTGTCCCATAAATAAAGGGCCGGCTGGATTGACCGCTAAAGGGTGCTGTAACCCCCAAAGGGCACTCCAAACAAAATAAAAAATATATATTTTTTTGTGTTTGTGAATTGTGTGCGCAGTAGCCGCACGTGCATCAACAAAGTAGTGCCAAGCGTGCGCCTGTATCCCATAAATAAAGGGCCGGCTGCATTGACCGCTAAAGGGTGCTGTAACCCCCAAAGGGCACTCCAAACAAAATAAAAATATATATTTTTTTGGGGTTTGTGAATTGTGTGCGCAGTAGCCGCACGAGCATCAAAAAAGAAGTGCCAAGCGTGCGCCTGTGTCCCATAAATAAAGAGCCAGCTGGATTGACCGCTACAGAGTGCTGTAACCCCCAAAGGGCACTCGAAACAAATTTAAAAAATATATTTTTTTGTGTTTGTGAATTGTGTGCGCAGTAGCCGCACGTGCATCAACAAAGTAGTGCCAAGCGTGCGCCTGTGTCCCATAAATAAAGGGCCGGCTGGAATGACCGCTAAAGGGTGCTGTAACCCCCAAAGGGCACTCCAAACAAAATAAAAATATATATTTTTTTGTGTTTGAGAATTGTGTGCGCAGTAGCCGCATGTGCATCAACAAAGTAGTGCCAAGCGTGTGCCTGTGTCCCATAAATAAAGGGCAGGCTGGATTGACCACTAAAGGGTGTTGTAACCCCCAAAGGGCACTCCAAACAAATTAAAAATATATATTTTTTTGTGTTTGTGAATTGTGCGTGCAGTAGCCGCACGTGCATCAACAAAGTAGTGCCAAGCGTGCGCCTGTGTCCCATAAATAAAGGGCCGGCTGGATTGACCGCTAAAGGGTGCTGTAACCCCCAAAGGGCACTCCAAACAAAATAAAAAATATATATTTTTATGTGTTTGTGAATTGTGTGCGCAGTAGCCGCACGTGCATCAACAAAGTAGTGCCAAGCGTGCGCCTGTATCCCATAAATAAAGGGCCGGCTGCATTGACCGCTAAAGGGTGCTGTAACCCCCAAAGGGCACTCCAATCAAAATAAAAATATATATTTTTTTGTGTTTGTGAATTGTGCGTGCAGTAGCCGCACGTGCATCAACAAAGTAGTGCCAAGCGTGCGCCTGTGTCCCATAAATAAAGGGCCGGCTGGATTGACCGCTAAATGGTGCTGTAACCCCCAAAGGGCACTCCAAACAAAATAAAAAATATATATTTTTTTATGTTTGTGAATTGTGTGCGCAGTAGCCGCACGTGCATCAACAAAGTAGTGCCAAGCGTGCGCCTGTATCCCATAAATAAAGGGCCGGCTGCATTGACCGCTAAAGGGTGCTGTAACCCCCAAAGGGCACTCCAAACAAAATAAAAATATATATTTTTTTGGGGTTTGTGAATTGTGTGCGCAGTAGCCGCACGTGCATCAAAAAAGAAGTGCCAAGCGTGCGCCTGTGTCCCATAAATAAAGAGCCAGCTGGATTGACCGCTACAGAGTGCTGTAACCCCCAAAGGGCACTCGAAACAAATTTAAAAAATATATTTTTTTGTGTTTGTGAATTGTGTGCGCAGTAGCCGCACGTGCATCAACAAAGTAGTGCCAAGCGTGCGCCTGTGTCCCATAAATAAAGGGCCGGCTGGAATGACCGCTAAAGGGTGCTGTAACCCCCAAAGGGCACTCCAAACAAAATAAAAATAAATATTTTTTTGTGTTTGAGAATTGTGTGCGCAGTAGCCGCATGTGCATCAACAAAGTAGTGCCAAGCGTGTGCCTGTGTCCCATAAATAAAGGGCCGGCTGCATTGACCGCTAAAGGGTGCTGTAACCCCCAAAGGGCACTCCAATCAAAATAAAAATATATATTTTTTTGTGTTTGTGAATTGTGCGTGCAGTAGCCGCACGTGCATCAACAAAGTAGTGCCAAGCGTGCGCCTGTGTCCCATAAATAAAGGGCCGGCTGGATTGACCGCTAAAGGGTGCTGTAACCCCCAAAGGGCACTCCAAACAAAATAAAAAATATATATTTTTTTGTGTTTGTGAATTGTGTGCGAAGTAGCCGCACGTGCATCAACAAAGTAGTGCCAAGCGTGCGCCTGTATCCCATAAATAAAGGGCCGGCTGGAATGACCGCTAAAGGGTGCTGTAACCCCCAAAGGGCACTCCAAACAAAATAAAAATATATATTTTTTTGGGGTTTGTGAATTGTGTGCGCAGTAGCCGCACGAGCATCAAAAAAGAAGTGCCAAGCGTGCGCCTGTGTCCCATAAATAAAGAGCCAGCTGGATTGACCGCTACAGAGTGCTGTAACCCCCAAAGGGCACTCGAAACAAATTTAAAAAATATATTTTTTTGTGTTTGTGAATTGTGTGCGCAGTAGCCGCACGTGCATCAACAAAGTAGTGCCAAGCGTGCGCCTGTGTCCCATAAATAAAGGGCCGGCTGGAATGACCGCTAAAGGGTGCTGTAACCCCCAAAGGGCACTCCAAACAAAATAAAAATATATATTTTTTTGTGTTTGAGAATTGTGTGCGCAGTAGCCGCATGTGCATCAACAAAGTAGTGCCAAGCGTGTGCCTGTGTCCCATAAATAAAGGGCAGGCTGGATTGACCACTAAAGGGTGTTGTAACCCCCAAAGGGCACTCCAAACAAATTAAAAATATATATTTTTTTGTGTTTGTGAATTGTGCGTGCAGTAGCCGCACGTGCATCAACAAAGTAGTGCCAAGCGTGCGCCTGTGTCCCATAAATAAAGGACCGGCTGGATTGACCGCTAAAGTGTGCTGTAACCCCCAAAGGGCACTCCAAACAAAATAAAAAATATATATTTTTTTGTGTTTGTGAATTGTGTGCGCAGTAGCCGCACGTGCATCAACAAAGTAGTGCCAAGCGTGCGCCTGTATCCCATAAATAAAGGGCCGGCTGCATTGACCGCTAAAGGGTGCTGTAACCCCCAAAGGGCACTCCAATCAAAATAAAAATATATATTTTTTTGTGTTTGAGAATTGTGTGCGCAGTAGCCGCACGTGCATCAACAAAGTAGTGGCAAGCGTGTGCCTGTGTCCCATAAATAAAGGGCCGGCTGGATTGACCGCTAAAGGGTGTTGTAACCCCCAAAGGGCACTCCAAACAAATTAAAAATATATATTTTTTTGTGTTTGTGAATTGTGCGCGCAGTAGCTGCATGTGCATCAACAAATTTGTGCCAAGCGTGCGCCTGTGTCCCATAAATAAAGGGCCGGCCGGATTGATCGCTAAAGGGTGCTGTAACCCCCAAAGGGCACTCCAAACAAAATAAAAAAATATATTTTTTTGTGTTTGTGAATTGTGTGCGCAGTAGCTGCACGTGCATCAACAAAGTAGTGGCAAGCGTGCGCCTGTGTCCCATATATAATGGGCCGGCTGGATTGACCGCTAAAGGGTGCTGTAACCCCCAAAGTGCACTCCAAACAAAATAAAAAAATATATTTTTTTGTGTTTGTGAATTGTGTGCGCAGTAGCCGCACGTGCATCAACAAAGTAGTGGCAAGCATGCGCCTGTGTCCCATAAATAAAGGGCCGGCTGGATTGACCGCTAACGGGTGCTGTAACCCCCAAAGGGCACTTCAAACAAAATAAAAATATATATTTTTTTGTGTTTGTGAATTGTGTGCGCAGTAGCCGTGTATGCATCAACAAAGTAGTGCCAAGCGTGCGCCTGTGTCCCATAAATAAAGGGCCGGCTGGAATGACCACTAAAGGGTGCTGTAACCCCCAAAGGGCACTCCAAACAAAATAAAAAAATATATTTTTTTGTGTTTGTGAATTGTGTGCGCAGTAGCCGCACGTGCATCAACAAAGTAGTGCCAAGCGTACACCTGTGTCCCATAAATAAAGGGCCGGCTGGATTGACCGCTAAAGGGTGCTGTAGCCCCCAAAGGGCACTCCAAACAAAATAAAAAAAATATTTTTTTGTGTTTGTGAATTGTGTGCGCAGTAGCCGCACGTGCATCAACAAAGTAGTGCCAAGCGTGCGCCTGTGTCCCATAAATAAAGGGCCGGCTGGATTGACCGCAAAAGAGTGCTGTAACCCCGAAAGGGCATGCCAAACAAAATAAAAAAATATATTTTTTTGTGTTTGTGAATTGTGTGTGCAGTAGCCGCACGTGCATCAACAAAGTAGTGCCAAGCGTGCACCTGTGTCCCATAAATAAAGGGCCGGCTGGATTGACCGCTTAAAGGTGCTGTAACCCCCAAAGGGCACTCCAAACAAAATAAATAAATATTTTTTTTTGTGTTTGTGAATTGTGTGCGCAGTAGCCGCATGTGCATCAACAAAGTAGTGCCAAGCGTGCACCTGTGTCTCATAAATAAAGGGCCGGCTGGATTGACCGCTAAAGGGTGCTGTAACCCCCAAAGGGCACTCCAAACAAAATAAAAAAATAGATTTTTTCGTGTTTGTGAATTGTGTGTGCAGTAGCCGCACGTGCATCAACAAAGTAGTGCCAAGCGTGCACCTGTGTCCCATAAATAAAGGGCCGGCTGGATTGACTGCTAAAGGGTGCTGTAACCCCCAAAGGGCACTCCAAACAAAATAAAAATATATATTTTTTTGTGTTTGTGAATTGTGTGCGCAGTAGCCGCACGAGCATCAAAAAAGAAGTGCCAAGCATGCACCTGTGTCCCATAAATAAAGGGCCAGCTGGATTGACCGCTACAGAGTGCTGTAACCCCCAAAGGGCACTCGAAACAAATTAAAAAAATATATTTTTTTGTGTTTGTGAATTGTGTGCGCAGTAGCCGCACGTGCATCAACAAAGTAGTGCCAAGCGTGCACCTGTGTCTCATAAATAAAGGGCCGGCTGGATTGACCGCTAAAGGGTGCTGTAACCCCCAAAGGGCACTCCAAACAAAATAAAAAATATATATTTTTTTGTGTTTGTGAATTGTGTGCGCAGTAGCCGCACGTGCATCAACAAATTTGTGCCAAGCGTGCACCTGTGTCCCATAAATAATGGGCCGGCTGGATTGACCGCTAAAGGGTGCTGTAACCCCCAAAGGGCACTCCAAACAAAATAAAAAAATATATATATTTTTGTGTTTGAGAATTGTGTGCGCAGTAGCCGCATGTGCATCAACAAAGTAGTGCCAAGCATGTGCCTGTGTCCCATAAATAAAGGGCATGCTGGATTGACCACTAAAGGGTGTTGTAACCCCCAAAGGGCACTCCAAACAAATTAAAAATATATATTTTTTTGTATTTGTGAATTGTGCGCGCAGTAGCCGCACATGCATCAACAAAGTAGTGCCAAGCGTGCTCCTGTGTCCCATAAATAAAGGGCCGGCTGGATTGACCGCTAAAGGGTGCTGTAACCCCCAAAGGGCACTCCAAACAAAATAAAAAATATATATTTTTTTGTGTTTGTGAATTGTGTGCGCAGTAGCCGCACGTGCATCAACAAAGTAGTGCCAAGCGTGCGCCTGTATCCCATAAATAAAAGGCCGGCTGCATTGACCGCTAAAGGGTGCTGTAACCCCCAAAGGGCACTCCAAACAAAATAAAAATATATATTTTTTTGTGTTTGAGAATTGTGTGCGCAGTAGCCGCACGTGCATCAACAAAGTAGTGCCAAGCGTGTGCCTGTGTCCCATAAATAAAGGGCCAGCTGGATTGACCTCTAAAGGGTGTTGTAACCCCCAAAGGGCACTCCAAACAAATTAAAAATATATATTTTTTTGTGTTTGTGAATTGTGCGCGCAGTAGCCGCACGTGCATCAACAAATTTGTGCCAAGCGTGCGCCTGTGTCCCATAAATAAAGGGCCGGCTGGATTGATCGCTAAAGGGTGCTGTAACCCCCAAAGGGCACTCCAAACAAAATTAAAAAATATATTTTTTTGTGTTTGTGAATTGTGTGCGCAGTAGCCGCACGTGCATCAACAAAGTAGTGCCAAGCGTGCGCCTGTGTCCCATAAATAAAGGGCCGGCTGGATTGACTGCTAAAGGGTGCTGTAACCCCCAAAGGGCACTCCAAACAAAATAAAAAAATATTTTTTTTTGTGTTTGTGAATTGTGTGCGCAGTAGACGCACGTGCATCAACAAAATAGTGCCAAGCGTGCGCCTGTGTCCCATAAATAAAGGGCCGGCTGGATTGACCGCTAAAGGGTGCTGTAACCCCGAAAGGGCATGCCAAAAAAAATAAAAAAATATATATTTTTTTGTGTTTGTGAATTGTGTGCGCAGTAGCCGTACGAGCATCAAAAAAGAAGTGCCAAGCGTGCGCCTGTGTCCCATAAATAAAGGGCCAGCTGGATAGACCGCTACAGAGTGCTGTAACCCCCAAAGGGCACTCGAAACAAAATAAAAAATATATATTTTTTTGTGTTTGTGAATTGTGTGCGCAGAAGCGGCACGTGCATCAACAAAGTAGTAGCCAAGCGTGCGCCTGTATCCCATAAATAAAGGGCCGGCTGGACTGACCGCTAAAGGGTGCTGTAACCCCCAAAGGGCACTCCAAACAAAATAAAAATATATATTTTTTTGTGTTTGAGAATTGTGTGCGCAGTAGCCGCATGTGCATCAACAAAGTAGTGCCAAGCGTGTGCCTGTGTCCCATAAATAAAGGGCCGGCTGGATTGACCACGAAAGGGTGTTGTAACCCCCAAAGGGCACTCCAAACAAATTAAAAATATATTTTTTTTGTGTTTGTGAATTGTGCGCGCAGTAGCCGCACGTGCATCATCAAAGTAGTGCCAAGCGTGTGCCTGTGTCCCATAAATAAAGGGCCAGCTGGATTGACCGCTAAAGGGTGTTGTAACCCCCAAAGGGCACTCCAAACAAATTAAAAATATATATTTTTTTGTGTTTGTGAATTGTGCGCGCAGTAGCCGCACATGCATCAACAAATTTGTGCCAAGCGTGCACCTGTGTCCCTTAAATAAAGGGCCGGCTGGATTGACCGCTAAAGGGTGCTGTAACCCCCAAAGGGCACTCCAAACAAAATTAAAATATATATTTTTTTGTGTTTGTGAATTTTGTGCGCAGTAGCCGCACGTGCATCAACAAAGTAGTGCCAAGCGTGCGCCTGTGTCCCATAAATAAAGGGCCGGCTGGATTGACCGCTAAAGGGTGCTGTAACCCCCAAAGGGCACTCCAAAGAAAATAAAAAAATATATTTTTTTGTGTTTGTGAATTGTGTGCGCAGTAGCTGCACGTGCATCAACATAGTAGTGGCAAGCGTACGCCTGTGTCCCATAAATAAAGGGCCAGCTGGATTGATCGCTAAAGGGTGCTGTAACCCCCAAAGGGCACTCCAAACAAAATTAAAAAATATATTTTTTTGTGTTTGTGAATTGTGTGCGCAGTAGCCGCACGTGCATCAACAAAGTAGTGCCAAGCGTGCGCCTGTGTCCCATAAATAAAGGGCCGGCTGGATTGACTGCTAAAGGGTGCTGTAACCCCCAAAGGGCACTCCAAACAAAATAAAAAAAAATTTTTTTTTGTGTTTGTGAATTGTGTGCGCAGTAGACGCACGTGCATCAACAAAATAGTGCCAAGCGTGCGCCTGTGTCCCATAAATAAAGGGCCGGCTGGATTGACCGCTAAAGGGTGCTGTAACCCCGAAAGGGCATGCCAAAAAAAATAAAAAAATATATATTTTTTTGTGTTTGTGAATTGTGTGCGCAGTAGCCGTACGAGCATCAAAAAAGAAGTGCCAAGCGTGCGTCTGTGTCCCATAAATAAAGGGCCAGCTGGATAGACCGCTACAGAGTGCTGTAACCCCCAAAGGGCACTCGAAACAAAATAAAAAATATATATTTTTTTGTGTTTGTGAATTGTGTGCGCAGAAGCCGCACGTGCATCAACAAAGTAGTAGCCAAGCGTGCGCCTGTATCCCATAAATAAAGGGCCGGCTGGATTGACCGCTAAAGGGTGCTGTAACCCCCAAAGGGCACTCCAAACAAAATAAAAATATATATTTTTTTGTGTTTGAGAATTGTGTGCGCAGTAGCCGCATGTGCATCAACAAAGTAGTGCCAAGCGTGTGCCTGTGTCCCATAAATAAAGGGCCGGCTGGATTGACCACGAAAGGGTGTTGTAACCCCCAAAGGGCACTCCAAACAAATTAAAAATATATATTTTTTTGTGTTTGTGAATTGTGCGCGCAGTAGCCGCACGTGCATCATCAAAGTAGTGCCAAGCGTGTGCCTGTGTCCCATAAATAAAGGGCCAGCTGGATTGACCGCTAAAGGGTGTTGTAACCCCCAAAGGGCACTCCAAACAAATTAAAAATATATATTTTTTTGTGTTTGTGAATTGTGCGCGCAGTAGCCGCACATGCATCAACATATTTGTGCCAAGCGTGCACCTGTGTCCCTTAAATAAAGGGCCGGCTGGATTGACCGCTAAAGGGTGCTGTAACCCCCAAAGGGCACTCCAAACAAAATTAAAATATATATTATTTTGTGTTTGTGAATTTTGTGCGCAGTAGCCGCACGTGCATCAACAAAGTAGTGCCAAGCGTGCGCCTGTGTCCCATAAATAAAGGGCCGGCTGGATTGACCGCTAAAGGGTGCTGTAACCCCCAAAGGGCACTCCAAAGAAAATAAAAAAATATATTTTTTTGTGTTTGTGAATTGTGTGCGCAGTAGCTGAACGTGCATCAACATAGTAGTGGCAAGCGTGCGGCTGTGTCCCATAAATAATGGGCCGGCTGGATTGACCGCTAAAGGGTGCTGTAACCCCCAAAGGGCACTCCAAACAAAATAAAAAAATATATTTTTTTGTGTTTGTGAATTGTGTGCGCAGTAGCCGCACGTGCATCAACAAAGTAGTGGCAAGCATGCGCCTGTGTCCCATAAATAAAGGGCCGGCTGGATTGACCGCTAACGGGTGCTGTAACCCCCAAAGGGCACTTCAAACAAAATAAAAATATATATTTTTTTGTGTTTGTGAATTGTGTGCGCAGTAGCCGCACGTGCATCAACAAAGTAGTGCCAAGCGTGTGCCTGTGTCCCATAAATAAAGGGCCGGCTGGATTGACTGCTAAAGGGTGCTGTAACCCCCAAAGGGCACTCCAAACAAAATAAAAAAAAATATATTTTTTTGTGTTTGTGAATTGTGTGCGCAGTAGCCGCACGTGCATCAACAAAGTAGTGCCAAGCGTGTGCCTGTGTCCCATAAATAAAGGGCCGGCTGGATTGACCGCTAAAGGGTGCTGTAACCCCCAAAGGGCACTCCAAACAAAATTAAAATATATATTTTTTTGTGTTTGTGAATTGTGTGCGCAGTAGCCGCACGTGCATCAACAAAGAATTGCCAAGCGTGCGCCTGTGTCCCATAAATAAAGGGCCAGCTGGATGGACCGCTACAGAGTGCTGTAACCCCCAAAGGGCACTCGAAACAAATTAAAAAAATATATTTTTTTGTGTTTGTGAATTGTGTGCGCAGTAGCCGCACGTCCATCAACAAAGTAGTGCCAAGCGTGCGCCTGTGTCCCATAAATAAAGGGCCGGCTGGATTGACTGCTAAAGGGTGCTGTAACCCCCAAAGGGCACTCCAAACAAAATAAAAAAAATATTTTTTTGTGTTTGTGAATTGTGTGCGCAGTAGCCGCACGTGCATCAACAAAGTAGTGCCAAGCGTGAGCCTGTTTCCCATAAATAAAGGACCAGCTGGATTGACCACTAAAGGGTGCTGTAACCCCAAAGGGCACTCCAAACAAAATAAAAAAATATATTTTTTTGTGTTTGTGAATTGTGTTCGCAATACCCGCACGAGCATCAACAAAAAAGTGCCAAGCGTGCGCCTGTGTCCCATAAATAAAGGTCCGTCTGGATTGAACGCTAAAGGGTGCTGTAACCCCCAAAGGGCACTCCAAACAAAATAAAAAAATATATTTTTTTGTGTTTGTGAATTGTGTTCGCAATACCCGCACGAGCATCAACAAAAAAGTGCCAAGCGTGCACCTGTGTCCCATAAATAAAGGGCCGGCTGGATTGACAGCTTAAAGGTGCTGTAACCCCCAAAGGGCACTCCAAACAAAATAAATAAATATTTTTTTTGTGTTTGTGAATTGTGTGCGCAGTAGCCGCATGTGCATCAACAAAGTAGTGCCAAGCGTGCACCTGTGTCCCATGAATAAAGGGCCGGCTGGATTGACCGCTAAAGGGTGCTGTAACCCCCAAAGGGCACTCCAAACAAAATTAAAATATAGATTTTTTTGTGTTTGTGAATTGTGTGCGCAGTAGCCACACGTGCATCAACAAAGTAGTGCCAAGCGTGCACCTGTGTCCCATAAATAAAGGGCCAGCTGGATTGACTGCTAAAGGGTGCTGTAACCCCCAAAGGGCACTCCAAACAAAATAAAAATATATATTTTTTGGGGGTTTGTGAATTGTGTGCGCAGTAGCCGCACGAGCATCAAAAAAGAAGTGCCAAGCGTGCGCCTGTGTCCCATAAATAAAGAGCCAGCTGGATTGACCGCTACAGAGTGCTGTAACCCCCAAAGGGCACTCGAAACAAATTAAAAAAAAATATTTTTTTGTGTTTGTGAATTGTGTGCGCAGTAGCCACACGTGCATCAACAAAGTAGTGCCAAGCGTGCGCCTGTGTCCCATAAATAAAGGGCCGGCTGGATTGACCGCTAAAGGGTGCTGTAACCCCCAAAGGGCACTCCAAACAAAATAAAAATATATATTTTTTTGTGTTTGTGAATTGTGTGCGCAGTAGCCGCACGAGCATCAAAAATGAAGTGTCAAGCGTGCGCCTGTGTCCCATAAATAAAGGGCCGGCTGGATTGACCGCTAAAGGGTGCTGTAACCCCCAAAGGGCACTCCAAACAAAATAAAAATATATATTTTTTTGTGTTTGAGAATTGTGTGCGCAGTAGCCGCATGTGCATCAACAAAGTAGTGCCAAGCGTGTGCCTGTGTCCCATAAATAAAGGGCAGGCTGGATTGACCACTAAAGGGTGTTGTAACCCCCAAAGGGCACTCCAAACAAATTAAAAATATATATTTTTTTGTGTTTGTGAATTGTGCGCGCAGTAGCCGCACGTGCATCAACAAAGTAGTGCCAAGCGTGCGCCTGTGTCCCATAAATAAAGGGCCGGCTGGATTGACCGCTAAAGGGTGCTGTAACCCCCAAAGGGCACTCCAAACAAAATAAAAAATATATTTTTTTTTGTGTTTGTGAATTGTGTGCGCAGTAGCCGCACGTGCATCAACAAAGTAGTGCCAAGCGTGCGCCTGTATCCCATAAATAAAGGGCCGGCTGCATTGACCGCTAAAGGGTGCTGTAACCCCCAAAGGGCACTCCAAACAAAATAAAAATATATATTTTTTTGTGTTTGAGAATTGTGTGCGCAGTAGCCGCACGTGCATCAACAAAGTAGTGCCAAGCGTGTGCCTGTGTCCCATAAATAAAGGGCCAGCTGGATTGACCGCTAAAGGGTGTTGTAACCCCCAAAGGGCTCTCCAAACAAATTAAAAATATATATTTTTTTGTGTTTGTGAATTGTGCGCGCAGTAGCTGCACGTGCATCAACAAATTTGTGCCAAGCGTGCGCCTGTGTCCCATAAATAAAGGGCCGGCTGGATTGATCGCTAAAGGGTGCTGTAACCCCCAAAGGGCACTCCAAACAAAATTAAAAAATATATTTTTTTGTGTTTGTGAATTGTGTGCGCAGTAGCCGCACGTGCATCAACAATGTAGTGCCAAGCGTGCGCCTGTGTCCCATAAATAAAGGGCCGGCTGGATTGACCGCTAAAGGGTGCTGTAACCCCCAAAGGGCACTCCATACAAAATAAAAAAATATATTTTTTTGTGTTTGTGAATTGTGTGCGCAGTAGCTGCACGTGCATCAACAAAGTTGTGGCAAGCGTGCGCCTGTGTCCCATAAATAATGGGCCGGCTGGATTGACCGCTAAAGGGTGCTGTAACCCCCAAAGTGCACTCCAAACAAAATAAAAAAATATATTTTTTTGTGTTTGTGAATTGTGTGCGCAGTAGCCGCACGTGCATCAACAAAGTAGTGGCAAGCATGCGCCTGTGTCCCATAAATAAAGGGCCGGCTGGATTGACCGCTAACGGGTGCTGTAACCCCCAAAGGGCACTTCAAACAAAATAAAAATATATATTTTTTTGTGTTTGTGAATTGTGTGCGCAGTAGCCGTGTATGCATCAACAAAGTAGTGCCAAGCGTACGCCTGTGTCCCATAAATAAAGGGCCGGCTGGAATGACCACTAAAGGGTGCTGTAACCCCCAAAGGGCACTCCAAACAAAATAAAAATATATATTTTTTTGTGTTTGTGAATTGTGTGCGCAGTAGCCGCACGTGCATCAACAAAGTAGTGCCAAGCGTACACCTGTGTCCCATAAATAAAGGGCCAGCTGGATTGACCGCTAAAGGGTGCTGTAGCCCCCAAAGGGCACTCCAAACAAAATAAAAAAAAAATTTTTTTGTGTTTGTGAATTGTGTGCGCAGTAGCCGCACGTGCATCAACAAAGTAGTGCCAAGCGTGCGCCTGTGTCCCATAAATAAAGGGCCGGCTGGATTGACCGCTAAAGAGTGCTGTATCCCCCAAAGGGCATGCCAAACAAAATAAAAAAATATATTTTTTTGTGTTTGTGAATTGTGTGTGCAGTAGCCGCACGTGCATCAACAAAGTAGTGCCAAGCGTGCACCTGTGTCTCATAAATAAAGGGCCAGCTGGATTGACCGCTAAAGGGTGCTGTAACCCCCAAAGGGCACTCCAAACAAAATAAAAAATATATATTTTTTTGTGTTTGTGAATTGTGTGCGCAGTAGCCGCACGTGCATCAACAAAGTAGTGCCAAGCGTGCACCTGTGTCCCATAAATAAAGGGCCAGCTGGATTGACCACTAAAGGGTGCTGTAAACCCCAAAGGGCACTCCAAACAAAATAAAAATATATATTTTTTTGTGTTTGAGAATTGTGTGCGCAGTAGCCGCACGTGCATCAACAAAGTAGTGCCAAGCGTGTGCCTGTGTCCCATAAATAATTGGCCAGCTGGATTGACCGCTAAAGGGTGTTGTAACCCCCAAAGGGCACTCCAAACAAATTCAAAATATATATTTTTTTGTGTTTGTGAATTGTGCGCGCAGTAGCCGCACGTGCATCAACAAATTTGTGCCAAGCGTGCACCTGTGTCCCATAAATAATGGGCCGGCTGGATTGACCGCTAAAGGGTGCTGTAACCCCCAAAGGGCACTCCAAACAAAATAAAAATATATATATTTTTGTGTTTGAGAATTGTGTGCGCAGTAGCCGCATGTGCATCAACAAAGTAGTGCCAAGCGTGTGCCTGTGTCCCATAAATAAAGGGCATGCTGGATTGACCACTAAAGGGTGTTGTAACCCCCAAAGGGCACTCCAAACAAATTAAAAATATATATTTTTTTGTGTTTGTGAATTGTGCGCGCAGTAGCCGCACGTGCATCAACAAAGTAGTGCCAAGCGTGTGCCTGTGTCCCATAAATAAAGGGCCAGCTGGATTGACCGCTAAAGGGTGTTGTAACACCCAAAGGGCACTCCAAACAAATTAAAAATATATATTTTTTTGTGTTTGTGAATTGTGCGCGCAGTAGCCGCATGTGCATCAACAAAGTAGTGCCAAGCGTGTGCCTGTGTCCCATAAATAAAGGGCCGGCTGGATTGACCGCTAAAGGGTGCTGTAACCCCCAAAGGGCACTCCAAACAAAATAAAAATATATATTTTTTTTGTTTGAGAATTGTGTGCGCAGTAGCCGCACGTGCATCAACAAAGTAGTGCCAAGCGTGTGCCTGTGTCCCATAAATAAAGGGCCAGCTGGATTGACCGCTAAAGTGTGTTGTAACCCCCAAAGGGCACTCCAAACAAATTAAAAATATATATTTTTTTGTGTTTGTGAATTGTGCGCGCAGTAGCCGCACGTGCATCAACAAATTTGTGCCAAGCGTGCGCCTGTGTCCCATAAATAAAGGGCCAGCTGGATTGATCGCTAAAGGGTGCTGTAACCCCCAAAGGGCACTCCAAACAAAATTAAAAAATATATTTTTTTGTGTTTGTGAATTGTGTGCGCAGTAGCCGCACGTGCATCAACAAAGTAGTGCCAAGCGTGCGCCTGTGTCCCATAAATAAAGGGCCGGCTGGATTGACCGCTAAAGGGTGCTGTAACCCCCAAAGGGCACTCCAAACAAAATAAAAAAATATATTTTTTTGTGTTTGTGAATCGTGTGCGCAGTAGCTGCACGTGCATCAACAAAGTAGTGGCAAGCGTGTGCCTGTGTCCCATAAATAATGGGCCGGCTGGATTGACTGCTAAAGGGTGCTGTAACCCCCAAAGTGCACTCCAAACAAAATAAAAAAATATATTTTTTTGTGTTTGTGAATTGTGTGCGCAGTAGCCTCACGTGCATCAACAAAGTAGTGGCAAGCATGCGCCTGTGTCCCATAAATAAAGGGCTGGCTGGATTGACCGCTAACGGGTGCTGTAACCCCCAAAGGGCACTTCAAACAAAATAAAAATATATATTTTTTTGTGTTTGTGAATTGTGTGCGCAGTAGCCGTGTATGCATCAACAAAGTACTGCCAAGCATGCGCCTGTGTCCCATAAATAAAGGGCAGGCTGGATTGACCGCTAAAGGGTGCTGTAACCCCCAAAGGGCACTCCAAACAAAATAAAAAAATATATTTTTTTGTGTTTGTGAATTGTGTGCGCAGTAGCCGCACGTGCATCAACAAAGTAGTGCCAAGCGTACACCTGTGTCCCATAAATAAAGGGCCAGCTGGATTGACCGCTAAAGGGTGCTGTAACCCCCAAAGGGCACTCCAAACAAAATAAAAAAAATATTTTTTTGTGTTTGTGAATTGTGTGCGCAGTAGCCGCACGTGCATCAACAAAGTAGTGCCAAGCGTGCACCTGTGTCCCATAAATAAAGGGCCGGCTGGATTGACCGCTTAAAGGTGCTGTAACCCCCAAAGGGCACTCCAAACAAAATAAATAAATATATTTTTTTGTGTTTGTGAATTGTGTGCGCAGTAGCCGCACGTGCATCAACAAAGTAGTGCCAAGCGTGCGCCTGTGTCCCATAAATAAAGGGCCGGCTGGATTGACCGCTAAAGGGTGCTGTAACCCCCAAAGGGCAATCCAAACAAAATAAAAAAATATATTTTTTTGTGTTTGTGAATTGTGTGCGCAGTAGCTGCACGTGCATCAACAAAGTAGTGCCAAGCGTGCGCCTGTGTCCCATAAATAAAGGGCCGGCTGGATTGACCGCTAAAGGGTGCTGTAACCCCCAAAGGGCACTCCAAACAAAATAGAAAATATATATTTTTTTGTGTTTGTGAATTGTGTGCGCAGTAGCCGCACGTGCATCAACAAAGTAGTAGCCAAGCGTGCGCCTGTATCCCATAAATAAAGGGCCGGCTGGATTGACCGCTAAAGGGTGCTGTAACCCCCAAAGGGCACTCCAAACAAAATAAAAATATATTTTTTTTTGTGTTTGAGAATTGTGTGCGCAGTAGCCGCATGTGCATCAACAAAGTAGTGCCAAGCGTGTGCCTGTGTCCCATAAATAAAGGGCCGGCTGGATTGACCACGAAAGGGTGTTGTAACCCCCAAAGGGCACTCCAAACAAATTAAAAATATATATTTTTTTGTGTTTGTGAATTGTGCGCGCAGTAGCCGCACGTGCATCATCAAAGTAGTGCCAAGCGTGTGCCTGTGTCCCATAAATAAAGGGCCAGCTGGACTGACCACTAAAGGGTGTTGTAACCCCCAAAGGGCACTCCAAACAAATTAAAAATATATATTTTTTTGTGTTTGTGAATTGTGCGCGCAGTAGCCGCACGTGCATCAACAAATTTGTGCCAAGCGTGCACCTGTGTCCCTTAAATAAAGGGCCGGCTGGATTGACCGCTAAAGGGTGCTGTAACCCCCAAAGGGCACTCCAAACAAAATTAAAATATATATTTTTTCGTGTTTGTGAATTTTGTGCGCAGTAGCCGCACGTGCATCAACAAAGTAGTGCCAAGCGTGCGCCTGTGTCCCATAAATAAAGGGCCGGCTGGATTGACCGCTAAAGGGTGCTGTAACCCCCAAAGGGCACTCCAAAGAAAATAAAAAAATATATTTTTTTGTGTTTGTGAATTGTGTGCGCAGTAGCTGCACGTGCATCAACATAGTAGTGGCAAGCGTGCGCCTGTGTCCCATAAATAATGGGCCGGCTGGATTGACCGCTAAAGGGTGCTGTAACCCCCAAAGGGCACTCCAAACAAAATAAAAAAATATATTTTTTTGTGTTTGTGAATTGTGTGCGCAGTAGCCGCACGTGCATCAACAAAGTAGTGGCAAGCATGCGCCTGTGTCCCATAAATAAAGGGCCGGCTGGATTGACCGCTAACGGGTGCTGTAACCCCCAAAGGGCACTTCAAAGAAAATAAAAATATATATTTTTTTGTGTTTGTGAATTGTGTGCGCAGTAGCCGCACGTGCATCAACAAAGTAGTGCCAAGCGTGCGCCTGTGTCCCATAAATAAAGGGCCGGCTGGATTGACCGCTAAAGGGTGCTGTAACCCCCAAAGGGCACTCCAAACAAAATTAAAATATATATTTTTTTGTGTTTGTGAATTGTGAGCGCAGTAGCCGCACGTGCATCAACAAAGTAGTGCCAAGCGTGCGCCTGTATCCCATAAATAAAGGGCCAGCTGTATTGACCGCTAAAGGGTGCTGTAACCCCCAAAGGGCACTCCAAACAAAATAAAAATATATATTTTTTTTGTTTGAGAATTGTGTGCGCAGTAGCCGCACGTGCATCAACAAAGTAGTGCCAAGCGTGTGCCTGTGTCCCATAAATAAAGGGCCAGCTGGATTGACCGCTAAAGTGTGTTGTAACCCCCAAAGGGCACTCCAAACAAATTAAAAATATATATTTTTTTGTGTTTGTGAATTGTGCGCGCAGTAGCCGCACGTGCATCAACAAATTTGTGCCAAGCGTGCGCCTGTGTCCCATAAATAAAGGGCCAGCTGGATTGATCGCTAAAGGGTGCTGTAACCCCCAAAGGGCACTCCAAACAAAATTAAAAAATATATTTTTTTGTGTTTGTGAATTGTGTGCGCAGTACCCGCACGTGCATCAACAAAGTAGTGCCAAGCGTGCGCCTGTGTCCCATAAATAAAGGGCCGGCTGGATTGACCGCTAAAGGGTGCTGTAACCCCCAAAGGGCACTCCAAACAAAATAAAAAAATATATTTTTTTGTGTTTGTGAATCGTGTGCGCAGTAGCTGCACGTGCATCAACAAAGTAGTGGCAAGCGTGTGCCTGTGTCCCATAAATAATGGGCCGGCTGGATTGACTGCTAAAGGGTGCTGTAACCCCCAAAGTGCACTCCAAACAAAATAAAAAAATATATTTTTTTGTGTTTGTGAATTGTGTGCGCAGTAGCCTCACGTGCATCAACAAAGTAGTGGCAAGCATGCGCCTGTGTCCCATAAATAAAGGGCTGGCTGGATTGACCGCTAACGGGTGCTGTAACCCCCAAAGGGCACTTCAAACAAAATAAAAATATATATTTTTTTGTGTTTGTGAATTGTGTGCGCAGTAGCCGTGTATGCATCAACAAAGTAGTGCCAAGCATGCGCCTGTGTCCCATAAATAAAGGGCAGGCTGGATTGACCGCTAAAGGGTGCTGTAACCCCCAAAGGGCACTCCAAACAAAATAAAAAAATATATTTTTTTGTGTTTGTGAATTGTGTGCGCAGTAGCCGCACGTGCATCAACAAAGTAGTGCCAAGCGTACACCTGTGTCCCATAAATAAAGGGCCAGCTGGATTGACCGCTAAAGGGTGCTGTAACCCCCAAAGGGCACTCCAAACAAAATAAAAAAAATATTTTTTTGTGTTTGTGAATTGTGTGCGCAGTAGCCGCACGTGCATCAACAAAGTAGTGCCAAGCGTGCACCTGTGTCCCATAAATAAAGGGCCGGCTGGATTGACCGCTTAAAGGTGCTGTAACCCCCAAAGGGCACTCCAAACAAAATAAATAAATATATTTTTTTGTGTTTGTGAATTGTGTGCGCAGTAGCCGCACGTGCATCAACAAAGTAGTGCCAAGCGTGCGCCTGTGTCCCATAAATAAAGGGCCGGCTGGATTGACCGCTAAAGGGTGCTGTAACCCCCAAAGGGCAATCCAAACAAAATAAAAAAATATATTTTTTTGTGTTTGTGAATTGTGTGCGCAGTAGCTGCACGTGCATCAACAAAGTAGTGCCAAGCGTGCGCCTGTGTCCCATAAATAAAGGGCCGGCTGGATTGACCGCTAAAGGGTGCTGTAACCCCCAAAGGGCACTCCAAACAAAATAGAAAATATATATTTTTTTGTGTTTGTGAATTGTGTGCGCAGTAGCCGCACGTGCATCAACAAAGTAGTAGCCAAGCGTGCGCCTGTATCCCATAAATAAAGGGCCGGCTGGATTGACCGCTAAAGGGTGCTGTAACCCCCAAAGGGCACTCCAAACAAAATAAAAATATATTTTTTTTTGTGTTTGAGAATTGTGTGCGCAGTAGCCGCATGTGCATCAACAAAGTAGTGCCAAGCGTGTGCCTGTGTCCCATAAATAAAGGGCCGGCTGGATTGACCACGAAAGGGTGTTGTAACCCCCAAAGGGCACTCCAAACAAATTAAAAATATATATTTTTTTGTGTTTGTGAATTGTGCGCGCAGTAGCCGCACGTGCATCATCAAAGTAGTGCCAAGCGTGTGCCTGTGTCCCATAAATAAAGGGCCAGCTGGACTGACCACTAAAGGGTGTTGTAACCCCCAAAGGGCACTCCAAACAAATTAAAAATATATATTTTTTTGTGTTTGTGAATTGTGCGCGCAGTAGCCGCACGTGCATCAACAAATTTGTGCCAAGCGTGCACCTGTGTCCCTTAAATAAAGGGCCGGCTGGATTGACCGCTAAAGGGTGCTGTAACCCCCAAAGGGCACTCCAAACAAAATTAAAATATATATTTTTTCGTGTTTGTGAATTTTGTGCGCAGTAGCCGCACGTGCATGAACAAAGTAGTGCCAAGCGTGCGCCTGTGTCCCATAAATAAAGGGCCGGCTGGATTGACCGCTAAAGGGTGCTGTAACCCCCAAAGGGCACTCCAAAGAAAATAAAAAAATATATTTTTTTGTGTTTGTGAATTGTGTGCGCAGTAGCTGCACGTGCATCAACATAGTAGTGGCAAGCGTGCGCCTGTGTCCCATAAATAATGGGCCGGCTGGATTGACCGCTAAAGGGTGCTGTAACCCCCAAAGGGCACTCCAAACAAAATAAAAAAATATATTTTTTTGTGTTTGTGAATTGTGTGCGCAGTAGCCGCACGTGCATCAACAAAGTAGTGGCAAGCATGCGCCTGTGTCCCATAAATAAAGGGCCGGCTGGATTGACCGCTAACGGGTGCTGTAACCCCCAAAGGGCACTTCAAACAAAATAAAAATATATATTTTTTTGTGTTTGTGAATTGTGTGCGCAGTAGCCGCACGTGCATCAACAAAGTAGTGCCAAGCGTGTGCCTGTGTCCCATAAATAAAGGGCCGGCTGGATTGACTGCTAAAGGGTGCTGTAACCCCCAAAGGGCACTCCAAACAAAATAAAAAAATATATTTTTTTGTGTTTGTGAATTGTGTGCGCAGTAGCCGCACGTGCATCAACAAAGTAGTGCCAAGCGTGTGCCTGTGTCCCATAAATAAAGGCCAGCTGGATTGACCGCTACAGAGTGCTGTAACCCCCAAAGGGCACTCAAAACAAATTAAAAAAATCTGTTTTTTTTTTTTGTGAATTGTGTGCGCAGTAGCCGCACGTGCATCAACAAAGTAGTGCCAAGCGTGCGCCTGTGTCCCATAAATAAAGGGCCTGCTGGATTGACCACTAAAGGGTGCTGTAACCCCGAAAGGGCACGCCAAAAAAAATAAAAAAATATATATTTTTTTGTGTTTGTGAATTGTGTGCGCAGTAGCCGCACGTGCATCAACAAAATAGTGCCAAGCGTGCGCCTGTGTCCCATAAATAAAGGTCCGTCTGGATTGAACGCTAAAGGGTGCTGTAACCCCCAAAGGGCACTCCAAACAAAATAAAAAAATATATTTTTTTGTGTTTGTGAATTGTGTTCGCAATACCCGCACGAGCATCAACAAAAAAGTGCCAAGCGTGCACCTGTGTCCCATAAATAAAGGGCCGGCTGGATTGACAGCTTAAAGGTGCTGTAACCCCCAAAGGGCACTCCAAACAAAATAAATAAATATTTTTTTTGTGTTTGTGAATTGTGTGCGCAGTAGCCGCATGTGCATCAACAAAGTAGTGCCAAGCGTGCACCTGTGTCCCATGAATAAAGGGCCGGCTGGATTGACCGCTAAAGGGTGCTGTAACCCCCAAAGGGCACTCCAAACAAAATTAAAATATAGATTTTTTTGTGTTTGTGAATTGTGTGCGCAGTAGCCACACGTGCATCAACAAAGTAGTGCCAAGCGTGCACCTGTGTCCCATAAATAAAGGGCCGGCTGGATTGACTGCTAAAGGGTGCTGTAACCCCCAAAGGGCACTCCAAACAAAATAAAAATATATATTTTTTTGGGGTTTGTGAATTGTGTGCGCAGTAGCCGCACGAGCATCAAAAAAGAAGTGCCAAGCGTGCGCCTGTGTCCCATAAATAAAGAGCCAGCTGGATTGACCGCTACAGAGTGCTGTAACCCCCAAAGGGCACTCGAAACAAATTTAAAAAATATATTTTTTTGTGTTTGTGAATTGTGTGCGCAGTAGCCGCACGTGCATCAACAAAGTAGTGCCAAGCGTGCGCCTGTGTCCCATAAATAAAGGGCCGGCTGGAATGACCGCTAAAGGGTGCTGTAACCCCCAAAGGGCACTCCAAACAAAATAAAAATATATATTTTTTTGTGTTTGAGAATTGTGTGCGCAGTAGCGGCATGTGCATCAACAAAGTAGTGCCAAGCGTGTGCCTGTGTCCCATAAATAAAGGGCAGGCTGGATTGACCATTAAAGGGTGTTGTAACCCCCAAAGGGCACTCCAAACAAATTAAAAATATATATTTTTTTGTGTTTGTGAATTGTGCGCGCAGTAGCCGCACGTGCATCAACAAAGTAGTGCCAAGCGTGCGCCTGTGTCCCATAAATAAAGGGCCGGCTGGATTGACCGCTAAAGGGTGCTGTAACCCCCAAAGGGCACTCCAAACAAAATAAAAAATATATATTTTTTTGTGTTTGTGAATTGTGTGCGCAGTAGCCGCACGTGCATCAACAAAGTAGTGCCAAGCGTGCGCCTGTATCCCATAAATAAAGGGCCGGCTGCATTGACCGCTAAAGGGTGCTGTAACCCCCAAAGGGCACTCCAAACAAAATAAAAATATATATTTTTTTGTGTTTGAGAATTGTGTGCGCAGTAGCCGCACATGCATCAACAAAGTAGTGGCAAGCGTGTGCCTGTGTCCCATAAATAAAGGGCCGGCTGGATTGACCGCTAAAGGGTGTTGTAACCCCCAAAGGGCACTCCAAACAAAATTAAAATATATATTTTTTTGTGTTTGTGAATTGTGCGCGCAGTAGCTGCATGTGCATCAACAAATTTGTGCCAAGCGTGCGCCTGTGTCCCATAAATAAAGGGCCGGCCGGATTGATCGCTAAAGGGTGCTGTAACCCCCAAAGGGCACCCCAAACAAAATAAAAAAATATATTTTTTTGTGTTTGTGAATTGTGTGCGCAGTAGCTGCACGTGCATCAACAAAGTAGTGGCAAGCATGCGCCTGTGTCCCATAAATAATGGGCCGGCTGGATTGACCGCTAAAGGGTGCTGTAACCCCCAAAGTGCACTCCAAACAAAATAAAAAAATATATTTTTTTGTGTTTGTGAATTGTGTGCGCAGTAGCCGCACGTGCATCAACAAAGTAGTGGCAAGCATGCGCCTGTGTCCCATAAATAAAGGGCCGGCTGGATTGACCGCTAACGGGTGCTGTAACCCCCAAAGGGCACTTCAAACAAAATAAAAATATATATTTTTTTGTGTTTGTGAATTGTGTGCGCAGTAGCCGTGTATGCATCAACAAAGTAGTGCCAAGCGTGCGCCTGTGTCCCATAAATAAAGGGCCGGCTGGAATGACCACTAAAGGGTGCTGTAACCCCCAAAGGGCACTCCAAACAAAATAAAAAAATATATTTATTTGTGTTTGTGAATTGTGCGCGCAGTAGCCGCACGTGCATCAACAAAGTAGTGCCAAGCGTGCGCCTGTGTCCCATAAATAAAGGGCCGGCTGGATTGACCGCTAAAGGGTGCTGTAACCCCCAAAGGGCACTCCAAACAAAATAAAAAATATATATTTTTTTGTGTTTGTGAATTGTGTGCGCAGTAGCCGCACGTGCATCAACAAAGTAGTGCCAAGCGTGCGCCTGTATCCCATAAATAAAGGGCCGGCTGCATTGACCGCTAAAGGGTGCTGTAACCCCCAAAGGGCACTCCAAACAAAATAAAAATATATATTTTTTTGTGTTTGAGAATTGTGTGCGCAGTAGCCGCACGTGCATCAACAAAGTAGTGGCAAGCATGTGCCTGTGTCCCATAAATAAAGGGCCGGCTGGATTGACCGCTAAAGGGTGTTGTAACCCCCAAAGGGCACTCCAAACAAATTAAAAATATATATTTTTTTGTGTTTGTGAATTGTGTGCGCAGTAGCCGCACGTGCATCAACAAAGTAGTGCCAAGCGTGCGCCTGTGTCCCATAAATAAAGGGCCGGCTGGATTGACCGCTAAAGGGTGCTGTAACCCCCAAAGGGCACTCCAAACAAAATAAAAAAATATATTTTTTTGTGTTTGTGAATTGTGTGCGCAGTAGCTGCACGTGCATCAACAAAGTAGTGCCAAGAGTGCGCCTGTGTCCCATAAATAAAGGGCCGGCTGGATTGACTGCTAAAGGGTGCTGTAACCCCCAAAGGGCACTCCAAACAAAATAGAAAATATATATTTTTTTGTGTTTGTGAATTGTGTGCGCAGTAGCCGCACGTGCATCAACAAAGTAGTAGCCAAGCGTGCGCCTGTATCCCATAAATAAAGGGCCGGCTGGATTGACCGCTAAAGGGTGCTGTAACCCCCAAAGGGCACTCCAAACAAAATAAAAATATATATTTTTTTGTGTTTGAGAATTGTGTGCGCAGTAGCCGCATGTGCATCAACAAAGTAGTGCCAAGCGTGTGCCTGTGTCCCATAAATAAAGGGCCGGCTGGATTGACCATGAAAGGGTGTTGTAACCCCCAAAGGGCACTCCAAAAAAATTAAAAATATATATTTTTTTGTGTTTGTGAATTGTGCGCGCAGTAGCCGCACGTGCATCATCAAAGTAGTGCCAAGCGTGTGCCTGTGTCCCATAAATAAAGGGCCAGCTGGACTGACCACTAAAGGGTGTTGTAACCCCCAAAGGGCACTCCAAACAAATTAAAAATATATATTTTTTTGTGTTTGTGAATTGTGCGCGCAGTAGCCGCACGTGCATCAACAAATTTGTGCCAAGCGTGCACCTGTGTCCCTTAAATAAAGGGCCGGCTGGATTGACCGCTAAAGGGTGCTGTAACCCCCAAAGGGCACTCCAAACAAAATTAAAATATATATTTTTTTGTGTTTGTGAATTTTGTGCGCAGTAGCCGCACGTGCATCAACAAAGTAGTGCCAAGCGTGCGCCTGTGTCCCATAAATAAAGGGCCGGCTGGATTGACCGCTAAAGGGTGCTGTAACCCCCAAAGGGCACTCCAAAGAAAATAAAAAAATATATTTTTTTGTGTTTGTGAATTGTGTGCGCAGTATCTGCACGTGCATCAACATAGTAGTGGCAAGCGTGCGCCTGTGTCCCATAAATAATGGGCCGGCTGGATTGACCGCTAAAGGGTGCTGTAACCCCCAAAGGGCACTCCAAACAAAATAAAAAAATATATTTTTTTGTGTTTGTGAATTGTGTGCGCAGTAGCCGCACGTGCATCAACAAAGTAGTGCCAAGCGTGTGACTGTGTCCCATAATTAAAGGGCCGGCTGGATTGACTGCTAAAGGGTGCTGTAACCCCCAAAGGGCACTCCAAACAAAATAAAAAAATATATTTTTTTGTGTTTGTGAATTGTGTGCGCAGTAGCCGCACGTGCATCAACAAAGTAGTGCCAAGCGTGTACCTGTGTCCCATAAATAAAGGCCAGCTGGATTGACCGCTACAGAGTGCTGTAACCCCCAAAGGGCACTCGAAACAAATTAAAAAAATCTGTTTTTTTTTTTTGTGAATTGTGTGCGCAGTAGCCGCACGTGCATCAACAAAGTAGTGCCAAGCGTGTGCCTGTGTCCCATAAATAAAGGGCCTGCTGGATTGACCACTAAAGGGTGCTGTAACCCCGAAAGGGCACGCCAAAAAAAATAAAAAAATATATATTTTTTTGTGTTTGTGAATTGTGTGCGCAGTAGCCGCACGTGCATCAACAAAATAGTGCCAAGCGTGCGCCTGTGTCCCATAAATAAAGGTCCGTCTGGATTGAACGCTAAAGGGTGCTGTAACCCCCAAAGGGCACTCCAAACAAAATAAAAAAATATATTTTTTTGTGTTTGTGAATTGTGTTCGCAATACCCGCACGAGCATCAACAAAAAAGTGCCAAGCGTGCACCTGTGTCCCATAAATAAAGGGCCGGCTGGATTGACAGCTTAAAGGTGCTGTAACCCCCAAAGGGCACTCCAAACAAAATAAATAAATATTTTTTTTGTGTTTGTGAATTGTGTGCGCAGTAGCCGCATGTGCATCAACAAAGTAGTGCCAAGCGTGCACCTGTGTCCCATGAATAAAGGGCCGGCTGGATTGACCGCTAAAGGGTGCTGTAACCCCCAAAGGGCACTCCAAACAAAATTAAAATATAGATTTTTTTGTGTTTGTGAATTGTGTGCGCAGTAGCCACACGTGCATCAACAAAGTAGTGCCAAGCGTGCACCTGTGTCCCATAAATAAAGGGCCGGCTGGATTGACTGCTAAAGGGTGCTGTAACCCCCAAAGGGCACTCCAAACAAAATAAAAATATATATTTTTTTGGGGTTTGTGAATTGTGTGCGCAGTAGCCGCACGAGCATCAAAAAAGAAGTGCCAAGCGTGCGCCTGTGTCCCATAAATAAAGGGCCGGCTGGATTGACAGCTTAAAGGTGCTGTAACCCCCAAAGGGCACTCCAAACAAAATAAATAAATATTTTTTTTGTGTTTGTGAATTGTGTGCGCAGTAGCCGCATGTGCATCAACAAAGTAGTGCCAAGCGTGCACCTGTGTCCCATGAATAAAGGGCTTGCTGGATTGACCGCTAAAGGGTGCTGTAACCCCCAAAGGGCACTCGAAACAAATTTAAAAAATATATTTTTTTGTGTTTGTGAATTGTGTGCGCAGTAGCCGCACGTGCATCAACAAAGTAGTGCCAAGCGTGCGCCTGTGTCCCATAAATAAAGGGCCGGCTGGAATGACCGCTAAAGGGTGCTGTAACCCCCAAAGGGCACTCCAAACAAAATAAAAATATATATTTTTTTGTGTTTGAGAATTGTGTGCGCAGTAGCCGCATGTGCATCAACAAAGTAGTGCCAAGCGTGTGCCTGTGTCCCATAAATAAAGGGCAGGCTGGATTGACCACTAAAGGGTGTTGTAACCCCCAAAGGGCACTCCAAACAAATTAAAAATATATATTTTTTTGTGTTTGTGAATTGTGCGCGCAGTAGCCGCACGTGCATCAACAAAGTAGTGCCAAGCGTGCGCCTGTGTCCCATAAATAAATGGCCGGCTGGATTGACCGCTAAAGGGTGCTGTAACCCCCAAAGGGCACTCCAAACAAAATAAAAAATATATATTTTTTTGTGTTTGTGAATTGTGTGCGCAGTAGCCGCACGTGCATCAACAAAGTAGTGCCAAGCGTGCGCCTGTATCCCATAAATAAAGGGCCGGCTGCATTGACCGCTAAAGGGTGCTGTAACCCCCAAAGGGCACTCCAAACAAAATAAAAATATATATTTTTTTGTGTTTGAGAATTGTGTGCGCAGTAGCCGCACATGCATCAACAAAGTAGTGGCAAGCGTGTGCCTGTGTCCCATAAATAAAGGGCCGGCTGGATTGACCGCTAAAGGGTGTTGTAAGCCCCAAAGGGCACTCCAAACAAATTAAAAATATATATTTTTTTGTGTTTGTGAATTGTGCGCGCAGTAGCTGCATGTGCATCAACAAATTTGTGCCAAGCGTGCGCCTGTGTCCCATAAATAAAGGGCCGGCCGGATTGATCGCTAAAGGGTGCTGTAACCCCCAAAGGGCACTCCAAACAAAATAAAAAAATATATTTTTTTGTGTTTGTGAATTGTGTGCGCAGTAGCTGCACGTGCATCAACAAAGTAGTGGCAAGCGTGCGCCTGTGTCCCATAAATAATGGGCCGGCTGGATTGAGCGCTAAAGGGTGCTGTAACCCCCAAAGTGCACTCCAAACAAAATAAAAAAATATATTTTTTTGTGTTTGTGAATTGTGTGCGCAGTAGCCGCACGTGCATCAACAAAGTAGTGGCAAGCATGCGCCTGTGTCCCATAAATAAAGGGCCGGCTGGATTGACCGCTAACGGGTGCTGTAACCCCCAAAGGGCACTTCAAACAAAATAAAAATATATATTTTTTTGTGTTTGTGAATTGTGTGCGCAGTAGCCGTGTATGCATCAACAAAGTAGTGCCAAGCGTGCGCCTGTGTCCCATAAATAAAGGGCCGGCTGGAATGACCACTAAAGGGTGCTGTAACCCCCAAAGGGCACTCCAAACAAAATAAAAAAATATATTTTTTTGTGTTTGTGAATTGTGCGCGCAGTAGCCGCACGTGCATCAACAAAGTAGTGCCAAGCGTGCGCCTGTGTCCCATAAATAAAGGGCCGGCTGGATTGACCGCTAAAGGGTGCTGTAACCCCCAAAGGGCACTCCAAACAAAATAAAAAATATATATTTTTTTGTGTTTGTGAATTGTGTGCGCAGTAGTGGCACGTGCATCAACAAAGTAGTGCCAAGCGTGCGCCTGTATCCCATAAATAAAGGGCCGGCTGCATTGACAGCTAAAGGGTGCTGTAACCCCCAAAGGGCACTCCAAACAAAATAAAAATATATATTTTTTTGTGTTTGAGAATTGTGTGCGCAGTAGCCGCACGTGCATCAACAAAGTAGTGGCAAGCGTGTGCCTGTGTCCCATAAATAAAGGGCCGGCTGGATTGACCGCTAAAGGGTGTTGTAACCCCCAAAGGGCACTCCAAACAAATTAAAAATATATATTTTTTTGTGTTTGTGAATTGTGTGCGCAGTAGCCGCACGTGCATCAACAAAGTAGTGCCAAGCGTGCGCCTGTGTCCCATAAATAAAGGGCCGGATGGATTGACCGCTAAAGGGTGCTGTAACCCCCAAAGGGCACTCCAAACAAAATAAAAAAATATATTTTTTTGTGTTTGTGAATTGTGTGCGCAGTAGCTGCACGTGCATCAACAAAGTAGTGCCAAGCGTGCGCCTGTGTCCCATAAATAAAGGGCCGGCTGGATTGACCGCTAAAGGGTGCTGTAACCCCCAAAGGGCACTCCAAACAAAATAGAAAATATATATTTTTTTGTGTTTGTGAATTGTGTGCGCAGTAGCCGCACGTGCATCAACAAAGTAGTAGCCAAGCGTGCGCCTGTATCCCATAAATAAAGGGCCGGCTGGATTGACCGCTAAAGGGTGCTGTAACCCCCAAAGGGCACTCCAAACAAAATAAAAATATATATTTTTTTGTGTTTGAGAATTGTGTGCGCAGTAGCCGCATGTGCATCAACAAAGTAGTGCCAAGCGTGTGCCTGTGTCCCATAAATAAAGGGCCGGCTGGATTGACCACGAAAGGGTGTTGTAACCCCCAAAGGGCACTCCAAACAAATTAAAAATATATATTTTTTTGTGTTTGTGAATTGTGCGCGCAGTAGCCGCACGTGCATCATCAAAGTAGTGCCAAGCGTGTGCCTGTGTCCCATAAATAAAGGGCCAGCTGGACTGACCACTAAAGGGTGTTGTAACCCCCAAAGGGCACTCCAAACAAATTAAAAATATATATTTTTTTGTGTTTGTGAATTGTGCGCGCAGTAGCCGCACGTGCATCAACAAATTTGTGCCAAGCGTGCACCTGTGTCCCTTAAATAAAGGGCCGGCTGGATTGACCGCTAAAGGGTGCTGTAACCCCCAAAGGGCACTCCAAACAAAATTAAAATATATATTTTTTTGTGTTTGTGAATTTTGTGCGCAGTAGCCGCACGTGCATCAACAAAGTAGTGCCAAGCGTGCGCCTGTGTCCCATAAATAAAGGGCCGGCTGGATTGACCGCTAAAGGGTGCTGTAACCCCCAAAGGGCACTCCAAAGAAAATAAAAAAATATATTTTTTTGTGTTTGTGAATTGTGTGCGCAGTAGCTGCACGTGCATCAACATAGTAGTGGCAAGCGTGCGCCTGTGTCCCATAAATAATGGGCCGGCTGGATTGACCGCTAAAGGGTGCTGTAACCCCCAAAGGGCACTCCAAACAAAATAAAAAAATATATTTTTTTGTGTTTGTGAATTGTGTGCGCAGTAGCCGCACGTGCATCAACAAAGTAGTGGCAAGCATGCGCCTGTGTCCCATAAATAAAGGGCCGGCTGGATTGACCACTAACGGGTGCTGTAACCCCCAAAGGGCACTTCAAACAAAATAAAAATATATATTTTTTTGTGTTTGTGAATTGTGTGCGCAGTAGCCGCACGTGCATCAACAAAGTAGTGCCAAGCGTGTGACTGTGTCCCATAATTAAAGGGCCGGCTGGATTGACTGCTAAAGGGTGCTGTAACCCCCAAAGGGCACTCCAAACAAAATAAAAAAATATATTTTTTTGTGTTTGTGAATTGTGTGCGCAGTAGCCGCACGTGCATCAACAAAGTAGTGCCAAGCGTGTACCTGTGTCCCATAAATAAAGGCCAGCTGGATTGACCGCTACAGAGTGCTGTAACCCCCAAAGGGCACTCAAAACAAATTAAAAAAATATATTTTTTTGTGTTTGTGAATTGTGTGCGCAGTAGCCGCACGTGCATCAACAAAGTAGTGCCAAGCGTGCGCCTGTGTCCCATAAATAAAGGGCCTGCTGGATTGACCACTAAAGGGTGCTGTAACCCCGAAAGGGCACGCCAAAAAAAATAAAAAAATATATATTTTTTTGTGTTTGTGAATTGTGTGCGCAGTAGCCGCACGTGCATCAACAAAATAGTGCCAAGCGTGCGCCTGTGTCCCATAAATAAAGGTCCGTCTGGATTGAACGCTAAAGGGTGCTGTAACCCCCAAAGGGCACTCCAAACAAAATAAAAATATATATTTTTTTGTGTTTGTGAATTGTGTTCGCAATACCCGCACGAGCATCAACAAAAAAGTGCCAAGCGTGCACCTGTGTCCCATAAATAAAGGGCCGGCTGGATTGACAGCTTAAAGGTGCTGTAACCCCCAAAGGGCACTCCAAACAAAATAAATAAATATTTTTTTTGTGTTTGTGAATTGTGTGCGCAGTAGCCGCATGTGCATCAACAAAGTAGTGCCAAGCGTGCACCTGTGTCCCATGAATAAAGGGCCGGCTGGATTGACCGCTAAAGGGTGCTGTAACCCCCAAAGGGCACTCCAAACAAAATTAAAATATAGATTTTTTTGTGTTTGTGAATTGTGTGCGCAGTAGCCACACGTGCATCAACAAAGTAGTGCCAAGCGTGCACCTGTGTCCCATAAATAAAGGGCCGGCTGGATTGACTGCTAAAGGGTGCTGTAACCCCCAAAGGGCACTCCAATCAAAATAAAAATATATATTTTTTTGGGGTTTGTGAATTGTGTGCGCAGTAGCCGCACGAGCATCAAAAAAGAAGTGCCAAGCGTGCGCCTGTGTCCCATAAATAAAGAGCCAGCTGGATTGACCGCTACAGAGTGCTGTAACCCCCAAAGGGCACTCGAAACAAATTTAAAAAATATATTTTTTTGTGTTTGTGAATTGTGTGCGCAGTAGCCGCACGTGCATCAACAAAGTAGTGCCAAGCGTGCGCCTGTGTCCCATAAATAAAGGTCCGGCTGGAATGACCGCTAAAGGGTGCTGTAACCCCCAAAGGGCACTCCAAACAAAATAAAAATATATATTTTTTTGTGTTTGAGAATTGTGTGCGCAGTAGCCGCATGTGCATCAACAAAGTAGTGCCAAGCGTGTGCCTGTGTCCCATAAATAAAGGGCAGGCTGGATTGACCACTAAAGGGTGTTGTAACCCCCAAAGGGCACTCCAAACAAATTAAAAATATATATTTTTTTGTGTTTGTGAATTGTGCGCGCAGTAGCCGCACGTGCATCAACAAAGTAGTGCCAAGCGTGCGCCTGTGTCCCATAAATAAAGGGCCGGCTGGATTGACCGCTAAAGGGTGCTGTAACCCCCAAAGGGCACTCCAAACAAAATAAAAAATATATATTTTTTTGTGTTTGTGAATTGTGTGCGCAGTAGCCGCACGTGCATCAACAAAGTAGTGCCAAGCGTGCGCCTGTATCCCATAAATAAAGGGCCGGCTGCATTGACCGCTAAAGGGTGCTGTAACCCCCAAAAGGCACTCCAAACAAAATAAAAATATATATTTTTTTGTGTTTGAGAATTGTGTGCGCAGTAGCCGCACGTGCATCAACAAAGTAGTGGCAAGCGTGTGCCTGTGTCCCATAAATAAAGGGCCGGCTGGATTGACCGCTAAAGGGTGTTGTAACCCCCAAAGGGCACTCCAAACAAATTAAAAATATATATTTTTTTGTGTTTGTGAATTGTGCGCGCAGTAGCTGCATGTGCATCAACAAATTTGTGCCAAGCGTGCGCCTGTGTCCCATAAATAAAGGGCCGGCCGGATTGATCGCTAAAGGGTGCTGTAACCCCCAAAGGGCACTCCAAACAAAATAAAAAAATATATTTTTTTGTGTTTGTGAATTGTGTGCGCAGTAGCCGCACGTGCATCAACAAAGTAGTGCCAAGCGTGCGCCTGTGTCCCATAAATAAAGGGCCGGCTGGATTGACCGCTAAAGGGTGCTGTAACCCCCAAAGGGCACTCCAAAGAAAATAAAAAAATATATTTTTTTGTGTTTGTGAATTGTGTGCGCAGTAGCTGCACGTGCATCAACATAGTAGTGGCAAGCGTGCGCCTGTGTCCCATAAATAATGGGCCGGCTGGATTGACCGCTAAAGGGTGCTGTAACCCCCAAAGGGCACTCCAAACAAAATAAAAAAATATATTTTTTTGTGTTTGTGAATTGTGTGCGCAGTAGCCGCACGTGCATCAACAAAGTAGTGGCAAGCATGCGCCTGTGTCCCATAAATAAAGGGCCGGCTGGATTGACCACTAACGGGTGCTGTAACCCCCAAAGGGCACTTCAAACAAAATAAAAATATATATTTTTTTGTGTTTGTGAATTGTGTGCGCAGTAGCCGCACGTGCATCAACAAAGTAGTGCCAAGCGTGTGACTGTGTCCCATAATTAAAGGGCCGGCTGGATTGACTGCTAAAGGGTGCTGTAACCCCCAAAGGGCACTCCAAACAAAATAAAAAAATATATTTTTTTGTGTTTGTGAATTGTGTGCGCAGTAGCCGCACGTGCATCAACAAAGTAGTGCCAAGCGTGTACCTGTGTCCCATAAATAAAGGCCAGCTGGATTGACCGCTACAGAGTGCTGTAACCCCCAAAGGGCACTCAAAACAAATTAAAAAAATATATTTTTTTGTGTTTGTGAATTGTGTGCGCAGTAGCCGCACGTGCATCAACAAAGTAGTGCCAAGCGTGCGCCTGTGTCCCATAAATAAAGGGCCTGCTGGATTGACCACTAAAGGGTGCTGTAACCCCGAAAGGGCACGCCAAAAAAAATAAAAAAATATATATTTTTTTGTGTTTGTGAATTGTGTGCGCAGTAGCCGCACGTGCATCAACAAAATAGTGCCAAGCGTGCGCCTGTGTCCCATAAATAAAGGTCCGTCTGGATTGAACGCTAAAGGGTGCTGTAACCCCCAAAGGGCACTCCAAACAAAATAAAAAAATATATTTTTTTGTGTTTGTGAATTGTGTTCGCAATACCCGCACGAGCATCAACAAAAAAGTGCCAAGCGTGCACCTGTGTCCCATAAATAAAGGGCCGGCTGGATTGACAGCTTAAAGGTGCTGTAACCCCCAAAGGGCACTCCAAACAAAATAAATAAATATTTTTTTTGTGTTTGTGAATTGTGTGCGCAGTAGCCGCATGTGCATCAACAAAGTAGTGCCAAGCGTGCACCTGTGTCCCATGAATAAAGGGCCGGCTGGATTGACCGCTAAAGGGTGCTGTAACCCCCAAAGGGCACTCCAAACAAAATTAAAATATAGATTTTTTTGTGTTTGTGAATTGTGTGCGCAGTAGCCACACGTGCATCAACAAAGTAGTGCCAAGCGTGCACCTGTGTCCCATAAATAAAGGGCCGGCTGGATTGACTGCTAAAGGGTGCTGTAACCCCCAAAGGGCACTCCAATCAAAATAAAAATATATATTTTTTTGGGGTTTGTGAATTGTGTGCGCAGTAGCCGCACGAGCATCAAAAAAGAAGTGCCAAGCGTGCGCCTGTGTCCCATAAATAAAGAGCCAGCTGGATTGACCGCTACAGAGTGCTGTAACCCCCAAAGGGCACTCGAAACAAATTTAAAAAATATATTTTTTTGTGTTTGTGAATTGTGTGCGCAGTAGCCGCACGTGCATCAACAAAGTAGTGCCAAGCGTGCGCCTGTGTCCCATAAATAAAGGTCCGGCTGGAATGACCGCTAAAGGGTGCTGTAACCCCCAAAGGGCACTCCAAACAAAATAAAAATATATATTTTTTTGTGTTTGAGAATTGTGTGCGCAGTAGCCGCATGTGCATCAACAAAGTAGTGCCAAGCGTGTGCCTGTGTCCCATAAATAAAGGGCAGGCTGGATTGACCACTAAAGGGTGTTGTAACCCCCAAAGGGCACTCCAAACAAATTAAAAATATATATTTTTTTGTGTTTGTGAATTGTGCGCGCAGTAGCCGCACGTGCATCAACAAAGTAGTGCCAAGCGTGCGCCTGTGTCCCATAAATAAAGGGCCGGCTGGATTGACCGCTAAAGGGTGCTGTAACCCCCAAAGGGCACTCCAAACAAAATAAAAAATATATATTTTTTTGTGTTTGTGAATTGTGTGCGCAGTAGCCGCACGTGCATCAACAAAGTAGTGCCAAGCGTGCGCCTGTATCCCATAAATAAAGGGCCGGCTGCATTGACCGCTAAAGGGTGCTGTAACCCCCAAAGGGCACTCCAAACAAAATAAAAATATATATTTTTTTGTGTTTGAGAATTGTGTGCGCAGTAGCCGCACGTGCATCAACAAAGTAGTGGCAAGCGTGTGTCTGTGTCCCATAAATAAAGGGCCGGCTGGATTGACCGCTAAAGGGTGTTGTAACCCCCAAAGGGCACTCCAAACAAATTAAAAATATATATTTTTTTGTGTTTGTGAATTGTGCGCGCAGTAGCTGCATGTGCATCAACAAATTTGTGCCAAGCGTGCGCCTGTGTCCCATAAATAAAGGGCCGGCCGGATTGATCGCTAAAGGGTGCTGTAACCCCCAAAGGGCACTCCAAACAAAATAAAAAAATATATTTTTTTGTGTTTGTGAATTGTGTGCGCAGTAGCTGCACGTGCATCAACAAAGTAGTGGCAAGCGTGCGCCTGTGTCCCATAAATAATGGGCCGGCTGGATTAACCGCTAAAGGGTGCTGTAACCCCCAAAGTGCACTCCAAACAAAATAAAAAAATATATTTTTTTGTGTTTGTGAATTGTGTGCGCAGTAGCCACACGTGCATCAACAAAGTAGTGGCAAGCATGCGCCTGTGTCCCATAAATAAAGGGCCGGCTGGATTGACCGCTAACGGGTGCTGTAGCCCCCAAAGGGCACTCCAAACAAAATAAAAAAAATATTTTTTTGTGTTTGTGAATTGTGTGCGCAGTAGCCGCACGTGCATCAACAAAGTAGTGCCAAGCGTGCGCCTGTGTCCCATAAATAAAGGGCCGGCTGGATTGACCGCTAAAGAGTGCTGTAACCCCGAAAGGGCATGCCAAACAAAATAAAAAAATATATTTTTTTGTGTTTGTGAATTGTGTGTGCAGTAGCCGCACGTGCATCAACAAAGTAGTGCCAAGCGTGCACCTGTGTCCCATAAATAAAGGGCCGGCTGGATTGACCGCTTAAAGGTGCTGTAACCCCCAAAGGGCACTCCAAACAAAATAAAAAAATAGATTTTTTCGTGTTTGTGAATTGTGTGTGCAGTAGCCGCACGTGCATCAACAAAGTAGTGCCAAGCGTGCACCTGTGTCCCATAAATAAAGGGCCGGCTGGATTGACTGCTAAAGGGTGCTGTAACCCCCAAAGGGCACTCCAAACAAAATAAAAATATATATTTTTTTGTGTTTGTGAATTGTGTGCGCAGTAGCCGCACGTGCATCAAAAAAGTAGTGCCAAGCGTGCACCTGTGTCTCATAAATAAAGGGCCGGCTGGATTGACCGCTAAAGGGTGCTGTAACCCCCAAAGGGCACTCCAAACAAAATAAAAAATATATATTTTTTTGTGTTTGTGAATTGTGTGCGCAGTAGCCGCACGTGCATCAACAAAGTAGTGCCAAGCGTGCACCTGTGTCCCATAAATAAAGGGCCAGCTGGATTGACCACTAAAGGGTGCTGTAAACCCCAAAGGGCACTCCAAACAAAATAAAACTATATATTTTTTTGTGTTTGAGAATTGTGTGCGCAGTAGCCGCACGTGCATCAACAAAGTAGTGCCAAGCGTGTGCCTGTGTCCCATAAATAAAGGGCCAGCTGGATTGACCTCTAAAGGGTGTTGTAACCCCCAAAGGGCACTCCAAACAAATTAAAAATATATATTTTTTTGTGTTTGTGAATTGTGCGCGCAGTAGCCGCACGTGCATCAACAAATTTGTGCCAAGCGTGCGCCTGTGTCCCATAAATAAAGGGCCGGCTGGATTGATCGCTAAAGGGTGCTGTAACCCCCAAAGGGCACTCCAAACAAAATTAAAAAATATATTTTTTTGTGTTTGTGAATTGTGTGCGCAGTAGCCGCACGTGCATCAACAAAGTAGTGCCAAGCGTGCGCCTGTGTCCCATAAATAAAGGGCCGGCTGGATTGACAGCTAAAGGGTGCTGTAACCCCCAAAGGGCACTCCAAACAAAATAAAAAAATATATTTTTTTGTGTTTGTGAATTGTGTGCGCAGTAGCTGCACGTGCATCAACAAAGTAGTGGCAAGCGTGTGCCTGTGTCCCATAAATAATGGGCCGGCTGGATTGACCGCTAAAGGGTGCTGTAACCCCCAAAGTGCACTCCAAACAAAATAAAAAAATATATTTTTTTGTGTTTGTGAATTGTGTGCGCAGTAGCCGCACGTGCATCAACAAAGTAGTGGCAAGCATGTGCCTGTGTCCCATAAATAAAGGGCTGGCTGGATTGACCGCTAACGGGTGCTGTAACCCCCAAAGGGCACTTCAAACAAAATCAAAATATATATTTTTTTGTGTTTGTGAATTGTGTGCGCAGTAGCCGTGTATGCATCAACAAAGTAGTGCCAAGCATGCGCCTGTGTCCCATAAATAAAGGGCAGGCTGGATTGACCGCTAAAGGGTGCTGTAACCCCCAAAGGGCACTCCAAACAAAATAAAAAAATATATTTTTTTGTGTTTGTGAATTGTGTGCGCAGTAGCCGCACGTGCATCAACAAAGTAGTGCCAAGCGTACACCTGTGTCCCATAAATAAAGGGCCAGCTGGATTGACCGCTAAAGGGTGCTGTAACCCCCAAAGGGCACTCCAAACAAAAAAAATAAAATATTTTTTTGTGTTTGTGAATTGTGTGCGCAGTAGCCGCACGTGCATCAACAAAGTAGTGCCAAGCGTGCACCTGTGTCCCATAAATAAAGGGCCGGCTGGATTGACCGCTTAAAGGTGCTGTAACCCCCAAAGGGCACTCCAAACAAAATAAATAAATATTTTTGTTTGTGTTTGTGAATTGTGTGCGCAGTAGCCGCATGTGCATCAACAAAGTAGTGCCAAGCGTGCACCTGTATCCCATAAATAAAGGGCCGGCTGGATTGACCACTAAAGGGTGCTGTAACCCCCAAAGGGCACTCCAAACAAAATAAAAATATATATTTTTTTGTGTTTGTGAATTGTGTGCGCAGTAGCCGCACGAGCATCAAAAAAGAAGTGCCAAGCGTGCGCCTCTGTTCCGTAAATAAAGGGCCAGCTGGATTGACCGCTACAGAGTGCTGTAACCCCCAAAGGGCACTCGAAACAAATTAAAAAAATATATTTTTTTGTGTTTGTGAATTGTGTGCGCAGTAGCCGCACGTGCATCAACAAAGTAGTGCCAAGCGTGCGCCTGTGTCTCATAAATAAAGGGCCGGCTGGATTGAGCGCTAAAGGGTGCTGTAACCCCCAAAGGGCACTCCAAACAAAATAAAAAATATATATTTTTTTGTGTTTGTGAATTGTGTGCGCAGTAGCCGCACGTGCATCAACAAAGTAGTGCCAAGCGTGCACCTGTGTCCCATAAATAAAGGGCCAGCTGGATTGACCACTAAAGGGTGCTGTAAACCCCAAAGGGCACTCCAAACAAAATAAAAATATATATTTTTTTGTGTTTGAGAATTGTGTGCGCAGTAGCCGCACGTGCATCAACAAAGTAGTGCCAAGCGTGCACCTGTGTCCCATAAATAAAGGGCCAGCTGGATTGACCACTAAAGGGTGCTGTAAACCCCAAAGGGCACTCCAAACAAAATAAAAATATATATTTTTTTGTGTTTGAGAATTGTGTGCGCAGTAGCCGCACGTGCATCAACAAAGTAGTGCCAAGCGTGTGCCTGTGTCCCATAAATAATTGGCCAGCTGGATTGACCGCTAAAGGGTGTTGTAACCCCCAAAGGGCACTCCAAACAAAATAAAAAATATATATTTTTTTGTGTTTGTGAATTGTGCGCGCAGTAGACGCACGTGCATCAACAAATTTGTGCCAAGCGTGCACCTGTGTCCCATAAATAATGGGCCGGCTGGATTGACCGCTATAGGGTGCTGTAACCCCCAAAGGGCACTCCAAACAAAATAAAAAAAAATATTTTTTTGTGTTTGTGAATTGTGTGCGCAGTAGCCGCACGTGCATCAACAAAGTAATGGCAAGCATGCGCCTGTGTACCATAAATAAAGGGCCGGCTGGATTGACCGCTAAAGGGTGCTGTAACCCCCAAAGGGCACTTCAAACAAAATAAAAATATATATTTTTTTGTGTTTGTGAATTGTGTGCGCAGTAGCCGCACGTGCATCAACAAAGTAGTGCCAAGCGTGTGCCTGTGTCCCATAAATAAAGGGCTGGCTGGATTGACTGCTAAAGGGTGCTGTAACCCCCAAAGGGCACTCCAAACAAAATAAAAAAATATATTTTTTTGTGTTTGTGAATTGTGTGCGCAGTAGCCGCACTTGCATCAACAAAGTAGTGCCAAGCGTGTGCCTGTGTCCCATAAATAAAGGGCCGGCTGGATTGACCGCTAAAGGGTGCTGTAACCCCCAAAGGGCACTCCAAACAATATTAAAATATATATTTTTTTGTGTTTGTGAATTGTGTGCGCAGTAGCCGCACGTGCATCAACAAAGAATTGACAAGCGTGCGCCTGTGTCCCATAAATAAAGGGCCAGCTGGATTGACCGCTACAGAGTGCTGTAACCCCCAAAGGGCACTCGAAACAAATTAAAAAAATATATTTTTTTGTGTTTGTGAATTGTGTGCGCAGTAGCCGCACGTGCATCAACAAAGTAATGCCAAGCGTGCGCCTGTGTCCCATAAATAAAGGGCCAGCTGGATTGACTGCTAAAGGGTGCTGTAACCCCCAAAGGGCACTCCAAACAAAATAAAAAAAATATTTTTTTGTGTTTGTGAATTGTGTGCGCAGTAGCCGCACGTGCATCAACAAAGTAGTGCCAAGCGTGAGCCTGTGTCCCATAAATAAAGGACCAGCTGGATTGACCACTAAATGGTGCTGTAACCCCAAAGGGCACTCCAAACAAAATAAAAAAATATTTTTTTTTGTGTTTGTGAATTGTGTGCGCAGTAGACGCACGTGCATCAACAAAATAGTGCCAAGCGTGCGCCTGTGTCCCATAAATAAAGGTCCGGCTGGATTGACCGCTAAAGGGTGTTGTAACCCCCAAAGGGCACTCCAAACAAATTAAAAATATATATTTTTTTGTGTTTGTGAATTGTGCGCGCAGTAGCCGCACGTGCATCAACAAATTTGTGCCAAGCGTGCACCTGTGTCCCATAAATAAAGGGCCGGCTGGATTGACCGCTAAAGGGTGCTGTAACCCCCAAAGGGCACTCCAAACAAAATTAAAATATATATTTTTTTGTGTTTGTGAATTGTGTGCGCAGTAGCCGCACGTGCATCAACAAAGTAGTGCCAAGCATGCGCCTGTGTCCCATAAATAAAGGGCCGGCTGGATTGACCACTAAAGGGTGTTGTAACCCCCAAAGGGCACTCCAAACAAATTAAAAATATATATTTTTTTGTGTTTGTGAATTGTGCGCGCAGTAGCCGCACGTGCATCAACAAATTTGTGCCAAGCGTGCACCTGTGTCCCATAAATAAAGGGCCGGCTGGATTGACCGCTAAAGGGTGCTGTAACCCCCAAAGGGCACTCCAAACAAAATAATAATATATATTTTTTTGTGTTTGTGAATTGTGTGCACAGTAGCTGCACGAGCATCAAAAAAGAAGTGCCAAGCGTGCGCCTGTGTCCCATAAATAAAGGGCCAGCTGGATTGACCGCTACAGAGTGCTGTAACCCCCAAAGGGCACTCGAAACAAATTAAAAAAATATATTTTTTTGTGTTTGTGAATTGTGTGCGCAGTAGCCGCACGTGCATCAACAAAGTAGTGCCAAGCGTGCGCCTGTGTCTCATAAATAAAGGGCCGGCTGGATTGACCGCTAAAGGGTGCTGTAACCCCCAAAGGGCACTCCAAACAAAATTAAAAATATATATTTTTTTGTGTTTGTGAATTGTGCGCGCAGTAGCCGCACGTGCATCAACAAAGTAGTGCCAAGCGTGCACCTGTGTCCCATAAATAAAGGGCCAGCTGGATTGACCACTAAAGGGTGCTGTAAACCCCAAAGGGCACTCCAAACAAAATAAAAATATATATTTTTTTGTGTTTGAGAATTGTGTGCGCAGTAGCCGCACGTGCATCAACAAAGTAGTGCCAAGCGTGTGCCTGTGTCCCATAAATAATTGGCCAGCTGGATTGACCGCTAAAGGGTGTTGTAACCCCCAAAGGGCACTCCAAACAAATTTAAAATATATATTTTTTTGTGTTTGTGAATTGTGCGCGCAGTAGCCGCACGTGCATCAACAAATTTGTGCCAAGCGTGCACCTGTGTCCCATAAATAATGGGTCGGCTGGATTGACCGCTAAAGGGTGCTGTAACCCCCAAAGGGCACTCCAAACAAAATAAAAAATATATATTTTTTTGTGTTTGTGAATTGTGTGCGCAGTAGCCGCACGTGCATCAACAAAGTAGTGCCAAGCGTGCGCCTGTATCCCATAAATAAAGGCCAGCTGGATTGACCGCTAAAGGGTGCTGTAACCCCCAAAGGGCACTCCAAACAAAATAAAAATATATATTTTTTTGTGTTTGAGAATTGTGTGCGCAGTAGCCGCATGTGCATCAACAAAGTAGTGCCAAGCGTGTGCCTGTGTCCCATAAATAAAGGGCATGCTGGATTGACCACTAAAGGGTGTTGTAACCCCCAAAGGGCACTCCAAACAAATTAAAAATATATATTTTTTTGTGTTTGTGAATTGTGCGCGCAGTAGCCGCACGTGCATCAACAAAGTAGTGCCAAGCGTGCTCCTGTGTCCCATAAATAAAGGGCCGGCTGGATTGACCGCTAAAGGGTGCTGTAACCCCCAAAGGGCACTCCAAACAAAATAAAAAATATATATTTTTTTGTGTTTGTGAATTGTGTGCGCAGTAGCCGCACGTGCATCAACAAAGTAGTGCCAAGCGTGCGCCTGTATCCCATAAATAAAGGGCCGGCTGCATTGACCGCTAAAGGGTGCTGTAACCCCCAAAGGGCACTCCAAACAAAATAAAAATATATATTTTTTTGTGTTTGAGAATTGTGTGCGCAGTAGCCGCACGTGCATCAACAAAGTAGTGCCAAGCGTGTGCCTGTGTCCCATAAATAAAGGGCCGGCTGGATTGACCGCTAAAGGGTGTTGTAACCCCCAAAGGGCACTCCAAACAAATTAAAAATATATATTTTTTTGTGTTTGTGAATTGTGCGCGCAGTAGCCGCACATGCATCAACAAATTTGTGCCAAGCGTGCGCCTGTGTCCCATAAATAAAGGGCCGGCTGGATTGATCACTAAAGGGTGCTGTAACCCCCAAAGGGCACTCCAAACAAAATTAAAAAATATATTTTTTTGTGTTTGTGAATTGTGTGCGCAGTAGCCGCACGTGCATCAACAAAGTAGTGCCAAGCGTGCGCCTGTGTCCCATAAATAATGGGCCTGCTGGATTGACCGCTAAAGGGTGCTGTAACCCCCAAAGTGCACTCCAAACAAAATAAAAAAATATATTTTTTTGTGTTTGTGAATTGTGTGCGCAGTAGCCGTGTATGCATCAACAAAGTAGTGCCAAGCGTGCGCCTGTGTCCCACAAATAAAGGGCCGGCTGGATTGACCGCTAATGGGTGCTGTGACCCCCAAAGGGCACTTCAAACAAAATAAAAATATATATTTTTGTGTGTTTGTGAATTGTGTGCGCAGTAGCCGTGTATGCATCAATAAAGTAGTGCCAAGCGTGCGCCTGTGTCCCATAAATAAAGGGCCGGCTGGATTGACCGCTAAAGGGTGCTGTAACCCCCAAAGGGCACTCCAAACAAAATAAAAAAATATATTTTTTTGTGTTTGTGAATTGTGTGCGCAGTAGCCGCACGTGCATCAACAAAGTAGTGCCAAGCGTACACCTGTGTCCCATAAATAAAGGGCTGGCTGGATTGACCGCTAAAGGGTGCTGTAACCCCCAAAGGGCACTCCAAACAAAATAAAAAAATATATTTTTTTGTGTTTGTGAATTGTGTGCGCAGTAGCCGCACGTGCATCAACAAAGTAGTGCCAAGCGTGTGCCTGTGTCCCATAAATAAAGGGCCAGCTGGATTGACCACTAAAGAGTGCTGTAACCCCCAAAGGGCATGCAAAACAAAATAAAAAAATATATTTTTTTGTGTTTGTGAATTGTGTGTGCAGTAGCCGCACGTGCATCAACAAAGTAGTGCCAAGCGTGCACCTCTGTCCCATAAATAAAGGGCCGGCTGGATTGACTGCTAAAGGGTGCTGTGACCCCCAAAGGGCACTCCAAACAAAATAAAAATATATATTTTTTTGTGTTTGTGAATTGTGTGCGTAGTAGCCGCACGAGCATCAAAAAAGAAGTGCCAAGCGTGCGCCTGTGTCCCATAAATAAAGGGCCAGCTGGATTGACCGCTACAGAGTGCTGTAACCCCCAAAGGGCACTCGAAACAAATTAAAAAAATATATTTTTTTGTGTTTGTGAATTGTGTGCGCAGTAGCCGCACGTGCATCAACAAAGTAGTGCCAAGCGTGCGCCTGTGTCTCATAAATAAAGGGCCGGCTGGATTGACCACTAAAGGGTGCTGTAACCCCCAAAGGGCACTCCAAACAAAATAAAAAATATATATTTTTTTGTGTTTGTGAATTGTGTGCGCAGTAGCCGCACGTGCATCAACAAAGTAGTGCCAAGCGTGTGCCTGTGTCCCATAAATAATTGGCCAGCTGGATTGACCGCTAAAGGGTGTTGTAACCCCCCAAAGGGCACTCCAAACAAATTAAAAATATATATTTTTTTGTGTTTGTGAATTGTGCGCGCAGTAGCCGCACGTGCATCAACAAATTTGTGCCAAGCGTGCACCTGTGTCCCATAAATAATGTGCCGGCTGGATTGACCGCTAAATGGTGCTGTAACCCCCAAAGGGCACTCCAAACAAAATTAAAATATATATTTTTTTGTGTTTGTGAATTGTGTGCGCAGTAGCCGCACGTGCATCAACAAAGTAGTGCCAAGCGTGCGCCTGTGTCCCATAAATAAAGGGCCGGCTGGCTTGACCGCTAAAGGGTGCTGTAACCCCCAAAGGGCACTCCAAACAAAATTAAAATATAGATTTTTTTGTGTTTGTGAATTGTGTGCGCAGTAGCCGCACATGCATCAACAAAGTAGTGCCAAGCGTGCACCTGTGTCCCATAAATAAATGGATGGCTGGATTGATTGCTAAAGGGTGCTGTAACCCCCAAAGGGCACTCCAAACAAAATAAAAATATATATTTTTTTGTGTTTGTGAATTGTGTGCGCAGTAGCCGCACGAGCATCAAAAAAGAAGTGCCAAGCGTGCGCCTGTGTCCCATAAATAAAGGGCCAGCTGGATTGACCGCTACAGAGTGCTGTAACCCCCAAAGGGCACTCGAAACAAATTAAAAAAATATATTTTTTTGTGTTTGTGAATTGTGTGCGCAGTAGCCGCACGTGCATCAACAAAGTAGTGCCAAGCATGCGCCTGTGTCTCATAAATAAAGCGCCGGCTGGATTGACCGCTAAAGGGTGCTGTAACCCCCAAAGGGCACTCCAAACAAAATAAAAAATATATATTTTTTGTGTTTGTGAATTGTGTGCGCAGTAGCCGCACGTGCATCAACAAAGTAGTGCCAAGCGTGTGCCTGTGTCCCATAAATAATTGGCCAGCTGGATTGACCGCTAAAGGGTGTTGTAACCCCCAAAGGGCACTCCAAACAAATTAAAAATATATATTTTTTTGTGTTTGTGAATTGTGCGCGCAGTAGCCGCACGTGCATCAACAAATTTGTGCCAAGCGTGCACCTGTGTCCCATAAATAATGGGAAGGCTGGATTGACCGCTAAAGGGTGCTGTAACCCCCAAATGGCACTCCAAACAACATTAAAATATATATTTTTTTGTGTTTGTGAATTGTGTGCGCAGTAGCCGCACGTGCATCAACAAAGTAGTGCCAAGCATGCGCCTGTGTCCCATAAATAAAGGGCCGGCTGGATTGACCGCTAAAGGGTGCTGTAACCCCCAAAGGGCACTCCAAACAAAATTAAAATATAGATTTTTTTGTGTTTGTGAATTGTGTGCGCAGTAGCCGCACGTGCATCAACAAAGTAGTGCCAAGCGTGCACCTGTGTCCCATAAATAAAGGGATGGCTGGATTGATTGCTAAAGGGTGCTGTAACCCCCAAAGGGCACTCCAAACAAAATAAAAATATATATTTTTTTGTGTTTGTGAATTGTGTGCGCAGTAGCCGCACGAGCATCAAAAAAGAAGTGCCAAGCGTGCGCCTGTGTCCCATAAATAAAGGGCCAGCTGGATTGACCGCTACAGAGTGCTGTAACCCCAAAAGGGCACTCGAAACAAATTAAAAAAATATATTTTTTTGTGTTTGTGAATTGTGTGCGCAGTAGCCGCACGTGCATCAACAAAGTAGTGCCAAGCGTACACCTGTGTCCCATAAATAAAAGGCCGGCTGGATTGACCGCTAAAGGGTGCTGTAACCCCCAAAGGGCACTCCAAACAAAATAAAAATATATATTTTTTTGTGTTTTAGAATTGTGTGCGCAGTAGCCGTGTATGCATCAACAAAGTAGTGCCAAGCGTGCGCCTGTGTCCCATAAATAAAGGGCCGGCTGGATTGACCGCTAAAGGGTGCTGTTACCCCCAAAGGGCACTCCAAACAAAATAAAAAAAAATATTTTTTTGTGTTTGTGAATTGTGTGCGCAGTAGCCGCACGTGCATCAACAAAGTAGTGCCAAGCGTACACCTGTGTCCCATAAATAAAGGGCCGGCTGGATTGACCGCTAAAGGGTGCTGTAACCCCCAAAGGGCACTCCAAACAAAATAAAAAAAATCTTTTTTTGTGTTTGTGAATTGTGTGCGCAGTAGCCGCACGTGCATCAACAAAGTAGTGCCAAGCGTGCGCCTGTGTCCCATAAATAAAGGGCCGGCTGGATTGACCGCTAAAGAGTGCTGTAACCCCCAAAGGGCATGCAAAACAAAATAAAAAAATATATTTTTTTGTGTTTGTGAATTGTGTGTGCAGTAGCCGCACGTGCATCAACAAAGTAGTGCCAAGCGTGCACCTGTGTCCCATAAATAAAGGGCCGGCTGGATTGACTGCTAAAGGGTGCTGTAACCCCCAAAGGGCACTCCAAACAAAATAAAAATATATATTTTTTTGTGTTTGTGAATTGTGTGCGCAGTAGCCGCACGAGCATCAAAAAAGAAGTGCCAAGCGTGCGCCTGTGTCCCATAAATAAAGGGCCAGCTGGATTGACCGCTACAGAGTGCTGTAACCCCCAAAGGGCACTCGAAACAAATTAAAAAAATATATTTTTTTGTGTTTGTGAATTGTGTGCGCAGTAGCCGCACGTGCATCAACAAAGTAGTGCCAAGCGTGCGCCTGTGTCTCATAAATAAAGGGCCGGCTGGATTGACCACTAAAGGGTGCTGTAACCCCCAAAGGGCACTCCAAACAAAATAAAAAATATATATTTTTTTGTGTTTGTGAATTGTGTGCGCAGTAGCCGCACGTGCATCAACAAAGTAGTGCCAAGCGTGTGCCTGTGTCCCATAAATAATTGGCCAGCTGGATTGACCGCTAAAGGGTGTTGTAACCCCCCAAAGGGCACTCCAAACAAATTAAAAATATATATTTTTTTGTGTTTGTGAATTGTGCGCGCAGTAGCCGCACGTGCATCAACAAATTTGTGCCAAGCGTGCACCTGTGTCCCATAAATAATGTGCCGGCTGGATTGACCGCTAAATGGTGCTGTAACCCCCAAAGGGCACTCCAAACAAAATTAAAATATATATTTTTTTGTGTTTGTGAATTGTGTGCACAGTAGCCGCACGTGCATCAACAAAGTAGTGCCAAGCGTGCGGCTGTGTCCCATAAATAAAGGGCCAGCTGGATTGACCGCTACAGAGTGCTGTAACCCCCAAAGGGCACTCGAAACAAATTAAAAAAATATATTTTTTTGTGTTTGTGAATTGTGTGCGCAGTAGCCGCACGTGCATCAACAAAGTAGTGCCAAGCATGCGCCTGTGTCTCATAAATAAAGGGCCGGCTGGATTGACTGCTAAAGGGTGCTGTAACCCCCAAAGGGCACTCCAAACAAAATAAAAAATATATATTTTTTGTGTTTGTGAATTGTGTGCGCAGTAGCCGCACGTGCATCAACAAATTAGTGCCAAGCGTGTGCCTGTGTCCCATAAATAATTGGCCAGCTGGATTGACCGCTAAAGGGTGTTGTAACCCCCAAAGGGCACTCCAAACAAATTAAAAATATATATTTTTTTGTGTTTGTGAATTGTGCGCGCAGTAGCCGCACGTGCATCAACAAATTTGTGCCAAGCGTGCACCTGTGTCCCATAAATAATGGGAAGGCTGGATTGACCGCTAAAGGGTGCTGTAACCCCCAAAGGGCACTCCAAACAAAATTAAAATATATATTTTTTTGTGTTTGTGAATTGTGTGCGCAGTAGCCGCACGTGCATCAACAAAGTAGTGCCAAGCATGCGCCTGTGTCCCATAAATAAAGGGCCGGCTGGATTGACCGCTAAAGGGTGCTGTAACCCCCAAAGGGCACTCCAAACAAAATTAAAATATAGATTTTTTTGTGTTTGTGAATTGTGTGCGCAGTAGCCGCACGTGCATCAACAAAGTAGTGCCAAGCGTGCACCTGTGTCCCATAAATAAAGGGATGGCTGGATTGATTGCTAAAGGGTGCTGTAACCCCCAAAGGGCACTCCAAACAAAATAAAAATATATATTTTTTTGTGTTTGTGAATTGTGTGCGCAGTAGCCGCACGAGCATCAAAAAACAAGTGCCAAGCGTGCGCCTGTGTCCCATAAATAAAGGGCCAGCTGGATTGACCGCTACAGAGTGCTGTAACCCCAAAAGGGCACTCGAAACAAATTAAAAAAATATATTTTTTTGTGTTTGTGAATTGTGTGCGCAGTAGCCGCACGTGCATCAACAAAGTAGTGCCAAGCGTGCGCCTGTGTCCCATAAATAAAGGGCCGGCTGGATTGACCGCTTTAGGGTGTTGTAACCCCCAAAGGGCACTCCAAACAAAATAAAAATATATATTTTTTTGTGTTTGAGAATTGTGTGCGCAGTAGCCGCATGTGCATCAACAAAGTAGTGCCAAGCGTGTGCCTGTGTCCCATAAATAAAGGGCAGGCTGGATTGACCACTAAAGGGTGTTGTAACCCCCAAAGGGCACTCCAAACAAATTAAAAATATATATTTTTTTGTGTTTGTGAATTGTGCGCGCAGTAGCCGCACGTGCATCAACAAAGTAGTGCCAAGCGTGTGCCTGTGTCCCATAAATAAAGGGCCAGCTGGATTGACCGCTAAAGGGTGTTGTAACCCCCAAACGGCACTCCAAACAAATTAAAAATATATATTTTTTTGTGTTTGTGAATTGTGCGCGCAGTAGCCGCACGTGCATCAACAAATTTGTGCCAAGCGTGCACCTGTGTCCCATAAATAAAGGGCTGGCTGGATTGACCGCTAAAGGGTGCTGTAACCCCCAAAGGGCACTCCAAACAAAATTAAAATATATATTTTTTTGTGTTTGTGAATTGTGTGCGCAGTAGCCGCACGTGCATCAACAAAGTAGTGCCAAGCGTGCGCCTGTGTCCCATAAATAAAGGGCCGGCTGGATTGACCGCTAAAGGGTGTTGTAACCCCCAAAGGGCACTCCAAACAAATTAAAAATATATATTTTTTTGTGTTTGTGAATTGTGCGCGCAGTAGCCGCACGTGCATCAACAAATTTGTGCCAAGCGTGCACCTGTGTCCCATAAATAAAGGGCCGGCTGGATTGACCGCTAAAGGGTGCTGTAACCCCCAAAGGGCACTCCAAACAAAATAAAAATATATATTTTTTTGTGTTTGTGAATTGTGTGCGCAGTAGCCGCAAGAGCATCAAAAAAGAAGTGCCAAGCGTTCGCCTGTGTCCCATAAATAAAGGGCCAGCTGGATTGACCGCTACAGAGTGCTGTAACCCCCAAAGGGCACTCCAAACAAATTAAAAAAATATATTTTTTTGTGTTTGTGAATTGTGTGCGCAGTAGCCGCACGTGCATCAACAAAGTAGTGCCAAGCGTGCGCCTGTGTCTCATACATAAAGGGCCGGCTGGATTGACCGCTAAAGGGTGCTGTAACCCCCAAAGGGCACTCCAAACAAAATAAAAAATATAGATTTTTTTGTGTTTGTGAATTGTGTGCGCAGTAGCCGCATGTGCATCAACAAAGTAGTGCCAAGCGTGCACCTGTGTCCCATAAATAAAGGGCCAGCTGGATTGACCACTAAAGGGTGCTGTAAACCCCAAAGGGCACTCCAAACAAAATAAAAATATATATTTTTTTGTGTTTGAGAATTGTGTGCGCAGTAGCCGCACGTGCATCAACAAAGTAGTGCCAAGCGTGTGCCTGTGTCCCATAAATAATTTGCCAGCTGGATTGACCGCTAAAGGGTGTTGTAACCCCCAAAGGTCACTCCAAACAAATTCAAAATATATATTTTTTTGTGTTTGTGAATTGTGCGCGCAGTAGCCGCACGTGCATCAACAAATTTGTGCCAAGCGTGCACCTGTGTCCCATAAATAATGGGCCGGCTGGATTGACCGCTAAAGGGTGCTGTAACCCCCAAAGGGCACTCCAAACAAAATAAAAAATATATATTTTTTTGTGTTTGTGAATTGTGTGCGCAGTAGCCGCACGTGCATCAACAAAGTAGTGCCAAGCGTGCACCTGTGTCCCATAAATAAAGGGCCAGCTGGATTGACCACTAAAGGGTGCTGTAAACCCCAAAGGGCACTCCAAACAAAATAAAAATATATATTTTTTTGTGTTTGAGAATTGTGTGCGCAGTAGCCGCACGTGCATCAACAAAGTAGTGCCAAGCGTGTGCCTGTGTCCCATAAATAATTGGCCAGCTGGATTGACCGCTAAAGGGTGTTGTAACCCCCAAAGGGCACTCCAAACAAAATAAAAAATATATATTTTTTTGTGTTTGTGAATTGTGCGCGCAGTAGACGCACGTGCATCAACAAATTTGTGCCAAGCGTGCACCTGTGTCCCATAAATAATGGGCCGGCTGGATTGACCGCTATAGGGTGCTGTAACCCCCAAAGGGCACTCCAAACAAAATAAAAAAAAATATTTTTTTGTGTTTGTGAATTGTGTGCGCAGTAGCCGCACGTGCATCAACAAAGTAATGGCAAGCATGCGCCTGTGTACCATAAATAAAGGGCCGGCTGGATTGACCGCTAAAGGGTGCTGTAACCCCCAAAGGGCACTTCAAACAAAATAAAAATATATATTTTTTTGTGTTTGTGAATTGTGTGCGCAGTAGCCGCACGTGCATCAACAAAGTAGTGCCAAGCGTGTGCCTGTGTCCCATAAATAAAGGGCTGGCTGGATTGACTGCTAAAGGGTGCTGTAACCCCCAAAGGGCACTCCAAACAAAATAAAAAAATATATTTTTTTGTGTTTGTGAATTGTGTGCGCAGTAGCCGCACTTGCATCAACAAAGTAGTGCCAAGCGTGTGCCTGTGTCCCATAAATAAAGGGCCAGCTGGATTGACCACTAAAGGGTGCTGTAAACCCCAAAGGGCACTCCAAACAAAATAAAAATATATATTTTTTTGTGTTTGAGAATTGTGTGCGCAGTAGCCGCACGTGCATCAACAAAGTAGTGCCAAGCGTGCACCTGTGTCCCATAAATAAAGGGCCAGCTGGATTGACCACTAAAGGGTGCTGTAAACCCCAAAGGGCACTCCAAACAAAATAAAAATATATATTTTTTTGTGTTTGAGAATTGTGTGCGCAGTAGCCGCACGTGCATCAACAAAGTAGTGCCAAGCGTGTGCCTGTGTCCCATAAATAATTGGCCAGCTGGATTGACCGCTAAAGGGTGTTGTAACCCCCAAAGGGCACTCCAAACAAAATAAAAAATATATATTTTTTTGTGTTTGTGAATTGTGCGCGCAGTAGACGCACGTGCATCAACAAATTTGTGCCAAGCGTGCACCTGTGTCCCATAAATAATGGGCCGGCTGGATTGACCGCTATAGGGTGCTGTAACCCCCAAAGGGCACTCCAAACAAAATAAAAAAAAATATTTTTTTGTGTTTGTGAATTGTGTGCGCAGTAGCCGCACGTGCATCAACAAAGTAATGGCAAGCATGCGCCTGTGTACCATAAATAAAGGGCCAGCTGGATTGACCGCTAAAGGGTGCTGTAACCCCCAAAGGGCACTTCAAACAAAATAAAAATATATATTTTTTTGTGTTTGTGAATTGTGTGCGCAGTAGCCGCACGTGCATCAACAAAGTAGTGCCAAGCGTGTGCCTGTGTCCCATAAATAAAGGGCTGGCTGGATTGACTGCTAAAGGGTGCTGTAACCCCCAAAGGGCACTCCAAACAAAATAAAAAAATATATTTTTTTGTGTTTGTGAATTGTGTGCGCAGTAGCCGCACTTGCATCAACAAAGTAGTGCCAAGCGTGTGCCTGTGTCCCATAAATAAAGGGCCGGCTGGATTGACCGCTAAAGGGTGCTGTAACCCCCAAAGGGCACTCCAAACAATATTAAAATATATATTTTTTTGTGTTTGTGAATTGTGTGCGCAGTAGCCGCACGTGCATCAACAAAGAATTGACAAGCGTGCGCCTGTGTCCCATAAATAAAGGGCCAGCTGGATTGACCGCTACAGAGTGCTGTAACCCCCAAAGGGCACTCGAAACAAATTAAAAAAATATATTTTTTTGTGTTTGTGAATTGTGTGCGCAGTAGCCGCACGTGCATCAACAAAGTAATGCCAAGCGTGCGCCTGTGTCCCATAAATAAAGGGCCAGCTGGATTGACTGCTAAAGGGTGCTGTAACCCCCAAAGGGCACTCCAAACAAAATAAAAAAAATATTTTTTTGTGTTTGTGAATTGTGTGCGCAGTAGCCGCACGTGCATCAACAAAGTAGTGCCAAGCGTGAGCCTGTGTCCCATAAATAAAGGACCAGCTGGATTGACCACTAAATGGTGCTGTAACCCCAAAGGGCACTCCAAACAAAATAAAAAAATATTTTTTTTTGTGTTTGTGAATTGTGTGCGCAGTAGACGCACGTGCATCAACAAAATAGTGCCAAGCGTGCGCCTGTGTCCCATAAATAAAGGTCCGGCTGGATTGACCGCTAAAGGGTGTTGTAACCCCCAAAGGGCACTCCAAACAAATTAAAAATATATATTTTTTTGTGTTTGTGAATTGTGCGCGCAGTAGCCGCACGTGCATCAACAAATTTGTGCCAAGCGTGCACCTGTGTCCCATAAATAAAGGGCCGGCTGGATTGACCGCTAAAGGGTGCTGTAACCCCCAAAGGGCACTCCAAACAAAATTAAAATATATATTTTTTTGTGTTTGTGAATTGTGTGCGCAGTAGCCGCACGTGCATCAACAAAGTAGTGCCAAGCATGCGCCTGTGTCCCATAAATAAAGGGCCGGCTGGATTGACCACTAAAGGGTGTTGTAACCCCCAAAGGGCACTCCAAACAAATTAAAAATATATATTTTTTTGTGTTTGTGAATTGTGCGCGCAGTAGCCGCACGTGCATCAACAAATTTGTGCCAAGCGTGCACCTGTGTCCCATAAATAAAGGGCCGGCTGGATTGACCGCTAAAGGGTGCTGTAACCCCCAAAGGGCACTCCAAACAAAATAATAATATATATTTTTTTGTGTTTGTGAATTGTGTGCACAGTAGCTGCACGAGCATCAAAAAAGAAGTGCCAAGCGTGCGCCTGTGTCCCATAAATAAAGGGCCAGCTGGATTGACCGCTACAGAGTGCTGTAACCCCCAAAGGGCACTCGAAACAAATTAAAAAAATATATTTTTTTGTGTTTGTGAATTGTGTGCGCAGTAGCCGCACGTGCATCAACAAAGTAGTGCCAAGCGTGCGCCTGTGTCTCATAAATAAAGGGCCGGCTGGATTGACCGCTAAAGGGTGCTGTAACCCCCAAAGGGCACTCCAAACAAAATTAAAAATATATATTTTTTTGTGTTTGTGAATTGTGCGCGCAGTAGCCGCACGTGCATCAACAAAGTAGTGCCAAGCGTGCACCTGTGTCCCATAAATAAAGGGCCAGCTGGATTGACCACTAAAGGGTGCTGTAAACCCCAAAGGGCACTCCAAACAAAATAAAAATATATATTTTTTTGTGTTTGAGAATTGTGTGCGCAGTAGCCGCACGTGCATCAACAAAGTAGTGCCAAGCGTGTGCCTGTGTCCCATAAATAATTGGCCAGCTGGATTGACCGCTAAAGGGTGTTGTAACCCCCAAAGGGCACTCCAAACAAATTTAAAATATATATTTTTTTGTGTTTGTGAATTGTGCGCGCAGTAGCCGCACGTGCATCAACAAATTTGTGCCAAGCGTGCACCTGTGTCCCATAAATAATGGGTCGGCTGGATTGACCGCTAAAGGGTGCTGTAACCCCCAAAGGGCACTCCAAACAAAATAAAAAATATATATTTTTTTGTGTTTGTGAATTGTGTGCGCAGTAGCCGCACGTGCATCAACAAAGTAGTGCCAAGCGTGCGCCTGTATCCCATAAATAAAGGCCAGCTGGATTGACCGCTAAAGGGTGCTGTAACCCCCAAAGGGCACTCCAAACAAAATAAAAATATATATTTTTTTGTGTTTGAGAATTGTGTGCGCAGTAGCCGCATGTGCATCAACAAAGTAGTGCCAAGCGTGTGCCTGTGTCCCATAAATAAAGGGCATGCTGGATTGACCACTAAAGGGTGTTGTAACCCCCAAAGGGCACTCCAAACAAATTAAAAATATATATTTTTTTGTGTTTGTGAATTGTGCGCGCAGTAGCCGCACGTGCATCAACAAAGTAGTGCCAAGCGTGCTCCTGTGTCCCATAAATAAAGGGCCGGCTGGATTGACCGCTAAAGGGTGCTGTAACCCCCAAAGGGCACTCCAAACAAAATAAAAAATATATATTTTTTTGTGTTTGTGAATTGTGTGCGCAGTAGCCGCACGTGCATCAACAAAGTAGTGCCAAGCGTGCGCCTGTATCCCATAAATAAAGGGCCGGCTGCATTGACCGCTAAAGGGTGCTGTAACCCCCAAAGGGCACTCCAAACAAAATAAAAATATATATTTTTTTGTGTTTGAGAATTGTGTGCGCAGTAGCCGCACGTGCATCAACAAAGTAGTGCCAAGCGTGTGCCTGTGTCCCATAAATAAAGGGCCGGCTGGATTGACCGCTAAAGGGTGTTGTAACCCCCAAAGGGCACTCCAAACAAATTAAAAATATATATTTTTTTGTGTTTGTGAATTGTGCGCGCAGTAGCCGCACATGCATCAACAAATTTGTGCCAAGCGTGCGCCTGTGTCCCATAAATAAAGGGCCGGCTGGATTGATCACTAAAGGGTGCTGTAACCCCCAAAGGGCACTCCAAACAAAATTAAAAAATATATTTTTTTGTGTTTGTGAATTGTGTGCGCAGTAGCCGCACGTGCATCAACAAAGTAGTGCCAAGCGTGCGCCTGTGTCCCATAAATAATGGGCCTGCTGGATTGACCGCTAAAGGGTGCTGTAACCCCCAAAGTGCACTCCAAACAAAATAAAAAAATATATTTTTTTGTGTTTGTGAATTGTGTGCGCAGTAGCCGTGTATGCATCAACAAAGTAGTGCCAAGCGTGCGCCTGTGTCCCACAAATAAAGGGCCGGCTGGATTGACCGCTAATGGGTGCTGTAACCCCCAAAGGGCACTTCAAACAAAATAAAAATATATATTTTTGTGTGTTTGTGAATTGTGTGCGCAGTAGCCGTGTATGCATCAATAAAGTAGTGCCAAGCGTGCGCCTGTGTCCCATAAATAAAGGGCCGGCTGGATTGACCGCTAAAGGGTGCTGTAACCCCCAAAGGGCACTCCAAACAAAATAAAAAAATATATTTTTTTGTGTTTGTGAATTGTGTGCGCAGTAGCCGCACGTGCATCAACAAAGTAGTGCCAAGCGTACACCTGTGTCCCATAAATAAAGGGCTGGCTGGATTGACCGCTAAAGGGTGCTGTAACCCCCAAAGGGCACTCCAAACAAAATAAAAAAATATATTTTTTTGTGTTTGTGAATTGTGTGCGCAGTAGCCGCACGTGCATCAACAAAGTAGTGCCAAGCGTGTGCCTGTGTCCCATAAATAAAGGGCCAGCTGGATTGACCACTAAAGAGTGCTGTAACCCCCAAAGGGCATGCAAAACAAAATAAAAAAATATATTTTTTTGTGTTTGTGAATTGTGTGTGCAGTAGCCGCACGTGCATCAACAAAGTAGTGCCAAGCGTGCACCTGTGTCCCATAAATAAAGGGCCGGCTGGATTGACTGCTAAAGGGTGCTGTGACCCCCAAAGGGCACTCCAAACAAAATAAAAATATATATTTTTTTGTGTTTGTGAATTGTGTGCGTAGTAGCCGCACGAGCATCAAAAAAGAAGTGCCAAGCGTGCGCCTGTGTCCCATAAATAAAGGGCCAGCTGGATTGACCGCTACAGAGTGCTGTAACCCCCAAAGGGCACTCGAAACAAATTAAAAAAATATATTTTTTTGTGTTTGTGAATTGTGTGCGCAGTAGCCGCACGTGCATCAACAAAGTAGTGCCAAGCGTGCGCCTGTGTCTCATAAATAAAGGGCCGGCTGGATTGACCACTAAAGGGTGCTGTAACCCCCAAAGGGCACTCCAAACAAAATAAAAAATATATATTTTTTTGTGTTTGTGAATTGTGTGCGCAGTAGCCGCACGTGCATCAACAAAGTAGTGCCAAGCGTGTGCCTGTGTCCCATAAATAATTGGCCAGCTGGATTGACCGCTAAAGGGTGTTGTAACCCCCCAAAGGGCACTCCAAACAAATTAAAAATATATATTTTTTTGTGTTTGTGAATTGTGCGCGCAGTAGCCGCACGTGCATCTACAAATTTGTGCCAAGCGTGCACCTGTGTCCCATAAATAATGTGCCGGCTGGATTGACCGCTAAATGGTGCTGTAACCCCCAAAGGGCACTCCAAACAAAATTAAAATATATATTTTTTTGTGTTTGTGAATTGTGTGCGCAGTAGCCGCACGTGCATCAACAAAGTAGTGCCAAGCGTGCGCCTGTGTCCCATAAATAAAGGGCCGGCTGGCTTGACCGCTAAAGGGTGCTGTAACCCCCAAAGGGCACTCCAAACAAAATTAAAATATAGATTTTTTTGTGTTTGTGAATTGTGTGCGCAGTAGCCGCACATGCATCAACAAAGTAGTGCCAAGCGTGCACCTGTGTCCCATAAATAAATGGATGGCTGGATTGATTGCTAAAGGGTGCTGTAACCCCCAAAGGGCACTCCAAACAAAATAATAATATATATTTTTTTGTGTTTGTGAATTGTGTGCGCAGTAGCCGCACGAGCATCAAAAAAGAAGTGCCAAGCGTGCGCCTGTGTCCCATAAATAAAGGGCCAGCTGGATTGACCGCTACAGAGTGCTGTAACCCCCAAAGGGCACTCGAAACAAATTAAAAAAATATATTTTTTTGTGTTTGTGAATTGTGTGCGCAGTAGCCGCACGTGCATCAACAAAGTAGTGCCAAGCATGCGCCTGTGTCTCATAAATAAAGCGCCGGCTGGATTGACCGCTAAAGGGTGCTGTAACCCCCAAAGGGCACTCCAAACAAAATAAAAAATATATATTTTTTGTGTTTGTGAATTGTGTGCGCAGTAGCCGCACGTGCATCAACAAAGTAGTGCCAAGCGTGTGCCTGTGTCCCATAAATAATTGGCCAGCTGGATTGACCGCTAAAGGGTGTTGTAACCCCCAAAGGGCACTCCAAACAAATTAAAAATATATATTTTTTTGTGTTTGTGAATTGTGCGCGCAGTAGCCGCACGTGCATTAACAAATTTGTGCCAAGCGTGCACCTGTGTCCCATAAATAATGGGAAGGCTGGATTGACCGCTAAAGGGTGCTGTAACCCCCAAATGGCACTCCAAACAACATTAAAATATATATTTTTTTGTGTTTGTGAATTGTGTGCGCAGTAGCCGCACGTGCATCAACAAAGTAGTGCCAAGCATGCGCCTGTGTCCCATAAATAAAGGGCCGGCTGGATTGACCGCTAAAGGGTGCTGTAACCCCCAAAGGGCACTCCAAACAAAATTAAAATATAGATTTTTTTGTGTTTGTGAATTGTGTGCGCAGTAGCCGCACGTGCATCAACAAAGTAGTGCCAAGCGTGCACCTGTGTCCCATAAATAAAGGGATGGCTGGATTGATTGCTAAAGGGTGCTGTAACCCCCAAAGGGCACTCCAAACAAAATAAAAATATATATTTTTTTGTGTTTGTGAATTGTGTGCGCAGTAGCCGCACGAGCATCAAAAAAGAAGTGCCAAGCGTGCGCCTGTGTCCCATAAATAAAGGGCCAGCTGGATTGACCGCTACAGAGTGCTGTAACCCCAAAAGGGCACTCGAAACAAATTAAAAAAATATATTTTTTTGTGTTTGTGAATTGTGTGCGCAGTAGCCGCACGTGCATCAACAAAGTAGTGCCAAGCGTACACCTGTGTCCCATAAATAAAGGGCCGGCTGGATTGACCGCTAAAGGGTGCTGTAACCCCCAAAGGGCACTCCAAACAAAATAAAAATATATATTTTTTTGTGTTTTAGAATTGTGTGCGCAGTAGCCGTGTATGCATCAACAAAGTAGTGCCAAGCGTGCGCCTGTGTCCCATAAATAAAGGGCCGGCTGGATTGACCGCTAAAGGGTGCTGTTACCCCCAAAGGGCACTCCAAACAAAATAAAAAAAAATATTTTTTTGTGTTTGTGAATTGTGTGCGCAGTAGCCGCACGTGCATCAACAAAGTAGTGCCAAGCGTACACCTGTGTCCCATAAATAAAGGGCCGGCTGGATTGACCGCTAAAGGGTGCTGTAACCCCCAAAGGGCACTCCAAACAAAATAAAAAAAATCTTTTTTTGTGTTTGTGAATTGTGTGCGCAGTAGCCGCACGTGCATCAACAAAGTAGTGCCAAGCGTGCGCCTGTGTCCCATAAATAAAGGGCCGGCTGGATTGACCGCTAAAGAGTGCTGTAACCCCCAAAGGGCATGCAAAACAAAATAAAAAAATATATTTTTTTGTGTTTGTGAATTGTGTGTGCAGTAGCCGCACGTGCATCAACAAAGTAGTGCCAAGCGTGCACCTGTGTCCCATAAATAAAGGGCCGGCTGGATTGACTGCTAAAGGGTGCTGTAACCCCCAAAGGGCACTCCAAACAAAATAAAAATATATATTTTTTTGTGTTTGTGAATTGTGTGCGCAGTAGCCGCACGAGCATCAAAAAAGAAGTGCCAAGCGTGCGCCTGTGTCCCATAAATAAAGGGCCAGCTGGATTGACCGCTACAGAGTGCTGTAACCCCCAAAGGGCACTCGAAACAAATTAAAAAAATATATTTTTTTGTGTTTGTGAATTGTGTGCGCAGTAGCCGCACGTGCATCAACAAAGTAGTGCCAAGCGTGCGCCTGTGTCTCATAAATAAAGGGCCGGCTGGATTGACCACTAAAGGGTGCTGTAACCCCCAAAGGGCACTCCAAACAAAATAAAAAATATATATTTTTTTGTGTTTGTGAATTGTGTGCGCAGTAGCCGCACGTGCATCAACAAAGTAGTGCCAAGCGTGTGCCTGTGTCCCATAAATAATTGGCCAGCTGGATTGACCGCTAAAGGGTGTTGTAACCCCCCAAAGGGCACTCCAAACAAATTAAAAATATATATTTTTTTGTGTTTGTGAATTGTGCGCGCAGTAGCCGCACGTGCATCAACAAATTTGTGCCAAGCGTGCACCTGTGTCCCATAAATAATGTGCCGTCTGGATTGACCGCTAAATGGTGCTGTAACCCCCAAAGGGCACTCCAAACAAAATTAAAATATATATTTTTTTGTGTTTGTGAATTGTGTGCACAGTAGCCGCACGTGCATCAACAAAGTAGTGCCAAGCGTGCGGCTGTGTCCCATAAATAAAGGGCCAGCTGGATTGACCGCTACAGAGTGCTGTAACCCCCAAAGGGCACTCGAAACAAATTAAAAAAATATATTTTTTTGTGTTTGTGAATTGTGTGCGCAGTAGCCGCACGTGCATCAACAAAGTAGTGCCAAGCATGCGCCTGTGTCTCATAAATAAAGGGCCGGCTGGATTGACTGCTAAAGGGTGCTGTAACCCCCAAAGGGCACTCCAAACAAAATAAAAAATATATATTTTTTGTGTTTGTGAATTGTGTGCGCAGTAGCCGCACGTGCATCAACAAATTAGTGCCAAGCGTGTGCCTGTGTCCCATAAATAATTGGCCAGCTGGATTGACCGCTAAAGGGTGTTGTAACCCCCAAAGGGCACTCCAAACAAATTAAAAATATATATTTTTTTGTGTTTGTGAATTGTGCGCGCAGTAGCCGCACGTGCATCAACAAATTTGTGCCAAGCGTGCACCTGTGTCCCATAAATAATGGGAAGGCTGGATTGACCGCTAAAGGGTGCTGTAACCCCCAAAGGGCACTCCAAACAAAATTAAAATATATATTTTTTTGTGTTTGTGAATTGTGTGCGCAGTAGCCGCACGTGCATCAACAAAGTAGTGCCAAGCATGCGCCTGTGTCCCATAAATAAAGGGCCGGCTGGATTGACCGCTAAAGGGTGCTGTAACCCCCAAAGGGCACTCCAAACAAAATTAAAATATAGATTTTTTTGTGTTTGTGAATTGTGTGCGCAGTAGCCGCACGTGCATCAACAAAGTAGTGCCAAGCGTGCACCTGTGTCCCATAAATAAAGGGATGGCTGGATTGATTGCTAAAGGGTGCTGTAACCCCCAAAGGGCACTCCAAACAAAATAAAAATATATATTTTTTTGTGTTTGTGAATTGTGTGCGCAGTAGCCGCACGAGCATCAAAAAACAAGTGCCAAGCGTGCGCCTGTGTCCCATAAATAAAGGGCCAGCTGGATTGACCGCTACAGAGTGCTGTAACCCCAAAAGGGCACTCGAAACAAATTAAAAAAATATATTTTTTTGTGTTTGTGAATTGTGTGCGCAGTAGCCGCACGTGCATCAACAAAGTAGTGCCAAGCGTGCGCCTGTGTCCCATAAATAAAGGGCCGGCTGGATTGACCGCTAAAGGGTGCTGTAACCCCCAAAGGGCACTCCAAACAAAATAAAAATATATATTTTTTTGTGTTTGAGAATTGTGTGCGCAGTAGCCGCATGTGCATCAACAAAGTAGTGCCAAGCGTGTGCCTGTGTCCCATAAATAAAGGGCAGGCTGGATTGACCACTAAAGGGTGTTGTAACCCCCAAAGGGCACTCCAAACAAATTAAAAATATATATTTTTTTGTGTTTGTGAATTGTGCGCGCAGTAGCCGCACGTGCATCAACAAAGTAGTGCCAAGCGTGTGCCTGTGTCCCATAAATAAAGGGCCAGCTGGATTGACTGCTAAAGGGTGTTGTAACCCCCAAACGGCACTCCAAACAAATTAAAAATATATATTTTTTTGTGTTTGTGAATTGTGCGCGCAGTAGCCGCACGTGCATCAACAAATTTGTGCCAAGCGTGCACCTGTGTCCCATAAATAAAGGGCTGGCTGGATTGACCGCTAAAGGGTGCTGTAACCCCCAAAGGGCACTCCAAACAAAATTAAAATATATATTTTTTTGTGTTTGTGAATTGTGTGCGCAGTAGCCGCACGTGCATCAACAAAGTAGTGCCAAGCGTGCGCCTGTGTCCCATAAATAAAGGGCCGGCTGGATTGACCGCTAAAGGGTGTTGTAACCCCCAAAGGGCACTCCAAACAAATTAAAAATATATATTTTTTTGTGTTTGTGAATTGTGCGCGCAGTAGCCGCACGTGCATCAACAAATTTGTGCCAAGCGTGCACCTGTGTCCCATAAATAAAGGGCCGGCTGGATTGACCGCTAAAGGGTGCTGTAACCCCCAAAGGGCACTCCAAACAAAATAAAAATATATATTTTTTTGTGTTTGTGAATTGTGTGCGCAGTAGCCGCAAGAGCATCAAAAAAGAAGTGCCAAGCGTTCGCCTGTGTCCCATAAATAAAGGGCCAGCTGGATTGACCGCTACAGAGTGCTGTAACCCCCAAAGGGCACTCCAAACAAATTAAAAAAATATATTTTTTTGTGTTTGTGAATTGTGTGCGCAGTAGCCGCACGTGCATCAACAAAGTAGTGCCAAGCGTGCGCCTGTGTCTCATACATAAAGGGCCGGCTGGATTGACCGCTAAAGGGTGCTGTAACCCCCAAAGGGCACTCCAAACAAAATAAAAAATATAGATTTTTTTGTGTTTGTGAATTGTGTGTGCAGTAGCCGCATGTGCATCAACAAAGTAGTGCCAAGCGTGCACCTGTGTCCCATAAATAAAGGGCCAGCTGGATTGACCACTAAAGGGTGCTGTAAACCCCAAAGGGCACTCCAAACAAAATAAAAATATATATTTTTTTGTGTTTGAGAATTGTGTGCGCAGTAGCCGCACGTGCATCAACAAAGTAGTGCCAAGCGTGTGCCTGTGTCCCATAAATAATTTGCCAGCTGGATTGACCGCTAAAGGGTGTTGTAACCCCCAAAGGGCACTCCAAACAAATTCAAAATATATATTTTTTTGTGTTTGTGAATTGTGCGCGCAGTAGCCGCACGTGCATCAACAAATTTGTGCCAAGCGTGCACCTGTGTCCCATAAATAATGGGCCGGCTGGATTGACCGCTAAAGGGTGCTGTAACCCCCAAAGGGCACTCCAAACAAAATAAAAAATATATATTTTTTTGTGTTTGTGAATTGTGTGCGCAGTAGCCGCACGTGCATCAACAAAGTAGTGCCAAGCGTGCGCCTGTATCCCATAAATAAAGGGCCAGCTGGATTGACCGCTAAAGGGTGCTGTAACCCCCAAAGGGCACTCCAAACAAAATAAAAATATATATTTATTTGTGTTTGAGAATTGTGTGCGCAGTAGCCGCATGTGCATCAACAAAGTAGTGCCAAGCGTGTGCCTGTGTCCCATAAATAAAGGGCATGCTGGATTGACCACTAAAGGGTGTTGTAAACCCCAAAGGGCACTCCAAACAAATTAAAAATATATATTTTTTTGTGTTTGTGAATTGTGCGCGCAGTAGCCGCACGTGCATCAACAAAGTAGTGCCAAGCGTGCTCCTGTGTCCCATAAATAAAGGGCCGGCTGGATTGACCGCTAAAGGGTGCTGTAACCCCCAAAGGGCACTCCAAACAAAATAAAAATATATATTATTTTGTGTTTGAGAATTGTGTGCGCAGTAGCCGCACGTGCATCAACAAAGTAGTGCCAAGCGTGTGCCTGTGTCCCATAAATAAAGGGCCGGCTGGATTGACCGCTAAAGGGTGTTGTAACCCCCAAAGGGCACTCCAAACAAATTAAAAATATATATTTTTTTGTGTTTGTGAATTGTGAGCGCAGTAGCCGCACGTGCATCAACAAATTTGTGCCAAGCATGCGCCTGTGTCCCATAAATAAAGGGCCAGCTGGATTGATCGCTAAAGGGTGCTGTAACCCCCAAAGGGCACTCCAAACAAAATTAAAAAATATATTTTTTTGTGTTTGTGAATTGTGTGCGCAGTAGCCGCACGTGCATCAACAAAGTAGTGCCAAGCGTGCGCCTGTGTCCCATAAATAAAGGGCCAGCTGGATTGACCTCTAAAGGGTGCTGTAACCCCCAAAGGGCACTCCAAACAAAATAAAAAAATATATTTTTTTGTGTTTGTGAATTGTGTGCGCAGTAGCTGCACGTGCATCAACAAAGTAGTGGCAAGCGTGCGCCTGTGTCCCATAAATAATGGGCCAGCTGGATTGACCACTAAAGGGTGCTGTAACCCCCAAAGTGCACTCCAAACAAAATAAAAAAATATATTTTTTTGTGTTTGTGAATTGTGTGCGCAGTAGCCGCACGTGCATCAACAAAGTAGTGCCACGCGTGCGCCTGTGTCCCATAAATAAAGGGCCGGCTGGATTGACCGCTAAAGGGTGCTGTAACCCCCAAAGGGCACTCCAAACAAAATAAAAAAATATATTTTTTTGTGTTTGTGAATTGTGTGCGCAGTAGCCGCACGTGCATCAACAAAGTAGTGCCAAGCGTACACCTGTGTCCCATAAATAAAGGGCCGGCTGGATTGACCGCTAAAGGGTGCTGTAACCCCCAAAGGGCACTCCAAACAAAATAAAAAAAATATTTTTTTGTGTTTGTGAATTGTGTGCGCAGTAGCCGTACGTGCATCAACAAAGTAGTGCCAAGCGTGCGCCTGTGTCCCATAAATAAAGGGCCGGCTGGATTGACCGCTAAAGAGTGCTGTAACCCCCAAAGGGCATGCCAAACAAAATAAAAAAATATATTTTTTTGTGTTTGTGAATTGTGTGTGCAGTAGCCGCACGTGCATCAACAAAGTAGTGCCAAGCGTGCACCTGTGTCCCATAAATAAAGGGCCGGCTGGATTGACCGTTTAAAGGTGCTGTAACCCCCAAAGGGCACTCCAAACAAAATAAATAAATATTTTTTTTTGTGTTTGTGAATTGTGTGCGCAGTAGCCGCATGTGCATCAACAAAGTAGTGCCAAGCGTGCACCTGTGTCCCATAAATAAAGGGCCGGCTGGATTGACCGCTAAAGGGTGCTGTAACCCCCAAAGGGCACTCCAAACAAAATTAAAAAATAGATTTTTGCATGTTTGTGAATTGTGTGCGCAGTAGCCGCACGTGCATCAACAAAGTAGTGCCAAGCGTGCACCTGTGTCCCATAAATAAAGGGCCGGCTGGATTGACTGCTAAAGGGTGCTGTAACCCCCAAAGGGCACTCCAAACAAAATAAAAAAATAGATTTTTTCGTGTTTGTGAATTGTGTGCGCAGTAGCCGCACGAGCATCAAAAAAGAAGTGCCAAGCGTGCGCCTGTGTCCCATAAATAAAGGGCCAGCTGGATTGACCGCTACAGAGTGCTGTAACCCCCAAAGGGCACTCGAAACAAATTAAAATAATATATTTTTTTGTGTTTGTGAATTGTGTGCGCAGTAGCAGCACGTACATCAACAAAGTAGTGCCAAGCGTGCGCCTGTGTCTCATAAATAAAGGGCCGGCTGGATTGACCGCTAAAGGGTGCTGTAACCCCCAAAGGGCACTCCAAACAAAATAAAAAATATATATTTTTTTGTGTTTGTGAATTGTGTGCGCAGTAGCCGCACGTGCATCAACAAAGTAGTGCCAAGCGTGTGCCTGTGTCCCATAAATAATTGGCCAGCTGGATTGACCGCTAAAGGGTGTTGTAACCCCCAAAGGGCACTCGAAACAAATTAAAATAATATATTTTTTTGTGTTTGTGAATTGTGTGCGCAGTAGCCGCACGTGCATCAACAAAGTAGTGCCAAGCGTGCGCCTGTGTCCCATAAATAAAGGGCCGGCTGGAATGACCGCTAAAGGGTGCTGTAACCCCCAAAGAGCACTCCAAACAAAATTAAAATATATATTTTTTTGTGTTTGTGAATTGTGTGCGCAGTAGCCGCACGTGCATCAACAAAGTAGTGCCAAGCGTGCGCCTGTGTCCCATAAATAAAGGGCCGGCTGGATTGACCGCTAAAAGGGTGCTGTAACCCCCAAAGGGCACTCCAAACAAAATTAAAATATAGATTTTTTTGTGTTTGTGAATTGTGTGCGCAGTAGCCGCACGTGCATCAACAAAGTAGTGCCAAGCGTGCACCTGTGTCCCATAAATAAAGGGCAGGCTGGATTGACCACTAAAGGGTGTTGTAACCCCCAAAGGGCACTCCAAACAAATTAAAAATATATATTTTTTTGTGTTTGTGAATTGTGCGCGCAGTAGCCGCACGTGCATCAACAAAGTAGTGCCAAGCGTGTGCCTGTGTCCCATAAATAAAGGGCCAGCTGGATTGACCGCTAAAGGGTGTTGTAACCCCCAAAGGGCACTCCAAACAAATTAAAAATATATATTTTTTTGTGTTTGTGAATTGTGTGCGCAGTAGCCGCATGTGCATCAACAAAGTAGTGCCAAGCGTGCACCTGTGTCCCATAAATAAAGGGCCAGCTGGATTGACCACTAAAGGGTGCTGTAAACCCCAAAGGGCACTCCAAACAAAATAAAAATATATATTTTTTTGTGTTTGAGAATTGTGTGCGCAGTAGCCGCACGTGCATCAACAAAGTAGTGCCAAGCGTGTGCCTGTGTCCCATAAATAATTTGCCAGCTGGATTGACCGCTAAAGGGTGTTGTAACCCCCAAAGGGCACTCCAAACAAATTCAAAATATATATTTTTTTGTGTTTGTGAATTGTGCGCGCAGTAGCGGCACGTGCATCAACAAATTTGTGCCAAGCGTGCACCTGTGTCCCATAAATAATGGGCCGGCTGGATTGACCGCTAAAGGGTGCTGTAACCCCCAAAGGGCACTCCAAACAAAATAAAAAATATATATTTTTTTGTGTTTGTGAATTGTGTGCGCAGTAGCCGCACGTGCATCAACAAAGTAGTGCCAAGCGTGCGCCTGTATCCCATAAATAAAGGGCCAGCTGGATTGACCGCTAAAGGGTGCTGTAACCCCCAAAGGGCACTCCAAACAAAATAAAAATATATATTTTTTTGTGTTTGACAATTGTGTGCGCAGTAGCCGCATGTGCATCAACAAAGTAGTGCCAAGCGTGTGCCTGTGTCCCATAAATAAAGGGCATGCTGGATTGACCACTAAAGGGTGTTGTAACCCCCAAAGGGCACTCCAAACAAATTAAAAATATATATTTTTTTGTGTTTGTGAATTGTGCGCGCAGTAGCCGCACATGCATCAACAAATTTGTGCCAAGCGTGCGCCTGTGTCCCATAAATAAAGGGCCGGCTGGATTGATCACTAAAGGGTGCTGTAACCCCCAAAGGGCACTCCAAACAAAATTAAAAAATATATTTTTTTGTGTTTGTGAATTGTGTGCGCAGTAGCCGCACGTGCATCAACAAAGTAGTGCCAAGCGTGCGCCTGTGTCCCATAAATAATGGGCCTGCTGGATTGACCGCTAAAGGGTGCTGTAACCCCCAAAGTGCACTCCAAACAAAATAAAAAAATATATTTTTTTGTGTTTGTGAATTGTGTGCGCAGTAGCCGTGTATGCATCAACAAAGTAGTGCCAAGCGTGCGCCTGTGTCCCACAAATAAAGGGCCGGCTGGATTGACCGCTAATGGGTGCTGTAACCCCCAAAGGGCACTTCAAACAAAATAAAAATATATATTTTTGTGTGTTTGTGAATTGTGTGCGCAGTAGCCGTGTATGCATCAATAAAGTAGTGCCAAGCGTGCGCCTGTGTCCCATAAATAAAGGGCCGGCTGGATTGACCGCTAAAGGGTGCTGTAACCCCCAAAGGGCACTCCAAACAAAATAAAAAAATATATTTTTTTGTGTTTGTGAATTGTGTGCGCAGTAGCCGCACGTGCATCAACAAAGTAGTGCCAAGCGTACACCTGTGTCCCATAAATAAAGGGCTGGCTGGATTGACCGCTAAAGGGTGCTGTAACCCCCAAAGGGCACTCCAAACAAAATAAAAAAATATATTTTTTTGTGTTTGTGAATTGTGTGCGCAGTAGCCGCACGTGCATCAACAAAGTAGTGCCAAGCGTGTGCCTGTGTCCCATAAATAAAGGGCCAGCTGGATTGACCACTAAAGAGTGCTGTAACCCCCAAAGGGCATGCAAAACAAAATAAAAAAATATATTTTTTTGTGTTTGTGAATTGTGTGTGCAGTAGCCGCACGTGCATCAACAAAGTAGTGCCAAGCGTGCACCTGTGTCCCATAAATAAAGGGCCGGCTGGATTGACTGCTAAAGGGTGCTGTGACCCCCAAAGGGCACTCCAAACAAAATAAAAATATATATTTTTTTGTGTTTGTGAATTGTGTGCGTAGTAGCCGCACGAGCATCAAAAAAGAAGTGCCAAGCGTGCGCCTGTGTCCCATAAATAAAGGGCCAGCTGGATTGACCGCTACAGAGTGCTGTAACCCCCAAAGGGCACTCGAAACAAATTAAAAAAATATATTTTTTTGTGTTTGTGAATTGTGTGCGCAGTAGCCGCACGTGCATCAACAAAGTAGTGCCAAGCGTGCGCCTGTGTCTCATAAATAAAGGGCCGGCTGGATTGACCACTAAAGGGTGCTGTAACCCCCAAAGGGCACTCCAAACAAAATAAAAAATATATATTTTTTTGTGTTTGTGAATTGTGTGCGCAGTAGCCGCACGTGCATCAACAAAGTAGTGCCAAGCGTGTGCCTGTGTCCCATAAATAATTGGCCAGCTGGATTGACCGCTAAAGGGTGTTGTAACCCCCCAAAGGGCACTCCAAACAAATTAAAAATATATATTTTTTTGTGTTTGTGAATTGTGCGCGCAGTAGCCGCACGTGCATCAACAAATTTGTGCCAAGCGTGCACCTGTGTCCCATAAATAATGTGCCGGCTGGATTGACCGCTAAATGGTGCTGTAACCCCCAAAGGGCACTCCAAACAAAATTAAAATATATATTTTTTTGTGTTTGTGAATTGTGTGCGCAGTAGCCGCACGTGCATCAACAAAGTAGTGCCAAGCGTGCGCCTGTGTCCCATAAATAAAGGGCCGGCTGGCTTGACCGCTAAAGGGTGCTGTAACCCCCAAAGGGCACTCCAAACAAAATTAAAATATAGATTTTTTTGTGTTTGTGAATTGTGTGCGCAGTAGCCGCACATGCATCAACAAAGTAGTGCCAAGCGTGCACCTGTGTCCCATAAATAAATGGATGGCTGGATTGATTGCTAAAGGGTGCTGTAACCCCCAAAGGGCACTCCAAACAAAATAAAAATATATATTTTTTTGTGTTTGTGAATTGTGTGCGCAGTAGCCGCACGAGCATCAAAAAAGAAGTGCCAAGCGTGCGCCTGTGTCCCATAAATAAAGGGCCAGCTGGATTGACCGCTACAGAGTGCTGTAACCCCCAAAGGGCACTCGAAACAAATTAAAAAAATATATTTTTTTGTGTTTGTGAATTGTGTGCGCAGTAGCCGCACGTGCATCAACAAAGTAGTGCCAAGCATGCGCCTGTGTCTCATAAATAAAGCGCCGGCTGGATTGACCGCTAAAGGGTGCTGTAACCCCCAAAGGGCACTCCAAACAAAATAAAAAATATATATTTTTTGTGTTTGTGAATTGTGTGCGCAGTAGCCGCACGTGCATCAACAAAGTAGTGCCAAGCGTGTGCCTGTGTCCCATAAATAATTGGCCAGCTGGATTGACCGCTAAAGGGTGTTGTAACCCCCAAAGGGCACTCCAAACAAATTAAAAATATATATTTTTTTGTGTTTGTGAATTGTGCGCGCAGTAGCCGCACGTGCATCAACAAATTTGTGCCAAGCGTGCACCTGTGTCCCATAAATAATGGGAAGGCTGGATTGACCGCTAAAGGGTGCTGTAACCCCCAAATGGCACTCCAAACAACATTAAAATATATATTTTTTTGTGTTTGTGAATTGTGTGCGCAGTAGCCGCACGTGCATCAACAAAGTAGTGCCAAGCATGCGCCTGTGTCCCATAAATAAAGGGCCGGCTGGATTGACCGCTAAAGGGTGCTGTAACCCCCAAAGGGCACTCCAAACAAAATTAAAATATAAATTTTTTTGTGTTTGTGAATTGTGTGCGCAGTAGCCGCACGTGCATCAACAAAGTAGTGCCAAGCGTGCACCTGTGTCCCATAAATAAAGGGATGGCTGGATTGATTGCTAAAGGGTGCTGTAACCCCCAAAGGGCACTCCAAACAAAATAAAAATATATATTTTTTTGTGTTTGTGAATTGTGTGCGCAGTAGCCGCACGAGCATCAAAAAAGAAGTGCCAAGCGTGCGCCTGTGTCCCATAAATAAAGGGCCAGCTGGATTGACCGCTACAGAGTGCTGTAACCCCAAAAGGGCACTCGAAACAAATTAAAAAAATATATTTTTTTGTGTTTGTGAATTGTGTGCGCAGTAGCCGCACGTGCATCAACAAAGTAGTGCCAAGCGTACACCTGTGTCCCATAAATAAAGGGCCGGCTGGATTGACCGCTAAAGGGTGCTGTAACCCCCAAAGGGCACTCCAAACAAAATAAAAATATATATTTTTTTGTGTTTTAGAATTGTGTGCGCAGTAGCCGTGTATGCATCAACAAAGTAGTGCCAAGCGTGCGCCTGTGTCCCATAAATAAAGGGCCGGCTGGATTGACCGCTAAAGGGTGCTGTTACCCCCAAAGGGCACTCCAAACAAAATAAAAAAATATATTTTTTTGTGTTTGTGAATTGTGTGCGCAGTAGCCGCACGTGCATCAACAAAGTAGTGCCAAGCGTACACCTGTGTCCCATAAATAAAGGGCCGGCTGGATTGACCGCTAAAGGGTGCTGTAACCCCCAAAGGGCACTCCAAACAAAATAAAAAAAATCTTTTTTTGTGTTTGTGAATTGTGTGCGCAGTAGCCGCACGTGCATCAACAAAGTAGTGCCAAGCGTGCGCCTGTGTCCCATAAATAAAGGGCCGGCTGGATTGACCGCTAAAGAGTGCTGTAACCCCCAAAGGGCATGCAAAACAAAATAAAAAAATATATTTTTTTGTGTTTGTGAATTGTGTGTGCAGTAGCCGCACGTGCATCAACAAAGTAGTGCCAAGCGTGCACCTGTGTCCCATAAATAAAGGGCCGGCTGGATTGACTGCTAAAGGGTGCTGTAACCCCCAAAGGGCACTCCAAACAAAATAAAAATATATATTTTTTTGTGTTTGTGAATTGTGTGCGCAGTAGCCGCACGAGCATCAAAAAAGAAGTGCCAAGCGTGCGCCTGTGTCCCATAAATAAAGGGCCAGCTGGATTGACCGCTACAGAGTGCTGTAACCCCCAAAGGGCACTCGAAACAAATTAAAAAAATATATTTTTTTGTGTTTGTGAATTGTGTGCGCAGTAGCCGCACGTGCATCAACAAAGTAGTGCCAAGCGTGCGCCTGTGTCTCATAAATAAAGGGCCGGCTGGATTGACCACTAAAGGGTGCTGTAACCCCCAAAGGGCACTCCAAACAAAATAAAAAATATATATTTTTTTGTGTTTGTGAATTGTGTGCGCAGTAGCCGCACGTGCATCAACAAAGTAGTGCCAAGCGTGTGCCTGTGTCCCATAAATAATTGGCCAGCTGGATTGACCGCTAAAGGGTGTTGTAACCCCCCAAAGGGCACTCCAAACAAATTAAAAATATATATTTTTTTGTGTTTGTGAATTGTGCGCGCAGTAGCCGCACGTGCATCAACAAATTTGTGCCAAGCGTGCACCTGTGTCCCATAAATAATGTGCCGGCTGGATTGACCGCTAAATGGTGCTGTAACCCCCAAAGGGCACTCCAAACAAAATTAAAATATATATTTTTTTGTGTTTGTGAATTGTGTGCACAGTAGCCGCACGTGCATCAACAAAGTAGTGCCAAGCGTGCGGCTGTGTCCCATAAATAAAGGGCCAGCTGGATTGACCGCTACAGAGTGCTGTAACCCCCAAAGGGCACTCAAAACAAATTAAAAAAATATATTTTTTTGTGTTTGTGAATTGTGTGCGCAGTAGCCGCACGTGCATCAACAAAGTAGTGCCAAGCATGCGCCTGTGTCTCATAAATAAAGGGCCGGCTGGATTGACTGCTAAAGGGTGCTGTAACCCCCAAAGGGCACTCCAAACAAAATAAAAAATATATATTTTTTGTGTTTGTGAATTGTGTGCGCAGTAGCCGCACGTGCATCAACAAATTAGTGCCAAGCGTGTGCCTGTGTCCCATAAATAATTGGCCAGCTGGATTGACCGCTAAAGGGTGTTGTAACCCCCAAAGGGCACTCCAAACAAATTAAAAATATATATTTTTTTGTGTTTGTGAATTGTGCGCGCAGTAGCCGCACGTGCATCAACAAATTTGTGCCAAGCGTGCACCTGTGTCCCATAAATAATGGGAAGGCTGGATTGACCGCTAAAGGGTGCTGTAACCCCCAAAGGGCACTCCAAACAAAATTAAAATATATATTTTTTTGTGTTTGTGAATTGTGTGCGCAGTAGCCGCACGTGCATCAACAAAGTAGTGCCAAGCATGCGCCTGTGTCCCATAAATAAAGGGCCGGCTGGATTGACCGCTAAAGGGTGCTGTAACCCCCAAAGGGCACTCCAAACAAAATTAAAATATAGATTTTTTTGTGTTTGTGAATTGTGTGCGCAGTAGCCGCACGTGCATCAACAAAGTAGTGCCAAGCGTGCACCTGTGTCCCATAAATAAAGGGATGGCTGGATTGATTGCTAAAGGGTGCTGTAACCCCCAAAGGGCACTCCAAACAAAATAAAAATATATATTTTTTTGTGTTTGTGAATTGTGTGCGCAGTAGCCGCACGAGCATCAAAAAACAAGTGCCAAGCGTGCGCCTGTGTCCCATAAATAAAGGGCCAGCTGGATTGACCGCTACAGAGTGCTGTAACCCCAAAAGGGCACTCGAAACAAATTAAAAAAATATATTTTTTTGTGTTTGTGAATTGTGTGCGCAGTAGCCGCACGTGCATCAACAAAGTAGTGCCAAGCGTGCGCCTGTGTCCCATAAATAAAGGGCCGGCTGGATTGACCGCTAAAGGGTGCTGTAACCCCCAAAGGGCACTCCAATCAAAATAAAAATATATATTTTTTTGTGTTTGAGAATTGTGTGCGCAGTAGCCGCATGTGCATCAACAAAGTAGTGCCAAGCGTGTGCCTGTGTCCCATAAATAAAGGGCAGGCTGGATTGACCACTAAAGGGTGTTGTAACCCCCAAAGGGCACTCCAAACAAATTAAAAATATATATTTTTTTGTGTTTGTGAATTGTGCGCGCAGTAGCCGCACGTGCATCAACAAAGTAGTGCCAAGCGTGTGCCTGTGTCCCATAAATAAAGGGCCAGCTGGATTGACCGCTAAAGGGTGTTGTAACCCCCAAACGGCACTCCAAACAAATTAAAAATATATATTTTTTTGTGTTTGTGAATTGTGCGCGCAGTAGCCGCACGTGCATCAACAAATTTGTGCCAAGCGTGCACCTGTGTCCCATAAATAAAGGGCTGGCTGGATTGACCGCTAAAGGGTGCTGTAACCCCCAAAGGGCACTCCAAACAAAATTAAAATATATATTTTTTTGTGTTTGTGAATTGTGTGCGCAGTAGCCGCACGTGCATCAACAAAGTAGTGCCAAGCGTGCGCCTGTGTCCCATAAATAAAGGGCCGGCTGGATTGACCGCTAAAGGGTGTTGTAACCCCCAAAGGGCACTCCAAACAAATTAAAAATATATATTTTTTTGTGTTTGTGAATTGTGCGCGCAGTAGCCGCACGTGCATCAACAAATTTGTGCCAAGCGTGCACCTGTGTCCCATAAATAAAGGGCTGGCTGGATTGACCGCTAAAGGGTGCTGTAACCCCCAAAGGGCACTCCAAACAAAATAAAAATATATATTTTTTTGTGTTTGTGAATTGTGTGCGCAGTAGCCGCAAGAGCATCAAAAAAGAAGTGCCAAGCGTTCGCCTGTGTCCCATAAATAAAGGGCCAGCTGGATTGACCGCTACAGAGTGCTGTAACCCCCAAAGGGCACTCCAAACAAATTAAAAAAATATATTTTTTTGTGTTTGTGAATTGTGTGCGCAGTAGCCGCACGTGCATCAACAAAGTAGTGCCAAGCGTGCGCCTGTGTCTCATACATAAAGGGCCGGCTGGATTGACCGCTAAAGGGTGCTGTAACCCCCAAAGGGCACTCCAAACAAAATAAAAAATATAGATTTTTTTGTGTTTGTGAATTGTGTGCGCAGTAGCCGCATGTGCATCAACAAAGTAGTGCCAAGCGTGCACCTGTGTCCCATAAATAAAGGGCCAGCTGGATTGACCACTAAAGGGTGCTGTAAACCCCAAAGGGCACTCCAAACAAAATAAAAATATATATTTTTTTGTGTTTGAGAATTGTGTGCGCAGTAGCCGCACGTGCATCAACAAAGTAGTGCCAAGCGTGTGCCTGTGTCCCATAAATAATTTGCCAGCTGGATTGACCGCTAAAGGGTGTTGTAACCCCCAAAGGGCACTCCAAACAAATTCAAAATATATATTTTTTTGTGTTTGTGAATTGTGCGCGCAGTAGCCGCACGTGCATCAACAAATTTGTGCCAAGCGTGCACCTGTGTCCCATAAATAATGGGCCGGCTGGATTGACCGCTAAAGGGTGCTGTAACCCCCAAAGGGCACTCCAAACAAAATAAAAAATATATATTTTTTTGTGTTTGTGAATTGTGTGCGCAGTAGCCGCACGTGCATCAACAAAGTAGTGCCAAGCGTGCGCCTGTATCCCATAAATAAAGGGCCAGCTGGATTGACCGCTAAAGGGTGCTGTAACCCCCAAAGGGCACTCCAAACAAAATAAAAATATATATTTATTTGTGTTTGAGAATTGTGTGCGCAGTAGCCGCATGTGCATCAACAAAGTAGTGCCAAGCGTGTGCCTGTGTCCCATAAATAAAGGGCATGCTGGATTGACCACTAAAGGGTGTTGTAAACCCCAAAGGGCACTCCAAACAAATTAAAAATATATATTTTTTTGTGTTTGTGAATTGTGCGCGCAGTAGCCGCACGTGCATCAACAAAGTAGTGCCAAGCGTGCTCCTGTGTCCCATAAATAAAGGGCCGGCTGGATTGACCGCTAAAGGGTGCTGTAACCCCCAAAGGGCACTCCAAACAAAATAAAAATATATATTATTTTGTGTTTGAGAATTGTGTGCGCAGTAGCCGCACGTGCATCAACAAAGTAGTGCCAAGCGTGTGCCTGTGTCCCATAAATAAAGGGCCGGCTGGATTGACCGCTAAAGGGTGTTGTAACCCCCAAAGGGCACTCCAAACAAATTAAAAATATATATTTTTTTGTGTTTGTGAATTGTGAGCGCAGTAGCCGCACGTGCATCAACAAATTTGTGCCAAGCATGCGCCTGTGTCCCATAAATAAAGGGCCAGCTGGATTGATCGCTAAAGGGTGCTGTAACCCCCAAAGGGCACTCCAAACAAAATTAAAAAATATATTTTTTTGTGTTTGTGAATTGTGTGCGCAGTAGCCGCACGTGCATCAACAAAGTAGTGCCAAGCGTGCGCCTGTGTCCCATAAATAAAGGGCCAGCTGGATTGACCGCTAAAGGGTGCTGTAACCCCCAAAGGGCACTCCAAACAAAATAAAAAAATATATTTTTTTGTGTTTGTGAATTGTGTGCGCAGTAGCTGCACGTGCATCAACAAAGTAGTGGCAAGCGTGCGCCTGTGTCCCATAAATAATGGGCCAGCTGGATTGACCACTAAAGGGTGCTGTAACCCCCAAAGTGCACTCCAAACAAAATAAAAAAATATATTTTTTTGTGTTTGTGAATTGTGTGCGCAGTAGCCGCACGTGCATCAACAAAGTAGTGCCACGCGTGCGCCTGTGTCCCATAAATAAAGGGCCGGCTGGATTGACCGCTAAAGGGTGCTGTAACCCCCAAAGGGCACTCCAAACAAAATAAAAAAATATATTTTTTTGTGTTTGTGAATTGTGTGCGCAGTAGCCGCACGTGCATCAACAAAGTAGTGCCAAGCGTACACCTGTGTCCCATAAATAAAGGGCCGGCTGGATTGACCGCTAAAGGGTGCTGTAACCCCCAAAGGGCACTCCAAACAAAATAAAAAAAATATTTTTTTGTGTTTGTGAATTGTGTGCGCAGTAGCCGTACGTGCATCAACAAAGTAGTGCCAAGCGTGCGCCTGTGTCCCATAAATAAAGGGCCGGCTGGATTGACCGCTAAAGAGTGCTGTAACCCCCAAAGGGCATGCCAAACAAAATAAAAAAATATATTTTTTTGTGTTTGTGAATTGTGTGTGCAGTAGCCGCACGTGCATCAACAAAGTAGTGCCAAGCGTGCACCTGTGTCCCATAAATAAAGGGCCGGCTGGATTGACCGTTTAAAGGTGCTGTAACCCCCAAAGGGCACTCCAAACAAAATAAATAAATATTTTTTTTTGTGTTTGTGAATTGTGTGCGCAGTAGCCGCATGTGCATCAACAAAGTAGTGCCAAGCGTGCACCTGTGTCCCATAAATAAAGGGCCGGCTGGATTGACCGCTAAAGGGTGCTGTAACCCCCAAAGGGCACTCCAAACAAAATTAAAAAATAGATTTTTGCATGTTTGTGAATTGTGTGCGCAGTAGCCGCACGTGCATCAACAAAGTAGTGCCAAGCGTGCACCTGTGTCCCATAAATAAAGGGCCGGCTGGATTGACTGCTAAAGGGTGCTGTAACCCCCAAAGGGCACTCCAAACAAAATAAAAAAATAGATTTTTTCGTGTTTGTGAATTGTGTGCGCAGTAGCCGCACGAGCATCAAAAAAGAAGTGCCAAGCGTGCGCCTGTGTCCCATAAATAAAGGGCCAGCTGGATTGACCGCTACAGAGTGCTGTAACCCCCAAAGGGCACTCGAAACAAATTAAAATAATATATTTTTTTGTGTTTGTGAATTGTGTGCGCAGTAGCAGCACGTACATCAACAAAGTAGTGCCAAGCGTGCGCCTGTGTCTCATAAATAAAGGGCCGGCTGGATTGACCGCTAAAGGGTGCTGTAACCCCCAAAGGGCACTCCAAACAAAATAAAAAATATATATTTTTTTGTGTTTGTGAATTGTGTGCGCAGTAGCCGCACGTGCATCAACAAAGTAGTGCCAAGCGTGTGCCTGTGTCCCATAAATAATTGGCCAGCTGGATTGACCGCTAAAGGGTGTTGTAACCCCCAAAGGGCACTCGAAACAAATTAAAATATATATTTTTTTGTGTTTGTGAATTGTGTGCGCAGTAGCCGCACGTGCATCAACAAAGTAGTGCCAAGCGTGCGCCTGTGTCCCATAAATAAAGGGCCGGCTGGAATGACCGCTAAAGGGTGCTGTAACCCCCAAAGAGCACTCCAAACAAAATTAAAATATATATTTTTTTGTGTTTGTGAATTGTGTGCGCAGTAGCCGCACGTGCATCAACAAAGTAGTGCCAAGCGTGCGCCTGTGTCCCATAAATAAAGGGCCGGCTGGATTGACCGCTAAAAGGGTGCTGTAACCCCCAAAGGGCACTCCAAACAAAATTAAAATATAGATTTTTTTGTGTTTGTGAATTGTGTGCGCAGTAGCCGCACGTGCATCAACAAAGTAGTGCCAAGCGTGCACCTGTGTCCCATAAATAAAGGGCAGGCTGGATTGACCACTAAAGGGTGTTGTAACCCCCAAAGGGCACTCCAAACAAATTAAAAATATATATTTTTTTGTGTTTGTGAATTGTGCGCGCAGTAGCCGCACGTGCATCAACAAAGTAGTGCCAAGCGTGTGCCTGTGTCCCATAAATAAAGGGCCAGCTGGATTGACCGCTAAAGGGTGTTGTAACCCCCAAAGGGCACTCCAAACAAATTAAAAATATATATTTTTTTGTGTTTGTGAATTGTGTGCGCAGTAGCCGCATGTGCATCAACAAAGTAGTGCCAAGCGTGCACCTGTGTCCCATAAATAAAGGGCCAGCTGGATTGACCACTAAAGGGTGCTGTAAACCCCAAAGGGCACTCCAAACAAAATAAAAATATATATTTTTTTGTGTTTGAGAATTGTGTGCGCAGTAGCCGCACGTGCATCAACAAAGTAGTGCCAAGCGTGTGCCTGTGTCCCATAAATAATTTGCCAGCTGGATTGACCGCTAAAGGGTGTTGTAACCCCCAAAGGGCACTCCAAACAAATTCAAAATATATATTTTTTTGTGTTTGTGAATTGTGCGCGCAGTAGCCGCACGTGCATCAACAAATTTGTGCCAAGCGTGCACCTGTGTCCCATAAATAATGGGCCGGCTGGATTGACCGCTAAAGGGTGCTGTAACCCCCAAAGGGCACTCCAAACAAAATAAAAAATATATATTTTTTTGTGTTTGTGAATTGTGTGCGCAGTAGCCGCACGTGCATCAACAAAGTAGTGCCAAGCGTGCGCCTGTATCCCATAAATAAAGGGCCAGCTGGATTGACCGCTAAAGGGTGCTGTAACCCCCAAAGGGCACTCCAAACAAAATAAAAATATATATTTTTTTGTGTTTGACAATTGTGTGCGCAGTAGCCGCATGTGCATCAACAAAGTAGTGCCAAGCGTGTGCCTGTGTCCCATAAATAAAGGGCATGCTGGATTGACCACTAAAGGGTGTTGTAACCCCCAAAGGGCACTCCAAACAAATTAAAAATATATATTTTTTTGTGTTTGTGAATTGTGCGCGCAGTAGCCGCACGTGCATCAACAAAGTAGTGCCAAGCGTGCTCCTGTGTCCCATAAATAAAGGGCCGGCTGGATTGACCGCTAAAGGGTGCTGTAACCCCCAAAGGGCACTCCAAACAAAATAAAAATATATATTTTTTTGTGTTTGAGAATTGTGTGCGCAGTAGCCGCACGTGCATCAACAAAGTAGTGCCAAGCGTGTGCCTGTGTCCCATAAATAAAGGGCCGGCTGGATTGACCGCTAAAGGGTGTTGTAACCCCCAAAGGGCACTCCAAACAAATTAAAAATATATATTTTTTTGTGTTTGTGAATTGTGAGCGCAGTAGCCGCACGTGCATCAACAAATTTGTGCCAAGCATGCGCCTGTGTCCCATAAATAAAGGGCCAGCTGGATTGATCGCTAAAGGGTGCTGTAACCCCCAAAGGGCACTCCAAACAAAATTAAAAAATATATTTTTTTGTGTTTGTGAATTGTGTGCGCAGTAGCCGCACGTGCATCAACAAAGTAGTGCCAAGCGTGCGCCTGTGTCCCATAAATAAAGGGCCAGCTGGATTGACCGCTAAAGGGTGCTGTAACCCCCAAAGGGCACTCCAAACAAAATAAAAAAATATATTTTTTTGTGTTTGTGAATTGTGTGCGCAGTAGCTGCACGTGCATCAACAAAGTAGTGGCAAGCGTGCGCCTGTGTCCCATAAATAATGGGCCAGCTGGATTGACCGCTAAAGGGTGCTGTAACCCCCAAAGTGCACTCCAAACAAAATAAAAAAATATATTTTTTTGTGTTTGTGAATTGTGTGCGCAGTAGCCGCACGTGCATCAACAAAGTAGTGCCAAGCGTGCGCCTGTGTCCCATAAATAAAGGGCAGGCTGGATTGACCGCTAAAGGGTGCTGTAACCCCCAAAGGGCACTCCAAACAAAATTAAAAAATAGATTTTTGCATGTTTGTGAATTGTGTGCGCAGTAGCCGCACGTGCATCAACAAAGTAGTGCCAAGCGTGCACCTGTGTCCCATAAATAAAGGGCCGGCTGGATTGACTGCTAAAGGGTGCTGTAACCCCCAAAGGGCACTCCAAACAAAATAAAAAAATAGATTTTTTCGTGTTTGTGAATTGTGTGCGCAGTAGCCGCACGAGCATCAAAAAAGAAGTGCCAAGCGTGCGCCTGTGTCCCATAAATAAAGGGCCAGCTGGATTGACCGCTACAGAGTGCTGTAACCCCCAAAGGGCACTCGAAACAAATTAAAATAATATATTTTTTTGTGTTTGTGAATTGTGTGCGCAGTAGCAGCACGTACATCAACAAAGTAGTGCCAAGCGTGCGCCTGTGTCTCATAAATAAAGGGCCGGCTGGATTGACCGCTAAAGGGTGCTGTAACCCCCAAAGGGCACTCCAAACAAAATAAAAAATATATATTTTTTTGTGTTTGTGAATTGTGTGCGCAGTAGCCGCACGTGCATCAACAAAGTAGTGCCAAGCGTGTGCCTGTGTCCCATAAATAATTGGCCAGCTGGATTGACCGCTAAAGGGTGTTGTAACCCCCAAAGGGCACTCGAAACAAATTAAAATAATATATTTTTTTGTGTTTGTGAATTGTGTGCGCAGTAGCCGCACGTGCATCAACAAAGTAGTGCCAAGCGTGCGCCTGTGTCCCATAAATAAAGGGCAGGCTGGATTGACCGCTAAAGGGTGCTGTAACCCCCAAAGGGCACTCCAAACAAAATTAAAAAATAGATTTTTGCATGTTTGTGAATTGTGTGCGCAGTAGCCGCACGTGCATCAACAAAGTAGTGCCAAGCGTGCACCTGTGTCCCATAAATAAAGGGCCGGCTGGATTGACTGCTAAAGGGTGCTGTAACCCCCAAAGGGCACTCCAAACAAAATAAAAAAATAGATTTTTTCGTGTTTGTGAATTGTGTGCGCAGTAGCCGCACGAACATCAAAAAAGAAGTGCCAAGCGTGCGCCTGTGTCCCATAAATAAAGGGCCAGCTGGATTGACCGCTACAGAGTGCTGTAACCCCCAAAGGGCACTCGAAACAAATTAAAATAATATATTTTTTTGTGTTTGTGAATTGTGTGCGCAGTAGCAGCACGTACATCAACAAAGTAGTGCCAAGCGTGCGCCTGTGTCTCATAAATAAAGGGCCGGCTGGATTGACCGCTAAAGGGTGCTGTAACCCCCAAAGGGCACTCCAAACAAAATAAAAAATATATATTTTTTTGTGTTTGTGAATTGTGTGCGCAGTAGCCGCACGTGCATCAACAAAGTAGTGCCAAGCGTGTGCCTGTGTCCCATAAATAATTGGCCAGCTGGATTGACCGCTAAAGGGTGTTGTAACCCCCAAAGGGCACTCAAAACAAATTAAAATAATATATTTTTTTGTGTTTGTGAATTGTGTGCGCAGTAGCCGCACGTGCATCAACAAAGTAGTGCCAAGCGTGCGCCTGTGTCCCATAAATAAAGGGCCGGCTGGAATGACCGCTAAAGGGTGCTGTAACCCCCAAAGAGCACTCCAAACAAAATTAAAATATATATTTTTTTGTGTTTGTGAATTGTGTGCGCAGTAGCCGCACGTGCATCAACAAAGTAGTGCCAAGCGTGCGCCTGTGTCCCATAAATAAAGGGCCGGCTGGATTGACCGCTAAAAGGGTGCTGTAACCCCCAAAGGGCACTCCAAACAAAATTAAAATATAGATTTTTTTGTGTTTGTGAATTGTGTGCGCAGTAGCCGCACGTGCATCAACAAAGTAGTGCCAAGCGTGCACCTGTGTCCCATAAATAAAGGGCAGGCTGGATTGACCACTAAAGGGTGTTGTAACCCCCAAAGGGCACTCCAAACAAATTAAAAATATATATTTTTTTGTGTTTGTGAATTGTGCGCGCAGTAGCCGCACGTGCATCAACAAAGTAGTGCCAAGCGTGTGCCTGTGTCCCATAAATAAAGGGCCAGCTGGATTGACCGCTAAAGGGTGTTGTAACCCCCAAAGGGCACTCCAAACAAATTAAAAATATATATTTTTTTGTGTTTGTGAATTGTGTGCGCAGTAGCCGCATGTGCATCAACAAAGTAGTGCCAAGCGTGCACCTGTGTCCCATAAATAAAGGGCCAGCTGGATTGACCACTAAAGGGTGCTGTAAACCCCAAAGGGCACTCCAAACAAAATAAAAATATATATTTTTTTGTGTTTGAGAATTGTGTGCGCAGTAGCCGCACGTGCATCAACAAAGTAGTGCCAAGCGTGTGCCTGTGTCCCATAAATAATTTGCCAGCTGGATTGACCGCTAAAGGGTGTTGTAACCCCCAAAGGGCACTCCAAACAAATTCAAAATATATATTTTTTTGTGTTTGTGAATTGTGCGCGCAGTAGCCGCACGTGCATCAACAAATTTGTGCCAAGCGTGCACCTGTGTCCCATAAATAATGGGCCGGCTGGATTGACCGCTAAAGGGTGCTGTAACCCCCAAAGGGCACTCCAAACAAAATAAAAAATATATATTTTTTTGTGTTTGTGAATTGTGTGCGCAGTAGCCGCACGTGCATCAACAAAGTAGTGCCAAGCGTGCGCCTGTATCCCATAAATAAAGGGCCAGCTGGATTGACCGCTAAAGGGTGCTGTAACCCCCAAAGGGCACTCCAAACAAAATAAAAATATATATTTTTTTGTGTTTGACAATTGTGTGCGCAGTAGCCGCATGTGCATCAACAAAGTAGTGCCAAGCGTGTGCCTGTGTCCCATAAATAAAGGGCATGCTGGATTGACCACTAAAGGGTGTTGTAACCCCCAAAGGGCACTCCAAACAAATTAAAAATATATATTTTTTTGTGTTTGTGAATTGTGCGCGCAGTAGCCGCACGTGCATCAACAAAGTAGTGCCAAGCGTGCTCCTGTGTCCCATAAATAAAGGGCCGGCTGGATTGACCGCTAAAGGGTGCTGTAACCCCCAAAGGGCACTCCAAACAAAATAAAAATATATATTTTTTTGTGTTTGAGAATTGTGTGCGCAGTAGCCGCACGTGCATCAACAAAGTAGTGCCAAGCGTGTGCCTGTGTCCCATAAATAAAGGGCCGGCTGGATTGACCGCTAAAGGGTGTTGTAACCCCCAAAGGGCACTCCAAACAAATTAAAAATATATATTTTTTTGTGTTTGTGAATTGTGAGCGCAGTAGCCGCACGTGCATCAACAAATTTGTGCCAAGCATGCGCCTGTGTCCCATAAATAAAGGGCCAGCTGGATTGATCGCTAAAGGGTGCTGTAACCCCCAAAGGGCACTCCAAACAAAATTAAAAAATATATTTTTTTGTGTTTGTGAATTGTGTGCGCAGTAGCCGCACGTGCATCAACAAAGTAGTGCCAAGCGTGCGCCTGTGTCCCATAAATAAAGGGCCAGCTGGATTGACCGCTAAAGGGTGCTGTAACCCCCAAAGGGCACTCCAAACAAAATAAAAAAATATATTTTTTTGTGTTTGTGAATTGTGTGCGCAGTAGCTGCACGTGCATCAACAAAGTAGTGGCAAGCGTGCGCCTGTGTCCCATAAATAATGGGCCAGCTGGATTGACCGCTAAAGGGTGCTGTAACCCCCAAAGTGCACTCCAAACAAAATAAAAAAATATATTTTTTTGTGTTTGTGAATTGTGTGCGCAGTAGCCGCACGTGCATCAACAAAGTAGTGCCAAGCGTGCGCCTGTGTCCCATAAATAAAGGGCAGGCTGGATTGACCGCTAAAGGGTGCTGTAACCCCCAAAGGGCACTCCAAACAAAATAAAAAAATATATTTTTTTGTGTTTGTGAATTGTGTGCACAGTAGCCGCACGTGCATCAACAAAGTAGTGCCAAGCGTACACCTGTGTCCCATAAATAAAGGGCCGGCTGGATTGACCGCTAAAGGGTGCTGTAACCCCCAAAGGGCACTCCAAACAAAATAAAAAAAATATTTTTTTGTGTTTGTGAATTGTGTGCGCAGTAGCCGTACGTGCATCAACAAAGTAGTGCCAAGCGTGCGCCTGTGTCCCATAAATAAAGGGCCGGCTGGATTGACCGCTAAAGAGTGCTGTAACCCCCAAAGGGCATGCCAAACAAAATAAAAAAATATATTTTTTTGTGTTTGTGAATTGTGTGTGCAGTAGCCGCACGTGCATCAACAAAGTAGTGCCAAGCGTGCACCTGTGTCCCATAAATAAAGGGCCGGCTGGATTGACCGTTTAAAGGTGCTGTAACCCCCAAAGGGCACTCCAAACAAAATAAATAAATATTTTTTTTTGTGTTTGTGAATTGTTTGCGCAGTAGCCGCATGTGCATCAACAAAGTAGTGCCAAGCGTGCACCTGTGTCCCATAAATAAAGGGCCGGCTGGATTGACCGCTAAAGGGTGCTGTAACCCCCAAAGGGCACTCCAAACAAAATTAAAAAATAGATTTTTGCATGTTTGTGAATTGTGTGCGCAGTAGCCGCACGTGCATCAACAAAGTAGTGCCAAGCGTGCACCTGTGTCCCATAAATAAAGGGCCGGCTGGATTGACTGCTAAAGGGTGCTGTAACCCCCAAAGGGCACTCCAAACAAAATAAAAAAATAGATTTTTTCGTGTTTGTGAATTGTGTGCGCAGTAGCCGCATGAGCATCAAAAAAGAAGTGCCAAGCGTGCGCCTGTGTCCCATAAATAAAGGGCCAGCTGGATTGACCGCTACAGAGTGCTGTAACCCCCAAAGGGCACTCGAAACAAATTAAAAAAATAAATTTTTTTGTGTTTGTGAATTGTGTGCGCAGTAGCCGCACGTACATCAACAAAGTAGTGCCAAGCGTGCGCCTGTGTCTCATAAATAAAGGGCCGGCTGGATTGACCGCTAAAGGGTGCTGTAACCCCCAAAGGGCACTCCAAACAAAATAAAAAATATATATTTTTTTGTGTTTGTGAATTGTGTGCGCAGTAGCCGCACGTGCATCAACAAAGTAGTGCCAAGCGTGCACCTGTGTCCCATAAATAAAGGGCAGGCTGGATTGACCACTAAAGGGTGTTGTAACCCCCAAAGGGCACTCCAAACAAATTAAAAATATATATTTTTTTGTGTTTGTGAATTGTGCGCGCAGTAGCCGCACGTGCATCAACAAAGTAGTGCCAAGCGTGTGCCTGTGTCCCATAAATAAAGGGCCAGCTGGATTGACCGCTAAAGGGTGTTGTAACCCCCAAAGGGCACTCCAAACAAATTAAAAATATATATTTTTTTGTGTTTGTGAATTGTGCGCGCAGTAGCCGCACGTGCATCAACAAATTTGTGCCAAGCGTGCACCTGTGTCCCATAAATAAAGGGCCGGCTGTATTGACCGCTAAAGGGTGCTGTAACCCCCAAAGGGCACTCCAAACAAAATAAAAAATATATATTTTTTTGTGTTTGTGAATTGTGTGCGCAGTAGCCGCACGTGCATCAACAAAGTAGTGCCAAGCGTGCGCCTGTGTCCCATAAATAAAGGGCCGGCTGGATTGACCGCTAAAGGGTGTTGTAACCCCCAAAGGGCACTCCAAACAAATTAAAAATATATATTTTTTTGTGTTTGTGAATTGTGCGCGCAGTAGCCGCACGTGCATCAATAAATTTGTGCCAAGCGTGCACCTGTGTCCCATAAAGAAAGGGCCGGCTGGATTGACCGCTAAAGGGTGCTGTAACCCCCAAAGGGCACTCCAAACAAAATAAAAATATATATTTTTTTGTGTTTGTGAATTGTGTGCGCAGTAGCCGCACGAGCATCAAAAAAGAAGTGCCAAGCGTGCGCCTGTGTCCCATAAATAAAGGGCCAGCTGGATTGACTGCTACAGAGTGCTGTAACCCCCAAAGGGCACTCGAAACAAATTAAAAAAATATATTTTTTTGTGTTTGTGAATTGTGTGCGCAGTAGCCGCACGTGCATCAACAAAGTAGTGCCAAGCGTGCGCCTGTATCTCATAAATAAAGGGCCGGCTGGATTGACCGCTAAAGGGTGCTGTAACCCCCAAAGGGCACTCCAAACAAAATAAAAAATATATATTTTTTTGTGTTTGTGAATTGTGTGCGCAGTAGCCGCACGTGCATCAACAAAGTAGTGCCAAGCGTGCACCTGTGTCCCATAAATAAAGGGCCAGCTGGATTGACCACTAAAGGGTGCTGTAAACCCCAAAGGGCACTCCAAACAAAATAAAAATATATATTTTTTTGTGTTTGAGAATTGTGTGCGCAGTAGCCGCACGTGCATCAACAAAGTAGTGCCAAGCGTGTGCCTGTGTCCCATAAATAATTGGCCAGCTGGATTGACCGCTAAAGGGTGTTGTAACCCCCAAAGGGCACTCCAAACAAATTCAAAATATATATTTTTTTGTGTTTGTGAATTGTGCACGCAGTAGCCGCACGTGCATCAACAAATTTGTGCCAAGCGTGCACCTGTGTCCCATAAATAATGGGCCGGCTGGATTGACTGCTAAAGGGTGCTGTAACCCCCAAAGGGCACTCCAAACAAAATAAAAAATATATATTTTTTTGTGTTTGTGAATTGTGTGCGCAGTAGCCGCACGTGCATCAACAAAGTAGTTCCAAGCGTGCTCCTGTGTCCCATAAATAAAGGGCTGGCTGGATTGACCGCTAAAGGGTGCTGTAACCCCCAAAGGGCACTCCAAACAAAATAAAAAATATATATTTTTTTGTGTTTGTGAATTGTGTGCGCAGTAGCCGCACGTTCATCAACAAAGTAGTGCCAAGCATGCGCCTGTATCCCATAAATAAAGGGCCGGCTGCATTGACCGCTAAAGGGTGCTGTAACCCCCAAAGGGCACTCCAAACAAAATAAAAATATATATTTTTTTGTGTTTGTGAATTGTGTGCGCAGTAGCCGCACGAGCATCAAAAAAGAAGTGCCAAGCGTGCGCCTGTGTCCCATAAATAAAGGGACAGCTGGATTGACCGCTACAGAGTGCTGTAACCCCCAAAGGGCACTCGAAACAAATTAAAAAAATATATTTTATTGTGTTTGTGAATTGTGTGCGCAGTAGCCGCACGTGCATCAACAAAGTAGTGCCAAGCGTGCGCCTGTGTCTCATAAATAAAGGGCCGGCTGGATTGACCGCTAAAAGGTGCTGTAACCCCCAAAGGGCACTCCAAACAAAATAAAAAATATATATTTTTTTGTGTTTGTGAATTGTGTGCGCAGTAGCCGCACGTGCATCAACAAAGTAGTGCCAAGCGTGTGCCTGTGTCCCATAAATAATTGGCCAGCTGGATTGACCGCTAAAGGGTGTTGTAACCCCCAAAGGGCACTCCAAACAAATTAAAAATATATATTTTTTTGTGTTTGTGAATTGTGTGCGCAGTAGCTGCACGTGCATCAACAAAGTAGTGGCAAGCGTGCGCCTGTGTCCCATAAATAATGGGCCGGCTGGATTGACCGCTAAAGGGTGCTGTAACCCCCAAAGGGCACTCCAAACAAAATAAAAAAATATATTTTTTTGTGTTTGTGAATTGTGTGCGCAGTAGCCGCACGTGCATCAACAAAGTAGTGGCAAGCATGCGCCTGTGTACCGTAAATAAAGGGCCGGCTGGATTGACCGCTAATGGGTGCTGTAACCCCCAAAGGGCACTTCAAACAAAATAAAAATATATATTTTTTTGTGTTTGTGAATTGTGTGCGCAGTAGCCGCACGTGCATCAACAAAGTAGTGCCAAGCGTGTGCCTGTGTCCCATAAATAAAGGGCCGGCTGGATTGACTGCTAAAGGGTGCTGTAACCCCCAAAGGGCACTCCAAACAAAATAAAAAAATATATTTTTTTGTGTTTGTGAATTGTGTGCGCAGTAGCCGCACGTGCATCAACAAAGTAGTGCCAAGCGTGTGCCTGTGTCCCATAAATAAAGGGCCGGCTGGATTGACCGCTAATGGGTGCTGTAACCCCCAAAGGGCACTCCAAACAAAATTAAAATATATATTTTTTTGTGTTTGTGAATTGTGTGCGCAGTAGCCGCACGTGCATCAACAAAGAATTGCCAAGCGTGCGCCTGTGTCCCATAAATAAAGGGCCAGCTGGATTGACCGCTACAGAGTGCTGTAACCCCCAAAGGGCACTCGAAACAAATTAAAAAAATATATTTTTTTGTGTTTGTGAATTGTGTGCGCAGTAGCCGCACGTGCATCAACAAAGTAGTGCCAAGCGTGCGCCTGTGTCCCATAAATAAAGGGCCGGCTGGATTGACTGCTAAAGGGTGCTGTAACCCCCAAAGGGCACTCCAAACAAAATAAAAAAAATATTTTTTTGTGTTTGTGAATTGTGTGCGCAGTAGCCGCACGTGCATCAACAAAGTAGTGCCAAGCGTGAGCCTGTGTCCCATAAATAAAGGACCAGCTGGATTGACCACTAAAGGGTGCTGTAACCCCAAAGGGCACTCCAAACAAAATAAAAAAATATATATTTTTTTGTGTTTGTGAATTGTGTGCGCAGTAGCCGCACGTGCATCAACAAAGTAGTGGCAAGCATGCGCCTGTGTACCGTAAATAAAGGGCCGGCTGGATTGACCGCTAAAGGGTGCTGTAACCCCCAAAGGGCACTTCAAACAAAATAAAAATATATATTTTTTTGTGTTTGTGAATTGTGTGCGCAGTAGCCGCACGTGCATCAACAAAGTAGTGCCAAGCGTGTGCCTGTGTCCCATAAATAAAGGGCCGGCTGGATTGACTGCTAAAGGGTGCTGTAACCCCCAAAGGGCACTCCAAACAAAATAAAAAAATATATTTTTTTGTGTTTGTGAATTGTGTGCGCAGTAGCCGCACGTGCATCAACAAAGTAGTGCCAAGCGTGTGCCTGTGTCCCATAAATAAAGGGCCGGCTGGATTGACCGCTAAAGGGTGCTGTAACCCCCAAAGGGCACTCCAAACAAAATTAAAATATATATTTTTTTGTTTTTGTGAATTGTGTGCGCAGTAGCCGCACGTGCATCAACAAAGAATTGCCAAGAGTGCGCCTGTGTCCCATAAATAAAGGGCCAGCTGGATTGACCGCTACAGAGTGCTGTAACCCCCAAAGGGCACTCGAAACAAATTAAAAAAATATATTTTTTTGTGTTTGTGAATTGTGTGCGCAGTAGCCGCACGTGCATCAACAAAGTAGTGCCAAGCGTGCGCCTGTGTCCCATAAATAAAGGGCCGGCTGGATTGACTGCTAAAGGGTGCTGTAACCCCCAAAGGGCACTCCAAACAAAATAAAAAAAATATTTTTTTGTGTTTGTGAATTGTGTGCGCAGTAGCCGCACGTGCATCAACAAAGTAGTGCCAAGCGTGAGCCTGTGTCCCATAAATAAAGGGCTGGCTGGATTGACCGCTAAAGGGTGCTGTAACCCCCAAAGGGCACTCCAAACAAAATAAAAATATATATTTTTTTGTGTTTGTGAATTGTGTGCGCAGTAGCCGCATGAGCATCAAAAAAGAAGTGCCAAGCGTGCGCCTGTGTCCCATAAATAAAGGGACAGCTGGATTGACCGCTACAGAGTGCTGTAACCCCCAAAGGGCACTCCAAACAAAATAAAAAATATATATTTTTTTGTGTTTGTGAATTGTGTGCGCAGTAGCTGCACGTGCATCAACAAAGTAGTGGCAAGCGTGCGCCTGTGTCCCATAAATAATGGGCCGGCTGGATTGACCGCTAAAGGGTGCTGTAACCCCCAAAGGGCACTCCAAACAAAATAAAAAAATATATTTTTTTGTGTTTGTGAATTGTGTGCGCAGTAGCCGCACGTGCATCAACAAAGTAGTGGCAAGCATGCGCCTGTGTACCGTAAATAAAGGGCCGGCTGGATTGACCGCTAATGGGTGCTGTAACCCCCAAAGGGCACTTCAAACAAAATAAAAATATATATTTTTTTGTGTTTGTGAATTGTGTGCGCAGTAGCCGCACGTGCATCAACAAAGTAGTGCCAAGCGTGTGCCTGTGTCCCATAAATAAAGGGCCGGCTGGATTGACTGCTAAAGGGTGCTGTAACCCCCAAAGGGCACTCCAAACAAAATAAAAATATATATTTTTTTGTGTTTGTGAATTGTGTGCGCAGTAGCCGCACGTGCATCAACAAAGTAGTGCCAAGCGTGTGCCTGTGTCCCATAAATAAAGGGCCGGCTGGATTGACCGCTAAAGGGTGCTGTAACCCCCAAAGGGCACTCCAAACAAAATTAAAATATATATTTTTTTGTGTTTGTGAATTGTGTGCGCAGTAGCCGCACGTGCATCAACAAAGAATTGCCAAGCGTGCGCCTGTGTCCCATAAATAAAGGGCCAGCTGGATTGACTGCTACAGAGTGCTGTAACCCCCAAAGGGCACTCGAAACAAATTAAAAAAATATATTTTTTTGTGTTTGTGAATTGTGTGCGCAGTAGCCGCACGTGCATCAACAAAGTAGTGCCAAGCGTGCGCCTGTGTCCCATAAATAAAGGGCCGGCTGGATTGACTGCTAAAGGGTGCTGTAACCCCCAAAGGGCACTCCAAACAAAATAAAAAAAATATTTTTTTGTGTTTGTGAATTGTGTGCGCAGTAGCCGCACGTGCATCAACAAAGTAGTGCCAAGCGTGAGCCTGTGTCCCATAAATAAAGGACCAGCTGGATTGACCACTAAAGGGTGCTGTAACCCCAAATGGCACTCCAAACAAAATAAAAAAATATATATTTTTTTGTGTTTGTGAATTGTGTGCGCAGTAGCCGCACGTGCATCAACAAAGTAGTGGCAAGCATGCGCCTGTGTACCGTAAATAAAGGGCCGGCTGGATTGACCGCTAATGGGTGCTGTAACCCCCAAAGGGCACTCCAAACAAATTAAAAATATATATTTTTTTGTGTTTGTGAATTGTGCGCGCAGTAGCCGCACGTGCATCAACAAAGTAGTGCCAAGCGTGTGCCTGTGTCCCATAAATAAAGGGCCAGCTGGATTGACCGCTAAAGGGTGTTGTAACCCCCAAAGGGCACTCCAAACAAATTAAAAATATATATTTTTTTGTGTTTGTGAATTGTGCGCGCAGTAGCCGCACGTGCATCAACAAATTTGTGCCAAGCGTGCACCTGTGTCCCATAAATAAAGGGCCGGCTGTATTGACCGCTAAAGGGTGCTGTAACCCCCAAAGGGCACTCCAAACAAAATTAAAATATATATTTTTTTGTGTTTGTGAATTGTGTGCGCAGTAGCCGCACGTGCATCAACAAAGTAGTGCCAAGCGTGCGCCTGTGTCCCATAAATAAAGGGCCGGCTGGATTGACCGCTAAAGGGTGTTGTAACCCCCAAAGGGCACTCCAAACAAATTAAAAATATATATTTTTTTGTGTTTGTGAATTGTGCGCGCAGTAGCCGCACGTGCATCAATAAATTTGTGCCAAGCGTGCACCTGTGTCCCATAAATAAAGGGCCGGCTGGATTGACCGCTAAAGGGTGCTGTAACCCCCAAAGGGCACTCCAAACAAAATAAAAATATATATTTTTTTGTGTTTGTGAATTGTGTGCGCAGTAGCCGCACGAGCATCAAAAAAGAAGTGCCAAGCGTGCGCCTGTGTCCCATAAATAAAGGGCCAGCTGGATTGACTGCTACAGAGTGCTGTAACCCCCAAAGGGCACTCGAAACAAATTAAAAAAATATATTTTTTTGTGTTTGTGAATTGTGCGCGCAGTAGCCGCACGTGCATCAACAAAGTAGTGCCAAGCGTGCGCCTGTATCTCATAAATAAAGGGCCGGCTGGATTGACCGCTAAAGGGTGCTGTAACCCCCAAAGGGCACTCCAAACAAAATAAAAAATATATATTTTTTTGTGTTTGTGAATTGTGTGCGCAGTAGCCGCACGTGCATCAACAAAGTAGTGCCAAGCGTGCACCTGTGTCCCATAAATAAAGGGCCAGCTGGATTGACCACTAAAGGGTGCTGTAAACCCCAAAGGGCACTCCAAACAAAATAAAAATATATATTTTTTTGTGTTTGAGAATTGTGTGCGCAGTAGCCGCACGTGCATCAACAAAGTAGTGCCAAGCGTGTGCCTGTGTCCCATAAATAATTGGCCAGCTGGATTGACCGCTAAAGGGTGTTGTAACCCCCAAAGGGCACTCCAAACAAATTCAAAATATATATTTTTTTGTGTTTGTGAATTGTGCACGCAGTAGCCGCACGTGCATCAACAAATTTGTGCCAAGCGTGCACCTGTGTCCCATAAATAATGGGCCGGCTGGATTGACTGCTAAAGGGTGCTGTAACCCCCAAAGGGCACTCCAAACAAAATAAAAAATATATATTTTTTTGTGTTTGTGAATTGTGTGCGCAGTAGCCGCACGTGCATCAACAAAGTAGTTCCAAGCGTGCTCCTGTGTCCCATAAATAAAGGGCTGGCTGGATTGACCGCTAAAGGGTGCTGTAACCCCCAAAGGGCACTCCAAACAAAAAAAAATATATATATTTTTTTGTGTTTGTGAATTGTGTGCGCAGTAGCCGCACGTTCATCAACAAAGTAGTGCCAAGCATGCGCCTGTATCCCATAAATAAAGGGCCGGCTGCATTGACCGCTAAAGGGTGCTGTAACCCCCAAAGGGCACTCCAAACAAAATAAAAATATATATTTTTTTGTGTTTGTGAATTGTGTGCGCAGTAGCCGCACGAGCATCAAAAAAGAAGTGCCAAGCGTGCGCCTGTGTCCCATAAATAAAGGGACAGCTGGATTGACCGCTACAGAGTGCTGTAACCCCCAAAGGGCACTCGAAACAAATTAAAAAAATATATTTTATTGTGTTTGTGAATTGTGTGCGCAGTAGCCGCACGTGCATCAAGAAAGTAGTGCCAAGCGTGCGCCTGTGTCTCATAAATAAAGGGCCGGCTGGATTGACCGCTAAAGGGTGCTGTAACCCCCAAAGGGCACTCCAAACAAAATAAAAAATATATATTTTTTTGTGTTTGTGAATTGTGTGCGCAGTAGCCGCACGTGCATCAACAAAGTAGTGCCAAGCGTGTGCCTGTGTCCCATAAATAATTGGCCAGCTGGATTGACCGCTAAAGGGTGTTGTAACCCCCAAAGGGCACTCCAAACAAATTAAAAATATATATTTTTTTGTGTTTGTGAATTGTGTGCGCAGTAGCTGCACGTGCATCAACAAAGTAGTGGCAAGCGTGCGCCTGTGTCCCATAAATAATGGGCCGGCTGGATTGACCGCTAAAGGGTGCTGTAACCCCCAAAGGGCACTCCAAACAAAATAAAAAAATATATTTTTTTGTGTTTGTGAATTGTGTGCGCAGTAGCCGCACGTGCATCAACAAAGTAGTGGCAAGCATGCGCCTGTGTACCGTAAATAAAGGGCCGGCTGGATTGACCGCTAATGGGTGCTGTAACCCCCAAAGGGCACTTCAAACAAAATAAAAATATATATTTTTTTGTGTTTGTGAATTGTGTGCGCAGTAGCCGCACGTGCATCAACAAAGTAGTGCCAAGCGTGTGCCTGTGTCCCATAAATAAAGGGCCGGCTGGATTGACTGCTAAAGGGTGCTGTAACCCCCAAAGGGCACTCCAAACAAAATAAAAAAATATATTTTTTTGTGTTTGTGAATTGTGTGCGCAGTAGCCGCACGTGCATCAACAAAGTAGTGCCAAGCGTGTGCCTGTGTCCCATAAATAAAGGGCCGGCTGGATTGACCGCTAAAGGGTGCTGTAACCCCCAAAGGGCACTCCAAACAAAATTAAAATATATATTTTTTTGTGTTTGTGAATTGTGTGCGCAGTAGCCGCACGTGCATCAACAAAGAATTGCCAAGCGTGCGCCTGTGTCCCATAAATAAAGGGCCAGCTGGATTGACCGCTACAGAGTGCTGTAACCCCCAAAGGGCACTCGAAACAAATTAAAAAAATATATTTTTTTGTGTTTGTGAATTGTGTGCGCAGTAGCCGCACGTGCATCAACAAAGTAGTGCCAAGCGTGCACCTGTGTCCCATAAATAAAGGGCCGGCTGGATTGACTGCTAAAGGGTGCTGTAACCCCCAAAGGGCACTCCAAACAAAATAAAAAAAATATTTTTTTGTGTTTGTGAATTGTGTGCGCAGTAGCCGCACGTGCATCAACAAAGTAGTGCCAAGCGTGAGCCTGTGTCCCATAAATAAAGGACCAGCTGGATTGACCACTAAAGGGTGCTGTAACCCCAAAGGGCACTCCAAACAAAATAAAAAAATATATATTTTTTTGTGTTTGTGAATTGTGTGCGCAGTAGCCGCACGTGCATCAACAAAGTAGTGGCAAGCATGCGCCTGTGTACCGTAAATAAAGGGCCGGCTGGATTGACCGCTAAAGGGTGCTGTAACCCCCAAAGGGCACTCGAAACAAATTAAAAAAATATATTTTTTTGTGTTTGTGAATTGTGTGCGCAGTAGCCGCACGTGCATCAACAAAGTAGTGCCAAGCGTGCGCCTGTGTCCCATAAATAAAGGGCCGGCTAGATTGACTGCTAAAGGGTGCTGTAACCCCCAAAGGGCACTCCAAACAAAATAAAAAAAATATTTTTTTGTGTTTGTGAATTGTGTGCGCAGTAGCCGCACGTGCATCAACAAAGTAGTGCCAAGCGTGAGCCTGTGTCCCATAAATAAAGGGCTGGCTGGATTGACCGCTAAAGGGTGCTGTAACCCCCAAAGGGCACTCCAAACAAAATAAAAATATATATTTTTTTGTGTTTGTGAATTGTGTGCGCAGTAGCCGCACGAGCATCAAAAAAGAAGTGCCAAGCGTGCGCCTGTGTCCCATAAATAAAGGGACAGCTGGATTGACCGCTACAGAGTGCTGTAACCCCCAAAGGGCACTCCAAACAAAATAAAAAATATATATTTTTTTGTGTTTGTGAATTGTGTGCGCAGTAGCTGCACGTGCATCAACAAAGTAGTGGCAAGCGTGCGCCTGTGTCCCATAAATAATGGGCCGGCTGGATTGACCGCTAAAGGGTGCTGTAACCCCCAAAGGGCACTCCAAACAAAATAAAAAAATATATTTTTTTGTGTTTGTGAATTGTGTGCGCAGTAGCCGCACGTGCATCAACAAAGTAGTGGCAAGCATGCGCCTGTGTACCGTAAATAAAGGGCCGGCTGGATTGACCGCTAATGGGTGCTGTAACCCCCAAAGGGCACTTCAAACAAAATAAAAATATATATTTTTTTGTGTTTGTGAATTGTGTGCGCAGTAGCCGCACGTGCATCAACAAAGTAGTGCCAAGCGTGTGCCTGTGTCCCATAAATAAAGGGCCGGCTGGATTGACTGCTAAAGGGTGCTGTAACCCCCAAAGGGCACTCCAAACAAAATAAAAAAATATATTTTTTTGTGTTTGTGAATTGTGTGCGCAGTAGCCGCACGTGCATCAACAAAGTAGTGCCAAGCGTGTGCCTGTGTCCCATAAATAAAGGGCCGGCTGGATTGACCGCTAAAGGGTGCTGTAACCCCCAAAGGGCACTCCAAACAAAATTAAAATATATATTTTTTTGTGTTTGTGAATTGTGTGCGCAGTAGCCGCACGTGCATCAACAAAGAATTGCCAAGCGTGCGCCTGTGTCCCATAAATAAAGGGCCAGCTGGATTGACTGCTACAGAGTGCTGTAACCCCCAAAGGGCACTCGAAACAAATTAAAAAAATATATTTTTTTGTGTTTGTGATTTGTGTGCGCAGTAGCCGCACGTGCATCAACAAAGTAGTGCCAAGCGTGCGCCTGTGTCCCATAAATAAAGGGCCGGCTGGATTGACTGCTAAAGGGTGCTGTAACCCCCAAAGGGCACTCCAAACAAAATAAAAAAAATATTTTTTTGTGTTTGTGAATTGTGTGCGCAGTAGCCGCACGTGCATCAACAAAGTAGTGCCAAGCGTGAGCCTGTGTCCCATAAATAAAGGACCAGCTGGATTGACCACTAAAGGGTGCTGTAACCCCAAATGGCACTCCAAACAAAATAAAAAAATATATATTTTTTTGTGTTTGTGAATTGTGTGCGCAGTAGCCGCACGTGCATCAACAAAGTAGTGGCAAGCATGCGCCTGTGTACCGTAAATAAAGGGCCGGCTGGATTGACCGCTAATGGGTGCTGTAACCCCCAAAGGGCACTCCAAACAAAATAAAAAAATATATTTTTTTGTGTTTGTGAATTGTGTGCGCAGTAGCCGCACGTGCATCAACAAAGTAGTGCCAAGCGTGTGCCTGTGTCCCATAAATAAAGGGCCGGCTGGATTGACCGCTAAAGGGTGCTGTAACCCCCAAAGGGCACTCCAAACAAAATTAAAATATATATTTTTTTGTGTTTGTGAATTGTGTGCGCAGTAGCCGCACGTGCATCAACAAAGAATTGCCAAGCGTGCGCCTGTGTCCCATAAATAAAGGGCCAGCTGGATTGACCGCTACAGAGTGCTGTAACCCCCAAAGGGCACTCGAAACAAATTAAAAAAATATATTTTTTTGTGTTTGTGAATTGTGTGCGCAGTAGCCGCACGTGCATCAACAAAGTAGTGCCAAGCGTGCGCCTGTGTCCCATAAATAAAGGGCCAGCTGGATTGACTGCTAAAGGGTGCTGTAACCCCCAAAGGGCACTCCAAACAAAATAAAAAAAATATTTTTTTGTGTTTGTGAATTGTGTGCGCAGTAGCCGCACGTGCATCAACAAAGTAGTGCCAAGCATGCGCCTGTGTCCCATAAATAAAGGACCAGCTGGATTGACCACTAAAGGGTGCTGTAACCCCAAAGGGCACTCCAAACAAAATAAAAAAATATATATTTTTTTGTGTTTGTGAATTGTGTGCGCAGTAGCCGCACGTGCATCAACAAAGTAGTGCCAAGCATGCGCCTGTGTCCCATAAATAAAGGTCCGGCTGGATTGACCGCTAAAGGGTGCTGTAACCCCCAAAGTGCACTCCAAACAAAATAAAAAAATATATTTTTTTGTGTTTGTGAATTGTGTTCGCAATACCCGCACGAGCATCAACAAAGTAGTGCCAAGCGTGCACCTGTGTCCCATAAATAAAGGGCCGGCTGGATTGACCGCTTAAAGGTGCTGTAACCCCCAAAGGGCACTCCAAACAAATTAAATAAATATTTTTTTTGTGTTTGTGAATTGTGTGCGCAGTAGCCGCACGTGCATCAACAAAGTAGTGCCAAGCGTGCACCTGTGTCCCATAAATAAAGGGATGGCTGGATTGATTGCTAAAGGGTGCTGTAACCCCCAAAAGGCACTCCAAACAAAATAAAAATATATATTTTTTTGTGTTTGTGAATTGTGTGGGCAGTAGCCGCACGAGCATCAAAAAAGAAGTGCCAAGCGTGCGCCTGTGTCCCATAAATAAAGGGACAGCTGGATTGACCGCTACAGAGTGCTGTAACCCCCAAAGGGCACTCGAAACAAATTAAAAAAATATATTTTATTGTGTTTGTGAATTGTGTGCGCAGTAGCCGCACGTGCATCAACAAAGTAGTGCCAAGCGTGCGCCTGTGTCTCATAAATAAAGGGCCGGCTGGATTGACCGCTAAAGGGTGCTGTAACCCCCAAAGGGCACTCCAAACAAAATAAAAAATATATATTTTTTTGTGTTTGTGAATTGTGTGCGCAGTAGCCGCACGTGCATCAACAAAGTAGTGCCAAGCGTGTGCCTGTGTCCCATAAATAATTGGCCAGCTGGATTGACCGCTAAAGGGTGTTGTAACCCCCAAAGGGCACTCCAAACAAATTAAAAATATATATTTTTTTGTGTTTGTGAATTGTGTGCGCAGTAGCTGCACGTGCATCAACAAAGTAGTGGCAAGCGTGCGCCTGTATCCCATAAATAAAGGGCCAGCTGGATTGACCGCTAAAGGGTGCTGTAACCCCCAAAGGGCACTCCAAACAAAATAAAAATATATATTTTTTTGTGTTTGTGAATTGTGTGCGCAGTAGCCGCACGTGCATCAACAAAGTAGTGGCAAGCATGCGCCTGTGTACCGTAAATAAAGGGCCGGCTGGATTGACCGCTAATGGGTGCTGTAACCCCCAAAGGGCACTTCAAACAAAATAAAAATATATATTTTTTTGTGTTTGTGAATTGTGTGCGCAGTAGCCGCACGTGCATCAACAAAGTAGTGCCAAGCGTGTGCCTGTGTCCCATAAATAAAGGGCCGGCTGGATTGACTGCTAAAGGGTGCTGTAACCCCCAAAGGGCACTCCAAACAAAATAAAAAAATATATTTTTTTGTGTTTGTGAATTGTGTGCGCAGTAGCCGCACGTGCATCAACAAAGTAGTGCCAAGCGTGTGCCTGTGTCCCATAAATAAAGGGCCGGCTGGATTGACCGCTAAAGGGTGCTGTAACCCCCAAAGGGCACTCCAAACAAAATTAAAATATATATTTTTTTGTGTTTGTGAATTGTGTGCGCAGTAGCCGCACGTGCATCAACAAAGAATTGCCAAGCGTGCGCCTGTGTCCCATAAATAAAGGGCCAGCTGGATTGACCACTACAGAGTGCTGTAACCCCCAAAGGGCACTCGAAACAAATTAAAAAAATATATTTTTTTGTGTTTGTGAATTGTGTGCGCAGTAGCCGCACGTGCATCAACAAAGTAGTGCCAAGCGTGCGCCTGTGTCCCATAAATAAAGGGCCGGCTGGATTGACTGCTAAAGGGTGCTGTAACCCCCAAAGGGCACTCCAAACAAAATAAAAAAAATATTTTTTTGTGTTTGTGAATTGTGTGCGCAGTAGCCGCACGTGCATCAACAAAGTAGTGCCAAGCGTGAGCCTGTGTCCCATAAATAAAGGACCAGCTGGATTGACCACTAAAGGGTGCTGTAACCCCAAAGGGCACTCCAAACAAAATAAAAAAAAATATATTTTTTTGTGTTTGTGAATTGTGTGCGCAGTAGCCGCACGTGCATCAACAAAGTAGTGCCAAGCATGCGCCTGTGTCCCATAAATAAAGGTCCGGCTGGATTGACTGCTAAAGGGTGCTGTAACCCCCAAAGTGCACTCCAAACAAAATAAAAAAATATATTTTTTTGTGTTTGTGAATTGTGTTCGCAATACCCGCACGAGCATCAACAAAGTAGTGCCAAGCGTGCACCTGTGTCCCATAAATAAAGGGCCGGCTGGATTGACCGCTTAAAGGTGCTGTAACCCCCAAAGGGCACTCCAAACAAATTAAATAAATATTTTTTTTGTGTTTGTGAATTGTGTACGCAGTAGCCGCATGTGCATCAACAAAGTAGTGCCAAGCGTGCACCTGTGTCCCATGCATAAAGGGCCGGCTGGATTGACCGCTAAAGGGTGCTGTAACCCCCAAAGGGCACTCCAAACAAAATTAAAATATAGATTTTTTTGTGTTTGTGAATTGTGTGCGCAGTAGCCGCACGTGCATCAACAAAGTAGTGCCAAGCGTGCACCTGTGTCCCATAAATAAAGGGATGGCTGGATTGATTGCTAAAGGGTGCTGTAACCCCCAAAGGGCACTCCAAACAAAATAAAAATATATATTTTTTTGTGTTTGTGAATTGTGTGCGCAGTAGCCGCACGAGCATCAAAAAAGAAGTGCCAAGCGTGCGCCTGTGTCCCATAAATAAAGGGCCAGCTGGATTGACCGCTACAGAGTGCTGTAACCCCAAAAGGGCACTCGAAACAAATTAAAAAAAAATATTTTTTTGTGTTTGTGAATTGTGTGCGCAGTAGCCACACGTGCATCAACAAAGTAGTGCCAAGCGTGCGCCTGTGTCCCATAAATAAAGGGCCGGCTGGATTGACCGCTAAAGGGTGCTGTAACCCCCAAAGGGCACTCCAAACAAAATAAAAAATATATATTTTTTTGTGTTTGTGAATTGTGTGCGCAGTAGCCGCACGTGCATTAACAAAGTAGTGCCAAGCGTGTGCCTGTATCCCATAAATAAAGGGCCGGCTGGATTGACCGCTAAAGGGTGCTGTAACCCCCAAAGGGCACTCCAAACAAAATAAAAATATATATTTTTTTGTGTTTGAGAATTGTGTGCGCAGTAGCCGCATGTGCATCAACAAAGTAGTGCCAAGCGTGTGCCTGTGTCCCATAAATAAAGGGCAGGCTGGATTGACCACTAAAGGGTGTTGTAACCCCCAAAGGGCACTCCAAACAAATTAAAAATATATATTTTTTTGTGTTTGTGAATTGTGCGCGCAGTAGCCGCACGTGCATCAACAAAGTAGTGCCAAGCGTGTGCCTGTGTCCCATAAATAAAGGGCCAGCTGGATTGACCGCTAAGGGGTGTTGTAACCCCCAAAGGGCACTCCAAACAAATTAAAAATATATATTTTTTTGTGTTTGTGAATTGTGCGCGCAGTAGCCGCACGTGCATCAACAAATTTGTGCCAAGCGTGCACCTGTGTCCCATAAATAAAGGGCCGGCTGGATTGACCGCTAAAGGGTGCTGTAACCCCCAAAGGGCACTCCAAACAAAATTAAAATATATATTTTTTTGTGTTTGTGAATTGTGTGCGCAGTAGCCGCACGTGCATCAACAAAGTAGTGCCAAGCGTGCACCTGTGTCCCATAAATAAAGGGCCAGCTGGATTGACCACTAAAGGGTGCTGTAAACCCCAAAGGGTACTCCAAACAAAATAAAAATATATATTTTTTTGTGTTTGAGAATTGTGTGCGCAGTAGCCGCACGTGCATCAACAAAGTAGTGCCAAGCGTGTGCCTGTGTCCCATAAATAATTGGCCAGCTGGATTGACCGCTAAAGGGTGTTGTAACCCCCAAAGGGCACTCCAAACAAATTCAAAATATATATTTTTTTGTGTTTGTGAATTGTGCGCGCAGTAGCCGCACGTGCATCAACAAAGTAGTTCCAAGCGTGCTCCTGTGTCCCATAAATAAAGGGCCGGCTGGATTGACCTCTAAAGGGTGCTGTAACCCCCAAAGGGCACTCCAAACAAAATAAAAAATATATATTTTTATGTGTTTGTGAATTGTGTGCGCAGTAGCCGCACGTGCATCAACAAAGTAGTGCTAAGCGTGCGCCTGTATCCCATAAATAAAGGGCCGGCTGCATTGACCGCTAAAGGGTGCTGTAACCCCCAAAGGGCACTCCAAACAAAATAATAATATATATTTTTTTGTGTTTGTGAATTGTGTGCGCAGTAGCCGCACGAGCATCAAAAAAGAAGTGCCAAGCGTGCGCCTGTGTCCCATAAATAAAGGGACAGCTGGATTGACCGCTACAGAGTGCTGTAACCCCCAAAGGGCACTCGAAACAAATTAAAAATATATATTTTATTGTGTTTGTGAATTGTGTGCGCAGTAGCCGCACGTGCATCAACAAAGTAGTGCCAAGCGTGCGCCTGTGTCTCATAAATAAAGGGCCGGCTGGATTGACCGCTAAAGGGTGCTGTAACCCCCAAAGGGCACTCCAAACAAAATAAAAAATATATATTTTTTTGTGTTTGTGAATTGTGTGCGCAGTAGCCGCACGTGCATCAACAAAGTAGTGCCAAGCGTGTGCCTGTGTCCCATAAATAATTGGCCAGCTGGATTGACCGCTAAAGGGTGTTGTAACCCCCAAAGGGCACTCCAAACAAATTAAAAATATATATTTTTTTGTGTTTGTGAATTGTGTGCGCAGTAGCTGCACGTGCATCAACAAAGTAGTGGCAAGCGTGCGCCTGTGTCCCATAAATAATGGGCCGGCTGGATTGACCGCTAAAGGGTGCTGTAACCCCCAAAGGGCACTCCAAACAAAATAAAAAAATATATTTTTTTGTGTTTGTGATTTGTGTGCGCAGTAGCCGCACGTGCATCAACAAAGTAGTGGCAAGCATGCGCCTGTGTACCGTAAATAAAGGGCCGGCTGGATTGACCGCTTATGGGTGCTGTAACCCCCAAAGGGCACTTCAAACAAAATAAAAATATATATTTTTTTGTGTTTGTGAATTGTGTGCGCAGTAGCCGCACGTGCATCAACAAAGTAGTGCCAAGCGTGTGCCTGTGTCCCATAAATAAAGGGCCGGCTGGATTGACTGCTAAAGGGTGCTGTAACCCCCAAAGGGCACTCCAAACAAAATAAAAAAATATATTTTTTTGTGTTTGTGAATTGTGTGCGCAGTAGCCGCACGTGCATCAACAAAGTAGTACCAAGCGTGTGCCTGTGTCCCATAAATAAAGGGCCGGCTGGATTGACCGCTAAAGGGTGCTGTAACCCCCAAAGGGCACTCCAAACAAAATTAAAATATATATTTTTTTGTGTTTGTGAATTGTGTGCGCAGTAGCCGCACGTGCATCAACAAAGAATTGCCAAGCGTGCGCCTGTGTCCCATAAATAAAGGGCCAGCTGGATTGACCGCTACAGAGTGCTGTAACCCCCAAAGGGCACTCGAAACAAATTAAAAAAATATATTTTTTTGTGTTTGTGAATTGTGTGCGCAGTAGCCGCACGTGCATCAACAAAGTAGTGCCAAGCGTGAGCCTGTGTCCCATAAATAAAGGACCAGCTGGATTGACCGCTAAAGGGTGCTGTAACCCCAAAGGGCACTCCAAACAAAATAAAAAAATATATATTTTTTTGTGTTTGTGAATTGTGTGCGCAGTAGCCGCACGTGCATCAACAAAGTAGTGGCAAGCATGCGCCTGTGTACCGTAAATAAAGGGCCGGCTGGATTGACCGCTAATGGGTGCTGTAACCCCCAAAGGGAACTTCAAACAAAATAAAAATATATATTTTTTTGTGTTTGTGAATTGTGTGCGCAGTAGCCGCACGTGCATCAACAAAGTAGTGCCAAGCGTGTGCCTGTGTCCCATAAATAAAGGGCCGGTTGGATTGACTGCTAAAGGGTGCTGTAACCCCCAAAGGGCACTCCAAACAAAATAAAAAAATATATTTTTTTGTGTTTGTGAATTGTGTGCGCAGTAGCCGCACGTGCATCAACAAAGTAGTGCCAAGCGTGTGCCTGTGTCCCATAAATAAAGGGCCGGCTGGATTGACCGCTAAAGGGTGCTGTAACCCCCAAAGGGAACTCCAAACAAAATTAAAATATATATTTTTTTGTGTTTGTGAATTGTGTGCGCAGTAGCCGCACTTGCATCAACAAAGAATTGCCAAGCGTGCGCCTGTGTCCCATAAAATAAAGGGCCAGCTGGATTGACCGCTACAGAGTGCTGTAACCCCCAAAGGGCACTCGAAACAAATTAAAAAAATATATTTTTTTGTGTTTGTGAATTGTGTGCGCAGTAGCCGCACGTGCATCAACAAAGTAGTGCCAAGCGTGCGCCTGTGTCCCATAAATAAAGGGCCGGCTGGATTGACTGCTAAAGGGTGCTGTAACCCCCAAAGGGCACTCCAAACAAAATAAAAAAAATATTTTTTTGTGTTTGTGAATTGTGTGCGCAGTAGCCGCACGTGCATCAACAAAGTAGTGCCAAGCGTGAGCCTGTGTCCCATAAATAAAGGACCAGCTGGATTGACCACTAAAGGGTGCTGTAACCCCAAAGGGCACTCCAAACAAAATAAAAAAATATATATTTTTTTGTGTTTGTGAATTGTGTGCGCAGTAGCCGCACGTGCATCAACAAAGTAGTGCCAAGCATGCGCCTGTGTCCCATAAATAAAGGTCCGGCTGGATTGACCACTAAAGGGTGCTGTAACCCCCAAAGTGCACTCCAAACAAAATAAAAAAATATATTTTTTTGTGTTTGTGAATTGTGTTCGCAATACCCGCACGAGCATCAACAAAGTAGTGCCAAGCGTGCACCTGTGTCCCATAAATAAAGGGCCGGCTGGATTGACCGCTTAAAGGTGCTGTAACCCCCAAAGGGCACTCCAAACAAATTAAATAAATATTTTTTTTGTGTTTGTGAATTGTGTGCGCAGTAGCCGCACGTGCATCAACAAAGTAGTGCCAAGCGTGCACCTGTGTCCCATAAATAAAGGGATGGCTGGATTGATTGCTAAAGGGTGCTGTAACCCCCAAAGGGCACTCCAAACAAAATAAAAATATATATTTTTTTGTGTTTGTGAATTGTGTGCGCAGTAGCCGCACGAGCATCAAAAAAGAAGTGCCAAGCGTGCGCCTGTGTCCCATAAATAAAGGGACAGCTGGATTGACCGCTACAGAGTGCTGTAACCCCCAAAGGGCACTCGAAACAAATTAAAAATATATATTTTATTGTGTTTGTGAATTGTGTGCGCAGTAGCCGCACGTGCATCAACAAAGTAGTGCCAAGCGTGCGCCTGTGTCTCATAAATAAAGGGCCGGCTGGATTGACCACTAAAGGGTGCTGTAACCCCCAAAGGGCACTCCAAACAAAATAAAAAATATATATTTTTTTGTGTTTGTGAATTGTGTGCGCAGTAGCCGCACGTGCATCAACAAAGTAGTGCCAAGCGTGTGCCTGTGTCCCATAAATAATTGGCCAGCTGGATTGACCGCTAAAGGGTGTTGTAACCCCCAAAGGGCACTCCAAACAAATTAAAAATATATATTTTTTTGTGTTTGTGAATTGTGTGCGCAGTAGCTGCACGTGCATCAACAAAGTAGTGGCAAGCGTGCGCCTGTATCCCATAAATAAAGGGCCAGCTGGATTGACCGCTAAAGGGTGCTGTAACCCCCAAAGGGCACTCCAAACAAAATAAAAATATATATTTTTTTGTGTTTGTGAATTGTGTGCGCAGTAGCCGCACGTGCATCAACAAAGTAGTGGCAAGCATGCGCCTGTGTACCGTAAATAAAGGGCCAGCTGGATTGACCGCTAATGGGTGCTGTAACCCCCAAAGGGCACTTCAAACAAAATAAAAAAATATATTTTTTTGTGTTTGTGAATTGTGTGTGCAGTAGCCGCACGTGCATCAACAAAGTAGTACCAAGCGTGTGCCTGTGTCCCATAAATAAAGGGCCGGCTGGATTGACTGCTAAAGGGTGCTGTAACCCCCAAAGGGCACTCCAAACAAAATAAAAAAATATATTTTTTTGTGTTTGTGAATTGTGTGCGCAGTAGCCGCACGTGCATCAACAAAGTAGTGCCAAGCGTGTGCCTGTGTCCCATAAATAAAGGGCCGGCTGGATTGACCGCTAAAGGGTGCTGTAACCCCCAAAGGGCACTCCAAACAAAATTAAAATATATATTTTTTTGTGTTTGTGAATTGTGTGCGCAGTAGCCGCACGTGCATCAACAAAGAATTGCCAAGCGTGCGCCTGTGTCCCATAAATAAAGGGCCAGCTGGATTGACCGCTACAGAGTGCTGTAACCCCCAAAGGGCACTCGAAACAAATTAAAAAAATATATTTTTTTGTGTTTGTGAATTGTGTGCGCAGTAGCCACACGTGCATCAACAAAGTAGTGCCAAGCGTGCGCCTGTGTCCCATAAATAAAGGGCCAGCTGGATTGACCGCTAAAGGGTGTTGTAACCCCCAAAGGGCACTCCAAACAAATTAAAAATATATATTTTTTTGTGTTTGTGAATTGTGTGCGCAGTAGCCGCACGTGCATTAACAAAGTAGTGCCAAGCGTGTGCCTGTATCCCATAAATAAAGGGCCGGCTGGATTGACCGCTAAAGGGTGCTGTAACCCCCAAAGGGCACTCCAAACAAAATAAAAATATATATTTTTTTGTGTTTGAGAATTGTGTGCGCAGTAGCCGCATGTGCATCAACAAAGTAGTGCCAAGCGTGTGCCTGTGTCCCATAAATAAAGGGCAGGCTGGATTGACCACTAAAGGGTGTTGTAACCCCCAAAGGGCACTCCAAACAAATTAAAAATATATATTTTTTTGTGTTTGTGAATTGTGCGCGCAGTAGCCGCACGTGCATCAACAAAGTAGTGCCAAGCGTGTGCCTGTGTCCCATAAATAAAGGGCCAGCTGGATTGACCGCTAAGGGGTGTTGTAACCCCCAAAGGGCACTCCAAACAAATTAAAAATATATATTTTTTTGTGTTTGTGAATTGTGCGCGCAGTAGCCGCACGTGCATCAACAAATTTGTGCCAAGCGTGCACCTGTGTCCCATAAATAAAGGGCCGGCTGGATTGACCGCTAAAGGGTGCTGTAACCCCCAAAGGGCACTCCAAACAAAATTAAAATATATATTTTTTTGTGTTTGTGAATTGTGTGCGCAGTAGCCGCACGTGCATCAACAAAGTAGTGCCAAGCGTGCACCTGTGTCCCATAAATAAAGGGCCAGCTGGATTGACCACTAAAGGGTGCTGTAAACCCCAAAGGGCACTCCAAACAAAATAAAAATATATATTTTTTTGTGTTTGAGAATTGTGTGCGCAGTAGCCGCACGTGCATCAACAAAGTAGTGCCAAGCGTGTGCCTGTGTCCCATAAATAATTGGCCAGCTGGATTGACCGCTAAAGGGTGTTGTAACCCCCAAAGGGCACTCCAAACAAATTCAAAATATATATTTTTTTGTGTTTGTGAATTGTGCGCGCAGTAGCCGCACGTGCATCAACAAAGTAGTTCCAAGCGTGCTCCTGTGTCCCATAAATAAAGGGCCGGCTGGATTGACCGCTAAAGGGTGCTGTAACCCCCAAAGGGCACTCCAAACAAAATAAAAAATATATATTTTTATGTGTTTGTGAATTGTGTGCGCAGTAGCCGCACGTGCATCAACAAAGTAGTGCCAAGCGTGCGCCTGTATCCCATAAATAAAGGGCCGGCTGCATTGACCGCTAAAGGGTGCTGTAACCCCCAAAGGGCACTCCAAACAAAATAAAAATATATATTTTTTTGTGTTTGTGAATTGTGTGCGCAGTAGCCGCACGAGCATCAAAAAAGAAGTGCCAAGCGTGCGCCTGTGTCCCATAAATAAAGGGACAGCTGGATTGACCGCTACAGAGTGCTGTAACCCCCAAAGGGCACTCGAAACAAATTAAAAAAATATATTTTATTGTGTTTGTGAATTGTGTGCGCAGTAGCCGCACGTGCATCAACAAAGTAGTGCCAAGCGTGCGCCTGTGTCTCATAAATAAAGGGCCGGCTGGATTGACCGCTAAAGGGTGCTGTAACCCCCAAAGGGCACTCCAAACAAAATAAAAAATATATATTTTTTTGTGTTTGTGAATTGTGTGCGCAGTAGCCGCACGTGCATCAACAAAGTAGTGCCAAGCGTGTGCCTGTGTCCCATAAATAATTGGCCAGCTGGATTGACCGCTAAAGGGTGTTGTAACCCCCAAAGGGCACTCCAAACAAATTAAAAATATATATTTTTTTGTGTTTGTGAATTGTGTGCGCAGTAGCTGCACGTGCATCAACAAAGTAGTGGCAAGCGTGCGCCTGTGTCCCATAAATAATGGGCCGGCTGGATTGACCGCTAAAGGGTGCTGTAACCCCCAAAGGGCACTCCAAACAAAATAAAAATATATATTTTTTTGTGTTTGAGAATTGTGTGCGCAGTAGCCGCATGTGCATCAACAAAGTAGTGCCAAGCGTGTGCCTGTGTCCCATAAATAAAGGGCAGGCTGGATTGACCACTAAAGGGTGTTGTAACCCCCAAAGGGCACTCCAAACAAATTAAAAATATATATTTTTTTGTGTTTGTGAATTGTGCGCGCAGTAGCCGCACGTGCATCAACAAAGTAGTGCCAAGCGTGTGCCTGTGTCCCATAAATAAAGGGCCAGCTGGATTGACCGCTAAGGGGTGTTGTAACCCCCAAAGGGCACTCCAAACAAATTAAAAATATATATTTTTTTGTGTTTGTGAATTGTGCGCGCAGTAGCCGCACGTGCATCAACAAATTTGTGCCAAGCGTGCACCTGTGTCCCATAAATAAAGGGCCGGCTGGATTGACCGCTAAAGGGTGCTGTAACCCCCAAAGGGCACTCCAAACAAAATTAAAATATATATTTTTTTGTGTTTGTGAATTGTGTGCGCAGTAGCCGCACGTGCATCAACAAAGTAGTGCCAAGCGTGCACCTGTGTCCCATAAATAAAGGGCCAGCTGGATTGACCACTAAAGGGTGCTGTAAACCCCAAAGGGCACTCCAAACAAAATAAAAATATATATTTTTTTGTGTTTGAGAATTGTGTGCGCAGTAGCCGCACGTGCATCAACAAAGTAGTGCCAAGCGTGTGCCTGTGTCCCATAAATAATTGGCCAGCTGGATTGACCGCTAAAGGGTGTTGTAACCCCCAAAGGGCACTCCAAACAAATTCAAAATATATATTTTTTTGTGTTTGTGAATTGTGCGCGCAGTAGCCGCACGTGCATCAACAAAGTAGTTCCAAGCGTGCTCCTGTGTCCCATAAATAAAGGGCCGGCTGGATTGACCGCTAAAGGGTGCTGTAACCCCCAAAGGGCACTCCAAACAAAATAAAAAATATATATTTTTATGTGTTTGTGAATTGTGTGCGCAGTAGCCGCACGTGCATCAACAAAGTAGTGCCAAGCGTGCGCCTGTATCCCATAAATAAAGGGCCGGCTGCATTGACCGCTAAAGGGTGCTGTAACCCCCAAAGGGCACTCCAAACAAAATAAAAATATATATTTTTTTGTGTTTGTGAATTGTGTGCGCAGTAGCCGCACGAGCATCAAAAAAGAAGTGCCAAGCGTGCGCCTGTGAACCATAAATAAAGGGACAGCTGGATTGACCGCTACAGAGTGCTGTAACCCCCAAAGGGCACTCGAAACAAATTAAAAAAATATATTTTATTGTGTTTGTGAATTGTGTGCGCAGTAGCCGCACGTGCATCAACAAAGTAGTGCCAAGCGTGCGCCTGTGTCTCATAAATAAAGGGCCGGCTGGATTGACCGCTAAAGGGTGCTGTAACCCCCAAAGGGCACTCCAAACAAAATAAAAAATATATATTTTTTTGTGTTTGTGAATTGTGTGCACAGTAGCCGCACGTGCATCAACAAAGTAGTGCCAAGCGTGTGCCTGTGTCCCATAAATAATTGGCCAGCTGGATTGACCGCTAAAGGGTGTTGTAACCCCCAAAGGGCACTCCAAACAAATTAAAAATATATATTTTTTTGTGTTTGTGAATTGTGTGCGCAGTAGCTGCACGTGCATCAACAAAGTAGTGGCAAGCGTGCGCCTGTGTCCCATAAATAATGGGCCGGCTGGATTGACCGCTAAAGGGTGCTGTAACCCCCAAAGGGCACTCCAAACAAAATAAAAAAATATATTTTTTTGTGTTTGTGAATTGTGTGCGCAGTAGCCGCACGTGCATCAACAAAGTAGTGGCAAGCATGCGCCTGTGTACCGTAAATAAAGGGCCGGCTGGATTGACCGCTAATGGGTGCTGTAACCCCCAAAGGGCACTTCAAACAAAATAAAAATATATATTTTTTTGTGTTTGTGAATTGTGTGCGCAGTAGCCGCACGTGCATCAACAAAGTAGTGCCAAGCGTGTGCCTGTGTCCCATAAATAAAGGGCCGGCTGGATTGACTGCTAAAGGGTGCTGGAACCCCCAAAGGGCACTCCAAACAAAATAAAAAAATATATTTTTTTGTGTTTGTGAATTGTGTGCGCAGTAGCCGCACGTGCATCAACAAAGTAGTACCAAGCGTGTGCCTGTGTCCCATAAATAAAGGGCCGGCTGGATTGACCGCTAAATGGTGCTGTAACCCCCAAAGGGCACTCCAAACAAAATTAAAATATATATTTTTTTGTGTTTTTGAATTGTGTGCGCAGTAGCCGCACGTGCATCAACAAAGAATTGCCAAGCGTGCGCCTGTGTCCCATAAATAAAGGGCCAGCTGGATTGACCGCTACAGAGTGCTGTAACCCCCAAAGGGCACTCGAAACAAATTAAAAAAATATATTTTTTTGTGTTTGTGAATTGTGTGCGCAGTAGCCGCACGTGCATCAACAAAGTAGTGCCAAGCGTGAGCCTGTGTCCCATAAATAAAGGACCAGCTGGATTGACCGCTAAAGGGTGCTGTAACCCCAAAGGGCACTCCAAACAAAATAAAAAAATATATATTTTTTTGTGTTTGTGAATTGTGTGCGCAGTAGCCGCACGTGCATCAACAAAGTAGTGGCAAGCATGCGCCTGTGTACCGTAAATAAAGGGCCGGCTGGATTGACCGCTAATGGGTGCTGTAACCCCCAAAGGGAACTTCAAACAAAATAAAAATATATATTTTTTTGTGTTTGTGAATTGTGTGCGCAGTAGCCGCACGTGCATCAACAAAGTAGTGCCAAGCGTGTGCCTGTGTCCCATAAATAAAGGGCCGGCTGGATTGACTGCTAAAGGGTGCTGTAACCCCCAAAGGGCACTCAAAACAAAATAAAAAAATATATTTTTTTGTGTTTGTGAATTGTGTGCGCAGTAGCCGCACGTGCATCAACAAAGTAGTGCCAAGCGTGCGCCTGTGTCCCATAAATAAAGGGCCGGCTGGATTGACTGCTAAAGGGTGCTGTAACCCCCAAAGGGCACTCCAAACAAAATAAAAAAAATATTTTTTTGTATTTGTGAATTGTGTGCGCAGTAGCCGCACGTGCATCAACAAAGTAGTGCCAAGCGTGAGCCTGTGTCCCATAAATAAAGGACCAGCTGGATTGACCACTAAAGGGTGCTGTAACCCCAAAGGGCACTCCAAACAAAATAAAAAAATATATATTTTTTTGTGTTTGTGAATTGTGTGCGCAGTAGCCGCACGTGCATCAACAAAGTAGTGCCAAGCATGCGCCTGTGTCCCATAAATAAAGGTCCGGCTGGATTGACCGCTAAAGGGTGCTGTAACCCCCAAAGTGCACTCCAAACAAAATAAAAAAATATATTTTTTTGTGTTTGTGAATTGTGTTCGCAATACCCGCACGAGCATCAACAAAGTAGTGCCAAGCGTGCACCTGTGTCCCATAAATAAAGGGCAGGCTGGATTGACCGCTTAAAGGTGCTGTAACCCCCAAAGGGCACTCCAAACAAATTAAATAAATATTTTTTTTGTGTTTGTGAATTGTGTGCGCAGTAGCCGCACGTGCATCAACAAAGTAGTGCCAAGCGTGCACCTGTGTCCCATAAATAAAGGGATGGCTGGATTGATTGCTAAAGGGTGCTGTAACCCCCAAAGGGCACTCCAAACAAAATAAAAATATATATTTTTTTGTGTTTGTGAATTGTGTGCGCAGTAGCCGCACGAGCATCAAAAAAGAAGTGCCAAGCGTGCGCCTGTGTCCCATAAATAAAGGGACAGCTGGATTGACCGCTACAGAGTGCTGTAACCCCCAAAGGGCACTCAAAACAAATTAAAAAAATATATTTTATTGTGTTTGTGAATTGTGTGCGCAGTAGCCGCACGTGCATCAACAAAGTAGTGCCAAGCGTGCGCCTGTGTCTCATAAATAAAGGGCCGGCTGGATTGACCGCTAAAGGGTGCTGTAACCCCCAAAGGGCACTCCAAACAAAATAAAAAATATATATTTTTTTGTGTTTGTGAATTGTGCGCGCAGTAGCCGCAGGTGCATCAACAAAGTAGTGCCAAGCGTGTGCCTGTGTCCCATAAATAATTGGCCAGCTGGATTGACCGCTAAAGGGTGTTGTAACCCCCAAAGGGCACTCCAAACAAATTAAAAATATATATTTTTTTGTGTTTGTGAATTGTGTGCGCAGTAGCTGCACGTGCATCAACAAAGTAGTGGCAAGCGTGCGCCTGTATCCCATAAATAAAGGGCCGGCTGGATTGACCGCTAAAGGGTGCTGTAACCCCCAAAGGGCACTCCAAACAAAATAAAAATATATATTTTTTTGTGTTTGTGAATTGTGTGCGCAGTAGCCGCACGTGCATCAACAAAGTAGTGGCAAGCATGCGCCTGTGTACCGTAAATAAAGGGCCGGCTGGATTGACCGCTAATGGGTGCTGTAACCCCCAAAGGGCACTTCAAACAAAATAAAAATATATATTTTTTTGTGTTTGTGAATTGTGTGCGCAGTAGCCGCACGTGCATCAACAAAGTAGTGCCAAGCGTGTGCCTGTGTCCCATAAATAAAGGGCCGGCTGGATTGACTGCTAAAGGGTGCTGTAACCCCCAAAGGGCACTCCAAACAAAATAAAAAAATATATTTTTTTGTGTTTGTGAATTGTGTGCGCAGTAGCCGCACGTGCATCAACAAAGTAGTGCCAAGCGTGTGCCTGTGTCCCATAAATAAAGGGCCGGCTGGATTGACCGCTAAAGGGTGCTGTAACCCCCAAAGGGCACTCCAAACAAAATTAAAATATATATTTTTTTGTGTTTGTGAATTGTGTGCGCAGTAGCCGCACGTGCATCAACAAAGAATTGCCAAGCGTGCGCCTGTGTCCCATAAATAAAGGGCCAGCTGGATTGACCGCTACAGAGTGCTGTAACCCCCAAAGGGCACTCGAAACAAATTAAAAAAATATATTTTTTTGTGTTTGTGAATTGTGTGCGCAGTAGCCGCACGTGCATCAACAAAGTAGTGCCAAGCGTGCGCCTGTGTCCCATAAATAAAGGGCCAGCTGGATTGACTGCTAAAGGGTGCTGTAACCCCCAAAGGGCACTCCAAACAAAATAAAAAAAATATTTTTTTGTGTTTGTGAATTGTGTGCGCAGTAGCCGCACGTGCATCAACAAAGTAGTGCCAAGCGTGAGCCTGTGTCCCATAAATAAAGGACCAGCTGGATTGACCACTAAAGGGTGCTGTAACCCCAAAGGGCACTCCAAACAAAATAAAAAAAAATATATTTTTTTGTGTTTGTGAATTGTGTGCGCAGTAGCCGCACGTGCATCAACAAAGTAGTGCCAAGCATGCGCCTGTGTCCCATAAATAAAGGTCTGGCTGGATTGACCGCTAAAGGGTGCTGTAACCCCCAAAGTGCACTCCAAACAAAATAAAAAAATATATTTTTTTGTGTTTGTGAATTGTGTTCGCAATACCCGCACGAGCATCAACAAAGTAGTGCCAAGCGTGCACCTGTGTCCCATAAATAAAGGGCCGGCTGGATTGACCGCTTAAAGGTGCTGTAACCCCCAAAGGGCACTCCAAACAAATTAAATAAATATTTTTTTTGTGTTTGTGAATTGTGTACGCAGTAGCCGCATGTGCATCAACAAAGTAGTGCCAAGCATGCACCTGTGTCCCATGAATAAAGGGCCGGCTGGATTGACCGCTAAAGGGTGCTGTAACCCCCAAAGGGCACTCCAAACAAAATTAAAATATAGATTTTTTTGTGTTTGTGAATTGTGTGCGCAGTAGCCGCACGTGCATCAACAAAGTAGTGCCAAGCTTGCACCTGTGTCCCATAAATAAAGGGATGGCTGGATTGATTGCTAAAGGGTGCTGTAACCCCCAAAGGGCACTCCAAACAAAATAAAAATATATATTTTTTTGTGTTTGTGAATTTTGTGCGCAGTAGCCGCACAAGCTTCAAAAAAGAAGTGCCAAGCGTGCGCCTGTGTCCCATAAATAAAGGGCCAGCTGGATTGACCGCTACAGAGTGCTGTAACCCCAAAAGGGCACTCCAAACAAAATAAAAAATATATATTTTTTTGTGTTTGTGAATTGTGTGCGCAGTAGCCGCACGTGCATTAACAAAGTAGTGCCAAGTGTGCGCCTGTATCCCATAAATAAAGGGCCGGCTGGATTGACCGCTAAAGGGTGCTGTAACCCCCAAAGGGCACTCCAAACAAAATAAAAATATATATTTTTTTGTGTTTGAGAATTGTGTGCGCAGTAGCCGCATGTGCATCAACAAAGTAGTGCCAAGCGTGTGCCTGTGTCCCATAAATAAAGGGCAGGCTGGATTGACCACTAAAGGGTGTTGTAACCCCCAAAGGTCACTCCAAACAAATTAAAAATATATATTTTTTTGTGTTTGTGAATTGTGCGCGCATAGCCGCATGTGCATCAACAAAGTAGTGCCAAGCGTGTGCCTGTGTCCCATAAATAAAGGGCCAGCTGGATTGACCGCTAAGGGGTGTTGTAACCCCCAAAGGGCACTCCAAACAAATTAAAAATATATATTTTTTTGTGTTTGTGAATTGTGCGCGCAGTAGCCGCACGTGCATCAACAAATTTGTGCCAAGCGTGCACCTGTGTCCCATAAATAAAGGGCCGGCTGGATTGACCGCTAAAGGGTGCTGTAACCCCCAAAGGGCACTCCAAACAAAATTAAAATATATATTTTTTTGTGTTTGTGAATTGTGTGCGCAGTAGCCGCACGTGCATCAACAAAGTAGTGCCAAGCGTGCGCCTGTGTCCCATAAATAAAGGGCCAGCTGGATTGACCGCTAAAGGGTGTTGTAACCCCCAAAGGGCACTCCAAACAAATTAAAAATATATATTTTTTTGTGTTTGTGAATTGTGCGCGCAGTAGCCGCACGTGCATCAACAAATTTGTGCCAAGCGTGCACCTGTGTCCCATAAATAAAGGGCCGGCTGGATTGACCGCTAAAGGGTGCTGTAACCCCCAAAGGGCACTCCAAACAAAATAAAACAATATATTTTTTTGTGTTTGTGAATTGTGTGTTCAGTAGCCGCACGTGCATCAACAAAGTAGTGCCAAGCGTGCACCTGTGTCCCATAAATAAAGGGCCGGCTGGATTGACCGCTTAAAGGTGCTGTAACCCCCAAAGGCACTCCAAACAAAATAAATAAATATTTTTTTTTGTGTTTGTGAATTGTGTGCGCAGTAGCCGCACGAGCATCAACAAAGTAGTGCCAAGCGTGCACCTGTGTCCCATAAATAAAGGGCCGGCTGGATTGACCGCTAAAGGGTGCTGTAACCCCCAAAGGGCACTCCAAACAAAATTAAAAAATAGATTTTTTCGTGTTTGTGAATTGTGTGCGCAGTAGCCGCACGTGCATCAACAAAGTAGTGCCAAGCGTGCACCTGTGTCCCATAAATAAAGGGCCGGCTGGATTGACTGCTAAAGGGTGCTGTAACCCCCAAAGGGCACTCCAAACAAAATAAAAATATATATTTTTTTGTGTTTGTGAATTGTGTGCGCAGTAGCCGCACGAGCATCAAAAAAGAAGTGCCAAGCGTGCGCCTGTATCCCATAAATAATGGGCCAGCTGGATTGACCGCTACAGAGTGCTGTAACCCCCAAAGGGCACTCGAAACAAATTAAAAAAAAAATATTTTTTTGTGTTTGTGAATTGTGTGCACAGTAGCCGCACGTGCATCAACAAAGTAGTCCCAAGCGTGCGCCTGTGTCTCATAAATAAAGGGCCGGCTGGATTGACCACTAAAGGGTGCTGTAACCCCCAAAGGGCACTCCAAACAAAATAAAAAATATATATTTTTTTGTGTTTGTGAATTGTGCGCGCAGTAGCCGCACGTGCATCAACAAATTTGTGCCAAGCGTGCACCTGTGTCCCATAAATAATGGGCCGGCTGGATTGACCGTTAAAGGGTGCTGTAACCCCCAAAGGGCACTCCAAACAAAATTAAAATATATATTTTTTTGTGTTTGTGAATTGTGTGCGCAGTAGCCGCACGTGCATCAACAAAGTAGTGCCAAGCGTGCGCTTGTGTCCCATAAATAAAGGGCCGGTTGGATTAACCGCTAAAGGGTGCTGTAACCCCCAAAGGGCACTCCAAAGATAATAAAAAAATATATTTTTTTGTGTTTGTGAATTGTGTGCGCAGTAGCTGCACGTGCATCAACAAAGTAGTGGCAAGCGTGCGCCTGTGTCCCATAAATAATGGGCCGGCTGGATTGACCGCTAAAGGGTGCTGTAACCCCCAAAGGGCACTCCAAACAAAATAAAAATATATATTTTTTTGTGTTTGTGAATTGTGTGCGCAGTAGCCGCACGTGCATCAACAAAGTAGTGGCAAGCATGCGCCTGTGTACCATAAATAAAGGGCCGGCTGGATTGACCGCTAATGGGTGCTGTAACCCCCAAAGGGCACTTCAAACAAAATAAAAAAATATATTTTTTTGTGTTTGTGAATTGTGTGCGCAGTAGCCGCACGTGCATCAACAAAGTAGTGCCAAGCGTGTGCCTGTGTCCCATAAATAAAGGGCCGGCTGGATTGACTGCTAAAGGGTGCTGTAACCCCCAAAGGGCACTCCAAACAAAATAAAAAAATATATTTTTTTGTGTTTGTGAATTGTGTGCGCAGTAGCCGCACGTGCATCAACAAAGTAGTGCCAAGCGTGTGCCTGTGTCCCATAAATAAAGGGCCGGCTGGCTTGACCGCTAAAGGGTGCTGTAACCCCCAAAGGGCACTCCAAACAAAATTAAAATATATATTTTTTTGTGTTTGTGAATTGTGTGCGCAGTAGCCGCAAGTGCATCAACAAAGAATTGCCAAGCGTGCGCCTGTGTCCCATAAATAAAGGGCCAGCTGGATTGACCGCTACAGAGTGCTGTAACCCCCAAAGGGCACTCGAAACAAATTAAAAAAATATATTTTTTTGTGTTTGTGAATTGTGTGCACAGTAGCCGCACGTGCATCAACAAAGTAGTGCCAAGCGTGCGCCTGTGTCCCATAAATAAAGGGCCGGCTGGATTGACTGCTAAAGGGTGCTGTAACCCCCAAAGGGCACTCCAAACAAAATAAAAAAAATATTTTTTTGTGTTTGTGAATTGTGTGCGCAGTAGCCGCACGTGCATCAACAAAGTAGTGCCAAGCGTGAGCCTGTGTCCCATAAATAAAGGACCAGCTGGATTGACCACTAAAGGGTGCTGTAACCCCAAAGGGCACTCCAAACAAAATAAAAAAATATTTTTTTTTGTGTTTGTGAATTGTGTGCGCAGTAGACGCACGTGCATCAACAAAATAGTGCCAAGCGTGCGCCTGTGTCCCATAAATAAAGGGCCGGCTGGATTGACCGCTAAAGGGTGCTGTAACCCCGAAAGGGCACGCCAAAAAAATAAAAAAATATATATTTTTTTGTGTTTGTGAATTGTGTGCGCAGTAGCCACACGTGCATCAACAAAGTAGTGCCAAGCGTGCGCCTGTGTCCCATAAATAAAGGGCCGGCTGGATTGACTGCTAAAGGGTGCTGTAACCCCCAAAGGGCACTCCAAACAAAATAAAAAAAATATTTTTTTGTGTTTGTGAATTGTGTGCGCAGTAGCCGCACGTGCATCAACAAAGTAGTGCCAAGAGTGAGCCTGTGTCCCATAAATAAAGGACCAGCTGGATTGACCACTAAAGGGTGCTGTAACCCCAAAGGGCACTCCAAACAAAATAAAAAAATATATATTTTTTTGTGTTTGTGAATTGTGTGCGCAGTAGCCGCACGTGCATCAACAAAGTAGTGCCAAGCATGCGCCTGTGTCCCATAAATAAAGGTCCGGCTGGATTGACCGCTAAAGGGTGCTGTAACCCCCAAAGTGCACTCCAAACAAAATAAAAAAATATATTTTTTTGTGTTTGTGAATTGTGTTCGCAATACCCGCACGAGCATCAACAAAGTAGTGCCAAGCGTGCACCTGTGTCCCATAAATAAAGTGCCGGCTGGATTGACCGCTTAAAGGTGCTGTAACCCCCAAAGGGCACTCCAAACAAATTAAATAAATATTTTTTTTGTGTTTGTGAATTGTGTACGCAGTAGCCGCATGTGCATCAACAAAGTAGTGCCAAGCGTGCACCTGTGTCCCATGAATAAAGGGCCGGCTGGATTGACCGCTAAAGGGTGCTGTAACCCCCAAAGGGCACTCCAAACAAAATTAAAATATAGATTTTTTTGTGTTTGTGAATTGTGTGCGCAGTAGCCGCACGTGCATCAACAAAGTAGTGCCAAGCGTGCACCTGTGTCCCATAAATAAAGGGATGGCTGGATTGATTGCTAAAGGGTGCTGTAACCCCCAAAGGGCACTCCAAACAAATTAAAAAAATATATTTTTTTGTGTTTGTGAATTGTGTGCGCAGTAGCCACACGTGCATCAACAAAGTAGTGCCAAGCGTGCGCCTGTGTCCCATAAATAAAGGGCCGGCTGGATTGACCGCTAAAGGGTGCTGTAACCCCCAAAGGGCACTCCAAACAAAATAAAAAATATATATTTTTTTGTGTTTGTGAATTGTGTGCGCAGTAGCCGCACGTGCATTAACAAAGTAGTGCCAAGCGTGCGCCTGTATCCCATAAATAAAGGGCCGGCTGGATTGACCGCTAAAGGGTGCTGTAACCCCCAAAGGGCACTCCAAACAAAATAAAAATATATATTTTTTTGTGTTTGAGAATTGTGTGCGCAGTAGCCGCATGTGCATCAACAAAGTAGTGCCAAGCGTGTGCCTGTGTCCCATAAATAAAGGGCAGGCTGGATTGACCACTAAAGGGTGTTGTAACCCCCAAAGGGCACTCCAAACAAATTAAAAATATATATTTTTTTGTGTTTGTGAATTGTGCGCGCAGTAGCCGCACGTGCATCAACAAAGTAGTGCCAAGCGTGTGCCTGTGTCCCATAAATAAAGGGCCAGCTGGATTGACCGCTAAGGGGTGTTGTAACCCCCAAAGGGCACTCCAAACAAATTAAAAAGATATATTTTTTTGTGTTTGTGAATTGTGCGCGCAGTAGCCGCACGTGCATCAACAAATTTGTGCCAAGCGTGCACCTGTGTCCCATAAATAAAGGGCCGGCTGGATTGACCGCTAAAGGGTGCTGTAACCCCCAAAGGGCACTCCAAACAAAATTAAAATATATATTTTTTTGTGTTTGTGAATTGTGTGCGCAGTAGCCGCACGTGCATCAACAAAGTAGTGCCAATCGTGCGCCTGTGTCCCATAAATAAAGGGCCAGCTGGATTGACCACTAAAGGGTGTTGTAACCCCCAAAGGGCACTCCAAACAAATTAAAAATATATATTTTTTTGTGTTTGTGAATTGTGCGCGCAGTAGCCGCACGTGCATCAACAAATTTGTGCCAAGCGTGCACCTGTGTCCCATAAATAAAGGTCCGGCTGGATTGACCGCTAAAGGGTGCTGTAACCCCCAAAGTGCACTCCAAACAAAATAAAAAAATATATTTTTTTGTGTTTGTGAATTGTGTTCGCAATACCCGCACGAGCATCAACAAAGTAGTGCCAAGCGTGCACCTGTGTCCCATAAATAAAGGGCCGGCTGGATTGACCGCTTAAAGGTGCTGTAACCCCCAAAGGGCACTCCAAACAAATTAAATAAATATTTTTTTTGTGTTTGTGAATTGTGTGCGCAGTAGCCGCACGTGCATCAACAAAGTAGTGCCAAGCGTGCACCTGTGTCCCATAAATAAAGGGATGGCTGGATTGATTGCTAAAGGGTGCTGTAACCCCCAAAGGGCACTCCAAACAAAATAAAAATATATATTTTTTTGTGTTTGTGAATTGTGTGCGCAGTAGCCGCACGAGCATCAAAAAAGAAGTGCCAAGCGTGCGCCTGTGTCCCATAAATAAAGGGACAGCTGGATTGACCGCTACAGAGTGCTGTAACCCCCAAAGGGCACTCGAAACAAATTAAAAAAATATATTTTATTGTGTTTGTGAATTGTGTGCGCAGTAGCCGCACGTGCATCAACAAAGTAGTGCCAAGCGTGCGCCTGTGTCTCATAAATAAAGGGCCGGCTGGATTGACCGCTAAAGGGTGCTGTAACCCCCAAAGGGCACTCCAAACAAAATAAAAAATATATATTTTTTTGTGTTTGTGAATTGTGCGCGCAGTAGCCGCAGGTGCATCAACAAAGTAGTGCCAAGCGTGTGCCTGTGTCCCATAAATAATTGGCCAGCTGGATTGACCGCTAAAGGGTGTTGTAACCCCCAAAGGGCACTCCAAACAAATTAAAAATATATATTTTTTTGTGTTTGTGAATTGTGTGCGCAGTAGCCGCACGTGCATCAACAAAGTAGTGGCAAGCATGCGCCTGTGTACCGTAAATAAAGGGCCGGCTGGATTGACCACTAATGGGTGCTGTAACCCCCAAAGGGCACTTCAAACAAAATAAAAATATATATTTTTTTGTGTTTGTGAATTGTGTGCGCAGTAGCCGCACGTGCATCAACATAGTAGTGCCAAGCGTGTGCCTGTGTCCCATAAATAAAGGGCCGGCTGGATTGACTGCTAAAGGGTGCTGTAACCCCCAAAGGGCACTCCAAACAAAATAAAAAAATATATTTTTTTGTGTTTGTGAATTGTGTGCGCAGTAGCCGCACGTGCATCAACAAAGTAGTGCCAAGCGTGTGCCTGTGTCCCATAAATAAAGGGCCGGCTGGATTGACCGCTAAAGGGTGCTGTAACCCCCAAAGGGCACTCCAAACAAAATTAAAATATATATTTTTTTGTGTTTGTGAATTGTGTGCGCAGTAGCCGCACGTGCATCAACAAAGAATTGCCAAGCGTGCGCCTGTGTCCCATAAATAAAGGGCCAGCTGGATTGACCGCTACAGAGTGCTGTAACCCCCAAAGGGCACTCGAAACAAATTAAAAAAATATATTTTTTTGTGTTTGTGAATTGTGTGCGCAGTAGCCGCACGTGCATCAACAAAGTAGTGCCAAGCGTGCGCCTGTGTCCCATAAATAAAGGGCCAGCTGGATTGACTGCTAAAGGGTGCTGTAACCCCCAAAGGGCACTCCAAACAAAATAAAAAAAAATATATTTTTTTGTGTTTGTGAATTGTGTGCGCAGTAGCCGCACGTGCATCAACAAAGTAGTGCCAAGCATGCGCCTGTGTCCCATAAAAAAAGGTCCGGCTGGATTGACCGCTAAAGGGTGCTGTAACCCCCAAAGTGCACTCCAAACAAAATAAAAAAATATATTTTTTTGTGTTTGTGAATTGTGTTCGCAATACCCGCACGAGCATCAACAAAGTAGTGCCAAGCGTGCACCTGTGTCCCATAAATAAAGGGCCGGCTGGATTGACCACTTAAAGGTGCTGTAACCCCCAAAGGGCACTCCAAACAAATTAAATAAATATTTTTTTTGTGTTTGTGAATTGTGTACGCAGTAGCCGCATGTGCATCAACAAAGTAGTGCCAAGCATGCACCTGTGTCCCATGAATAAAGGGCCGGCTGGATTGACCGCTAAAGGGTGCTGTAACCCCCAAAGGGCACTCCAAACAAAATTAAAATATAGATTTTTTTGTGTTTGTGAATTGTGTGCGCAGTAGCCGCACGTGCATCAACAAAGTAGTGCCAAGCGTGCACCTGTGTCCCATAAATAAAGGGATGGCTGGATTGATTGCTAAAGGGTGCTGTAACCCCCAAAGGGCACTCCAAACAAAATAAAAATATATATTTTTTTGTGTTTGTGAATTGTGTGCGCAGTAGCCACACGAGCATCAAAAAAGAAGTGCCAAGCGTGCGCCTGTGTCCCATAAATAAAGGGCCAGCTGGATTGACCGCTACAGAGTGCTGTAACCCCAAAAGGGCACTCGAAACAAATTAAAAAAATATATTTTTTTGTGTTTGTGAATTGTGTGCGCAGTAGCCACACGTGCATCAACAAAGTAGTGCCAAGCGTGCGCCTGTGTCCCATAAATAAAGGGCCGGCTGGATTGACCGCTAAAGGGTGCTGTAACCCCCAAAGGGCACTCCAAACAAAATAAAAAATATATATTTTTTTGTGTTTGTGAATTGTGTGCGCAGTAGCCGCACGTGCATTAACAAAGTAGTGCCAAGCGTGCGCCTGTATCCCATAAATAAAGGGCCGGCTGGATTGACCGCTAAAGGGTGCTGTAACCCCCAAAGGGCACTCCAAACAAAATAAAAATATATATTTTTTTGTGTTTGAGAATTGTGTGCGCAGTAGCCGCATGTGCATCAACAAAGTAGTGCCAAGCGTGTGCCTGTGTCCCATAAATAAAGGGCAGGCTGGATTGACCACTAAAGGGTGTTGTAACCCCCAAAGGTCACTCCAAACAAATTAAAAATATATATTTTTTTGTGTTTGTGAATTGTGCGCGCATAGCCGCACGTGCATCAACAAAGTAGTGCCAAGCGTGTGCCTGTGTCCCATAAATAAAGGGCCAGCTGGATTGACCGCTAAGGGGTGTTGTAACCCCCAAAGGGCACTCCAAACAAATTAAAAATATATATTTTTTTGTGTTTGTGAATTGTGCGCGCAGTAGCCGCACGTGCATCAACAAATTTGTGCCAAGCGTGCACCTGTGTCCCATAAATAAAGGGCCGGCTGGATTGACCGCTAAAGGGTGCTGTAACCCCCAAAGGGCACTCCAAACAAAATTAAAATATATATTTTTTTGTGTTTGTGAATTGTGTGCGCAGTAGCCGCACGTGCATCAACAAAGTAGTGCCAAGCGTGCGCCTGTGTCCCACAAATAAAGGGCCAGCTGGATTGACCGCTAAAGGGTGTTGTAACCCCCAAAGGGCACTCCAAAAAAATTAAAAAATATATATTTTTTTGTGTTTGTGAATTGTGCGCGCAGTAGCCGCACGTGCATCAACAAATTTGTGCCAAGCGTGCACCTGTGTCCCATAAATAAAGGGCCGGCTGGATTGACCGCTAAAGGGTGCTGTAACCCCCAAAGGGCACTCCAAACAAAATAAAACAATATATTTTTTTGTGTTTGTGAATTGTGTGTTCAGTAGCCGCACGTGCATCAACAAAGTAGTGCCAAGCGTGCACCTGTGTCCCATAAATAAAGGGCCGGCTGGATTGACCGCTTAAAGGTGCTGTAACCCCCAAAGGGCACTCCAAACAAAATAAATAAATATTTTTTTTTGTGTTTGTGAATTGTGTGCGCAGTAGCCGCACGAGCATCAACAAAGTAGTGCCAAGCGTGCACCTGTGTCCCATAAATAAAGGGCCGGCTGGATTGACCGCTAAAGGGTGCTGTAACCCCCAAAGGGCACTCCAAACAAAATTAAAAAATAGATTTTTTCGTGTTTGTGAATTGTGTGCGCAGTAGCCGCACGTGCATCAACAAAGTAGTGCCAAGCGTGCACCTGTGTCCCATAAATAAAGGGCCGGCTGGATTGACTGCTAAAGGGTGCTGTAACCCCCAAAGGGCACTCCAAACAAAATAAAAATATATATTTTTTTGTGTTTGTGAATTGTGTGCGCAGTAGCCGCACGAGCATCAAAAAAGAAGTGCCAAGCGTGCGCCTGTATCCCATAAATAATGGGCCAGCTGGATTGACCGCTACAGAGTGCTGTAACCCCCAAAGGGCACTCGAAACAAATTAAAAAAATATATTTTTTTGTGTTTGTGAATTGTGTGCGCAGTAGCCGCACGTGCATCAACAAAGTAGTCCCAAGCGTGCGCCTGTGTCTCATAAATAAAGGGCCGGCTGGATTGACCACTAAAGGGTGCTGTAACCCCCAAAGGGCACTCCAAACAAAATAAAAAATATATATTTTTTTGTGTTTGTGAATTGTGCGCGCAGTAGCCGCACGTGCATCAACAAATTTGTGCCAAGCGTGCACCTGTGTCCCATAAATAATGGGCCGGCTGGATTGACCGTTAAAGGGTGCTGTAACCCCCAAAGGGCACTCCAAACAAAATTAAAATATATATTTTTTTGTGTTTGTGAATTGTGTGCGCAGTAGCCGCACGTGCATCAACAAAGTAGTGCCAAGCGTGCGCTTGTGTCCCATAAATAAAGGGCCGGTTGGATTAACCGCTAAAGGGTGCTGTAACCCCCAAAGGGCACTCCAAAGATAATAAAAAAATATATTTTTTTGTGATTGTGAATTGTGTGCGCAGTAGCTGCACGTGCATCAACAAAGTAGTGGCAAGCGTGCGCCTGTGTCCCATAAATAATGGGCCGGCTGGATTGACCGCTAAAGGGTGCTGTAACCCCCAAAGGGCACTCCAAACAAAATAAAAAAATATATTTTTTTGTGTTTGTGAATTGTGTGCGCAGTAGCCAGACGTGCATCAACAAAGTAGTGGCAAGCATGCGCCTGTGTACCATAAATAAAGGGCCGGCTGGATTGACCGCTAATGGGTGCTGTAACCCCCAAAGGGCACTTCAAACAAAATAAAAATATATTTTTTTGTGTGTTTGTGAATTGTGTGCGCAGTAGCCGCACGTGCATCAACAAAGTAGTGCCAAGCGTGTGCCTGTGTCCCATAAATAAAGGGCCGGCTGGATTGACCGCTAAAGGGTGCTGTAACCCCCAAAGGGCACTCCAAACAAAATTAAAATATATATTTTTTTGTGTTTGTGAATTGTGTGCTCAGTAGCCGCACGTGCATCAACAAAGAATTGCCAAGCGTGCGCCTGTGTCCCATAAATAAAGGGCCAGCTGGATTGACCGCTACAGAGTGCTGTAACCCCCAAAGGGCACTCGAAACAAATTAAAAAAATATATTTTTTTGTGTTTGTGAATTGTGTGCACAGTAGCCGCACGTGCATCAACAAAGTAGTGCCAAGCGTGCGCCTGTGTCCCATAAATAAAGGGCCGGCTGGATTGACTGCTAAAGGGTTCTGTAACCCCCAAAGGGCACTCCAAACAAAATAAAAAAAATATTTTTTTGTGTTTGTGAATTGTGTGCGCAGTAGCCGCACGTGCATCAACAAAGTAGTGCCAAGCGTGAGCCTGTGTCCCATAAATAAAGGACCAGCTGGATTGACCACTAAAGGGTGCTGTAACCCCAAAGGGCACTCCAAACAAAATAAAAAAATATTTTTTTTTGTGTTTGTGAATTGTGTGCGCAGTAGACGCACGTGCATCAACAAAATAGTGCCAAGCATGCGCCTGTGTCCCATAAATAAAGGGCCGGCTGGATTGACCGCTAAAGGGTGCTGTAACCCCGAAAGAGCACGCCAAAAAAATAAAAAAATATATATTTTTTTGTGTTTGTGAATTGTGTGCGCAGTAGCCGCACGTGCATCAACAAAGTAGTGCCAAGCGTGCGCCTGTGTCCCATAAATAAAGGGCCGGCTGGATTGACTGCTAAAGGGTGCTGTAACCCCCAAAGGGCACTCCAAACAAAATAAAAAAAATATTTTTTTGTGTTTGTGAATTGTGTGCGCAGTAGCCGCACGTGCATCAACAAAGTAGTGCCAAGCGTGAGCCTGTGTCCCATAAATAAAGGACCAGCTGGATTGACCACTAAAGGGTGCTGTAACCCCAAAGGGCACTCCAAACAAAATAAAAAAAAATATATTTTTTTGTGTTTGTGAATTGTGTGCGCAGTAGCCGCACGTGCATCAACAAAGTAGTGCCAAGCATGCGCCTGTGTCCCATAAATAAAGGTCCGGCTGGATTGACCGCTAAAGGGTGCTGTAACCCCCAAAGTGCACTCCAAACAAAATAAAAAAATATATTTTTTTGTGTTTGTGAATTGTGTTCGCAATACCCGCACGAGCATCAACAAAGTAGTGCCAAGCGTGCACCTGTGTCCCATAAATAAAGGGCCGGCTGGATTGACCGCTTAAAGGTGCTGTAACCCCCAAAGGGCACTCCAAACAAATTAAATAAATATTTTTTTTGTGTTTGTGAATTGTGTACGCAGTAGCCGCATGTGCATCAACAAAGTAGTGCCAAGCGTGCACCTGTGTCCCATGAATAAAGGGCCGGCTGGATTGACCGCTAAAGGGTGCTGTAACCCCCAAAGGGCACTCCAAACAAAATTAAAATATAGATTTTTTTGTGTTTGTGAATTGTGTGCGCAGTAGCCGCACGTGCATCAACAAAGTAGTGCCAAGCGTGCACCTGTGTCCCATAAATAAAGGGATGGCTGGATTGATTGCTAAAGGGTGCTGTAACCCCCAAAGGGCACTCCAAACAAAATAAAAATATATATTTTTTTGTGTTTGTGAATTGTGTGCGCAGTAGCCGCACGAGCATCAAAAAAGAAGTGCCAAGCGTGCGCCTGTGTCCCATAAATAAAGGGCCAGCTGGATTGACCGCTACAGAGTGCTGTAACCCCAAAAGGGCACTCGAAACAAATTAAAAAAATATATTTTTTTGTGTTTGTGAATTGTGTGCGCAGTAGCCACACGTGCATCAACAAAGTAGTGCCAAGCGTGCGCCTGTGTCCCATAAATAAAGGGCCAGCTGGATTGACCGCTAAAGGGTGCTGTAACCCCCAAAGGGCACTCCAAACAAAATAAAAAATATATATTTTTTTGTGTTTGTGAATTGTGTGCGCAGTAGCCGCACGTGCATTAACAAAGTAGTGCCAAGCGTGCGCCTGTATCCCATAAATAAAGGGCCGGCTGGATTGACCGCTAAAGGGTGCTGTAACCCCCAAAGGGCACTCCAAACAAAATAAAAATATATATTTTTTTGTGTTTGAGAATTGTGTGCGCAGTAGCCGCATGTGCATCAACAAAGTAGTGCCAAGCGTGTGCCTGTGTCCCATAAATAAAGGGCAGGCTGGATTGACCACTAAAGGGTGTTGTAACCCCCAAAGGGCACTCCAAACAAATTAAAAATATATATATTTTTGTGTTTGTGAATTGTGCGCGCAGTAGCCGCACGTGCATCAACAAATTTGTGCCAAGCGTGCACCTGTGTCCCATAAATAAAGGGCCGGCTGGATTGACCGCTAAAGGGTGCTGTAACCCCCAAAGGGCACTCCAAACAAAATTAAAATATATATTTTTTTGTGTTTGTGAATTGTGTGCGCAGTAGCCGCACGTGCATCAACAAAGTAGTGCCAAGCGTGCGCCTGTGTCCCATAAATAAAGGGCCAGCTGGATTGACCACTAAAGGGTGTTGTAACCCCCAAAGGGCACTCCAAACAAATTAAAAATATATATTTTTTTGTGTTTGTGAATTGTGCGCGCAGTAGCCGCACGTGCATCAACAAATTTGTGCCAAGCGTGCACCTGTGTCCCATAAATAAAGGGCCGGCTGGATTGACCGCTAAAGGGTGCTGTAACCCCCAAAGGGCACTCCAAACAAAATAAAAAAATATATTTTTTTGTGTTTGTGAATTGTGTGTTCAGTAGCCGCACGTGCATCAACAAAGTAGTGCCAAGCGTGCACCTGTGTCCCATAAATAAAGGGCCGGCTGGATTGACCGCTTAAAGGTGCTGTAACCCCCAAAGGGCACTCCAAACAAAATAAATAAATATTTTTTTTTGTGTTTGTGAATTGTGTGCGCAGTAGCCGCACGAGCATCAACAAAGTAGTGCCAAGCGTGCACCTGTGTCCCATAAATAAAGGGCCGGCTGGATTGACTGCTAAAGGGTGCTGTAACCCCCAAAGGGCACTCCAAACAAAATAAAAATATATATTTTTTTGTGTTTGTGAATTGTGTGCGCAGTAGCCGCACGAGCATCAAAAAAGAAGTGCCAAGCGTGCGCCTGTGTCCCATAAATAATGGGCCAGCTGGATTGACCGCTACAGAGTGCTGTAACCCCCAAAGGGCACTCGAAACAAATTAAAAAAATATATTTTTTTGTGTTTGTGAATTGTGTGCGCAGTAGCCGCACGTGCATCAACAAAGTAGTCCCAAGCGTGCGCCTGTGTCTCATAAATAAAGGGCCGGCTGGATTGACCACTAAAGGGTGCTGTAACCCCCAAAGGGCACTCCAAACAAAATAAAAAATATATATTTTTTTGTGTTTGTGAATTGTGTGCGCAGTAGCCGCACGTGCATCAACAAAGTAGTGCCAAGCGTGCACCTGTGTCCCATAAATAAAGGGCCAGCTGGATTGACCACTAAAGGGTGCTGTAAACCCCAAAGGGCACTCCAAACAAAATAAAAATATATATTTTTTTGTGTTTGAGAATTGTGTGCGCAGTAGCCGCACGTGCATCAACAAAGTAGTGCCAAGCGTGTGCCTGTGTCCCATAAATAATTGGCCAGCTGGATTGACCGCTAAAGGGTGTTGTAACCCCCAAAGGGCACTCCAAACAAATTAAAAATATATATTTTTTTGTGTTTGTGAATTGTGCGCGCAGTAGCCGCACGTGCATCAACAAATTTGTGCCAAGCGTGCACCTGTGTCCCATAAATAATGGGCAGTCTGGATTGACCGTTAAAGGGTGCTGTAACCCCCAAAGGGCACTCCAAACAAAATTAAAATATATATTTTTTTGTGTTTGTGAATTGTGTGCGCAGTAGCCGCACGTGCATCAACAAAGTAGTGCCAAGCGTGCGCTTGTGTCCCATAAATAAAGGGCCGGTTGGATTGACCGCTAAAGGGTGCTGTAACCCCCAAAGGGCACTCCAAAGAAAATAAAAAAATATATTTTTTTGTGTTTGTGAATTGTGTGCGCAGTAGCTGCACGTGCATCAACAAAGTAGTGGCAAGCGTGCGCCTGTGTCCCATAAATAATGGGCCGGCTGGATTGACCGCTAAAGGGTGCTGTAACCCCCAAAGGGCACTCCAAACAAAATAAAAAAATATATTTTTTTGTGTTTGTGAATTGTGTGCGCAGTAGCCGCACGTGCATCAACAAAGTAGTGGCAAGCATGCGCCTGTGTACCATAAATAAAGGGCCGGCTGGATTGACCGCTAATGGGTGCTGAAACCCCCAAAGGGCACTTCAAACAAAATAAAAATATATATTTTTTTGTGTTTGTGAATTGTGTGCGCAGTAGCCGCACGTGCATCAACAAAGTAGTGCCAAGCGTGTGCCTGTGTCCCATAAATAAAGGGCCGGCTGGATTGACTGCTAAAGGGTGCTGTAACCCCCAAAGGGCACTCCAAACAAAATAAAAAAATATATTTTTTTGTGTTTGTGAATTGTGTGCGCAGTAGCCGCACGTGCATCAACAAAGTAGTGCCAAGCGTGTGCCTGTGTCCCATAAATAAAGGGCCGGCTGGATTGACCGCTAAAGGGTGCTGTAACCCCCAAAGGGCACTCCAAACAAAATTAAAATATATATTTTTTTGTGTTTGTGAATTGTGTGCTCAGTAGCCGCACGTGCATCAACAAAGAATTGCCAAGCGTGCGCCTGTGTCCCATAAATAAAGGGCCAGCTGGATTGACCGCTACAGAGTGCTGTAACCCCCAAAGGGCACTCGAAACAAATTAAAAAAATATATTTTTTTGTGTTTGTGAATTGTGTGCACAGTAGCCGCACGTGCATCAACAAAGTAGTGCCAAGCGTGCGCCTGTGTCCCATAAATAAAGGGCCGGCTGGATTGACTGCTAAAGGGTGCTGTAACCCCCAAAGGGCACTCCAAACAAAATAAAAAAAATATTTTTTTGTGTTTGTGAATTGTGTGCGCAGTAGCAGCACGTGCATCAACAAAGTAGTGCCAAGCGTGAGCCTGTGTCCCATAAATAAAGGACCAGCTGGATTGACCACTAAAGGGTGCTGTAACCCCAAAGGGCACTCCAAACAAAATAAAAAAATATTTTTTTTTGTGTTTGTGAATTGTGTGCGCAGTAGACGCACGTGCATCAACAAAATAGTGCCAAGCGTGCGCCTGTGTCCCATAAATAAAGGGCCGGCTGGATTGACCGCTAAAGGGTGCTGTAACCCCGAAAGGGCACGCCAAAAAAATAAAAAAATATATATTTTTTTGTGTTTGTGAATTGTGTGCGCAGTAGCCGCACGTGCATCAACAAAGTAGTGCCAAGCGTGCGCCTGTGTCCCATAAATAAAGGTCCAGCTGGATTGACCGCTAAAGGGTGCTGTAACCCCAAAAGGGCACTCCAAACAAAATAAAAAAATATATTTTTTTGTGTTTGTGAATTGTGTTCGCAATACCCGCACGAGCATCAACAAAGTAGTGCCAAGCGTGCACCTGTGTCCCATAAATAAAGGTCCAGCTGGATTGACCGCTTAAAGGTGCTGTAACCCCCAAAGGGCACTCCAAACAAATTAAATAAATATTTTTTTTTGTGTTTGTGAATTGTGTGCGCAGTAGCCGCATGTGCATCAACAAAGTAGTGCCAAGCGTGCACCTGTGTCCCATGAATAAAGGGCCGGCTGGATTGACCGCTAAAGGGTGCTGTAACCCCCAAAGGGCACTCCAAACAAAATTAAAATATATATTTTTTTGTGTTTGTGAATTGTGTGCGCAGTAGCCACACGTGCATCAACAAAGTAGTGCCAAGCGTGCACCTGTGTCCCATAAATAAAGGGATGGCTGAATTGATTGCTAAAGGGTGCTGTAACCCCCAAAGGGCACTCCAAACAAAATAAAAATATATATTTTTTTGTGTTTGTGAATTGTGTGCGCAGTAGCCGCACGAGCATCAAATAAGAAGTGCCAAGCGTGCGCCTGTGTCCCATAAATAAAGGGCCAGCTGGATTGACCGCTACAGAGTGCTGTAACCCCAAAAGGGCACTCGAAACAAATTAAAAAAAAATATTTTTTTGTGTTTGTGAATTGTGTGCGCAGTAGCCGCACGTGCATCAACAAAGTAGTGCCAAGCGTTCGCCTGTGTCCCATAAATAAAGGGCCGGCTGGATTGACCGCTAAAGGGTGCTGTAACCCCCAAAGGGCACTCCAAACAAAATAAAAAATATATATTTTTTTGTGTTTGTGAATTGTGTGCGCAGTAGTCGCACGTGCATCAACAAAGTAGTGCCAAGCGTGCGCCTGTATCCCATAAATAAAGGGCCGGCTGGATTGACCGCTAAAGGGTGCTGTAACCCCCAAAGGGCACTCCAAACAAAATAAAAATATATATTTTTTTGTGTTTGAGAATTGTGTGCGCAGTAGCCGCATGTGCATCAACAAAGTAGTGCCAAGCGTGTGCCTGTGTCCCATAAATAAAGGGCCAGCTGGATTGACCGCTAAAGGGTGCTGTAACCCCCAAAGGGCACTCCAAACAAAATTAAAATATATAATTTTTTGTGTTTGTGAATTGTGTGCGCAGTAGCCGCACGTGCATCAACAAAGTAGTGCCAAGCGTGCGCCTGTGTCCCATAAATAAAGGGCCAGCTGGATTGACCGCTAAAGGGTGTTGTAACCCCCAAAGGGCACTCCAAACAAATTAAAAATATATATTTTTTTGTGTTTGTGAATTGTGCGCGCAGTAGCCGCACGTGCATCAACAAATTTGTGCCAAGCGTGCACCTGTGTCCCATAAATAAAGGGCCAGCTGGATTGACCGCTAAAGGGTGCTGTAACCCCCAAAGGGCACTCCAAACAAAATTAAAATATATATTTTTTTGTGTTTGTGAATTGTGTGCGCAGTAGCCGCACGTGCATCAACAAAGTAGTGCCAAGCATGCGCCTGTGTCCCATAAATAAAGGGCCAGCTGGATTGACCGCTAAGGGGTGCTGTAACCCCCAAAGGGCACTCCAAAGAAAATAAAAAAATATATTTTTTTGTGTTTGTGAATTGTGTGCGCAGTAGCTGCACGTGCATCAACAAAGTAGTGGCAAGCGTGCGCCTGTGTCCCATAAATAATGGGCCGGCTGGATTGACCGCTAAAGGGTGCTGTAACCCCCAAAGGGCACTCCAAACAAAATAAAAAAATATATTTTTTTGTGTTTGTGAATTGTGTGCGCAGTAGCCGCACGTGCATCAACAAAGTAGTGGCAAGCATGCGCCTGTGTACCATCAATAAAGGGCAGGCTGGATTGACCGCTAACGGGTGCTGTAACCCCCAAATGGCACTTCAAACAAAATAAAAAAATATATTTTTTTGTGTTTGTGAATTGTGTGCGCAGTAGCCGCACGTGCATCAACAAAGTAGTGCCAAGCGTGTGCCTGTGTCCCATAAATAAAGGGCCGGCTGGATTGACCGCTAAAGGGTGCTGTAACCCCCAAAGGGCACTCCAAACAAAATTAAAATATATATTTTTTTGTGTTTGTGAATTGTGTGCGCAGTAGCAGCACGTGCATCAACAAAGAATTGCCAAGCGTGCGCCTATGTCCCATAAATAAAGGGCCAGCTGGATTGACCGCTACAGAGTGCTGTAACCCCCAAAGGGCACTCGAAACAAATTAAAAAAATATATTTTTTTGTGTTTGTGAATTGTGTGCGCAGTAGCCGCACGTGCATCAACAAAGTAGTGCCAAGCGTGCGCCTGTGTCCCATAAATAAAGGGCCGGCTGGATTGACTGCTAAAGGGTGCTGTAACCCCCAAAGGGCACTCCAAACAAAATAAAAAAAATATTTTTTTGTGTTTGTGAATTGTGTGCGCAGTAGCCGCACGTGCATCAACAAAGTAGTGCCAAGCGTGAGCCTGTGTCCCATAAATAAAGGACCAGCTGGATTGACCACTAAAGGGTGCTGTAACCCCAAAGGGCACTCCAAACAAAATAAAAAAATATTTTTTTTTGTGTTTGTGAATTGTGTGCGCAGTAGACGCACGTGCATCAACAAAATAGTGCCAAGCGTGCGCCTGTGTCCCATAAATAATGGGCCGGCTGGATTGACCGCTAAAGGGTGCTGTAACCCCGAAAGGGCACGCCAAAAAAAAAATATATATATATATTTTTTTGTGTTTGTGAATTGTGTGCGCAGTAGCCGCACGTGCATCAACAAAGTAGTGCCAAGCGTGTGCCTGTGTCCCATAAATAAAGGTCTGGCTGGATTGACCGCTAAATGTGCTGTAACCTCCAAAGTGCACTCCAAACAAAATAAAAAAATATATTTTTTTGTGTTTGTGAATTGTGTTCGCAATACCCGCACGAGCATCAACAAAGTAGTGCCAAGCGTGCACCTGTGTCCCATAAATAAAGGGCCGGCTGGATTGACCGCTTAAAGGTGCTGTAACCCCCAAAGGGCACTCCAAACAAATTAAATAAATATTTTTTTTGTGTTTGTGAATTGTGTGCGCAGTAGCCGCATGTGCATCAACAAAGTAGTGCCAAGCGTGCACGTGTGTCCCATGAATAAAGGGCCGGCTGGATTGACCGCTAAAGGGTGCTGTAACCCCCAAAGGGCACTCCAAACAAAATTAAAATATAGATTTTTTTGTGTTTGTGAATTGTGTGCGCAGTAGCCGCACGTGCATCAACAAAGTAGTGCCAAGCGTGCACCTGTGTCCCATAAATAAAGGGATGGCTGGATTGATTGCTAAAGGGTGCTGTAACCCCCAAAGGGCACTCCAAACAAAATAAAAATATATATTTTTTTGTGTTTGTGAATTGTGTGCGCAGTAGCCGCACGAGCATCAAAAAAGAAGTGCCAAGCGTGCGCCTGTGTCCCATAAATAAAGGGCCAGCTGGATTGACCGCTACAGAGTGCTGTAACCCCAAAAGGGCACTCGAAACAAATTAAAAAAATATATTTTTTTGTGTTTGTGAATTGTGTGCGCAGTAGCCACACGTGCATCAACAAAGTAGTGCCAAGCGTGCGCCTGTGTCCCATAAATAAAGGGCCAGCTGGATTGACCGCTAAAGGGTGCTGTAACCCCCAAAGGGCACTCCAAACAAAATAAAAAATATATATTTTTTTGTGTTTGTGAATTGTGTGCGCAGTAGCCGCACGTGCATTAACAAAGTAGTGCCAAGCGTGCGCCTGTATCCCATAAATAAAGGGCCGGCTGGATTGACCGCTAAAGGGTGCTGTAACCCCCAAAGGGCACTCCAAACAAAATAAAAATATATATTTTTTTGTGTTTGAGAATTGTGTGCACAGTAGCCGCATGTGCATCAACAAAGTAGTGCCAAGCGTGTGCCTGTGTCCCATAAATAAAGGGCAGGCTGGATTGACCACTAAAGGGTGTTGTAACCCCCAAAGGGCACTCCAAACAAATTAAAAATATATATATTTTTGTGTTTGTGAATTGTGCGCGCAGTAGCCGCACGTGCATCAACAAATTTGTGCCAAGCGTGCACCTGTGTCCCATAAATAAAGGGCCGGCTGGATTGACCGCTAAAGGGTGCTGTAACCCCCAAAGGGCACTCCAAACAAAATTAAAATATATATTTTTTTGTGTTTGTGAATTGTGTGCGCAGTAGCCGCACGTGCATCAACAAAGTAGTGCCAAGCGTGCGCCTGTGTCCCATAAATAAAGGGCCAGCTGGATTGACCACTAAAGGGTGTTGTAACCCCCAAAGGGCACTCCAAACAAATTAAAAATATATATTTTTTTGTGTTTGTGAATTGTGCGCGCAGTAGCCGCACGTGCATCAACAAATTTGTGCCAAGCGTGCACCTGTGTCCCATAAATAAAGGGCCGGCTGGATTGACCGCTAAAGGGTGCTGTAACCCCCAAAGGGCACTCCAAACAAAATAAAAAAATATATTTTTTTGTGTTTGTGAATTGTGTGTTCAGTAGCCGCACGTGCATCAACAAAGTAGTGCCAAGCGTGCACCTGTGTCCCATAAATAAAGGGCCGGCTGGATTGACCGCTTAAAGGTGCTGTAACCCCCAAAGGGCACTCCAAACAAAATAAATAAATATTTTTTTTTGTGTTTGTGAATTGTGTGCGCAGTAGCCGCACGAGCATCAACAAAGTAGTGCCAAGCGTGCACCTGTGTCCCATAAATAAAGGGCCGGCTGGATTGACTGCTAAAGGGTGCTGTAACCCCCAAAGGGCACTCCAAACAAAATAAAAATATATATTTTTTTGTGTTTGTGAATTGTGTGCGCAGTAGCCGCACGAGCATCAAAAAAGAAGTGCCAAGCGTGCGCCTGTGTCCCATAAATAATGGGCCAGCTGGATTGACCGCTACAGAGTGCTGTAACCCCCAAAGGGCACTCGAAACAAATTAAAAAAATATATTTTTTTGTGTTTGTGAATTGTGTGCGCAGTAGCCGCACGTGCATCAACAAAGTAGTCCCAAGCGTGCGCCTGTGTCTCATAAATAAAGGGCCGGCTGGATTGACCACTAAAGGGTGCTGTAACCCCCAAAGGGCACTCCAAACAAAATAAAAAATATATATTTTTTTGTGTTTGTGAATTGTGTGCGCAGTAGCCGCACGTGCATCAACAAAGTAGTGCCAAGCGTGCACCTGTGTCCCATAAATAAAGGGCCAGCTGGATTGACCACTAAAGGGTGCTGTAAACCCCAAAGGGCACTCCAAACAAAATAAAAATATATATTTTTTTGTGTTTGAGAATTGTGTGCGCAGTAGCCGCACGTGCATCAACAAAGTAGTGCCAAGCGTGTGCCTGTGTCCCATAAATAATTGGCCAGCTGGATTGACCGCTAAAGGGTGTTGTAACCCCCAAAGGGCACTCCAAACAAATTAAAAATATATATTTTTTTGTGTTTGTGAATTGTGCGCGCAGTAGCCGCACGTGCATCAACAAATTTGTGCCAAGCGTGCACCTGTGTCCCATAAATAATGGGCAGTCTGGATTGACCGTTAAAGGGTGCTGTAACCCCCAAAGGGCACTCCAAACAAAATTAAAATATATATTTTTTTGTGTTTGTGAATTGTGTGCGCAGTAGCCGCACGTGCATCAACAAAGTAGTGCCAAGCGTGCGCTTGTGTCCCATAAATAAAGGGCCGGTTGGATTGACCGCTAAAGGGTGCTGTAACCCCCAAAGGGCACTCCAAAGAAAATAAAAAAATATATTTTTTTGTGTTTGTGAATTGTGTGCGCAGTAGCTGCACGTGCATCAACAAAGTAGTGGCAAGCGTGCGCCTGTGTCCCATAAATAATGGGCCGGCTGGATTGACCGCTAAAGGGTGCTGTAACCCCCAAAGGGCACTCCAAACAAAATAAAAAAATATATTTTTTTGTGTTTGTGAATTGTGTGCGCAGTAGCCGCACGTGCATCAACAAAGTAGTGGCAAGCATGCGCCTGTGTACCATAAATAAAGGGCCGGCTGGATTGACCGCTAATGGGTGCTGAAACCCCCAAAGGGCACTTCAAACAAAATAAAAATATATATTTTTTTGTGTTTGTGAATTGTGTGCGCAGTAGCCGCACGTGCATCAACAAAGTAGTGCCAAGCGTGTGCCTGTGTCCCATAAATAAAGGGCCGGCTGGATTGACTGCTAAAGGGTGCTGTAACCCCCAAAGGGCACTCCAAACAAAATAAAAAAATATATTTTTTTGTGTTTGTGAATTGTGTGCGCAGTAGCCGCACGTGCATCAACAAAGTAGTGCCAAGCGTGTGCCTGTGTCCCATAAATAAAGGGCCGGCTGGATTGACCGCTAAAGGGTGCTGTAACCCCCAAAGGGCACTCCAAACAAAATTAAAATATATATTTTTTTGTGTTTGTGAATTGTGTGCTCAGTAGCCGCACGTGCATCAACAAAGAATTGCCAAGCGTGCGCCTGTGTCCCATAAATAAAGGGCCAGCTGGATTGACCGCTACAGAGTGCTGTAACCCCCAAAGGGCACTCGAAACAAATTAAAAAAATATATTTTTTTGTGTTTGTGAATTGTGTGCACAGTAGCCGCACGTGCATCAACAAAGTAGTGCCAAGCGTGCGCCTGTGTCCCATAAATAAAGGGCCGGCTGGATTGACTGCTAAAGGGTGCTGTAACCCCCAAAGGGCACTCCAAACAAAATAAAAAAAATATTTTTTTGTGTTTGTGAATTGTGTGCGCAGTAGCAGCACGTGCATCAACAAAGTAGTGCCAAGCGTGAGCCTGTGTCCCATAAATAAAGGACCAGCTGGATTGACCACTAAAGGGTGCTGTAACCCCAAAGGGCACTCCAAACAAAATAAAAAAATATTTTTTTTTGTGTTTGTGAATTGTGTGCGCAGTAGACGCACGTGCATCAACAAAATAGTGCCAAGCGTGCGCCTGTGTCCCATAAATAAAGGGCCGGCTGGATTGACCGCTAAAGGGTGCTGTAACCCCGAAAGGGCACGCCAAAAAAATAAAAAAATATATATTTTTTTGTGTTTGTGAATTGTGTGCGCAGTAGCCGCACGTGCATCAACAAAGTAGTGCCAAGCGTGCGCCTGTGTCCCATAAATAAAGGTCCAGCTGGATTGACCGCTAAAGGGTGCTGTAACCCCAAAAGGGCACTCCAAACAAAATAAAAAAATATATTTTTTTGTGTTTGTGAATTGTGTTCGCAATACCCGCACGAGCATCAACAAAGTAGTGCCAAGCGTGCACCTGTGTCCCATAAATAAAGGTCCAGCTGGATTGACCGCTTAAAGGTGCTGTAACCCCCAAAGGGCACTCCAAACAAATTAAATAAATATTTTTTTTTGTGTTTGTGAATTGTGTGCGCAGTAGCCGCATGTGCATCAACAAAGTAGTGCCAAGCGTGCACCTGTGTCCCATGAATAAAGGGCCGGCTGGATTGACCGCTAAAGGGTGCTGTAACCCCCAAAGGGCACTCCAAACAAAATTAAAATATATATTTTTTTGTGTTTGTGAATTGTGTGCGCAGTAGCCACACGTGCATCAACAAAGTAGTGCCAAGCGTGCACCTGTGTCCCATAAATAAAGGGATGGCTGAATTGATTGCTAAAGGGTGCTGTAACCCCCAAAGGGCACTCCAAACAAAATAAAAATATATATTTTTTTGTGTTTGTGAATTGTGTGCGCAGTAGCCGCACGAGCATCAAATAAGAAGTGCCAAGCGTGCGCCTGTGTCCCATAAATAAAGGGCCAGCTGGATTGACCGCTACAGAGTGCTGTAACCCCAAAAGGGCACTCGAAACAAATTAAAAAAAAATATTTTTTTGTGTTTGTGAATTGTGTGCGCAGTAGCCGCACGTGCATCAACAAAGTAGTGCCAAGCGTTCGCCTGTGTCCCATAAATAAAGGGCCGGCTGGATTGACCGCTAAAGGGTGCTGTAACCCCCAAAGGGCACTCCAAACAAAATAAAAAATATATATTTTTTTGTGTTTGTGAATTGTGTGCGCAGTAGTCGCACGTGCATCAACAAAGTAGTGCCAAGCGTGCGCCTGTATCCCATAAATAAAGGGCCGGCTGGATTGACCGCTAAAGGGTGCTGTAACCCCCAAAGGGCACTCCAAACAAAATAAAAATATATATTTTTTTGTGTTTGAGAATTGTGTGCGCAGTAGCCGCATGTGCATCAACAAAGTAGTGCCAAGCGTGTGCCTGTGTCCCATAAATAAAGGGCCAGCTGGATTGACCGCTAAAGGGTGCTGTAACCCCCAAAGGGCACTCCAAACAAAATTAAAATATATAATTTTTTGTGTTTGTGAATTGTGTGCGCAGTAGCCGCACGTGCATCAACAAAGTAGTGCCAAGCGTGCGCCTGTGTCCCATAAATAAAGGGCCAGCTGGATTGACCGCTAAAGGGTGTTGTAACCCCCAAAGGGCACTCCAAACAAATTAAAAATATATATTTTTTTGTGTTTGTGAATTGTGCGCGCAGTAGCCGCACGTGCATCAACAAATTTGTGCCAAGCGTGCACCTGTGTCCCATAAATAAAGGGCCAGCTGGATTGACCGCTAAAGGGTGCTGTAACCCCCAAAGGGCACTCCAAACAAAATTAAAATATATATTTTTTTGTGTTTGTGAATTGTGTGCGCAGTAGCCGCACGTGCATCAACAAAGTAGTGCCAAGCGTGCGCTTGTGTCCCATAAATAAAGGGCCGGTTGGATTGACCGCTAAAGGGTGCTGTAACCCCCAAAGGGCACTCCAAAGAAAATAAAAAAATATATTTTTTTGTGTTTGTGAATTGTGTGCGCAGTAGCTGCACGTGCATCAACAAAGTAGTGGCAAGCGTGCGCCTGTGTCCCATAAATAATGGGCCGGCTGGATTGACCGCTAAAGGGTGCTGTAACCCCCAAAGGGCACTCCAAACAAAATAAAAAAATATATTTTTTTGTGTTTGTGAATTGTGTGCGCAGTAGCCGCACGTGCATCAACAAAGTAGTGGCAAGCATGCGCCTGTGTACCATAAATAAAGGGCCGGCTGGATTGACCGCTAATGGGTGCTGAAACCCCCAAAGGGCACTTCAAACAAAATAAAAATATATATTTTTTTGTGTTTGTGAATTGTGTGCGCAGTAGCCGCACGTGCATCAACAAAGTAGTGCCAAGCGTGTGCCTGTGTCCCATAAATAAAGGGCCGGCTGGATTGACTGCTAAAGGGTGCTGTAACCCCCAAAGGGCACTCCAAACAAAATAAAAAAATATATTTTTTTGTGTTTGTGAATTGTGTGCGCAGTAGCCGCACGTGCATCAACAAAGTAGTGCCAAGCGTGTGCCTGTGTCCCATAAATAAAGGGCCGGCTGGATTGACCGCTAAAGGGTGCTGTAACCCCCAAAGGGCACTCCAAACAAAATTAAAATATATATTTTTTTGTGTTTGTGAATTGTGTGCTCAGTAGCCGCACGTGCATCAACAAAGAATTGCCAAGCGTGCGCCTGTGTCCCATAAATAAAGGGCCAGCTGGATTGACCGCTACAGAGTGCTGTAACCCCCAAAGGGCACTCGAAACAAATTAAAAAAATATATTTTTTTGTGTTTGTGAATTGTGTGCACAGTAGCCGCACGTGCATCAACAAAGTAGTGCCAAGCGTGCGCCTGTGTCCCATAAATAAAGGGCCGGCTGGATTGACTGCTAAAGGGTGCTGTAACCCCCAAAGGGCACTCCAAACAAAATAAAAAAAATATTTTTTTGTGTTTGTGAATTGTGTGCGCAGTAGCAGCACGTGCATCAACAAAGTAGTGCCAAGCGTGAGCCTGTGTCCCATAAATAAAGGACCAGCTGGATTGACCACTAAAGGGTGCTGTAACCCCAAAGGGCACTCCAAACAAAATAAAAAAATATTTTTTTTTGTGTTTGTGAATTGTGTGCGCAGTAGACGCACGTGCATCAACAAAATAGTGCCAAGCGTGCGCCTGTGTCCCATAAATAAAGGGCCGGCTGGATTGACCGCTAAAGGGTGCTGTAACCCCGAAAGGGCACGCCAAAAAAATAAAAAAATATATATTTTTTTGTGTTTGTGAATTGTGTGCGCAGTAGCCGCACGTGCATCAACAAAGTAGTGCCAAGCGTGCGCCTGTGTCCCATAAATAAAGGTCCAGCTGGATTGACCGCTAAAGGGTGCTGTAACCCCAAAAGGGCACTCCAAACAAAATAAAAAAATATATTTTTTTGTGTTTGTGAATTGTGTTCGCAATACCCGCACGAGCATCAACAAAGTAGTGCCAAGCGTGCACCTGTGTCCCATAAATAAAGGTCCAGCTGGATTGACCGCTTAAAGGTGCTGTAACCCCCAAAGGGCACTCCAAACAAATTAAATAAATATTTTTTTTTGTGTTTGTGAATTGTGTGCGCAGTAGCCGCATGTGCATCAACAAAGTAGTGCCAAGCGTGCACCTGTGTCCCATGAATAAAGGGCCGGCTGGATTGACCGCTAAAGGGTGCTGTAACCCCCAAAGGGCACTCCAAACAAAATTAAAATATATATTTTTTTGTGTTTGTGAATTGTGTGCGCAGTAGCCACACGTGCATCAACAAAGTAGTGCCAAGCGTGCACCTGTGTCCCATAAATAAAGGGATGGCTGAATTGATTGCTAAAGGGTGCTGTAACCCCCAAAGGGCACTCCAAACAAAATAAAAATATATATTTTTTTGTGTTTGTGAATTGTGTGCGCAGTAGCCGCACGAGCATCAAATAAGAAGTGCCAAGCGTGCGCCTGTGTCCCATAAATAAAGGGCCAGCTGGATTGACCGCTACAGAGTGCTGTAACCCCAAAAGGGCACTCGAAACAAATTAAAAAAAAATATTTTTTTGTGTTTGTGAATTGTGTGCGCAGTAGCCGCACGTGCATCAACAAAGTAGTGCCAAGCGTTCGCCTGTGTCCCATAAATAAAGGGCCGGCTGGATTGACCGCTAAAGGGTGCTGTAACCCCCAAAGGGCACTCCAAACAAAATAAAAAATATATATTTTTTTGTGTTTGTGAATTGTGTGCGCAGTAGTCGCACGTGCATCAACAAAGTAGTGCCAAGCGTGCGCCTGTATCCCATAAATAAAGGGCCGGCTGGATTGACCGCTAAAGGGTGCTGTAACCCCCAAAGGGCACTCCAAACAAAATAAAAATATATATTTTTTTGTGTTTGAGAATTGTGTGCGCAGTAGCCGCATGTGCATCAACAAAGTAGTGCCAAGCGTGTGCCTGTGTCCCATAAATAAAGGGCCAGCTGGATTGACCGCTAAAGGGTGCTGTAACCCCCAAAGGGCACTCCAAACAAAATTAAAATATATAATTTTTTGTGTTTGTGAATTGTGTGCGCAGTAGCCGCACGTGCATCAACAAAGTAGTGCCAAGCGTGCGCCTGTGTCCCATAAATAAAGGGCCAGCTGGATTGACCGCTAAAGGGTGTTGTAACCCCCAAAGGGCACTCCAAACAAATTAAAAATATATATTTTTTTGTGTTTGTGAATTGTGCGCGCAGTAGCCGCACGTGCATCAACAAATTTGTGCCAAGCGTGCACCTGTGTCCCATAAATAAAGGGCCAGCTGGATTGACCGCTAAAGGGTGCTGTAACCCCCAAAGGGCACTCCAAACAAAATTAAAATATATATTTTTTTGTGTTTGTGAATTGTGTGCGCAGTAGCCGCACGTGCATCAACAAAGTAGTGCCAAGCATGCGCCTGTGTCCCATAAATAAAGGGCCAGCTGGATTGACCGCTAAGGGGTGCTGTAACCCCCAAAGGGCACTCCAAAGAAAATAAAAAAATATATTTTTTTGTGTTTGTGAATTGTGTGCGCAGTAGCTGCACGTGCATCAACAAAGTAGTGGCAAGCGTGCGCCTGTGTCCCATAAATAATGGGCCGGCTGGATTGACCGCTAAAGGGTGCTGTAACCCCCAAAGGGCACTCCAAACAAAATAAAAAAATATATTTTTTTGTGTTTGTGAATTGTGTACGCAGTAGCCGCACGTGCATCAACAAAGTAGTGGCAAGCATGCGCCTGTGTACCATCAATAAAGGGCAGGCTGGATTGACCGCTAACGGGTGCTGTAACCCCCAAATGGCACTTCAAACAAAATAAAAAAATATATTTTTTTGTGTTTGTGAATTGTGTGCGCAGTAGCCGCACGTGCATCAACAAAGTAGTGCCAAGCGTGTGCCTGTGTCCCATAAATAAAGGGCCGGCTGGATTGACCGCTAAAGGGTGCTGTAACCCCCAAAGGGCACTCCAAACAAAATTAAAATATATATTTTTTTGTGTTTGTGAATTGTGTGCGCAGTAGCAGCACGTGCATCAACAAAGAATTGCCAAGCGTGCGCCTATGTCCCATAAATAAAGGGCCAGCTGGATTGACCGCTACAGAGTGCTGTAACCCCCAAAGGGCACTCGAAACAAATTAAAAAAATATATTTTTTTGTGTTTGTGAATTGTGTGCGCAGTAGCCGCACGTGCATCAACAAAGTAGTGCCAAGCGTGCGCCTGTGTCCCATAAATAAAGGGCCGGCTGGATTGACTGCTAAAGGGTGCTGTAACCCCCAAAGGGCACTCCAAACAAAATAAAAAAAATATTTTTTTGTGTTTGTGAATTGTGTGCGCAGTAGCCGCACGTGCATCAACAAAGTAGTGCCAAGCGTGAGCCTGTGTCCCATAAATAAAGGACCAGCTGGATTGACCACTAAAGGGTGCTGTAACCCCAAAGGGCACTCCAAACAAAATAAAAAAATATTTTTTTTTGTGTTTGTGAATTGTGTGCGCAGTAGACGCACGTGCATCAACAAAATAGTGCCAAGCGTGCGCCTGTGTCCCATAAATAATGGGCCGGCTGGATTGACCGCTAAAGGGTGCTGTAACCCCGAAAGGGCACGCCAAAAAAAAAATATATATATATATTTTTTTGTGTTTGTGAATTGTGTGCGCAGTAGCCGCACGTGCATCAACAAAGTAGTGCCAAGCGTGTGCCTGTGTCCCATAAATAAAGGTCCGGCTGGATTGACCGCTAAATGTGCTGTAACCTCCAAAGTGCACTCCAAACAAAATAAAAAAATATATTTTTTTGTGTTTGTGAATTGTGTTCGCAATACCCGCACGAGCATCAACAAAGTAGTGCCAAGCGTGCACCTGTGTCCCATAAATAAAGGGCCGGCTGGATTGACCGCTTAAAGGTGCTGTAACCCCCAAAGGGCACTCCAAACAAATTAAATAAATATTTTTTTTGTGTTTGTGAATTGTGTGCGCAGTAGCCGCATGTGCATCAACAAAGTAGTGCCAAGCGTGCACGTGTGTCCCATGAATAAAGGGCCGGCTGGATTGACCGCTAAAGGGTGCTGTAACCCCCAAAGGGCACTCCAAACAAAATTAAAATATAGATTTTTTTGTGTTTGTGAATTGTGTGCGCAGTAGCCGCACGTGCATCAACAAAGTAGTGCCAAGCGTGCACCTGTGTCCCATAAATAAAGGGATGGCTGGATTGATTGCTAAAGGGTGCTGTAACCCCCAAAGGGCACTCCAAACAAAATAAAAATATATATTTTTTTGTGTTTGTGAATTGTGTGCGCAGTAGCCGCTCGAGCATCAAAAAAGAAGTGCCAAGCGTGCGCCTGTGTCCCATAAATAAAGGGCCAGCTGGATTGACCGCTACAGAGTGCTGTAACCCCAAAAGGGCACTCGAAACAAATTAAAAAAATATATTTTTTTGTATTTGTGAATTGTGTGCGCAGTAGCCGCACGTGCATCAACAAAGTAGTGCCAAGCGTGCGCCTGTGTCCCATAAATAAAGGGCCGGCTGGATTGACCGCTAAAGGGTGCTGTAACCCCCAAAGGGCACTCCAAACAAAATAAAAAATATATATTTTTTTGTGTTTGTGAATTGTGTGCGCAGTAGCCGCACGTGCATCAACAAATTTGTGCCAAGCGTGCACCTGTGTCCCATAAATAAAGGGCCAGCTGGATTGACCGCTAAAGGGTGCTGTAACCCCCAAAGGGCACTCCAAACAAAATTAAAATATATATTTTTTTGTGTTTGTGAATTGTGTGCGCAGTAGCCGCACGTGCATCAACAAAGTAGTGCCAAGCGTGCGCCTGTGTCCCATAAATAAAGGGCCGGCTGGATTGACCGCTAAAGGGTGTTGTAACCCCCAAAGGGCACTCCAAACAAATTAAAAATATATATTTTTTTGTGTTTGTGAATTATGCGCGCAGTAGCCGCACGTGTATCAACAAATTTGTGCCAAGCGTGCACCTGTGTCCCATAAATAAAGGGCCGGCTGGATTGACCGCTAAAGGGTGCTGTAACCCCCAAAGGGCACTCCAAACAAAAGTAAAATATATATTTTTTTGTGTTTGTGAATTGTGTGCGCAGTAGCTGCACGTGCATCAACAAAGTAGTGGCAAGCGTGCGCCTGTGTCCCATAAATAATGGGCCGGCTGGATTGACCACTAAAGGGTGCTGTAACCCCCAAAGGGCACTCCAAACAAAATAAAAAAATATATTTTTTTGTGTTTGTGAATTGTGTGCGCAGTAGCCGCACGTGCATCAACAAAGAATTGCCAAGCGTGCGCCTGTGTCCCATAAATAAAGGGCCAGCTGGATTGACCGCTACAGAGTGCTGTAACCCCCAAAGGGCACTCGAAACAAATTAAAAAAATATATTTTTTTGTGTTTGTGAATTGTCTGCGCAGTAGCCGCACGTGCATCAACAAAGTAGTGCCAAGCGTGAGCCTGTGTCCCATAAATAAAGGACCAGCTGGATTGACCACTAAAGGGTGCTGTAACCTCAAAGGGCACTCCAAACAAAATAAAAAAATATTTTTTTTGTGTTTGTGAATTGTGTGCGCAGTAGACGCACGTGCATCAACAAAATAGTGCCAAGCATGCGCCTGTGTCCCATAAATTAAGGGCCTGCTGGATTGACCGCTAAAGGGTGCTGTAACTCCAAAAGGGCACGCCAAAAAAAATAAAAAAATATATATTTTTTTGTGTTTGTGAATTGTGTGCGCAGTAGCTGCACGTGCATCAACAAAGTAGTGGCAAGCGTGCGCCTGTGTCCCATAAATAATGGGCCGGCTGGATTGACCGCTAAAGGGTGCTGTAACCCCCAAAGGGCACTCCAAACAAAATAAAAAAATATATTTTTTTGTGTTTGTGAATTGTGTGCGCAGTAGCCGCACGTGCATCAACAAAGTAGTGGCAAGCATGCGCCTGTGTACCATCAATAAAGGGCAGGCTGGATTGACCGCTAACGGGTGCTGTAACCCCCAAAGGGCACTTCAAACAAAATAAAAAAATATATTTTTTTGTGTTTGTGAATTGTGTGCGCAGTAGCCGCACGTGCATCAACAAAGAAGTGCCAAGCGTGTGCCTGTGTCCCATAAATAAAGGGCCGGCTGGATTGACCGCTAAAGGGTGCTGTAACCCCCAAAGGGCACTCCAAACAAAATTAAAATATATATTTTTTTGTGTTTGTGAATTGTGTGCGCAGTAGCAGCACGGGCATCAACAAAGAATTGCCAAGCGTGCGCCTGTGTCCCATAAATAAAGGGCCAGCTGGATTGACCGCTACAGAGTGCTGTAACCCCCAAAGGGCACTCGAAACAAATTAAAAAAATATATTTTTTTGTGTTTGTGAATTGTGTGCGCAGTAGCCGCACGTGCATCAACAAAGTAGTGCCAAGCGTGCGCCTGTGTCCCATAAATAAAGGGCCGGCTGGATTGACTGCTAAAGGGTGCTGTAACCCTCAAAGGGCACTCCAAACAAAATAAAAAAAATATTTTTTTGTGTTTGTGAATTGTGTGCGCAGTAGCCGCACGTGCATCAACAAAGTAGTGCCAAGCGTGAGCCTGTGTCCCATAAATAAAGGACCAGCTGGATTGACCACTAAAGGGTGCTGTAACCCCAAAGGGCACTCCAAACAAAATAAAAAAATATTTTTTTTTGTGTTTGTGAATTGTGTGCGCAGTAGACGCACGTGCATCAACAAAATAGTGCCAAGCGTGCGCCTGTGTCCCATAAATAATGGGCCGGCTGGATTGACCGCTAAAGGGTGCTGTAACCCCGAAAGGGCACGCCAAAAAAAAAAAAAAATATATATTTTTTTGTGTTTGTGAATTGTGTGCGCAGTAGCTGCACGTGCATCAACAAAGTAGTGCCAAGCGTGTGCCTGTGTCCCATAAATAAAGGTCCGGCTGGATTGACCGCTAAAGGGTGCTGTAACCTCCAAAGTGCACTCCAAACAAATTAAAAAAATATATTTTTTTGTGTTTGTGAATTGTGTGCGCAGTAGCCGCACGTGCATCAACAAAGTAGTGCCAAGCGTGCGCCTGTATCCCATAAATAAAGGGCCAGCTGGATTGACCGCTAAAGGGTGCTGTAACCCCCAAAGGGCACTCCAAACAAAATAAAAATATATATTTTTTTGTGTTTGAGAATTGTGTGCGCAGTAGCCGCATGTGCATCAACAAAGTAGTGCCAAGTGTGTGCCTGTGTCCCATAAATAAAGGGCAGGCTGGATTGACCACTAAAGGGTGTTGTAACCCCCAAAGGGCACTCCAAACAAATTAAAAATATATATTTTTTTGTGTTTGTGAATTGTGCGCGCAGTAGCCGCACGTGCATCAACAAAGTAGTGCCAAGCGTGTGCCTGTGTCCCATAAATAAAGGGCCAGCTGGATTGACCGCTAAAGGGTGTTGTAACCCCCAAAGGGCACTCCAAACAAATTAAAAATATATATTTTTTTGTGTTTGTGAATTGTGCGCGCAGTAGCCGCACGTGCATCAACAAAGTAGTGCCAAGCGTGCACCTGTGTCCCATAAATAAAGGGCCGGCTGGATTGACCGCTAAAGGGTGCTGTAACCCCCAAAGGGCACTCCAAACAAAATTAAAATATATATTTTTTTGTGTTTGTGAATTGTGTGCGCAGTAGCCGCACGTGCATCAACAAAGTAGTGCCAAGCGTGCGCCTGTGTCCCATAAATAAAGGGCCGGCTGGATTGACCGCTAAAGGGTGTTGTAACCCCCAAAGGGCACTCCAAACAAATTAAAAATATATATTTTTTTGTGTTTGTGAATTATGCGCGCAGTAGCCGCACGTGTATCAACAAATTTGTGCCAAGCGTGCACCTGTGTCCCATAAATAAAGGGCCGGCTGGATTGACCGCTAAAGGGTGCTGTAACCCCCAAAGGGCACTCCAAACAAAAGTAAAATATATATTTTTTTGTGTTTGTGAATTGTGTGCGCAGTAGCCGCACGTGCATCAACAAAGTAGTGCCAAGCGTGCGCCTGTGTCCCATAAATAAAGGGCCGGCTGGATTGACCGCTAAAGGGTGCTGTAACCCCCAAAGGGCACTCCAAAGAAAATAAAAAAATATATTTTTTTGTGTTTGTGAACTGTGTGCGCAGTAGCTGCACGTGCATCAACAAAGTAGTGGCAAGCGTGCGCCTGTGTCCCATAAATAATGGGCCGGCTGGATTGACCGCTAAAGGGTGCTGTAACCCCCAAAGGGCACTCCAAACAAAATAAAAAAATATATTTTTTTGTGTTTGTGAATTGTGTGCGCAGTAGCCGCACGTGCATCAACAAAGAATTGCCAAGCGTGCGCCTGTGTCCCATAAATAAAGGGCCAGCTGGATTGACCGCTACAGAGTGCTGTAACCCCCAAAGGGCACTCGAAACAAATTAAAAAAATATATTTTTTTGTGTTTGTGAATTGTCTGCGCAGTAGCCGCACGTGCATCAACAAAGTAGTGCCAAGCGTGCACCTGTGTCCCATAAATAAAGGGCCGGCTGGATTGACTGCTAAAGGGTGCTGTAACCCCCAAAGGGCACTCCAAACAAAATAAAAAAAATATTTTTTTGTGTTTGTGAATTGTGTGCGCAGTAGCCGCACGTGCATCAACAAAGTAGTGCCAAGCGTGAGCCTGTGTCCCATAAATAAAGGACCAGCTGGATTGACCACTAAAGGGTGCTGTAACCTCAAAGGGCACTCCAAACAAAATAAAAAAATATTTTTTTTTGTGTTTGTGAATTGTGTGCGCAGTAGACGCACGTGCATCAACAAAATAGTGCCAAGCATGCGCCTGTGTCCCATAAATTAAGGGCCTGCTGGATTGACCGCTAAAGGGTGCTGTAACTCCGAAAGGGCACGCCAAAAAAAATAAAAAAATATATATTTTTTTGTGTTTGTGAATTGTGTGCGCAGTAGCCGCACGTGCATCAACAAAATAGTGCCAAGCATGCGCCTGTGTCCCATAAATTAAGGGCCTGCTGGATTGACCGCTAAAGGGTGCTGTAACTCCGAAAGGGCACGCCAATAAAAATAAAAAAATATATATTTTTTTGTGTTTGTGAATTGTGTGCGCAGTAGCCGCACGTGCATCAACAAAGTAGTGCCAAGCGTGCGCCTGTGACCCATAAATAAAGGTCCGGCTGGATTGACCGCTAAAGGGTGCTGTTACCCCCAAAGGGCACTCCAAATAAAATTAAAATATAGATTTTTTTGTGTTTGTGAATTGTGTGCGCAGTAGCTGCACGTGCATCAACAAAGTAGTGCCAAGCGTGCACCTGTGTCCCATAAATAAAGGGCCGGCTGGATTGACTGCTAAAGGGTGCTGTAACCCCCAAAGGGCACTAAAACAAAATAAAAATATATATTTTTTTGTGTTTGTGAATTGTGTGCGCAGTAGCCGCACGTGCATCAACAAAGCAGTGCCAAGCGTGCGCCTGTGTCCCATAAATAAAGGGCCGGCTGGATTGACCGCTAAAGGGTGCTGTAACCCCCAAAGGGCACTCCAAACAAAATAAAAAATATATATTTTTTTGTGTTTGTGAATTGTGTGCGCAGTAGCCGCACGTGCATCAACAAAGTAGTGCCAAGCGTGCGCCTGTATCCCATAAATAAAGGGCTGGCTGGATTGACCGCTAAAGGGTGCTGTAACCCCCAAAGGGCACTCCAAACAAAATAAAAATATATATTTTTTTGTGTTTGAGAATTGTGTGCACAGTAGCCGCATGTGCATCAACAAAGTAGTGCCAAGCGTGTGCCTGTGTCCCATAAATAAAGGGCAGGCTGGATTGACCACTAAAGGGTGTTGTAACCCCCAAAGGGCACACCAAACAAATTAAAAATATATATTTTTTTGTGTTTGTGAATTGTGCGCGCAGTAGCCGCACATGCATCAACAAAGTAGTGCCAAGCGTGCGCCTGTGTCCCATAAATAAAGGGCCGGCTGGATTGACCGCTAAAGGGTGCTGTAACCCCCAAAGGGCACTCCAAACAAAATAAAAAAAATATTTTTTTGTGTTTGTGAATTGTGTGTGCAGTAGCCGCACGTGCATCAACAAAGTAGTGCCAAGCGTGAGCCTGTGTCCCATAAATAAAGGACCAGCTGGATTGACCACTAAAGGGTGCTGTAACCTCAAAGGGCACTCCAAACAAAATAAAAAAATATTTTTTTTTGTGTTTGTGAATTGTGTGCGCAGTAGACGCACGTGCATCAACAAAATAGTGCCAAGCATGCGCCTGTGTCCCATAAATTAAGGGCCTGCTGGATTGACCGCTAAAGGGTGCTGTAACTCCAAAAGGGCACGCCAAAAAAAATAAAAAAATATATATTTTTTTGTGTTTGTGAATTGTGTGCGCAGTAGCTGCACGTGCATCAACAAAGTAGTGGCAAGCGTGCGCCTGTGTCCCATAAATAATGGGCCGGCTGGATTGACCACTAAAGGGTGCTGTAACCCCCAAAGGGCACTCCAAACAAAATAAAAAAATATATTTTTTTGTGTTTGTGAATTGTGTGCGCAGTAGCCGCACGTGCATCAACAAAGTAGTGGCAAGCATGCGCCTGTGTACCATCAATAAAGGGCAGGCAGGATTGACCGCTAACGGGTGCTGTAACCCCCAAAGGGCACTTCAAACAAAATAAAAAAATATATTTTTTTGTGTTTGTGAATTGTGTGCGCAGTAGCCGCACGTGCATCAACAAAGTAGTGCCAAGCGTGTGCCTGTGTCCCATAAATAAAGGGCCGGCTGGATTGACCGCTAAAGGGTGCTGTAACCCCCAAAGGGCACTCCAAACAAAATTAAAATATATATTTTTTTGTGTTTGTGAATTGTGTGCGCAGTAGCAGCACGGGCATCAACAAAGAATTGCCAAGCGTGCGCCTGTGTCCCATAAATAAAGGGCCAGCTGGATTGACCGCTACAGAGTGCTGTAACCCCCAAAGGGCACTCGAAACAAATTAAAAAAATATATTTTTTTGTGTTTGTGAATTGTGTGCGCAGTAGCCGCACGTGCATCAACAAAGTAGTGCCAAGCGTGCGCCTGTGTCCCATAAATAAAGGGCCGGCTGGATTGACCGCTAAAGGGTGCTGTAACCCTCAAAGGGCACTCCAAACAAAATAAAAAAAATATTTTTTTGTGTTTGTGAATTGTGTGCGCAGTAGCCGCACGTGCATCAACAAAGTAGTGCCAAGCGTGAGCCTGTGTCCCATAAATAAAGGACCAGCTGGATTGACAACTAAAGGGTGCTGTAACCCCAAAGGGCACTCCAAACAAAATAAAAAAATATTTTTTTTTGTGTTTGTGAATTGTGTGCGCAGTAGACGCACGTGCATCAACAAAATAGTGCCAAGCGTGCGCCTGTGTCCCATAAATAATGGGCCGGCTGGATTGACCGCTAAAGGGTGCTGTAACCCCGAAAGGGCACGCCAAAAAAAAAAAATATATATATTTTTTTGTGTTTGTGAATTGTGTGCGCAGTAGCTGCACGTGCATCAACAAAGTAGTGCCAAGCGTGTGCCTGTGTCCCATAAATAAAGGTCCGGCTGGATTGACCGCTAAAGGGTGCTGTAACCTCCAAAGTGCACTCCAAACAAATTAAAAAAATATATTTTTTTGTGTTTGTGAATTGTGTGCGCAGTAGCCGAACGTGCATCAACAAAGTAGTGCCAAGCGTGCGCCTGTATCCCATAAATAAAGGGCCGGCTGGATTGACCGCTAAAGGGTGCTGTAACCCCCAAAGGGCACTCCAAACAAAATAAAAATATATTTTTTTTTGTGTTTGAGAATTGTGTGCGCAGTAGCCGCATGTGCATCAACAAAGTAGTGCCAAGCGTGTGCCTGTGTCCCATAAATAAAGGGCAGGCTGGATTGACCACTAAAGGGTGTTGTAACCCCCAAAGGGCACTCCAAACAAATTAAAAATATATATTTTTTTGTGTTTGTGAATTGTGCGCGCAGTAGCCGCACGTGCATCAACAAAGTAGTGCCAAGCATGTGCCTGTGTCCCATAAATAAAGGGCCAGCTGGATTGACCGCTAAAGGGTGTTGTAACCCCCAAAGGGCACTCCAAACAAATTAAAAATATATATTTTTTTGTGTTTGTGAATTGTGCGCGCAGTAGCCGCACGTGCATCAACAAATTTGTGCCAAGCGTGCACCTGTGTCCCATAAATAAAGGGCCGGCTGGATTGACCGCTAAAGGGTGCTGTAACCCCCAAAGGGCACTCCAAACAAAATTAAAATATATATTTTTTTGTGTTTGTGAATTGTGTGCGCAGTAGCCGCACGTGCATCAACAAAGTAGTGCCAAGCGTGCGCCTGTGTACCATAAATAAAGGGCCGGCTGGATTGACCGCTAAAGGGTGTTGTAACCCCCAAAGGGCACTCCAAACAAATTAAAAATATATATTTTTTTGTGTTTGTGAATTATGCGCGCAGTAGCCGCACGTGTATCAACAAATTTGTGCCAAGCGTGCACCTGTGTCCCATAAATAAAGGGCCGGCTGGATTGACCGCTAAAGGGTGCTGTAACCCCCAAAGGGCACTCCAAAGAAAATAAAAAAATATATTTTTTTGTGTTTGTGAACTGTGTGCGCAGTAGCTGCACGTGCATCAACAAAGTAGTGGCAAGCGTGCGCCTGTGTCCCATAAATAATGGGCCGGCTGGATTGACCGCTAAAGGGTGCTGTAACCCCCAAAGGGCACTCCAAACAATATAAAAAAATATATTTTTTTGTGTTTGTGAATTGTGTGCGCAGTAGCCGCACGTGCATCAACAAAGAATTGCCAAGCGTGCGCCTGTGTCCCATAAATAAAGGGCCAGCTGGATTGACCGCTACAGAGTGCTGTAACCCCCAAAGGGCACTCGAAACAAATTAAAAAAATATATTTTTTTGTGTTTGTGAATTGTCTGCGCAGTAGCCGCACGTGCATCAACAAAGTAGTGCCAAGCGTGCACCTGTGTCCCATAAATAAAGGGCCGGCTGGATTGACTGCTAAAGGGTGCTGTAACCCCCAAAGGGCACTCCAAACAAAATAAAAAAAATATTTTTTTGTGTTTGTGAATTGTGTGCGCAGTAGCCGCACGTGCATCAACAAAGTAGTGCCAAGCGTGAGCCTGTGTCCCATAAATAAAGGACCAGCTGGATTGACCACTAAAGGGTGCTGTAACCTCAAAGGGCACTCCAAACAAAATAAAAAAATATTTTTTTTTGTGTTTGTGAATTGTGTGCGCAGTAGACGCACGTGCATCAACAAAATAGTGCCAAGCATGCGCCTGTGTCCCATAAATTAAGGGCCTGCTGGATTGACCGCTAAAGGGTGCTGTAACTCCGAAAGGGCACGCCCAAAAAAATAAAAAAATATATATTTTTTTGTGTTTGTGAATTGTGTGCGCAGTAGCCGCACGTGCATCAACAAAATAGTGCCAAGCATGCGCCTGTGTCCCATAAATTAAGGGCCTGCTGGATTGACCGCTAAAGGGTGCTGTAACTCCGAAAGGGCACGCCAATAAAAATAAAAAAATATATATTTTTTTGTGTTTGTGAATTGTGTGCGCAGTAGCCGCACGTGCATCAACAAAGTAGTGCCAAGCGTGCGCCTGTGACCCATAAATAAAGGTCCGGCTGGATTGACCGCTAAAGGGTGCTGTTACCCCCAAAGGGCACTCCAAATAAAATTAAAATATAGATTTTTTTGTGTTTGTGAATTGTGTGCGCAGTAGCTGCACGTGCATCAACAAAGTAGTGCCAAGCGTGCACCTGTGTCCCATAAATAAAGGGCCGGCTGGATTGACTGCTAAAGGGTGCTGTAACCCCCAAAGGGCACTAAAACAAAATAAAAATATATATTTTTTTGTGTTTGTGAATTGTGTGCGCAGTAGCCGCACGTGCATCAACAAAGCAGTGCCAAGCGTGCGCCTGTGTCCCATAAATAAAGGGCCGGCTGGATTGACCGCTAAAGGGTGCTGTAACCCCCAAAGGGCACTCCAAACAAAATAAAAAATATATATTTTTTTGTGTTTGTGAATTGTGTGCGCAGTAGCCGCACGTGCATCAACAAAGTAGTGCCAAGCGTGCGCCTGTATCCCATAAATAAAGGGCTGGCTGGATTGACCGCTAAAGGGTGCTGTAACCCCCAAAGGGCACTCCAAACAAAATAAAAATATATATTTTTTTGTGTTTGAGAATTGTGTGCACAGTAGCCGCATGTGCATCAACAAAGTAGTGCCAAGCGTGTGCCTGTGTCCCATAAATAAAGGGCAGGCTGGATTGACCACTAAAGGGTGTTGTAACCCCCAAAGGGCACACCAAACAAATTAAAAATATATATTTTTTTGTGTTTGTGAATTGTGCGCGCAGTAGCCGCACATGCATCAACAAAGTAGTGCCAAGCGTGCGCCTGTGTCCCATAAATAAAGGGCCGGCTGGATTGACCGCTAAAGGGTGCTGTAACCCCCAAAGGGCACTCCAAACAAAATAAAAAATATATATTTTTTTGTGTTTGTGAATTGTGTGCGCAGTAGCCGCATGTGCATCAACAAAGTAGTGCCAAGCATGCGCCTGTATCCCATAAATAAAGGGCCAGCTGCATTGACCGCTAAAGGGTGCTGTAACCCCCAAAGGGCACTCCAAACAAAATAAAAATATTTATTTTTTTGTGTTTGAGAATTGTGTGCGCAGTAGCCGCACGTGCATCAACAAAGTAGTGCCAAGCGTGTGCCTGTGTCCCATAAATAAAGGGCCGGCTGGATTGACCGCTAAAGGGTGTTGTAACCCCCAAAGGGCACTCCAAACAAATTAAAAATATGTATTTTTTTGTGTTTGTGAATTGTGCGCGCAGTAGCCGCACGTGCATCAACAAAGTTGTGCCAAGCGTGCGCCTGTGTCCCATAAATAATGGGCCGGCTGGATTGACCGCTAACAGGTGCTGTAACCCCCAAAGGGCACTTCAAACAAAATAAAAATATATATTTTTTTGTGTTTGTGAATTGTGTGCGCAGTAGCCGCACGTTCATCAACAAAGTAGTGCCAAGCGTGTGCCTATGTCCCATAAAAAAAGGGCCGGCTGGATTGACCGCTAAAGGGTGCTGTAACCCCCAAAGGGCACTCCAAACAAAATAAAAATATATATTTTTTTGTGTTTGTGAATTGTGTGCGCAGTAGCCGCACGTGCATCAACAAAGTAGTGCCAAGCGTGCACCTGTGTCCCATAAATAAAGGGCCAGCTGGATTGACCGCTAAAGGGTGCTGTAACCCCCAAAGGGCACTCCAAACAAAATAAAAATATATATTTTTTTGTGTTTGTGAATTGTGTGCGCAGTAGCCGCAAGTGCATCTACAAAGAAATGCCAAGCGTGCGCCTGTGTCCCATAAATAAAGGGCCAGCTGGATTGACCGCTACAGAGTGCTGTAACCCCCAAAGGGCACTCGAAACAAATTAAAAATATATATTTTTTTGTGTTTGTGAATTGTGTGCGCAGTAGCCGCACGTGCATCAACAAAGTAGTGCCAAGCGTGCGCCTTTGTCACATAAATAAAGGGCCGGCTGGATTGACCGCTAAAGGGTGCTGTAACCCCCAAAGGGCACTCCAAACAAAATAAAAAAATATATTTTTTTGTGTTTGTGAATTGTGTGCGCAGTAGCTGCACGTGCATCAACAAAGTAGTGCCAAGCGTGCGCCTGTGTCCCATAAATAATGGGCCGGCTGGATTGACCGCTAAAGGGTGCTGTAACCCCCAAAGGGCTCTCCAAACAAAATAAAAAAATATATTTTTTTGTGTTTGTGAATTGTGTGCGCAGTAGCCGCACGTGCATCAACAAAGTAGTGGCAAGCATGCGCCTGTGTCCCATAAATAAAGGGCCGGCTGGATTGACCGCTAACGGGTGCTGTAACCCCCAAAGGGCACTTCAAACAAAATAAAAATATATATTTTTTTGTGTTTGTGAATTGTGTGCGCAGTAGCCGCACGTGCATCAACAAAGTAGTGCCAAGCGTGTGCCTGTGTCCCATAAATAAAGGGCCGGCTGGATTGACTGCTAAAGGGTGCTGTAACCCCCAAAGGGCACTCCAAACAAAATAAAAAAATATATTTTTTTGTGTTTGTGAATTGTGTGCGCAGTAGCCGCACGTGCATCAACAAAGTAGTGCCAAGCGTGTGCCTGTGTCCCATAAATAAAGGGCCAGCTGGATTGACCGCTAAAGGGTGCTGTAACCCCCAAAGGGCACTCCAAACAAAATAAAATTTTTATTTTTTTGTGTTTGTGAATTGTGTGCGCAGTAGCCGCACGTGCATCAACAAAGTAGTGCCAAGCGTGAGCCTGTGTCCCATAAATAAGGGACCAGCTGGATTGACCACTAAAGGGTGCTGTAACCCCAAAGGGCACTTCAAACAAAATAAAAATATATATTTTTTTGTGTTTGTGAATTGTGTGCGCAGTAGACGCACGTGCATCAACAAAATAGTGGCAAGCGTGCGCCTGTGTCCCATAAATAAAGGGCCGGCTGGATTGACCGCTAAAGGGTGCTGTAACCCCGAAAGGGCACGCCAAAAAAAACAAAAAAATATATATTTTTTTGTGTTTGTGAATTGTGTGCGCAGTAGCCGCACGTGCATCAACAAAGTAGTGCCAAGCGTGTGCCTGTGTCCCATAAATAAAGGGCCGGCTGGATTGACCGCTAAAGGGTGTTGTAACCCCCAAAGGGCACTCCAAACAAATTAAAAATATGTATTTTTTTGTGTTTGTGAATTGTGCGCGCAGTAGCCGCACTTGCATCAACAAATTTGTGCCAAGCGTGCGCCTGTGTCCCATAAATAAAGGGCCTGCTGGATTAATCACTAAAGGGTGCTGTAACCCCCAAAGGGCACTCCAAACAAAATTAAAAAATATATTTTTTTGTGTTTGTGAATTGTGTGCGCAGTAGCCGCACGTGCATCAACAAAGTAGTGCCAAGCGTGCGCCTGTGTCCCATAAATAAAGGGCCGGCTGGATTGACCGCTAAAGGGTGCTGTAACCCCCAAAGGGCACTCCAAACAAAATAAAAAAATATATTTTTTTGTGTTTGTGAATTGTGTGCGCAGTAGCTGCACGTACATCAACAAAGTAGTGGCAAGCGTGCGCCTGTGTCCCATAAATAATGGGCCGGCTGGATTGACCGCTAACGGGTGCTGTAACCCCCAAAGGGCACTTCAAACAAAATAAAAATATATATTTTTTTGTGTTTGTGAATTGTGTGCGCAGTAGCCGCACGTGCATCAACAAAGTAGTGCCAAGCGTGTGCCTGTGTCCCATAAATAAAGGGCCGGCTGGATTGACTGCTAAAGGGTGCTGTAACCCCCAAAGGGCACTCCAAACAAATTAAAAATATATATTTTTTTGTGTTTGTGAATTGTGCGCGCAGTAGCCGCACGTGCTTCAACAAATTTGTGCCAAGTGTGCACCTGTGTCCCATAAATAAAGGGCCGGCTGGATTGACCGCTAAAGGGTGCTGTAACCCCCAAAAGGCACTCCAAACAAAATTAAAATATATATTTTTTTGTGTTTGTGAATTGTGTGCGCAGTAGCCGCACGTGCATCAACAAAGTAGTGCCAAGCGTGCGCCTGTGTCCCATAAAAAAAGGGCCGGCTGGATTGACCGCTAAAGGGTGCTGTAACCCCCAAAGGGCACTCCAAACAAAATAAAAAAATATATTTTTTTGTGTTTGGGAATTGTGTGCGCAGTAGCTGCACGTGCATCAACAAAGTAGTGGCAAGCGTGCGCCTGTGTCCCATAAATAATGGGCCGGCTGGATTGACCGCTAAAGGGTGCTGTAACCCCCAAAGGGCACTCCAAACAAAATAAAAAAATATATTTTTTTGTGTTTGTGAATTGTGTGCGCAGTAGCTGCACGTGCATCAACAAAGTAGTGGCAAGCATGCGCCTGTGTCCCATAAATAAAGGGCCGGCAGAATTGACCGCTAACGGGTGCTGTAACCCCCAAAGGGCACTTCAAACAAAATAAAAATATATATTTTTTTGTGTTTGTGAATTGTGAGCGCAGTAGCCGCACGTGCATCAACAAAGTAGTGCCAAGCATGTGCCTGTGTCCCATAAATAAAGGGCCGGCTGGATTGACTGCTAATGGGTGCTGTAACCCCCAAAGGGCACTCCAAACAAAATAAAAAAATATATTTTTTTGTGTTTGTGAATTGTGTGCGCAGTAGCCGCAAGTGCATCAACAAAGTAGTGCCAAGCGTGTGCCTGTGTCCCATAAATAAAGGGCGGCTGGATTGACCGCTAAAGGGTGCTGTAACCCCCAAAGGGCACTCCAAACAAAATTAAAATATATATTTTTTTGTGTTTGTGAATTGTGTGCGCAGTAGCCGCATGTGCATCAACAAAGATTTGCCAAGCGTGCGCCTGTGTCCCATAAATAAAGGGCCAGCTGGATTGACCGCTACAGAGTGCTGTAACCCCCAAAGGGCACTCAAAACAAATTAAAAAAATATATTTTTTTGTGTTTATGAATTGTGTGCGCAGTAGCCGCACGTGCATCAACAAAGTAGTGCCACGCGTGCGCCTGTGTCCCATAAATAAAGGGCCGGCTGGATTGACCGCTAAAGGGTGCTGTAACCCCCAAAGGGCACTCCAAACAAAATATAATATATATTTTTTTGTGTTTGTGAATTGTGTGCGCAGTAGCCGCACGTGCATCAACAAAGTAGTGCCAAGCGTGAGCCTGTGTCCCATAAATAAAGGACCAGCTGGACAGACCATTAAAGGGTGCTGTAACCCCAAAGGGCACTCCAAACAAAATAAAAAATTTTTTTTTTTTGTGTTTGTGAATTGTGTGCGCAGTAGACGCACGTGCATCAACAAAATAGTGCCAAGCGTGCGCCTGTGTCCCATAAATAAAGGACAGGCTGGATTGACCGCTAAAGGGTGCTGTAACCCCGAAAGGGCACGCCAATAAAAATAAAAAAATATATATTTTTTTGTGTTTGTGAATTGTGTGCGCAGTAGCCGCATGTGCATCAACAAAGTAGTGCCAAGCGTGCGCCTGTGTCCCTTAAATAAAGGTTCGGCTGGATTGACCGCTAAAGGGTGCTGTAACCCCCAAAGGGCACTCCAAAAAAAATAAAAATAATTTTTTTTTTGTGTTTGTGAATTGTGTTTGCAATACCCGCACGAGCATCAACAAAGTAGTGCCAAGCGTGCACCTGTGTCCCATAAATAAAGGGCCGGCTGGATTGACCGCTTAAAGGTGCTGTAACCCACAAAGGGCACTCCAAACAAAATAAAAAATATATATTTTTTTGTGTTTGTGAGTTGTGTGCGCAGTAGCCGCACGTGCATCAACAAAGTAGTGCCAAGCGTGCGCCTGTATCCCATAAATAAAGGGCCGGCTGCATTGACTGCTAAAGGGTGCTGTAACCCCCAAAGGGCACTCCAAACAAAATAAAAATATATATTTTTTTGTGTTTGTGAATTGTGTGCGCAGTAGCTGCACGTGCATCAACAAAGTAGTGGCAAGCATGCGCCTGTGTCCCATAAATAAAGGGCCGGCAGAATTGACCGCTAACGGGTGCTGTAACCCCCAAAGGGCACTTCAAACAAAATTAAAATATATATTTTTTTGTGTTTGTGAATTGTGAGCGCAGTAGCCGCACGTGCATCAACAAAGTAGTGCCAAGCATGTGCCTGTGTCCCATAAATAAAGGGCCGGCTGGATTGACTGCTAATGGGTGCTGTAACCCCCAAAGGGCACTCCAAACAAAATAAAAAAATATATTTTTTTGTGTTTGTGAATTGTGTGCGCAGTAGCCGCAAGTGCATCAACAAAGTAGTGCCAAGCGTGTGCCTGTGTCCCATAAATAAAGGGCGGCTGGATTGACCGCTAAAGGGTGCTGTAACCCCCAAAGGGCACTCCAAACAAAATTAAAATATATATTTTTTTGTGTTTGTGAATTGTGTGCGCAGTAGCCGCATGTGCATCAACAAAGATTTGCCAAGCGTGCGCCTGTGTCCCATAAATAAAGGGCCAGCTGGATTGACCGCTACAGAGTGCTGTAACCCCCAAAGGGCACTCAAAACAAATTAAAAAAATATATTTTTTTGTGTTTATGAATTGTGTGCGCAGTAGCCGCACGTGCATCAACAAAGTAGTGCCACGCGTGCGCCTGTGTCCCATAAATAAAGGGCCGGCTGGATTGACCGCTAAAGGGTGCTGTAACCCCCAAAGGGCACTCCAAACAAAATATAATATATATTTTTTTGTGTTTGTGAATTGTGTGCGCAGTAGCCGCACGTGCATCAACAAAGTAGTGCCAAGCGTGAGCCTGTGTCCCATAAATAAAGGACCAGCTGGACAGACCATTAAAGGGTGCTGTAACCCCAAAGGGCACTCCAAACAAAATAAAAAATTTTTTTTTTTTGTGTTTGTGAATTGTGTGCGCAGTAGACGCACGTGCATCAACAAAATAGTGCCAAGCGTGCGCCTGTGTCCCATAAATAAAGGACAGGCTGGATTGACCGCTAAAGGGTGCTGTAACCCCGAAAGGGCACGCCAATAAAAATAAAAAAATATATATTTTTTTGTGTTTGTGAATTGTGTGCGCAGTAGCCGCATGTGCATCAACAAAGTAGTGCCAAGCGTGCGCCTGTGTCCCTTAAATAAAGGTTCGGCTGGATTGACCGCTAAAGGGTGCTGTAACCCCCAAAGGGCACTCCAAAAAAAATAAAAATAATTTTTTTTTTGTGTTTGTGAATTGTGTTTGCAATACCCGCACGAGCATCAACAAAGTAGTGCCAAGCGTGCACCTGTGTCCCATAAATAAAGGGCCGGCTGGATTGACCGCTTAAAGGTGCTGTAACCCACAAAGGGCACTCCAAACAAAATAAAAAATATATATTTTTTTGTGTTTGTGAGTTGTGTGCGCAGTAGCCGCACGTGCATCAACAAAGTAGTGCCAAGCGTGCGCCTGTATCCCATAAATAAAGGGCCGGCTGCATTGACTGCTAAAGGGTGCTGTAACCCCCAAAGGGCACTCCAAACAAAATAAAAATATATATTTTTTTGTGTTTGTGAATTGTGTGCGCAGTAGCTGCACGTGCATCAACAAAGTAGTGGCAAGCATGCGCCTGTGTCCCATAAATAAAGGGCCGGCAGAATTGACCGCTAACGGGTGCTGTAACCCCCAAAGGGCACTTCAAACAAAATTAAAATATATATTTTTTTGTGTTTGTGAATTGTGAGCGCAGTAGCCGCACGTGCATCAACAAAGTAGTGCCAAGCATGTGCCTGTGTCCCATAAATAAAGGGCCGGCTGGATTGACTGCTAATGGGTGCTGTAACCCCCAAAGGGCACTCCAAACAAAATAAAAAAATATATTTTTTTGTGTTTGTGAATTGTGTGCGCAGTAGCCGCACGTGCATCAACAAAGTAGTGCCAAGCGTGAGCCTGTGTCCCATAAATAAAGGACCAGCTGGATTGACCACTAAAGGGTGCTGTAACCTCAAAGGGCACTCCAAACAAAATTAAAATATATATTTTTTTGTGTTTGTGAATTGTGTGCGCAGTAGCCGCATATGCATCAACAAAGATTTGCCAAGCGTGCGCCTGTGTCCCATAAATAAAGGGCCAGCTGGATTGACCGCTACAGAGTGCTGTAACCCCCAAAGGGCACTCAAAACAAATTAAAAAAATATATTTTTTTGTGTTTATGAATTGTGTGCGCAGTAGCCGCACGTGCATCAACAAAGTAGTGCCACGCGTGCGCCTGTGTCCCATAAATAAAGGGCAGGCTGGATTGACCGTTAAAGGGTGCTGTAACCCCCAAAGGGCACTCCAAACAAAATATAATATATATTTTTTTGTGTTTGTGAATTGTGTGCGCAGTAGCCGCACGTGCATCAACAAAGTAGTGCCAAGCGTGAGCCTGTGTCCCATAAATAAAGGACCAGCTGGACTGACCACTAAAGGGTGCTGTAACCCCAAAGGGCACTCCAAACAAAATAAAATTTTTTTTTTTTTGTGTTTGTGAATTGTGTGCGCAGTAGACGCACGTGCATCAACAAAATAGTGCCAAGCGTGCGCGTGTGTCCCATAAATAAAGGACAGGCTGGATTGACCGCTAAAGGGTGCTGTAACCCCGAAAGGGCACACCAAAAAAAATAAAAAAATATATATTTTTTTGTGTTTGTGAATTGTGTGCGCAGTAGCCGCATGTGCATCAACAAAGTAGTGCCAAGCGTGCGCCTGTGTCCCTTAAATAAAGGTTCGGCTGGATTGACCGCTAAAGGGTGCTGTAACCCCCAAAGGGCACTCCAAACAAAATAAAAATAATTTTTTTTTTGTGTTTGTGAATTGTGTTTGCAATACCCGCACGAGCATCAACAAAGTAGTGCCAAGCGTGCACCTGTGTCCCATAAATAAAGGGCCGGCTGGATTGACCGCTTAAAGGTGCTGTAACCCCCAAAGGGCACTCCAAACAAAATAAAAATATATATTTTTTTGTGTTTGTGAATTGTGTGCGCAGTAGCTGCACGTACATCAACAAAGTAGTGGCAAGCGTGCGCCTGTGTCCCATAAATAATGGGCCGGCTGGATTGACCGCTAACGGGTGCTGTAACCCCCAAAGGGCACTTCAAACAAAATAAAAATATATATTTTTTTGTGTTTGTGAATTGTGTGCGCAGTAGCCGCACGTGCATCAACAAAGTAGTGCCAAGCGTGTGCCTGTGTCCCATAAATAAAGGGCCGGCTGGATTGACTGCTAAAGGGTGCTGTAACCCCCAAAGGGCACTCCAAACAAATTAAAAATATATATTTTTTTGTGTTTGTGAATTGTGCGCGCAGTAGCCGCACGTGCTTCAACAAATTTGTGCCAAGTGTGCACCTGTGTCCCATAAATAAAGGGCCGGCTGGATTGACCGCTAAAGGGTGCTGTAACCCCCAAAAGGCACTCCAAACAAAATTAAAATATATATTTTTTTGTGTTTGTGAATTGTGTGCGCAGTAGCCGCACGTGCATCAACAAAGTAGTGCCAAGCGTGCGCCTGTGTCCCATAAAAAAAGGGCCGGCTGGATTGACCGCTAAAGGGTGCTGTAACCCCCAAAGGGCACTCCAAACAAAATAAAAAAATATATTTTTTTGTGTTTGGGAATTGTGTGCGCAGTAGCTGCACGTGCATCAACAAAGTAGTGGCAAGCGTGCGCCTGTGTCCCATAAATAATGGGCCGGCTGGATTGACCGCTAAAGGGTGCTGTAACCCCCAAAGGGCACTCCAAACAAAATAAAAAAATATATTTTTTTGTGTTTGTGAATTGTGTGCGCAGTAGCTGCACGTGCATCAACAAAGTAGTGGCAAGCATGCGCCTGTGTCCCATAAATAAAGGGCCGGCAGAATTGACCGCTAACGGGTGCTGTAACCCCCAAAGGGCACTTCAAACAAAATAAAAATATATATTTTTTTGTGTTTGTGAATTGTGAGCGCAGTAGCCGCACGTGCATCAACAAAGTAGTGCCAAGCATGTGCCTGTGTCCCATAAATAAAGGGCCGGCTGGATTGACTGCTAATGGGTGCTGTAACCCCCAAAGGGCACTCCAAACAAAATAAAAAAATATATTTTTTTGTGTTTGTGAATTGTGTGCGCAGTAGCCGCAAGTGCATCAACAAAGTAGTGCCAAGCGTGTGCCTGTGTCCCATAAATAAAGGGCGGCTGGATTGACCGCTAAAGGGTGCTGTAACCCCCAAAGGGCACTCCAAACAAAATTAAAATATATATTTTTTTGTGTTTGTGAATTGTGTGCGCAGTAGCCGCATGTGCATCAACAAAGATTTGCCAAGCGTGCGCCTGTGTCCCATAAATAAAGGGCCAGCTGGATTGACCGCTACAGAGTGCTGTAACCCCCAAAGGGCACTCAAAACAAATTAAAAAAATATATTTTTTTGTGTTTATGAATTGTGTGCGCAGTAGCCGCACGTGCATCAACAAAGTAGTGCCACGCGTGCGCCTGTGTCCCATAAATAAAGGGCCGGCTGGATTGACCGCTAAAGGGTGCTGTAACCCCCAAAGGGCACTCCAAACAAAATATAATATATATTTTTTTGTGTTTGTGAATTGTGTGCGCAGTAGCCGCACGTGCATCAACAAAGTAGTGCCAAGCGTGAGCCTGTGTCCCATAAATAAAGGACCAGCTGGACAGACCATTAAAGGGTGCTGTAACCCCAAAGGGCACTCCAAACAAAATAAAAAAATTTTTTTTTTTGTGTTTGTGAATTGTGTGCGCAGTAGACGCACGTGCATCAACAAAATAGTGCCAAGCGTGCGCCTGTGTCCCATAAATAAAGGACAGGCTGGATTGACCGCTAAAGGGTGCTGTAACCCCGAAAGGGCACGCCAATAAAAATAAAAAAATATATATTTTTTTGTGTTTGTGAATTGTGTGCGCAGTAGCCGCATGTGCATCAACAAAGTAGTGCCAAGCGTGCGCCTGTGTCCCTTAAATAAAGGTTCGGCTGGATTGACCGCTAAAGGGTGCTGTAACCCCCAAAGGGCACTCCAAAAAAAATAAAAATAATTTTTTTTTTGTGTTTGTGAATTGTGTTTGCAATACCCGCACGAGCATCAACAAAGTAGTGCCAAGCGTGCACCTGTGTCCCATAAATAAAGGGCCGGCTGGATTGACCGCTTAAAGGTGCTGTAACCCACAAAGGGCACTCCAAACAAAATAAAAAATATATATTTTTTTGTGTTTGTGAGTTGTGTGCGCAGTAGCCGCACGTGCATCAACAAAGTAGTGCCAAGCGTGTGCCTGTATCCCATAAATAAAGGGCCGGCTGCATTGACTGCTAAAGGGTGCTGTAACCCCCAAAGGGCACTCCAAACAAAATAAAAATATATATTTTTTTGTGTTTGTGAATTGTGTGCGCAGTAGCTGCACGTGCATCAACAAAGTAGTGGCAAGCATGCGCCTGTGTCCCATAAATAAAGGGCCGGCAGAATTGACCGCTAACGGGTGCTGTAACCCCCAAAGGGCACTTCAAACAAAATTAAAATATATATTTTTTTGTGTTTGTGAATTGTGAGCGCAGTAGCCGCACGTGCATCAACAAAGTAGTGCCAAGCATGTGCCTGTGTCCCATAAATAAAGGGCCGGCTGGATTGACTGCTAATGGGTGCTGTAACCCCCAAAGGGCACTCCAAACAAAATAAAAAAATATATTTTTTTGTGTTTGTGAATTGTGTGCGCAGTAGCCGCACGTGCATCAACAAAGTAGTGCCAAGCGTGAGCCTGTGTCCCATAAATAAAGGACCAGCTGGATTGACCACTAAAGGGTGCTGTAACCTCAAAGGGCACTCCAAACAAAATTAAAATATATATTTTTTTGTGTTTGTGAATTGTGTGCGCAGTAGCCGCATATGCATCAACAAAGATTTGCCAAGCGTGCGCCTGTGTCCCATAAATAAAGGGCCAGCTGGATTGACCGCTACAGAGTGCTGTAACCCCCAAAGGGCACTCAAAACAAATTAAAAAAATATATTTTTTTGTGTTTATGAATTGTGTGCGCAGTAGCCGCACGTGCATCAACAAAGTAGTGCCACGCGTGCGCCTGTGTCCCATAAATAAAGGGCAGGCTGGATTGACCGTTAAAGGGTGCTGTAACCCCCAAAGGGCACTCCAAACAAAATATAATATATATTTTTTTGTGTTTGTGAATTGTGTGCGCAGTAGCCGCACGTGCATCAACAAAGTAGTGCCAAGCGTGAGCCTGTGTCCCATAAATAAAGGACCAGCTGGACTGACCACTAAAGGGTGCTGTAACCCCAAAGGGCACTCCAAACAAAATAAAATTTTTTTTTTTTTGTGTTTGTGAATTGTGTGCGCAGTAGACGCACGTGCATCAACAAAATAGTGCCAAGCGTGCGCGTGTGTCCCATAAATAAAGGACAGGCTGGATTGACCGCTAAAGGGTGCTGTAACCCCGAAAGGGCACACCAAAAAAAATAAAAAAATATATATTTTTTTGTGTTTGTGAATTGTGTGCGCAGTAGCCGCATGTGCATCAACAAAGTAGTGCCAAGCGTGCGCCTGTGTCCCTTAAATAAAGGTTCGGCTGGATTGACCGCTAAAGGGTGCTGTAACCCCCAAAGGGCACTCCAAACAAAATAAAAATAATTTTTTTTTTGTGTTTGTGAATTGTGTTTGCAATACCCGCACGAGCATCAACAAAGTAGTGCCAAGCGTGCACCTGTGTCCCATAAATAAAGGGCCGGCTGGATTGACCGCTTAAAGGTGCTGTAACCCCCAAAGGGCACTCCAAACAAAATAAAAAATATATATTTTTTTGTGTTTGTGAGTTGTGTGCGCAGTAGCCGCACGTGCATCAACAAAGTAGTGCCAAGCGTGCGCCTGTATCCCATAAATAAAGGGCCGGCTGCATTGACTGCTAAAGGGTGCTGTAACCCCCAAAGGGCACTCCAAACAAAATAAAAATATATATTTTTTTGTGTTTGTGAATTGTGTGCGCAGTAGCCGCACGAGAATCAAAAAAGAAGTGCCAAGCGTGCGCCTGTGTCCCATAAATAAAGGGCCAGCTGGATTGACCGCTACAGAGTGCTGTAACCCCCAAAGGGCACTCGAAACAAATTAAAAAAATATATTTTTTTGTGTTTGTGAATTGTGTGCGCAGTAGCCGCACGTGCATCAACAAAGTAGTGCCAAGCTTGCACCTGTGTCCCATAAATAAAGGGCCAGCTGGATTGACCGCTAAAGGGTGCTGTAACCCCCAAAGGGCACTCCAAACAAAATAAAAAATATATATTTTTTTGTGTTTGTGAGTTGTGTGCGCAGTAGCCGCACGTGCATCAACAAAGTAGTGCCAAGCGTGCGCCTGTATCCCATAAATAAAGGGCCGGCTGCATTGACTGCTAAAGGGTGCTGTAACCCCCAAAGGGCACTCCAAACAAAATAAAAATATATATTTTTTTGTGTTTGTGAATTGTGTGCGCAGTAGCCGCACGAGAATCAAAAAAGAAGTGCCAAGCGTGCGCCTGTGTCCCATAAATAAAGGGCCAGCTGGATTGACCGCTACAGAGTGCTGTAACCCCCAAAGGGCACTCGAAACAAATTAAAAAAATATATTTTTTTGTGTTTGTGAATTGTGTGCGCAGTAGCCGCACGTGCATCAACAAAGTAGTGCCAAGCTTGCACCTGTGTCCCATAAATAAAGGGCCAGCTGGATTGACCGCTAAAGGGTGCTGTAACCCCCAAAGGGCACTCCAAACAAAATAAAAAATATATTTTTTTTTGTGGTTGTGAATTGTGTGCGCAGTAGCCGCACGTGCATCAACAAAGTAGTGCCAAGCGTGCGCCTGTATCCCATAAATAAAGGGCCGGCTGGATTGACCGCTAAAGGGTGCTGTAACCCCCAAAGGGCACTCCAAACAAAATAAAAAAATAGATTTTTTTGTGTTTGGGAATTGTGTGCGCAGTAGCTGCACGTGCATCAACAAAGTAGTGGCAAGCGTGCGCCTGTGTCCCATAAATAATGGGCCGGCTGGATTGACCGATAAAGGGTGCTGTAACCCCCAAAGGGCACTCCAAACAAAATAAAAATATATATTTTTTTGTGTTTGTGAATTGTGTGTGCAGTAGCTGCACGTGCATCAACAAAGTAGTGTCAAGCATGCGCCTGTGTCCCATAAATAAAGGGCCAGCAGAATTGACCGCTAACGGGTGCTGTAACCCCCAAAGGGCACTTCAAACAAAATAAAAATATATATTTTTTTGTGTTTGTGAATTGTGAGCGCAGTAGCCGCACGTGCATCAACAAAGTAGTGCCAAGCATGTGCCTGTGTCCCATAAATAAAGGGCCGGCTGGATTGACTGCTAATGGGTGCTGTAACCCCCAAAGGGCACTCCAAACAAAATAAAAAAATATATTTTTTTGTGTTTGTGAATTGTGTGCGCAGTAGCCGCACGTGCATCAACAAAGTAGTGCCAAGATTGTGCCTGTGTCCCATAAATAAAGGGCCGGCTGGATTGACCGCTAAAGGGTACTGTAACCCCCAAAGGGCACTCCAAACAAAATTAAAATATATATTTTTTTGTGTTTGTGAATTGTGTGCGCAGTAGCCGCATGTGCATCAACAAAGATTTGCCAAGCGTGCGCCTGTGTCCCATAAATAAAGGGCCAGCTGGATTGACCGCTACAGAGTGCTGTAACCCCCAAAGGGCACTCAAAACAAATTAAAAAATATATTTTTTTGTGTTTATGAATTGTGTGCGCAGTAGCCGCACGTGCATCAACAAAGTAGTGCCACGCGTGCACCTGTGTCCCATAAATAAAGGGCCGGCTGGATTGACCGCTAAAGGGTGCTGTAACCCCCAAAGGGCACTCCAAACAAAATATAATATATATTTTTTTGTGTTTGTGAATTGTGTGCGCAGTAGCCGCACGTGCATCAACAAAGTAGTGCCAAGCGTGAGCCTGTGTCCCATAAATAAAGGACCAGCTGGACTGACCATTAAAGGGTGCTGTAACCCCAAAGGGCACTCCAAACAAAATAAAAAATTTTTTTTTGTGTGTTTGTGAATTGTGTGCGCAGTAGACGCACGTGCATCAACAAAATAGTGCCAAGCGTGCGCCTGTGTCCCATAAATAAAGGGCCAGCTGGATTGACCGCTAAAGGGTGCTGTAACCCCCAAAGGGCACTCCAAACAAAATAAAAAAATTTTTTTTGTGTGTTTGTGAATTGTGTTTGCAATACCCGCACGAGCATCAACAAAGTAGTGCCAAGCGTGCACCTGTGTCCCATAAATAAAGGGCCGGCTGGATTGACCGCTTAAAGGTGCTGTAACCCCCAAAGGGCACTCCAAACAAAATAAAAAATATATATCTTTTGTGTTTGTGAGTTGTGTGCGCAGTAGCCGCACGTGCATCAACAAAGTAGTGCCAAGCGTGCGCCTGTATCCCATAAATAAAGGGCCGGCTGCATTGTCTGCTAAAGGGTGCTGTAACCCCCAAAGGGCACTCCAAACAAAATAAAAATATATATTTTTTTGTGTTTGTGAATTGTGTGCGCAGTAGCCGCACGAGCATCAAAAAAGAAGTGCCAAGCGTGCGCCTGTGTCCCATAAATAAAGGGCCAGCTGGATTGACCACTACAGAGTGCTGTAACCCCCAAAGGGCACTCGAAACAAATTAAAAAAATATATTTTTTTGTGTTTGTGAATTGTGTGCGCAGTAGCCGCACGTGCATCAACAAAGTAGTGCCAAGCATGCACCTGTGTCCCATAAATAAAGGGCCGGCTGGATTGACCACTAAAGGGTGCTGTAACCCCCAAAGGGCACTCCAAACAAAATAAAAAATATATTTTTTTTTGTGGTTGTGAATTGTGTGCGCAGTAGCCGCACGTGCATCAACAAAGTAATGCCAAGCGTGCGCCTGTATCCCATAAATAAAGGGCCGGCTGGATTGACCGCTAAAGGGTGCTGTAACCCCCAAAGGGCACTCCAAACAAAATAAAAATATTTTTTTTTTTGTGTTTGAGAATTGTGTGCGCAGTAGCCGCACGTGCATCAACAAAGTAGTGCCAAGCGTGTGCCTGTGTCCCATAAATAAAGGGCAGGCTGGATTGACCGCTAAAGGGTGTTGTAACCCCCAATGGGCACTCTAAACAAATTAAAAATATATATTTTTTTGTGTTTGTGAATTGTGCGCGCAGTAGCCGCACGTGCATCAACAAAGTAGTGCCAAGTGTGCGCCTGTGTCCCATAAATAAAGGGCTGGCAGGATTGACCGCTAAAGGGTACTGTAACCCCCAAAGGGCACTCCAAACAAAATAAAAAATATATTTTTTTTTGTGCTTGTGAGTTGTGTGCGCAGTAGCCGCACGTGCATCAACAAAGTAGTGCCAAGCATGCGCCTGTATCCCATAAATAAAGGGCCGGCTGCATTGACCGCTAAAGGGTGCTGTAACCCCCAAAGGGCACTCCAAACAAAATAAAAATATATATTTTTTTGTATTTGAGAATTGTGTGCGCAGTAGCCGCACGTGCATCAACAAAGTAGTGCCAAGCGTGTGCCTGTGTCCCATAAATAAAGGGCCGGCTGGATTGACTGCTAAAGGGTGTTGTAACCCCCAAAGGGCACTCCAAACAAATTAAAAATATATATTTTTTTGTGGTTGTGAATTGTGTGCGCAGTAGCCGCACGTGCATCAACAAAGTAGTGCCAAGCGTGCGCCTGTATCCCATAACTAAAGGGCCGGCTGGATTGACCGCTAAAGGGTGCTGTAACCCCCAAAGGGCACTCCAAACAAAATAAAAAAACAGATTTTTTTGTGTTTGGGAATTGTGTGCGCAGTAGCTGCACGTGCATCAACAAAGTAGTGGCAAGCGTGCGCCTGTGTCCCATAAATAATGGGCCGGCTGGATTGACCGCTAAAGGGTGCTGTAACCCCCAAAGGGCACTCCAAACAAAATAAAAAAATATATTTTTTTGTGTTTGTGAATTGTGTGCGCAGTAGCTGCACGTGCATCAACAAAGTAGTGGCAAGCATGCGCCTGTGTCCCATAAATAAAGGGCCAGCAGAATTGACCACTAACGGGTGCTGTAACCCCCAAAGGGCACTTCAAACAAAATAAAAATATATATTTTTTTGTGTTTGTGAATTGTGAGCGCAGTAGCCGCACGTGCATCAACAAAGTAGTGCCAAGCATGTGCCTGTGTCCCATAAATAAAGGGCCGGCTGGATTGACTGCTAATGGGTGCTGTAACCCCCAAAGGGCACTCCAAACAAAATAAAAAAATATATTTTTTTGTGTTTGTGAATTGTGTGCGCAGTAGCCGCACGTGCATCAACAAAGTAATGCCAAGCGTGTGCCTGTGTCCCATAAATAAAGGGCCGGCTGAATTGACCGCTAAAGGGTGCTGTAACCCCCAAAGGGCACTCCAAACAAAATTAAAATATATATTTTTTTGTGTTTGTGAATTGTGTGCGCAGTAGCCGCATGTGCATCAACAAAGATTTGCCAAGCGTGCGCCTGTGTCCCATAAATAAAGGGCCAGCTGGATTGACCGCTACAGAGTGCTGTAACCCCCAAAGGGCACTCAAAACAAATTAAAAAAATATATTTTTTTGTGTTTATGAATTGTTTGCGCAGTAGCCGCACGTGCATCAACAAAGTAGTGCCACGCGTGCGCCTGTGTCCCATAAATAAAGGGCCAGCTGGATTGACCGCTAAAGGGTGCTGTAACCCCCAAAGGGCACTCCAAACAAAATATAATATATATTTTTTTGTGTTTGTGAATTGTGTGCGCAGTAGCCGCACGTGCATCAACAAAGTAGTGCCAAGCGTGAGCCTGTGTCCCATAAATAAAGGACCAGCTGGACTGACCACTAAAGGGTGCTGTAACCCCAAAGGGCACTCCAAACAAAATAAAATTTTTTTTTTTTTGTGTTTGTGAATTGTGTGCGCAGTAGACGCACGTGCATCAACAAAATAGTGCCAAGCGTGCGCCTGTGTCCCATAAATAAAGGACAGGCTGGATTGACCGCTAAAGGGTGCTGTAACCCCCAAAGGGCACTCCAAACAAAATAAAAAAAATTTTTTTTTTGTGTTTGTGAATTGTGTTTGCAATACCCGCACGAGCATCAACAAAGTAGTGCCAAGCGTGCACCTGTGTCCCATAAATAAAGGGCCGGCTGGATTGACCGCTTAAAGGTGCTGTAACCCCCAAAGGGCACTCCAAACAAAATAAAAAATATATATTTTTTTGTGTTTGTGAGTTGTGTGCGCAGTAGCCGCACGTGCATCAACAAAGTAGTGCCAATCGTGCGCCTGTATCCCATAAATAAAGGGCCGGCTGCATTGACTGCTAAAGGGTGCTGTAACCCCCAAAGGGCACTCCAAACAAAATAAAATTATATATTTTTTTGTGTTTGTGAATTGTGTGCGCAGTAGCCGCACGAGCATCAAAAAAGAAGTGCCAAGCGTGCGCCTGTGTCCCATAAATAAAGGGCCAGCTGGATTGACCGCTACAGAGTGCTGTAACCCCCAAAGGGCACTCGAAACAAATTAAAAAAATATATTTTTTTGTGTTTGTGAATTGTGTGCGCAGTAGCCGCACGTGCATCAACAAAGTAGTGCCAAGCGTGCACCTGTGTCCCATAAATAAAGGGCCAGCTGGATTGACCGCTAAAGGGTGCTGTAACCCCCAAAGGGCACTCCAAACAAAATAAAAATATATATTTTTTTGTGTTTGAGAATTGTGTGCGCAGTAGCCGCACATGCATCAACAAAGTAGTGCCAAGCGTGTGCCTGTGTCCCATAAATAAAGGGCAGGCTGGATTGACCGCTAAAGGGTGTTGTAACCCCCAATGGGCACTCCAAACAAATTAAAAATATATATTTTTTTGTGTTTGTGAATTGTGCGCGCAGTAGCCGCACGTGCATCAACAAAGTAGTGCCAAGTGTGCGCCTGTGTCCCATAAATAAAGGGCTGGCAGTATTGACCGCTAAAGGGTACTGTAACCCCCAAAGGGCACTCCAAACAAAATAAAAAATATATATTTTTTTGTGTTTGTGAATTGTGTGCGCAGTAGCCGCACGTGCATCAACAAAGTAATGCCAAGCGTGTGCCTGTGTCCCATAAATAATGGGCCGGCTGGATTGACCGCTAAAGGGTGCTGTAACCCCCAAAGGGCACTCCAAACAAAATTAAAATATATATTTTTTTGTGTTTGTGAATTGTGTGCGCAGTAGCCGCATGTGCATCAACAAAGATTTGCCAAGCGTGCGCCTGTGTCCCATAAATAAAGGGCCAGCTGGATTGACCGCTACAGAGTGCTGTAACCCCCAAAGGGCACTCAAAACAAATTAAAAAAAAATATTTTTTTGTGTTTATGAATTGTGTGCGCAGTAGCCGCACGTGCATCAACAAAGTAGTGCCACGCGTGCGCCTGTGTCCCATAAATAAAGGGCCAGCTGGATTGACCGCTAAAGGGTGCTGTAACCCCCAAAGGGCACTCCAAACAAAATATAATATATATTTTTTTGTGTTTGTGAATCGTGTGCGCAGTAGCCGCACGTGCATCAACAAAGTAGTGCCAAGCGTGAGCCTGTGTCCCATAAATAAAGGACCAGCTGGACTGACCATTAAAGGGTGCTGTAACCCCAAAGGGCACTCCAAACAAAATAAAAAATTTTTTTTGTGTTTGTAAATTGTGTGCGCAGTAGACGCACGTGCATCAACAAAATAGTGCCAAGCGTGCGCCTGTGTCCCATAAATAAAGGACAGGCTGGATTGACCGCTAAAGGGTGCTGTAACCCCGAAAGGGAACGCCAAAAAAAATAAAAAAATATATATTTTTTTGTGTTTGTGAATTGTGTGCGCAGTAGCCGCACGTGCATCAACAAAGTAGTGCCAAGCGTGCGCCTGTGTCCCTTAAATAAAGGTTCGGCTGGATTGACCGCTAAAGGGTGCTGTAACCCCCAAAGGGCACTCCAAACAAAATAAAAAAAAATTTTTTTTTGTGTTTGTGAATTGTGTTTGCAATACCCGCACGAGCATCAACAAAGTAGTGCCAAGCGTGCCCCTGTGTCCCATAAATAAAGGGCCGGCTGGATTGACCGCTTAAAGGTGCTGTAACCCCCAAAGGGCACTCCAAACAAAATAAAAAATATATATTTTTTTGTGTTTGTGAGTTGTGTGCGCAGTAGCCGCACGTGCATCAACAAAGTAGTGCCAAGCGTGCGCCTGTATCCCATAAATAAAGGGCCGGCTGCATTGACTGCTAAAGGGTGCTGTAACCCCCAAAGGGCACTCCAAACAAAATAAAAATATATATTTTTTTGTGTTTGTGAATTGTGTGCGCAGTAGCCGCACGAGCATCAAAAAAGAAGTGCCAAGCGTGCGCCTGTGTCCCATAAATAAAGGGCCAGCTGGATTGACTGTTACAGAGTGCTGTAACCCCCAAAGGGCACTCGAAACAAATTAAAAATATATATTTTTTTGTGTTTGTGAATTGTGTGCGCAGTAGCCGCACGTGCATCAACAAAGTAGTGCCAAGCGTGCACCTGTGTCCCATAAATAAAGGGCCGGCTGGATTGACCGCTAAAGGGTGCTGTAACCCCCAAAGGGCACTCCAAACAAAATAAAAAATATATATTTTTTTGTGGTTGTGAATTGTGTGCGCAGTAGCCGCACGTGCATCAACAAAGTAGTGCCACGCGTGCGCCTGTGTCCCATAAATAAAGGGCCAGCTGGATTGACCGCTAAAGGGTGCTGTAACCCCCAAAGGGCACTCCAAACAAAATATAATATATATTTTTTTGTGTTTGTGAATCGTGTGCGCAGTAGCCGCACGTGCATCAACAAAGTAGTGCCAAGCGTGAGCCTGTGTCCCATAAATAAAGGACCAGCTGGACTGACCATTAAAGGGTGCTGTAACCCCAAAGGGCACTCCAAACAAAATAAAAAAAATTTTTTGTGTTTGTAAATTGTGTGCGCAGTAGACGCACGTGCATCAACAAAATAGTGCCAAGCGTGCGCCTGTGTCCCATAAATAAAGGACAGGCTGGATTGACCGCTAAAGGGTGCTGTAACCCCGAAAGGGAACGCCAAAAAAAATAAAAAAATATATATTTTTTTGTGTTTGTGAATTGTGTGCGCAGTAGCCGCACGTGCATCAACAAAGTAGTGCCAAGCGTGCGCCTGTGTCCCTTAAATAAAGGTTCGGCTGGATTGACCGCTAAAGGGTGCTGTAACCCCCAAAGGGCACTCCAAACAAAATAAAAAAAATTTTTTTTTTGTGTTTGTGAATTGTGTTTGCAATACCCGCACGAGCATCAACAAAGTAGTGCCAAGCGTGCCCCTGTGTCCCATAAATAAAGGGCCGGCTGGATTGACCGCTTAAAGGTGCTGTAACCCCCAAAGGGCACTCCAAACAAAATAAAAAATATATATTTTTTTGTGTTTGTGAGTTGTGTGCGCAGTAGCCGCACGTGCATCAACAAAGTAGTGCCAAGCGTGCGCCTGTATCCCATAAATAAAGGGCCGGCTGCATTGACTGCTAAAGGGTGCTGTAACCCCCAAAGGGCACTCCAAACAAAATAAAAATATATATTTTTTTGTGTTTGTGAATTGTGTGCGCAGTAGCCGCACGAGCATCAAAAAAGAAGTGCCAAGCGTGCGCCTGTGTCCCATAAATAAAGGGCCAGCTGGATTGACTGTTACAGAGTGCTGTAACCCCCAAAGGGCACTCGAAACAAATTAAAAATATATATTTTTTTGTGTTTGTGAATTGTGTGCGCAGTAGCCGCACGTGCATCAACAAAGTAGTGCCAAGCGTGCACCTGTGTCCCATAAATAAAGGGCCGGCTGGATTGACCGCTAAAGGGTGCTGTAACCCCCAAAGGGCACTCCAAACAAAATAAAAAATATATATTTTTTTGTGGTTGTGAATTGTGTGCGCAGTAGCCGCACGTGCATCAACAAAGTAGTGCCAAGCGTGCGCCTGTATCCCATAAATAAAGGGCCGGCTGGATTGACCGCTAAAGGGTGCTGTAACCCCCAAAGGGCACTCCAAACAAAATAAAAATATATATTTTTTTGTGTTTGAGAATTGTGTGCGCAGTAGCCGCACGTGCATCAACAAAGTAGTGCCAAGCGTGTGCCTGTGTCCCATAAATAAAGGGCAGGCTGGATTGACCGCTAAAGGGTGTTGTAACCCCCAATGGGCACTCCAAACAAATTAAAAATATATATTTTTTTGTGTTTGTGAATTGTGCGCGCAGTAGCCGCATGTGCATCAACAAATATGTGCCAAGCGTGCGCCTGTGTCCCATAAATAAAGAGCCGGCTGGATTGATCGCTAAAGGGTGCTGTAACCCCCAAAGGGCACTCCAAACAAAATTAAAAAATATATTTTTTTGTGTTTGTGAATTGTGTGCGCAGTAGCCGCACGTGCATCAACAAAGTAGTGCCAAGCGTGCGCCTGTGTCCCATAAATAAAGTGCCAGCTGGATTGACCGCTAAAGGGTGCTGTAACCCCCAAAGGGCACTCCAAACAAAATAAAAAAATATATTTTTTTGTGTTTGTGAATTGTGTGCGCAGTAGCTGCACGTGCATCAACAAAGTAGTGGCAAGCGTGTGCCTGTGTCCCATAAATAATGGGCTGGCTGGATTGACCGCTAAAGGGTGCTGTAACCCCCAAAGGGCACTCCAAACAAAATAAAAAAATATATTTTTTTGTGTTTGTGAATTGTGTGCGCAGTAGTCGCACGTGCATCAACAAAGTAGTGGCAAGCATGCGCCTGTGTCCCATAAATAAAGGGCCAGCTGGATTGACCGCTAACGCGTGCTGTAACCCCCAAAGGGCACTTCAAACAAAATAAAAATATATATTTTTTTGTGTTTGTGAATTGTGTGCGCAGTAGCCGCACGTGCATCAACAAAGTAGTGGCAAGCGTGTGCCTGTGTCCCATAAATATAGGGCCGGCTGGATTGACTGCTCAAGGGTGCTGTAACCCCCAAAGGGCACTCCAAACAAAATAAAAATATATATTTTTTTGTGTTTGTGAATTGTGTGCGCAGTAGCCGCACGTGCCTCAACAAAGTAGTGCCAAGCGTGTACCTGTGTCCCATAAATAAAGGGCCGGTTGGATTGACCGCTAAAGGGTGCTGTAACCCCCAAAGGGCACTCCAAACAAAATTAAAATATATATTTTTTTGTGTTTGTGAATTGTGTGCGCAGTAGCCGCACGTGCATCAACAAAGAAGTGCCAAGCGTGCGCCTGTGTCCCATAAATAAAGGGCCAGCTGGATTGACCGCTACAGAGTGCTGTAACCCCCAAAGGGCACTCGAAACAAATTAAAAAAATATATTTTTTTGTGTTTGTGAATTGTGTGCGCAGTAGCCGCACGTGCATCAACAAAGTAGTGCCAAGCGTGCGCCTTTGTCCCATAAATAAAGGGCCGGCTGAATTGACCGCTAACGGGTGCTGTAACCTCCAAAGGGCACTTCAAACAAAATAAAAATATATATTTTTTTGTGTTTGTGAATTGTGAGCGCAGTAGCCGCACGTGCATCAACAAAGTAGTGCCAAGCGTGTGCCTGTGTCCCATAAATAAAGGGTAGCTGGATTGACTGCTAATGGGTGCTGTAACCCCCAAAGGGCACTCCAAACAAAATAAAAAAATATATTTTTTTGTGTTTGTGAATTGTGTGCGCACTAGCCGCACGTGCATCAACAAAGTAGTGCCAAGCGTGTGCCTGTGTCCCATAAATAAAGGGCCGGCTGGATTGACCGCTAAAGGGTGCTGTAACCCCCAAAGGGCACTCCAAACAAAATTAAAATATATATTTTTTTGTGTTTGTGAATTGTGTGCGCAGTAGCCGCATGTGCATCAACAAAGATTTGCCAAGCGTGCGCCTGTGTCCCATAAATAAAGGGCCAGCTGGATTGACCGCTACAGAGTGCTGTAACCCCCAAAGGGCACTCGAAACAAATTAAAAAAATATATTTTTTTGTGTTTATGAATTGTGTGCGCAGTAGACGCACTTGCATCAACAAAGTAGTGCCAAGCGTGCGCCTGTGTCCCATAAATAAAGGGCCGGCTGGATTGACCGCTAAAGGGTGCTGTAACCCCCAAAGGGCACTCCAAACAAAATAAAATATATATTTTTTTGTGTTTGTGAATTGTGTGCGCAGTAGCCGCACGTGCATCAACAAAGTAGTGCCAAGCGTGAGCCTGTGTCCCATAAATAAAGGACCAGCTGGACTGACCATTAAAGGGTGCTGTAACCCCAAAGGGCACTCCAAACAAAATAAAAATTTTTTTTTTTGTGTTTGTGAATTGTGTGCGCAGTAGACGCACGTGCATCAACAAAGTAGTGCCAAGCGTGCGCCTGTGTCCCTTAAATAAAGGTTCGGCTGGATTGACCACTAAAGGGTGCTGTAACCCCCAAAGGGCACTCCAAACAAAATAAAAAATTTTTTTTTTTTGTGTTTGTGAATTGTGTGCGCAGTAGACGCACGTGCATCAACAAAATAGTGCCAAGAGTGCGCCTGTGTCCCATAAATAAAGGACAGGCTGGATTGACCGCTAAAGGGTGCTGTAACCCCGAAAGGGCACTCCAAACAAAATAAAAAAATATATTTTTTTGTGTTTGTGAATTGTGTGCGCAGTAGCTGCACGTGCATCAACAAAGTAGTGGCAAGCGTGCGCCTGTGTCCCATAAATAATGGGCCGGCTGGATTGACCGCTAAAGGGTGCTGTAACCCCCAAAGGGCACTCCAAACAAAATAAAAAAATATATTTTTTTGTGTTTGTGAATTGTGTGCGCAGTAGCCGCACGTGCATCAACAAAGTAGTGGCAAGCATGCGCCTGTGTCCCATAAATAAAGGGCCGGCTGGATTGACCGCTAACGCGTGCTGTAACCCCCAAAGGGCACTTCAAACAAAATAAAAATATATATTTTTTTGTGTTTGTGAATTGTGTGCGCAGTAGCCGCACGTGCATCAACAAAGTAGTGGCAAGCGTGTGCCTGTGTCCCATAAATATAGGGCCGGCTGGATTGACTGCTAAAGGGTGCTGTAACCCCCAAAGGGCACTCCAAACAAAATAAAAATATATATTTTTTTGTGTTTGTGAATTGTGTGCGCAGTAGCCGCACGTGCCTCAACAAAGTAGTGCCAAGCGTGTGCCTGTGTCCCATAAATAAAGGGCCGGTTGGATTGACTGCTAAAGGGTGCTGTAACCCCCAAAGGGCACTCCAAACAAAATTAAAATATATATTTTTTTGTGTTTGTGAATTATGTGCGCAGTAGCCGCACGTGCATCAACAAAGTAGTGCCAAGCGTGCACCTGTGTCCCATAAATAAAGGGCCAGCTGGACTGACTGCTAATGGGTGCTGTAACCCCCAAAGGGCACTCCAAACAAAATAAAAATATATATTTTTTTGTGTTTGTGAATTGTGTGCGCAGTAGCCGCACGTGCATCAACAAAGAAGTGCCAAGCGTGCGCCTGTGTCCCATAAATAAAGGGCCAGCTGGATTGACTGCTACAGAGTGCTGTAACCCCAAAGGGCACTCCAAACAAAATAAAAAAATATATTTTTTTGTGTTTGTGAATTGTGTGCGCAGTAGCTGCACGTGCATCAACAAAGTAGTGGCAAGCGTGCGCCTGTGTCCCATAAATAATGGGCCGGCTGGATTGACCGCTAAAGGGTGCTGTAACCCCCAAAGGGCACTCCAAACAAAATAAAAAAATATATTTTTTTGTGTTTGTGAATTGTGTGCGCAGTAGCCGCACGTGCATCAACAAAGTAGTGCCAAGCGTGTGCCTGTGTCCCATAAATAAAGGGCCGGCTGGATTGACTGCTAAAGGGTGCTGTAACCCCCAAAGGGCACTCCAAACAAAATAAAAAAATATATATTTTTGTGTTTGTGAATTGTGTGCGCAGTAGCCGCACGTGCATCAACAAAGAAGTGCCAAGTGTGTGCCTGTGTCCCATAAATAAAGGGCCAGCTGGATTGACCGCTACAGAGTGCTGTAACCCCCAAAGGGCACTCGAAACAAATTAAAAAAATATATTTTTTTGTGTTTGTGAATTGTGTGCGCAGTAGCCGCACGTGCATCAACAAAGTAGTGCCAAGAGTGCGCCTGTGTCCCATAAATAAAGGGCCAGCTGGATTGACCGCTAAAGGGTGCTGTAACCCCCAAAGGGCACTCCAAACAAAATAAAAAAAATATTTTTTTGTGTTTGTGAATTGTGTGCGCAGTAGCCGCACGTGCATCAACAAAGTAGTGCCAAGCGTGCGCCTGTGTCCCATAAATAAAGGGCCGGCTGCATTGACCGCTAAAGGGTGCTGTAACCCCCAAAGGGCACTCCAAACAAAATAAAAAATATATATTTTTTTGTGTTAGTGAATTGTGTGCGCAGTAGCTGCAGGTGCATCAACAAAGTAGTGCCAAGCGTGCGCCTGTATCCCATAAATAAAGGGCTGGCTGGATTGACCGCTAAAGGGTGCTGTAACCCCCAAAGGGCACTCCAAACAAAATAAAAATATATATTTTTTTGTGTTTGAGAATTGTGTGCGCAGTAGCCGCACGTGCATCAACAAAGTAGTGCCAAGCGTGTGCCTGTGTCCCATAAATAAAGGGCCGGCTGGATTGACCGCTAAAGGGTGTTGTAACCCCCAAAGGGCACTCCAAACAAATTAAAAATATATATTTTTTTGTGTTTGTGAATTGTGCGCGCAGTAGCCGCACGTGCATCAACAAAGTAGTGCCAAGCGTGCGCCTGTGTCCCATAAATAAAGGGCCAGCTGGATTGACCGCTAACGGGTGCTGTAACCCCCAAAGGGCACATCAAACAAAATAAAAATATATATTTTTTTGTGTTTGTGAATTATGTGCGCTGTAGCCGCACGTGCATCAACAAAGTAGTGCCAAGCATGCACCTGTGTCCCATAAATAAAGGGCCGGCTGGATTGACTGCTAAAGGGTGCTGTAACCCCCAAAGGGCACTCCAAACAAAATAAAAATATATATTTTTTTGTGTTTGTGAATTGTGTGCGCAGTAGCCGCACGTGCATCAACAAAGTAGTGCCAAGCGTGCGCCTGTGTCCCATAAATGAAGGGCCGGCTGGATTGACTGCTAAAGGGTGCTGTAACCCCCAAAGGGCACTCCAAACAAAATAAAAAAATATATTTTTTGTGTTTGTGAATTGTGTGCGCTGTAGCCGCACGTGCATCAACAAAGTAGTGACAAGCGTGTGCCTGTGTCCCATAAATAAAGGGCCAGCTGGATTGACCACTAAAGGGTGCTGTAACCCCCAAAGGGCACTCCAAACAAAATAAAAATATATATTTTTTTGTGTTTGAGAATTGTGTGCGCAGTAGCCGCATGGGCATCAACAAAGTAGTGCCAAGCGTGTGCCTGTGTCCCATAAATAAAGGGCCGGCTGGATTGACCGCTAAAGGGTGTTGTAACCCCCAAAGGGCACTCCAAACAAATTAAAAATATATATTTTTTTGTGTTTGTGAATTGTGCGCGCAGTAGCCGCACGTGCATCAACAAAGTAGTGCCAAGCGTGCGCCTGTGTCCCATAAATAAAGGGCCGGCTGCATTGACCGCTAAACGGTGCTGTAACCCCCAAAGGGCACTCCAAACAAAATAAAAATATATATTTTTTTGTGTTTGAGAATTGTGTGCGCAGTAGCCGCACGTACATCAACAAAGTAGTGCCAAGCATGTGCCTGTGTCCCATAAAAAAAAGGGCCGGCTGGATTGACTGCTAAAGGGTGTTGTAACCCCCAAAGGGCACTCCAAACAAATTAAAAATATATATTTTTTGGTGTTTGTGAATTATGTGCGCAGTAGCCGCACGTGCATCAACAAAGTAGTGCCAAGCGTGCACCTGTGTCCCATAAATAAAGGGCCGGCTGGATTGACTGCTAATGGGTGCTGTAACCCCCAAAGGGCACTCCAAACAAAATAAAAATATATATTTTTTTGTGTTTGTGAATTGTGTGCGCAGTAGCCGCACGTGCATCAACAAAGAAGTGCCAAGCGTGCGCCTGTGTCCCATAAATAAAGGGCCAGCTGGATTGACCGCTACAGAGTGCTGTAACCCCCAAAGGGCACTCGAAACAAATTAAAAAAATATATTTTTTTGTGTTTGTGAATTGTGTGCGCAGTAGCCGCACGTGCATCAACAAAGTAGTGCCAAGCGTGCGCCTTTGTCCCATAAATAAAGGGCCGGCTGAATTGACCACTAACGGGTGCTGTAACCCCCAAAGGGCACTTCAAACAAAATAAAAATATATATTTTTTTGTGTTTGTGAATTGTGAGCGCAGTAGCCGCACGTGCATCAACAAAGTAGTGCCAAGCGTGTGCCTGTGTCCCATAAATAAAGGGCCGGCTGGATTGACTGCTAATGGGTGCTGTAACCCCCAAAGGGCACTCCAAACAAAATAAAAAAAAATATTTTTTTGTGTTTGTGAATTGTGTGCGCAGTAGCCGCACGTGCATCAACAAATTAGTTCCAAGCGTGTGCCTGTGTCCCATAAATAAAGGGCCGGCTGGATTGACCGCTAAAGGGTGCTGTAACCCCCAAAGGGCACTCCAAACAAAATTAAAATATATATTTTTTTGTGTTTGTGAATTGTGTGCGCAGTAGCCGCATGTGCATCAACAAAGATTTGCCAAGCGTGCGCCTGTGTCCCATAAATAAAGGGCTAGCTGGATTGACCGCTACAGAGTGCTGTAACCCCCAAAGGGCACTCGAAACAAATTAAAAAAATATATTTTTTTGTGTTTATGAATTGTGTGCGCAGTAGCCGCACGTGCATCAACAAAGTAGTGCCAAGCGTGCGCCTGTGTCCCATAAATAAAGGGCCAGCTGGATTGACCGCTAAAGGGTGCTGTAACCCCCAAAGGTCACTCCAAACAAAATAAAATATATATTTTTTTGTGTTTGTGAATTGTGTGCGCAGTAGCCGCACGTGCATCAACAAAGTAGTGCCAAGCGTGAGTCTGTGTCCCATAAATAAAGGACCAGCTGGACTGACCATTAAAGGGTGCTGTAACCCCAAAGGGCACTCCAAACAAAATAAATTTTTTTTTTTTTTGTGTTTGTGAATTGTGTGCGCAGTAGACGCACGTGCATCAACAAAATAGTGCCAAGCGTGCGCCTGTGTCCCATAAATAAAGGACAGGCTGGATTGACCACTAAAGGGTGCTGTAACCCCGAAAGGGCACGCCAAAAAAAATAAAAAAATATATATTTTTTTGTGTTTGTGAATTGTGTGCGCAGTAGCCGCACGTGCATCAACAAAGTAGTGCCAAGCGTGCGCCTGTGTCCCTTAAATAAAGGTTCGGCTGGATTGACCACTAATGGGTGCTGTAACCCCCAAAGGGCACTCCAAACAAAATAAAAATTTTTTTTTTTTTGTGTTTGTGAATTGTGTGCGCAGTAGACGCACGTGCATCAACAAAATAGTGCCAAGAGTGCGCCTGTGTCCCATAAATAAAGGACAGGCTGGATTGACCGCTAAAGGGTGCTGTAACCCCGAAAGGGCACTCCAAACAAAATAAAAAAATATATTTTTTTGTGTTTGTGAATTGTGTGCGCAGTAGCTGCACGTGCATCAACAAAGTAGTGGCAAGCGTGCGCCTGTGTCCCATAAATAATGGGCCGGCTGGATTGACCGCTAAAGGGTGCTGTAACCCCCAAAGGGCACTCCAAACAAAATAAAAAAATATATTTTTTTGTGTTTGTGAATTGTGTGCGCAGTAGCCGCACGTGCATCAACAAAGTAGTGGCAAGCATGCGCCTGTGTCCCATAAATAAAGGGCCGGCTGGATTGACCGCTAACGCGTGCTGTAACCCCCAAAGGGCACTTCAAACAAAATAAAAATATATATTTTTTTGTGTTTGTGAATTGTGTGCGCAGTAGCCGCACGTGCATCAACAAAGTAGTGGCAAGCGTGTGCCTGTGTCCCATAAATATAGGGCCGGCTGGATTGACTGCTAAAGGGTGCTGTAACCCCCAAAGGGCACTCCAAACAAAATTAAAATATATATTTTTTTGTGTTTGTGAATTGTGTGCGCAGTAGCCGCACGTGCCTCAACAAAGTAGTGCCAAGCGTGTGCCTGTGTCCATTAAATAAAGGGCAGGTTGGATTGACCGCTAAAGGGTGCTGTAACCCCCAAAGGGCACTCCAAACAAAATTAAAATATATATTTTTTTGTGTTTGTGAATTATGTGCGCAGTAGCCGCACGTGCATCAACAAAGTAGTGCCAAGCGTGCACCTGTGTCCCATAAATAAAGGGCCGGCTGGATTGACTGCTAATGGGTGCTGTAACCCCCAAAGGGCACTCCAAACAAAATAAAAATATATATTTTTTTGTGTTTGTGAATTGTGTGCGCAGTAGCCGCACGTGCATCAACAAAGAAGTGCCAAGCGTGCGCCTGTGTCCCATAAATAAAGGGCCAGCTGGATTGACCGCTACAGAGTGCTGTAACCCCCAAAGGGCACTCGAAACAAATTAAAAAAATATATTTTTTTGTGTTTGTGAATTGTGTGCGCAGTAGCCGCACGTGCATCAACAAAGTAGTGCCAAGCGTGCGCCTTTGTCCCATAAATAAAGGGCTGGCTGGATTGACCGCTAAAGGGTGCTGTAACCCCCAAAGGGCACTCCAAACAAAATAAAAAAAAATATTTTTTTGTGTTTGTGAATTGTGTGCGCAGTAGCAGCACGTGCATCAACAAAGTAGTGCCAAGCGTGCGCCTGTGTCCCATAAATAAAGGGCCAGCTGGATTGACTGCTAAAGGGTGCTGTAACCCCAAAGGGCACTCCAAACAAAATAAAAAAAATATTTTTTTGTGTTTGTGAATTGTGTGCGCAGTAGCCGCACGTGCATCAACAAAGTAGTGCCAAGCGTGCGCCTGTGTCCCATAAATAAAGGGCCGGCTGCATTGACCGCTAAAGGGTGCTGTAACCCCCAAAGGGCACTCCAAACAAAATAAAAAATATATATTTTTTTGTGTTAGTGAATTGTGTGCGCAGTAGCCGCACGTGCATCAACAAAGTAGTGCCAAGCGTGCGCCTGTATCCCATAAATAAAGGGCTGGCTGGATTGACCGCTAAAGGGTGCTGTAACCCCCAAAGGGCACTCCAAACAAAATAAAAATATATATTTTTTTGTGTTTGAGAATTGTGTGCGCAGTAGCCGCACGTGCATCAACAAAGTAGTGCCAAGCGTGTGCCTGTGTCCCATAAATAAAGGGCCGGCTGGATTGACCGCTAAAGGGTGTTGTAACCCCCAAAGGGCACTCCAAGCAAATTAAAAATATATATTTTTTTGTGTTTGTGAATTGTGCGCGCAGTAGCCGCACGTGCATCAACAAAGTAGTGCCAAGCGTGCGCCTGTGTCCCATAAATAAAGGGCCGGCTGGATTGACCGCTAACGGGTGCTGTAACCCCCAAAGGGCACATCAAACAAAATAAAAATATATATTTTTTTGTGTTTGTGAATTGTGTGCGCAGTAGCCGCACGTGCATCAACAAAGTAGTGCCAAGCGTGTGCCTGTGTCCCATAAATAAAGGGCCGGCTGGATTGTCTGCTAAAGGGTGCTGTAACCCCCAAAGGGCACTCCAAACAAAATTTAAATATATATTTTTTTGTGTTTGTGAATTATGTGCGCTGTAGCCGCACGTGCATCAACAAAGTAGTGCCAAGCATGCACCTGTGTCCCATAAATAAAGGGCCGGCTGGATTGACTGCTAAAGGGTGCTGTAACCCCCAAAGGGCACTCCAAACAAAATAAAAATATATATTTTTTTGTGTTTGTGAATTGTGTGCGCAGTAGCCGCACGTGCATCAACAAAGTAGTGCCAAGCGTGCGCCTGTGTCCCATAAATGAAGGGCCGGCTGGATTGACTGCTAAGGGGTGCTGTAACCCCCAAAGGGCACTCCAAACAAAATAAAAAAATATATTTTTTGTGTTTGTGAATTGTGTGCGCAGTAGCCGCACGTGCATCAACAAAGTAGTGCCAAGCGTGCGCCTGTGTCCCATAAATGAAGGGCCAGCTGGATTGACTGCTAAAGGGTGCTGTAACCCCCAAAGGGCACTCCAAACAAAATAAAAAAATATATTTTTTGTGTTTGTGAATTGTGTGCGCTGTAGCCGCACGTGCATCAACAAAGTAGTGCCAAGCGTGTGCCTGTGTCCCATAAATAAAGGGCCAGCTGGATTGACCACTAAAGGGTGCTGTAACCCCCAAAGGGCACTCCAAACAAAATAAAAATATATATTTTTTTGTGTTTGAGAATTGTGTGCGCAGTAGCCGCATGGGCATCAACAAAGTAGTGCCAAGCGTGTGCCTGTGTCCCATAAATAAAGGGCCGGCTGGATTGACCGCTAAAGGGTGTTGTAACCCCAAAGGGCACTCCAAACAAATTAAAAATATATATTTTTTTGTGTTTGTGAATTGTGCGCGCAGTAGCCGCACGTGCATCAACAAAGTAGTGCCAAGCGTGCGCCTGTGTCCCATAAATAAAGGGCCGGCTGCATTGACCGCTAAAGGGTGCTGTAACCCCCAAAGGGCACTCCAAACAAAATAAAAATATATATTTTTTTGTGTTTGAGAATTGTGTGCGCAGTAGCCGCACGTGCATCAACAAAGTAGTGCCAAGCATGTGCCTGTGTCCCATAAATAAAGGGCCGGCTGGATTGACTGCTAAAGGGTGTTGTAACCCCCAAAGGGCACTCCAAACAAATTAAAAATATATATTTTTTGGTGTTTGTGAATAGTGCGCGCAGTAGCCGCACGTGCATCAACAAATTTGTGCCAAGCATGCGCCTGTGTCCCATAAATAAAGGGCCGGCTGGATTGATCGCTAAAGGGTGCTGTAACCCCCAAAGGGCACTCCAAACAAAATTAAAAAATATATTTTTTTGTGTTTGTGAATTGTGTGCGCAGTAGCCGCACGTGCATCAACAAAGTAGTGCCAAGCGTGCGCCTGTGTCCCATAAATAAAGGGCCGGCTGGATTGACCGCTAAAGGGTGCTGTAACCCCCAAAGGGCACTCCAAACAAAATAAAAATATACATTTTTTTGTGTTTGAGAATTGTGTGCGCAGTAGCCGCACGTGCATCAACATAGTAGTGCCAAGCATGTGCCTGTGTCCCATAAATAAAGGGCCGGCTGGATTGACTGCTAAAGGGTGTTGTAACCCCCAAAGGGCACTCCAAACAAATTAAAAATATATATTTTTTTGTGTTTGTGAATTGTGCGAGCAGTAGCCGCACGTGCATCAACAAATTTGTGCCAAGCATGCGCCTGTGTCCCATAAATAAAGGGCCGGCTGGATTGATCGCTAAAGGGTGCTGTAACCCCCAAAGGGCACTCCAAACAAAATTAAAAAATATATTTTTTTGTGTTTGTGAATTGTGTGCGCAGTAGCCGCACGTGCATCAACAAAGTAGTGCCAAGCGTGCGCCTGTGTCCCATAAATAAAGGGCCGGCTGGATTGACCGCTAAAGGGTGCTGTAACCCCCAAAGGGCACTCCAAACAAATTTAAAAAATATATTTTTTTGTGTTTGTGAATTGTGTGCGCAGTAGCCGCACGTGCATCAACAAAGTAGTGCCAAGCGTGCGCCTTTGTCCCATAAATAAAGGGCCGGCTGGATTGACCGCTAAAGGGTGCTGTAACCCCCAAAGGGCACTCCAAACAAAATAAAAAAATATATTTTTTTGTGTTTCTGAATTGTGTGCGCAGGAGCCGCACGTGCATCAACAAAGTAGTGCCAAGCGTGCGCCTGTGTCCCATAAATAAAGGGCCAGCTGGATTGACTGCTAAAGGGTGCTGTAACCCCAAAGGGCACTCCAAACAAAATAAAAAAATATATTTTTTTGTGTTTGTGAATTGTGTGCGCAGTAGCCGCACGTGCATCAACAAAGTAGTGCCAAGCGTGCGCCTGTGTCCCATAAATAAAGGGCCGGCTGGATTGACCGCTAAAGGGTGCTGTAACCCCCAAAGGGCACTCCAAACAAATTTAAAAAATATATTTTTTTGTGTTTGTGAATTGTGTGCGCAGTAGTCGCACGTGCATCAACAAAGTAGTGCCAAGCGTGCGCCTTTGTCCCATAAATAAAGGGCTGGCTGGATTGACCGCTAAAGGGTGCTGTAACCCCCAAAGGGCACTCCAAACAAAATAAAAAAATATATTTTTTTGTGTTTGTGAATTGTGTGCGCAGGAGCCGCACGTGCATCAACAAAGTAGTGCCAAGCGTGCGCCTGTGTCCCATAAATAAAGGGCCAGCTGGATTGACTGCTAAAGGGTGCTGTAACCCCAAAGGGCACTCCAAACAAAATAAAAATATATATTTTTTTGTGTTTGTGAATTGTGTGCGCAGTAGCTGCACGTGCATCAACAAAGTAGTGGCAAGCGTGCGCCTGTGTCCCATAAATAATGGGCCGGCTGGATTGACCGCTAAAGGGTGCTGTAACCCCCAAAGGGCACTCCAAACAAAATAAAAAAATATATTTTTTTGTGTTTGTGAATTGTGTGCGCAGTAGCCGCACGTGCATCAACAAAGTAGTGCCAAGCGTGTGCCTGTGTCCCATAAATAAAGGGCCGGCTGGATTGACTGCTAAAGGGTGCTGTAACCCCCAAAGGGCACTCCAAACAAAATAAAAAAATATATATTTTTGTGTTTGTGAATTGTGTGCGCAGTAGCCGCACGTGCATCAACAAAGAAGTGCCAAGTGTGTGCCTGTGTCCCATAAATAAAGGGCCAGCTGGATTGACCGCTACAGAGTGCTGTAACCCCCAAAGGGCACTCGAAACAAATTAAAAAAAAATATTTTTTTGTGTTTGTGAATTGTGTGCGCAGTAGCCGCACGTGCATCAACAAAGTAGTGCCAAGCGTGCGCCTGTGTCCCATAAATAAAGGGCCAGCTGGATTGACCGCTAAAGGGTGCTGTAACCCCCAAAGGGCACTCCAAACAAAATAAAAAAAATATTTTTTTGTGTTTGTGAATTGTGTGCGCAGTAGCCGCACGTGCATCAACAAAGTAGTGCCAAGCGTGCGCCTGTGTCCCATAAATAAAGGGCCGGCTGCATTGACCGCTAAAGGGTGCTGTAACCCCCAAAGGGCACTCCAAACAAAATAAAAAATATATATTTTTTTGTGTTAGTGAATTGTGTGCGCAGTAGCCGCAGGTGCATCAACAAAGTAGTGCCAAGCGTGCGCCTGTATCCCATAAATAAAGGGCTGGCTGGATTGACCGCTAAAGGGTGCTGTAACTCCCAAAGGGCACTCCAAACAAAATAAAAATATATATTTTTTTGTGTTTGAGAATTGTGTACGCAGTAGCCGCACGTGCATCAACAAAGTAGTGCCAAGCGTGTGCCTGTGTCCCATAAATAAAGGGCCGGCTGGATTGACCGCTAAAGGGTGTTGTAACCCCCAAAGGGCACTCCAAACAAATTAAAAATATATATTTTTTTGTGTTTGTGAATTATGCGCGCAGTAGCCGCACGTGCATCAACAAATTTGTGCCAAGCGTGCGCCTGTGTCCCATAAATAAAGGGCCGGCTGGATTGATCGCTAAAGGGTGCTGTAACCCCCAAAGGGCACTCCAAACAAAATTAAAAAATATATTTTTTTGTGTTTGTGAATTGTGTGCGCAGTAGCCGCACGTGCATCAACAAAGTAGTGCCAAGCGTGCGCCTGTGTCCCATAAATAAAGGGCCGGCTGGATTGACCGCTAACGGGTGCTGTAACCCCCAAAGGACACATCAAACAAAATAAAAATATATTTTTTTTTGTGTTTGTGAATTGTGTGCGCAGTAGCCGCACGTGCATCAACAAAGTAGTGCCAAGCGTGTGCCTGTGTCCCATAAATAAAGGGCCGGCTGGATTGCCTGCTAAAGGGTGCTGCAACCCCCAAAGGGCACTCCAAACAAATTAAAATATATATTTTTTTGTGTTTGTGAATTATGTGCGCTGTAGCCGCACGTGCATCAACAAAGTAGTGCCAAGCATGCACCTGTGTCCCATAAATAAAGGGCCGGCTGGATTGACTGCTAAAGGGTGCTGTAACCCCCAAAGGGCACTCCAAACAAAATAAAAATATATATTTTTTTGTGTTTGTGAATTGTGTGCGCAGTAGCCGCACGTGCATCAACAAAGTAGTGCCAAGCGTGCGCCTGTGTCCCATAAATGAAGGGCCGGCTGGATTGACTGCTAAAGGGTGCTGTAACCCCCAAAGGGCACTCCAAACAAAATAAAAAAATATATTTTTTGTGTTTGTGAATTGTGTGCGCAGTAGCCGCACGTGCATCAACAAAGTAGTGCCAAGCGTGCGCCTGTGTCCCATAAATGAAGGGCCAGCTGGATTGACTGCTAAAGGGTGCTGTAACCCCCAAAGGGCACTCCAAACAAAATAAAAAAATATATTTTTTGTGTTTGTGAATTGTGTGCGCTGTAGCCGCATGGGCATCAACAAAGTAGTGCCAAGCGTGTGCCTGTGTCCCATAAATAAAGGGCCGGCTGGATTGACCGCTAAAGGGTGTTGTAACCCCCAAAGGGCACTCCAAACAAATTAAAAATATATATTTTTTTGTGTTTGTGAATTGTGCGCGCAGTAGCCGCACGTGCATCAACAAAGTAGTGCCAAGCGTGCGCCTGTGTCCCATAAATAAAGGGCCGGCTGCATTGACCGCTAAAGGGTGCTGTAACCCCCAAAGGGCACTCCAAACAAAATAAAAATATATATTTTTTTGTGTTTGAGAATTGTGTGCGCAGTAGCCGCACGTGCATCAACAAAGTAGTGCCAAGCATGTGCCTGTGTCCCATAAATAAAGGGCCAGCTGGATTGACTGCTAAAGGGTGTTGTAACCCCCAAAGGGCACTCCAAACAAATTAAAAATATATATTTTTTTGTGTTTGTGAATTGTGCGCGCAGTAGCCGCACGTGCATCAACAAATTTGTGCCAAGCATGCGCCTGTGTCCCATAAATAAAGGGCCGGCTGGATTGATTGCTAAAGGGTGCTGTAACCCCCAAAGGGCACTCCAAACAAAATTAAAAAATATATTTTTTTGTGTTTGTGAATTGTGTGCGCAGTAGCCGCACGTGCATCAACAAAGTAGTGCCAAGCGTGCGCCTGTGTCCCATAAATAAAGGGCCGGCTGGATTGACCACTAAAGGGTGCTGTAACCCCCAAAGGGCACTCCAAACAAAATAAAAAAATATATTTTTTTGTGTTTGTGAATTGTGTGCACAGTAGCTGCACGTGCATCAACAAAGTAGTGGCAAGCGTGCGCCTGTGTCCCATAAATAATGGGCCGGCTGGATTGACCGCTAAAGGGTGCTGTAACCCCCAAAGGGCACTCCAAACAAAATAAAAAATATATTTTTTTGTGTTTGTGAATTGTGTGCGCAGTAGCCGCACGTGCATCAACAAAGTAGTGGCAAGCATGCGCCTGTGTCCCATAAATAAAGGGCCAGCTGGATTGACCGGTAACGGGTGCTGTAACCCCCAAAGGGCATTTCAAACAAAATAAAAAAATATATTTTTTTGTGTTTGTGAATTGTGTGCGCAGTAGCCGCACGTGCATCAACAAAGTAGTGCCAAGCGTGTGCCTGTGCCCCATAAATAAAGGGCCGGCTAGATTGTCTGCTAAAGGGTGCTGTAACCCCCAAAGGGCACTCCAAACAAAATAAAAATATATATTTTTTTGTGTTTGTGAATTGTGTGCGCAGTAGCCGCACGTGCATCAACAAAGTAGTGGCAAGCATGCGCCTGTGTCCCATAAATAAAGGGCCGGCTGGATTGACCGCTAACGGGTGCTGTAACCCCCAAAGGGCACATCAAACAAAATAAAAATATATTTTTTTTTGTGTTTGTGAATTGTGTGCGCAGTAGCCGCACGTGCATCAACAAAGTAGTGCCAAGCGTGTGCCTGTGTCCAATAAATAAAGGGCCTGCTGGATTGTCTGCTAAAGGGTGCTGTAACCCCCAAAGGGCACTCCAAACAAAATTAAAATATATATTTTTTTGTGTTTGTGAATTATGTGCGCAGTAGCCGCACGTGCATCAACAAAGTAGTGCCAAGTGTGCACCTGTGTCCCATAAATAAAGGGCCAGCTGGATTGACTGCTAAAGGGTGCTGTAACCCCCAAAGGGCACTCCAAACAAAATAAAAATATATATTTTTTTGTGTTTGTGAATTGTGTGCGCAGTAGCCGCACGTGCATCAACAAAGTAGTGCCAAGCGTGCGCCTGTGTCCCATAAATGAAGGGCCGGCTGGATTGACTGCTAAAGGGTGCTGTAACCCCCAAAGGGCACTCCAAACAAAATAAAAAAATATATTTTTTGTGTTTGTGAATTGTGTGCAGTAGCCGCACGTGCATCAACAAAGTAGTGCCAAGCATGCGCCTGTGTCCAATAAATGAAGGGCCGGCTGGATTGACTGCTAAAGGGTGCTGTAACCCCCAAAGGGCACTCCAAACAAAATAAAAAAATATATTTTTGTGTTTGTGAATTGTGTGCGCTGTAGCCGCACGTGCATCAACAAAGTAGTGCCAAGCATGTGCCTGTGTCCCATAAATAAAGGGCCGGCTGGATTGACCGCTAAAGGGTACTGTAACCCCCAAAGGGCACTCCAAACAAAATAAAAATATATATTTTTTTGTGTTTGAGAATTGTGTGCGCAGTAGCCGCACGGGCATCAACAAAGTAGTGCCAAGCGTGTGCCTGTGTCCCATAAATAAAGGGCCGGCTGGATTGACCGCTAAAGATTGTTGTAACCCCCAAAGGGCACTCCAAACAAAATAAAAATATATATTTTTTTGTGTTTGTGAATTGTGTGCGCAGTCGCCGCACGTGCATCAACAAAGTAGTGCCAAGCGTGCGCCTGTGTCCCATAAATGAAGGGCCGGCTGGATTGACTGCTAAAGGGTGCTGTAACCCCCAAAGGGCACTCCAAACAAAATAAAAAAATATATTTTTTGTGTTTGTGAATTGTGTGCGCAGTAGCCGCACGTGCATCAACAAAGTAGTGCCAAGCGTGCGCCTGTGTCCCATAAATGAAGGGCCAGCTGGATTGACTGCTAAAGGGTGCTGTAACCCCCAAAGGGCACTCCAAACAAAATAAAAAAATATATTTTTTGTGTTTGTGAATTGTGTGCGCTGTAGCCGCACGTGCATCAACAAAGTAGTGCCAAGCGTCTGCCTGTGTCCCATAAATAAAGGGCCAGCTGGATTGACCACTAAAGGGTGCTGTAACCCCCAAAGGGCACTCCAAACAAAATAAAAATATATATTTTTTTGTGTTTGAGAATTGTGTGCACAGTAGCCGCATGGGCATCAACAAAGTAGTGCCAAGCGTGTGCCTGTGTCCCATAAATAAAGGGCCGGCTGGATTGACCGCTAAAGGGTGTTGTAACCCCCAAAGGGCACTCCAAACAAATTAAAAATATATATTTTTTTGTGTTTGTGAATTGTGCGCGCAGTAGCCGCACGTGCATCAACAAAGTAGTGCCAAGCATGCGCCTGTGTCCCATAAATAAAGGGCCGGCTGGATTGATCGCTAAAGGGTGCTGTAACCCCCAAAGGGCACTCCAAACAAAATTAAAAAATATATTTTTTTGTGTTTGTGAATTGTGTGCGCAGTAGCCGCACGTGCATCAACAAAGTAGTGCCAAGCGTGCGCCTGTGTCCCATAAATAAAGGGCCGGCTGGATTGACCACTAAAGGGTGCTGTAACCCCCAAAGGGCACTCCAAACAAAATAAAAAAATATATTTTTTTGTGTTTGTGAATTGTGTGCACAGTAGCTGCACGTGCATCAACAAAGTAGTGGCAAGCGTGCGCCTGTGTCCCATAAATAATGGGCCGGCAGGATTGACCGCTAAAGGGTGCTGTAACCCCCAAAGGGCACTCCAAACAAAATAAAAAATATATTTTTTTGTGTTTGTGAATTGTGTACGCAGTAGCCGCACGTGCATCAACAAAGTAGTGGCAAGCATGCGCCTGTGTCCCATAAATAAAGGGCCAGCTGGATTGACCGGTAACGGGTGCTGTAACCCCCAAAGGGCATTTCAAACAAAATAAAAATATATATTTTTTTGTGTTTGTGAATTGTGTGCGCAGTAGCCGCACGTGCATCAACAAAGTAGTGCCAAGCGTGTGCCTGTGCCCCATAAATAAAGGGCCGGCTAGATTGTCTGCTAAAGGGTGCTGTAACCCCCAAAGGGCACTCCAAACAAAATAAAAATATATATTTTTTTGTGTTTGTGAATTGTGTGCGCAGTAGCCGCACGTGCATCAACAAAGTAGTGGCAAGCATGCGCCTGTGTCCCATAAATAAAGGGCCGGCTGGATTGACCGCTAACGGGTGCTGTAACCCCCAAAGGGCACATCAAACAAAATAAAAATATATATTTTTTGGTGTTTGTGAATTGTGTGCGCAGTAGCCGCACGTGCATCAACAAAGTAGTGCCAAGCGTGTGCCTGTGTCCCATAAATAAAGGGCCGGCTGGATTGACCGCTAAAGGGTGTTGTAACCCCCAAAGGGCACTCCAAACAAATTAAAAATATATTTTTTTTTGTGTTTGTGAATTGTGCGCGCAGTAGCCGCACGTGCATCAACAAATTTGTGCCAAGCGTGCGCCTGTGTCCCATAAATAAAGGGCCGGCTGGATTGATCGCTAAAGGGTGCTGTAACCCCCAAAGGGCACTCCAAACAAAATTAAAAAATATATTTTTTTGTGTTTGTGAATTGTGTGCGCAGTAGCCGCACGTGCATCAACAAAGTAGTGCCAAGCGTGCGCCTGTGTCCCATAAATAAAGGGCCGGCTGGATTGACCGCTAACGGGTGCTGTAACCCCCAAAGGGCACATCAAACAAAATAAAAATATATATTTTTTTGTGTTTGTGAATTGTGTGCGCAGTAGCCGCACGTGCATCAACAAAGTAGTGCCAAGCGTGTGCCTGTGTCCCATAAATAAAGGGCCGGCTGGATTGTCTGCTAAAGGGTGCTGTAACCCCCAAAGGGCACTCCAAACAAATTAAAATATATATTTTTTTGTGTTTGTGAATTATGTGCGCTGTAGCCGCACGTGCATCAACAAAGTAGTGCCAAGCATGCACCTGTGTCCCATAAATAAAGGGCCGGCTGGATTGACTGCTAAAGGGTGCTGTAACCCCCAAAGGGCACTCCAAACAAAATAAAAATATATTTTTTTTTGTGTTTGTGAATTGTGTGCGCAGTAGCCGCACGTGCATCAACAAAGTAGTGCCAAGCGTGCGCCTGTGTCCCATAAATGAAGGGCCGGCTGGATTGACTGCTAAAGGGTGCTGTAACCCCCAAAGGGCACTCCAAACAAAATAAAAAAATATATTTTTTGTGTTTGTGAATTGTGTGCGCAGTAGCCGCACGTGCATCAACAAAGTAGTGCCAAGCGTGCGCCTGTGTCCCATAAATGAAGGGCCAGCTGGATTGACTGCTAAAGGGTGCTGTAACCCCCAAAGGGCACTCCAAACAAAATAAAAAAATATATTTTTTGTGTTTGTGAATTGTGTGCGCTGTAGCCGCATGGGCATCAACAAAGTAGTGCCAAGCGTGTGCCTGTGTCCCATAAATAAAGGGCCGGCTGGATTGACCGCTAAAGGGTGTTGTAACCCCCAAAGGGCACTCCAAACAAATTAAAAATATATATTTTTTTGTGTTTGTGAATTGTGCGCGCAGTAGCCGCACGTGCATCAACAAAGTAGTGCCAAGCGTGCGCCTGTGTCCCATAAATAAAGGGCCGGCTGCATTGACCGCTAAAGGGTGCTGTAACCCCCAAAGGGCACTCCAAACAAAATAAAAATATATATTTTTTTGTGTTTGAGAATTGTGTGCGCAGTAGCCGCACGTGCATCAACAAAGTAGTGCCAAGCATGTGCCTGTGTCCCATAAATAAAGGGCCGGCTGGATTGACTGCTAAAGGGTGTTGTAACCCCCAAAGGGCACTCCAAACAAATTAAAAATATATATTTTTTTGTGTTTGTGAATTGTGCGCGCAGTAGCCGCACGTGCATCAACAAATTTGTGCCAAGCATGCGCCTGTGTCCCATAAATAAAGGGCCGGCTGGATTGATTGCTAAAGGGTGCTGTAACCCCCAAAGGGCACTCCAAACAAAATTAAAAAATATATTTTTTTTGTGTTTGTGAATTGTGTGCGCAGTAGCCGCACGTGCATCAACAAAGTAGTGCCAAGCGTGCGCCTGTGTCCCATAAATAAAGGGCCGGCTGGATTGACCACTAAAGGGTGCTGTAACCCCCAAAGGGCACTCCAAACAAAATAAAAAAATATATTTTTTTGTGTTTGTGAATTGTGTGCACAGTAGCTGCACGTGCATCAACAAAGTAGTGGCAAGCGTGCGCCTGTGTCCCATAAATAATGGGCCGGCTGGATTGACCGCTAAAGGGTGCTGTAACCCCCAAAGGGCACTCCAAACAAAATAAAAAATATATTTTTTTGTGTTTGTGAATTGTGTGCGCAGTAGCCGCACGTGCATCAACAAAGTAGTGGCAAGCATGCGCCTGTGTCCCATAAATAAAGGGCCAGCTGGATTGACCGGTAACGGGTGCTGTAACCCCCAAAGGGCATTTCAAACAAAATAAAAAAATATATTTTTTTGTGTTTGTGAATTGTGTGCGCAGTAGCCGCACGTGCATCAACAAAGTAGTGCCAAGCGTGTGCCTGTGCCCCATAAATAAAGGGCCGGCTAGATTGTCTGCTAAAGGGTGCTGTAACCCCCAAAGGGCACTCCAAACAAAATAAAAATATATATTTTTTTGTGTTTGTGAATTGTGTGCGCAGTAGCCGCACGTGCATCAACAAAGTAGTGGCAAGCATGCGCCTGTGTCCCATAAATAAAGGGCCGGCTGGATTGACCGCTAACGGGTGCTGTAACCCCCAAAGGGCACATCAAACAAAATAAAAATATATATTTTTTTGTGTTTGTGAATTGTGTGCGCAGTAGCCGCACGTGCATCAACAAAGTAGTGCCAAGCGTGTGCCTGTGTCCAATAAATAAAGGGCCTGCTGGATTGTCTGCTAAAGGGTGCTGTAACCCCCAAAGGGCACTCCAAACAAAATTAAAATATATATTTTTTTGTGTTTGTGAATTATGTGCGCAGTAGCCGCACGTGCATCAACAAAGTAGTGCCAAGTGTGCACCTGTGTCCCATAAATAAAGGGCCAGCTGGATTGACTGCTAAAGGGTGCTGTAACCCCCAAAGGGCACTCCAAACAAAATAAAAATATATATTTTTTTGTGTTTGTGAATTGTGTGCGCAGTAGCCGCACGTGCATCAACAAAGTAGTGCCAAGCGTGCGCCTGTGTCCCATAAATGAAGGGCCGGCTGGATTGACTGCTAAAGGGTGCTGTAACCCCCAAAGGGCACTCCAAACAAAATAAAAAAATATATTTTTTGTGTTTGTGAATTGTGTGCGCAGTAGCCGCACGTGCATCAACAAAGTAGTGCCAAGCATGCGCCTGTGTCCCATAAATGAAGGGCCGGCTGGATTGACTGCTAAAGGGTGCTGTAACCCCCAAAGGGCACTCCAAACAAAATAAAAAAATATATTTTTGTGTTTGTGAATTGTGTGCGCTGTAGCCGCACGTGCATCAACAAAGTAGTGCCAAGCATGTGCCTGTGTCCCATAAATAAAGGGCCGGCTGGATTGACCGCTAAAGGGTACTGTAACCCCCAAAGGGCACTCCAAACAAAATAAAAATATATATTTTTTTGTGTTTGAGAATTGTGTGCGCAGTAGCCGCACGGGCATCAACAAAGTAGTGCCAAGCGTGTGCCTGTGTCCCATAAATAAAGGGCCGGCTGGATTGACCGCTAAAGATTGTTGTAACCCCCAAAGGGCACTCCAAACAAAATAAAAATATATATTTTTTTGTGTTTGTGAATTGTGTGCGCAGTCGCCGCACGTGCATCAACAAAGTAGTGCCAAGCGTGCGCCTGTGTCCCATAAATGAAGGGCCGGCTGGATTGACTGCTAAAGGGTGCTGTAACCCCCAAAGGGCACTCCAAACAAAATAAAAAAATATATTTTTTGTGTTTGTGAATTATGTGCGCAGTAGCCGCACGTGCATCAACAAAGTAGTGCCAAGCGTGCGCCTGTGTCCCATAAATGAAGGGCCAGCTGGATTGACTGCTAAAGGGTGCTGTAACCCCCAAAGGGCACTCCAAACAAAATAAAAAAATATATTTTTTGTGTTTGTGAATTGTGTGCGCTGTAGCCGCACGTGCATCAACAAAGTAGTGCCAAGCGTCTGCCTGTGTCCCATAAATAAAGGGCCAGCTGGATTGACTGCTAAAGGGTGCTGTAACCCCCAAAGGGCACTCAAAACAAAATAAAAATATATATTTTTTTGTGTTTGAGAATTGTGTGCACAGTAGCCGCATGGGCATCAACAAAGTAGTGCCAAGCGTGTGCCTGTGTCCCATAAATAAAGGGCCGGCTGGATTGACCGCTAAAGGGTGTTGTAACCCCCAAAGGGCACTCCAAACAAATTAAAAATATATATTTTTTTGTGTTCGTGAATTGTGCGCGCAGTAGCCGCACGTGCATCAACAAAGTAGTGCCAAGCATGTGCCTGTGTCCCATAAATAAAGGGCCGGCTGGATTGACTGCTAAAGGGTGTTGTAACCCCCAAAGGGCACTCCAAACAAATTAAAAATATATATTTTTTTGTGTTTGTGAATTGTGCGCGCAGTAGCCGCACGTGCATCAACAAATTTGTGCCAAGCATGCGCCTGTGTCCCATAAATAAAGGGCCGGCTGGATTGATCGCTAAAGGGTGCTGTAACCCCCAAAGGGCACTCCAAACAAAATTAAAAAATATATTTTTTTGTGTTTGTGAATTGTGTGCGCAGTAGCCGCACGTGCATCAACAAAGTAGTGCCAAGCGTGCGCCTGTGTCCCATAAATAAAGGGCCGGCTGGATTGACCACTAAAGGGTGCTGTAACCCCCAAAGGGCACTCCAAACAAAATAAAAAAATATATTTTTTTGTGTTTGTGAATTGTGTGCACAGTAGCTGCACGTGCATCAACAAAGTAGTGGCAAGCGTGCGCCTGTGTCCCATAAATAATGGGCCGGCTGGATTGACCGCTAAAGGGTGCTGTAACCCCCAAAGGGCACTCCAAACAAAATAAAAAATATATTTTTTTGTGTTTGTGAATTGTGTACGCAGTAGCCGCACGTGCATCAACAAAGTAGTGGCAAGCATGCGCCTGTGTCCCATAAATAAAGGGCCAGCTGGATTGACCGGTAACGGGTGCTGTAACCCCCAAAGGGCATTTCAAACAAAATAAAAATATATATTTTTTTGTGTTTGTGAATTGTGTGCGCAGTAGCCGCACGTGCATCAACAAAGTAGTGCCAAGCGTGTGCCTGTGCCCCATAAATAAAGGGCCGGCTAGATTGTCTGCTAAAGGGTGCTGTAACCCCCAAAGGGCACTCCAAACAAAATAAAAATATATATTTTTTTGTGTTTGTGAATTGTGTGCGCAGTAGCCGCACGTGCATCAACAAAGTAGTGGCAAGCATGCGCCTGTGTCCCATAAATAAAGGGCCGGCTGGATTGACCGCTAACGGGTGCTGTAACCCCCAAAGGGCACATCAAACAAAATAAAAATATATATTTTTTGGTGTTTGTGAATTGTGTGCGCAGTAGCCGCACGTGCATCAACAAAGTAGTGCCAAGCGTGTGCCTGTGTCCCATAAATAAAGGGCCGGCTGGATTGTCTGCTAAAGGGTGCTGTAACCCCCAAAGGGCACTCCAAACAAAATTAAAATATATATTTTTTTGTGTTTGTGAATTATGTGCGCAGTAGCCGCACGTGCATCAACAAAGTAGTACCAAGCGTGCACCTGTGTCCCATAAATAAAGGGCCAGCTGGATTGACTGCTAAAGGGTGCTGTAACCCCCAAAGGGCACTCCAAACAAAATAAAAATATATATTTTTTTGTGTTTGTGAATTGTGTGCGCAGTAGCCGCACGTGCATCAACAAAGTAGTGCCAAGCGTGTGCCTGTGCCCCATAAATAAAGGGCCGGCTAGATTGTCTGCTAAAGGGTGCTGTAACCCCCAAAGGGCACTCCAAACAAAATAAAAATATATATTTTTTTGTGTTTGTGAATTGTGTGCGCAGTAGCCGCACGTGCATCAACAAAGTAGTGGCAAGCATGCGCCTGTGTCCCATAAATAAAGGGCCGGCTGGATTGACCACTAACGGGTGCTGTAACCCCCAAAGGGCACATCAAACAAAATAAAAATATATATTTTTTGGTGTTTGTGAATTGTGTGCGCAGTAGCCGCACGTGCATCAACAAAGTAGTGCCAAGCGTGTGCCTGTGTCCCATAAATAAAGGGCCGGCTGGATTGTCTGCTAAAGGGTGCTGTAACCCCCAAAGGGCACTCCAAACAAAATTAAAATATATATTTTTTTGTGTTTGTGAATTATGTGCGCAGTAGCCGCACGTGCATCAACAAAGTAGTGCCAAGCGTGCACCTGTGTCCCATAAATAAAGGGCCAGCTGGATTGACTGCTAAAGGGTGCTGTAACCCCCAAAGGGCACTCCAAACAAAATAAAAAAATATATTTTTGTGTTTGTGAATTGTGTGCGCTGTAGCCGCACGTGCATCAACAAAGTAGTGCCAAGCGTGTGCCTGTGTCCCATAAATAAAGGGCCGGCTGGATTGACCGCTAAAGGGTGCTGTAACCCCCAAAGGGCACTCCAAACAAAATAAAAATATATATTTTTTTGTGTTTGAGAATTGTGTGCGCAGTAGCCGCACGGGCATCAACAAAGTAGTGCCAAGCGTGTGCCTGTGTCCCATAAATAAAGGGCCGGCTGGATTGACCGCTAAAGATTGTTGTAACCCCCAAAGGGCACTCCAAACAAATTAAAAATATATATTTTTTTGTGTTTGTGAATTGTGCGCGCAGTAGCCGCACGTGCATCAACAAAGTAAAGGCAAGCGTGCGCCTGTGTCCCATAAATAAAGGGCCGGCTGCATTGACCGCTAAAGGGTGCTGTAACCCCCAAAGGGCACTCCAAACAAAATAAAAATATATATTTTTTTGTGTTTGAGAATTGTGTGCGTAGTAGCCGCACGTGCATCAACAAAGTAGTGCCAAGCATGTGCCTGTGTCCCATAAATAAAGGGCCGGCTGGATTGACTGCTAACGGGTGTTGTAACCCCCAAAGGGCACTCCAAACAAATTAAAAATATATATTTTTTTGTGTTTGTGAATTGTGTGCACAGTAGCTGCACGTGCATCAACAAAGTAGTGGCAAGCGTGCGCCTGTGTCCCATAAATAATGGGCCAGCTGGATTGACCGCTAAAGGGTGCTGTAACCCCCAAAGGGCACTCCAAACAAAATAAAAAATATATTTTTTTGTGTTTGTGAATTGTGTGCGCAGTAGCCGCACATTCATCAACAAAGTAGTGGCAAGCGTGCGCCTGTGTCCCATAAATAATGGGCCAGCTGGATTGACCGCTGAAGGGTGCTGTAACCCCCAAAGGGCACTCCAAACAAAATAATAAAATATATTTTTTTGTGTTTGTGAATTGTGTGCGCAGTAGCCGCACGTGCATCAACAAAGTAGTGCCAAGCGTGTGCCTGTGTCCCATAAATAAAGGGCCAGCTGGATTGACCACTAAAGGGTGCTGTGACCCCCAAAGGGCACTCCAAACAAAATTAAAATATATATTTTTTGGTGTTTGTGAATTGTGTGCGCAGTAGCCGCACGTGCATCAACAAAGTAGTGCCAAGCGTGTGCCTGTGTCCCATAAATAAAGGGCCGGCTGGATTGTCTGCTAAAGGGTGCTGTAACCCCCAAAGGGCACTCCAAACAAAATTAAAATATATATTTTTTTGTGTTTGTGAATTATGTGTGCAGTAGCCGCACGTGCATCAACAAAGTAGTACCAAGCGTGCACCTGTGTCCCATAAATAAAGGGCCAGCTGGATTGACTGCTAAAGGGTGCTGTAACCCCCAAAGGGCACTCCAAACAAAATAAAAATATATATTTTTTTGTGTTTGTGAATTGTGTGCGCAGTAGCCGCACGTGCATCAACAAAGTAGTGCCAAGCGTGTGCCTGTGCCCCATAAATAAAGGGCCGGCTAGATTGTCTGCTAAAGGGTGCTGTAACCCCCAAAGGGCACTCCAAACAAAATAAAAATATATATTTTTTTGTGTTTGTGAATTGTGTGCGCAGTAGCCGCACGTGCATCAACAAAGTAGTGGCAAGCATGCGCCTGTGTCCCATAAATAAAGGGCCGGCTGGATTGACCGCTAACGGGTGCTGTAACCCCCAAAGGGCACATCAAACAAAATAAAAATATATATTTTTTGGTGTTTGTGAATTGTGTGCGCAGTAGCCGCACGTGCATCAACAAAGTAGTGCCAAGCGTGTGCCTGTGTCCCATAAATAAAGGGCCGGCTGGATTGTCTGCTAAAGGGTGCTGTAACCCCCAAAGGGCACTCCAAACAAAATTAAAATATATATTTTTTTGTGTTTGTGAATTATGTGCGCAGTAGCCGCACGTGCATCAACAAAGTAGTGCCAAGCGTGCACCTGTGTCCCATAAATAAAGGGCCAGCTGGATTGACTGCTAAAGGGTGCTGTAACCCCCAAAGGGCACTCCAAACAAAATAAAAAAATATATTTTTGTGTTTGTGAATTGTGTGCGCTGTAGCCGCACGTGCATCAACAAAGTAGTGCCAAGCGTGTGCCTGTGTCCCATAAATAAAGGGCCGGCTGGATTGACCGCTAAAGGGTGCTGTAACCCCCAAAGGGCACTCCAAACAAAATAAAAATATATATTTTTTTGTGTTTGAGAATTGTGTGCGCAGTAGCCGCACGGGCATCAACAAAGTAGTGCCAAGCGTGTGCCTGTGTCCCATAAATAAAGGGCCGGCTGGATTGACCGCTAAAGATTGTTGTAACCCCCAAAGGGCACTCCAAACAAATTAAAAATATATATTTTTTTGTGTTTGTGAATTGTGCGCGCAGTAGCCGCACGTGCATCAACAAAGTAGTGGCAAGCGTGCGCCTGTGTCCCATAAATAAAGGGCCGGCTGCATTGACCGCTAAAGGGTGCTGTAACCCCCAAAGGGCACTCCAAACAAAATAAAAATATATATTTTTTTGTGTTTGAGAATTGTGTGCGTAGTAGCCGCACGTGCATCAACAAAGTAGTGCCAAGCATGTGCCTGTGTCCCATAAATAAAGGGCCGGCTGGATTGACCGCTAACGGGTGTTGTAACCCCCAAAGGGCACTCCAAACAAATTAAAAATATATATTTTTTTGTGTTTGTGAATTGTGTGCACAGTAGCTGCACGTGCATCAACAAAGTAGTGGCAAGCGTGCGCCTGTGTCCCATAAATAATGGGCCAGCTGGATTGACCGCTAAAGGTTGCTCTAACCCCCAAAGGGCACTCCAAACAAAATAAAAAATATATTTTTTTGTGTTTGTGAATTGTGTGCGCAGTAGCCGCACATTCATCAACAAAGTAGTGGCAAGCGTGCGCCTGTGTCCCATAAATAATGGGCCAGCTGGATTGACCGCTGAAGGGTGCTGTAACCCCCAAAGGGCACTCCAAACAAAATAATAAAATATATTTTTTTGTGTTTGTGAATTGTGTGCGCAGTAGCCGCACGTGCATCAACAAAGTAGTGCCAAGCGTGTGCCTGTGTCCCATAAATAAAGGGCCAGCTGGATTGACCACTAAAGGGTGCTGTGACCCCCAAAGGGCACTCCAAACAAAATTAAAATATATATTTTTTTGTGTTTGTGAATTATGTGCGCAGTAGCCGCACGTGCATCAACAAAGAAGTGCCAAGCATGCGCCTGTGTCCCATAAATAAAGGGCCAGCTGGATTGACCGCTACAGAGTGCTGTAACCCCCAAAGGGCACTCGAAACAAATTAAAAAAATATATTTTTTTGTGTTTGTGAATTGTGTGCGCAGGAGCCGCACGTGCATCAGCAAAGTAGTGCCAAGCGTTCGCCTGTGTCCCATAAATAAAGGTCCGGCTGGATTGACCACTAAAGGGTGCTGTAACCCCCAAAGGGCACGCCAAACAAAATAAAAATATATATTTTTTTGTGTTTGTGAATTGTGTGCGCAGTAGCCGCACGTGCATCAACAAAGTAGTGCCAAGCATGCGCCTGTGTCCCATAAATGAAGGGCCGGCTGGATTGACTGCTAAAGGGTGCTCTAACCCCCAAAGGGCACTCCAAACAAAATAAAAAAATATATTTTTTGTGTTTGTGAATTGTGTGCGCAGTAGCCGCACGTGCATCAACAAAGTAGTGCCAAGCGTGTGCCTGTGTCCCATAAATAAAGGGTCGGCTGGATTGACCGCTAAAGGGTGCTGTAACCCCCAAAGGGCACTCCAAACAAAATAAAAAATATATATTTTTTTGTGTTTTTTGAATTGTGTGAGCAGTAGCTGCACGTGCATCAACAAAGTAGTGGCAAGCGTGCGCCTGTGTCCCATAAATAATGGGCCGGCTGGATTGACCGCTAAAGGGTGCTGTAACCCCCAAAGGGCACTCCAAACAAAATAAAAAATATATTTTTTTGTGTTTGTGAATTGTGTGCGCAGTAGCCGCACGTGCATCAACAAAGTAGTGGCAAGCATGCGCCTGTGTCCCATAAATAAAGGGCCGGCTGGATTGACCGCTAACGGGTGCTGTAACCCCCAAAGGGCATTTTCAAACAAAATAAAAATATATATTTTTTTGTGTTTGTGAATTGTGTGCGCAGTAGCCGCACATGCATCAACAAAGTAGTGCCAAGCGTGTGCCTGTGCCCCATAAATAAAGGGCCGGCTAGATTGTCTGCTAAAGGGTGCTGTAACCCCCAAAGGGCACTCCAAACAAAATAAAAAAATATATTTTTTTGTGTTTGTGAATTGTGTGCGCAGTAGCCGCACGTGCATCAACAAAGTAGTGCCAAGCGTGTGCCTGTGTCCCATAAATAAAGGGCCGGCTTGATTGACCGCTAAAGGGTGCTGTGACCCCCAAAGGGCACTCCAAACAAAATTAAAATATATATTTTTTTGTGTTTGTGAATTATGTGCACAGTAGCCGCACGTGCATCAACAAAGTAGTGGCAAGCGTGCACCTGTGTCCCATAAATAAAGGGCCGGCTGGATTGACTGCTAAAGGGTGCTGTAACCCCCAAAGGGCAATCCAAACAAAATAAAAATATATATTTTTTTGTGTTTGTGAATTGTGTGCGCAGTAGCCACACGTGCATCAACAAAGAAGTGCCAAGCGTGCGCCTGTGTCCCATAAATAAAGGGCCAGCTGGATTGACCGCTACAGAGTGCTGTAACCCTCAAAGGGCACTCGAAACAAATTAAAAAAATATATTTTTTTGTGGTTGTGAATTGTGTGTGCAGTAGCCGCACGTGTATCAACAAAGTAGTGCCAAGCGTCCGCCTTTGTCCCATAAATAAAGGGCTGGCTGGATTGACCGCTAAAGGGTGCTGTAACCCCCAAAGGGCACTTCAAACAAAATAAAAAAATATATTTTTTTGTGTTTGTGAATTGTGTGCGCAGGAGCGGCACGTGCATCAACAAAGTAGTGCCAAGCATGCGCCTGTGTCCCATAAATAAAGGGCCGGCTGGATTGACCACTAAAGGGTGCTGTAACCCCCAAAGGGCACGCCAAACAAAATAAAAATATATATTTTTTTGTGTTTGTGAATTGTGTGCGCAGTAGCCGCACGTGCATCAACAAAGTAGTGCCAAGCGTGCGCCTGTGTCCCATAAATGAAGGGCCGGCTGGATTGACTGCTAAAGGGTGCTCTAACCCCCAAAGGGCACTCCAAACAAAATAAAAATATATATTTTTTGTGTTTGTGAATTGTGTGCGCAGTAGCCGCACGTGCATCAACAAAGTAGTGCCAAGCGTGTGCCTGTGTCCCATAAATAAAGGGTCGGCTGGATTGACCGCTAAAGGGTGCTGTAACCCCCAAAGGGCACTCCAAACAAAATAAAAAATATATATTTTTTTGTGTTTGTGAATTGTGTGCGCAGTAGCTGCACGTGCATCAACAAAGTAGTGGCAAGCGTGCGCCTGTGTCCCATAAATAATGGGCCTGCTGGATTGACCGCTAACGGGTGCTGTAACCCCCAAAGGGCACTCCAAACAAAATAAAAAATATATTTTTTTGTGTTTGTGAATTGTGTGCGCAGTAGCCGCACGTGCATCAACAAAGTAGTGGCAAGCATGCGCCTGTGTCCCATAAATAAAGGGCCGGCTGGATTGACCGCTAACGGGTGCTGTAACCCCCAAAGGGCATTTTCAAACAAAATAAAAATATATATTTTTTTGTGTTTGTGAATTGTGTGCGCAGTAGCCGCACATGCATCAACAAAGTAGTGCCAAGCGTGCGCCTGTGTCCCATAAATAAAGGGTCGGCTGGATTGACCGCTAAAGGGTGCTGTAACCCCCAAAGGGCACTCCAAACAAAATAAAAAATATATATTTTTTTGTGTTTGTGAATTGTGTGAGCAGTAGCTGCACGTGCATCAACAAAGTAGTGGCAAGCGTGCGCCTGTGTCCCATAAATAATGGGCCGGCTGGATTGACCGCTAAAGGGTGCTGTAACCCCCAAAGGGCACTCCAAACAAAATAAAAAATATATTTTTTTGTGTTTGTGAATTGTGTGCGCAGTAGCCGCACGTGCATCAACAAAGTAGTGGCAAGCATGCGCCTGTGTCCCATAAATAAAGGGCCGGCTGGATTGACCGCTAACGGGTGCTGTAACCCCCAAAGGGCATTTTCAAACAAAATAAAAATATATATTTTTTTGTGTTTGTGAATTGTGTGCGCAGTAGCCGCACATGCATCAACAAAGTAGTGCCAAGCGTGTGCCTGTGCCCCATAAATAAAGGGCCGGCTAGATTGTCTGCTAAAGGGTGCTGTAACCCCCAAAGGGCACTCCAAACAAAATAAAAAAATATATTTTTTTGTGTTTGTGAATTGTGTGCGCAGTAGCCGCACGTGCATCAACAAAGTAGTGCCAAGCGTGTGCCTGTGTCCCATAAATAAAGGGCCGGCTTGATTGACCGCTAAAGGGTGCTGTGACCCCCAAAGGGCACTCCAAACAAAATTAAAATATATATTTTTTTGTGTTTGTGAATTATGTGCACAGTAGCCGCACGTGCATCAACAAAGTAGTGGCAAGCGTGCACCTGTGTCCCATAAATAAAGGGCCGGCTGGATTGACTGCTAAAGGGTGCTGTAACCCCCAAAGGGCAATCCAAACAAAATAAAAATATATATTTTTTTGTGTTTGTGAATTGTGTGCGCAGTAGCCGCACGTGCATCAACAAAGAAGTGCCAAGCGTGCGCCTGTGTCCCATAAATAAAGGGCCAGCTGGATTGACCGCTACAGAGTGCTGTAACCCTCAAAGGGCACTCGAAACAAATTAAAAAAATATATTTTTTTGTGGTTGTGAATTGTGTGTGCAGTAGCCGCACGTGTATCAACAAAGTAGTGCCAAGCGTGTGCCTGTGTCCCATAAATAAAGGGTCGGCTGGATTGACCGCTAAAGGGTGCTGTAACCCCCAAAGGGCACTCCAAACAAAATAAAAAATATATATTTTTTTGTGTTTGTGAATTGTGTGCGCAGTAGCTGCACGTGCATCAACAAAGTAGTGGCAAGCGTGCGCCTGTGTCCCATAAATAATGGGCCTGCTGGATTGACCGCTAACGGGTGCTGTAACCCCCAAAGGGCACTCCAAACAAAATAAAAAATATATTTTTTTGTGTTTGTGAATTGTGTGCGCAGTAGCCGCACGTGCATCAACAAAGTAGTGGCAAGCATGCGCCTGTGTCCCATAAATAAAGGGCCGGCTGGATTGACCGCTAACGGGTGCTGTAACCCCCAAAGGGCATTTTCAAACAAAATAAAAATATATATTTTTTTGTGTTTGTGAATTGTGTGCGCAGTAGCCGCACATGCATCAACAAAGTAGTGCCAAGCGTGTGCCTGTGCCCCATAAATAAAGGGCCGGCTAGATTGTCTGCTAAAGGGTGCTGTAACCCCCAAAGGGCACTCCAAACAAAATAAAAATATATATTTTTTTGTGTTTGTGAATTGTGTGCGCAGTAGCCGCACGTGCATCAACAAAGTAGTGCCAAGCGTGTGCCTGTGTCCCATAAATAAAGGGCCGGCTTGATTGACCGCTAAAGGGTGCTGTGACCCCCAAAGGGCACTCCAAACAAAATTAAAATATATATTTTTTTGTGTTTGTGAATTATGTGCACAGTAGCCGCACGTGCATCAACAAAGTAGTGGCAAGCGTGCACCTGTGTCCCATAAATAAAGGGCCGGCTGGATTGACTGCTAAAGGGTGCTGTAACCCCCAAAGGGCAATCCAAACAAAATAAAAATATATATTTTTTTGTGTTTGTGAATTGTGTGCGCAGTAGCCGCACGTGCATCAACAAAGAAGTGCCAAGCGTGCGCCTGTGTCCCATAAATAAAGGGCCAGCTGGATTGACCGCTACAGAGTGCTGTAACCCTCAAAGGGCACTCGAAACAAATTAAAAAAATATATTTTTTTGTGGTTGTGAATTGTGTGTGCAGTAGCCGCACGTGTATCAACAAAGTAGTGCCAAGCGTCCGCCTTTGTCCCATAAATAAAGGGCTGGCTGGATTGACCGCTAAAGGGTGCTGTAACCCCCAAAGGGCACTTCAAACAAAATAAAAAAATATATTTTTTTGTGTTTGTGAATTGTGTGCGCAGGAGCCGCACGTGCATCACCAAAGTAGTGCCAAGCGTGCGCCTGTGTCCCATAAATAAAGGGCCAGCTGGATTGACCACTAAAGGGTGCTGTAACCCCCAAAGGGCACGCCAAACAAAATAAAAATATATATTTTTTTGTGTTTGTGAATTGTGTGCGCAGTAGCCGCACGTGCATCAACAAAGTAGTGCCAAGCGTGCGCCTGTGTCCCATAAATGAAGGGCCGGCTGGATTGACTGCTAAAGGGTGCTCTAACCCCCAAAGGGCACTCCAAACAAAATAAAAATATATATTTTTTGTGTTTGTGAATTGTGTGCGCAGTAGCCGCACGTGCATCAACAAAGTAGTGCCAAGCGTGTGCCTGTGTCCCATAAATAAAGGGTCGGCTGGATTGACCGCTAAAGGGTGCTGTAACCCCCAAAGGGCACTCCAAACAAAATAAAAAATATATATTTTTTTGTGTTTGTGAATTGTGTGCGCAGTAGCTGCACGTGCATCAACAAAGTAGTGGCAAGCGTGCGCCTGTGTCCCATAAATAATGGGCCGGCTGGATTGACCGCTAACGGGTGCTGTAACCCCCAAAGGGCACTCCAAACAAAATAAAAAATATATTTTTTTGTGTTTGTGAATTGTGTGCGCAGTAGCCGCACGTGCATCAACAAAGTAGTGGCAAGCATGCGCCTGTGTCCCATAAATAAAGGGCCGGCTGGATTGACCGCTAACGGGTGCTGTAACCCCCAAAGGGCATTTTCAAACAAAATAAAAATATATATTTTTTTGTGTTTGTGAATTGTGTGCGCAGTAGCCGCACATGCATCAACAAAGTAGTGCCAAGCGTGTGCCTGTGCCCCATAAATAAAGGGCCGGCTAGATTGTCTGCTAAAGGGTGCTGTAACCCCCAAAGGGCACTCCAAACAAAATAAAAAAATATATTTTTTTGTGTTTGTGAATTGTGTGCGCAGTAGCCGCACGTGCATCAACAAAGTAGTGCCAAGCCTGTGCCTGTGTCCCATAAATAAAGGGCCGGCTTGATTGACCGCTAAAGGGTGCTGTGACCCCCAAAGGGCACTCCAAACAAAATTAAAATATATATTTTTTTGTGTTTGTGAATTATGTGCACAGTAGCAGCACGTGCATCAACAAAGTAGTGGCAAGCGTGCACCTGTGTCCCATAAATAAAGGGCCGGCTGGATTGACTGCTAAAGGGTGCTGTAACCCCCAAAGGGCAATCCAAACAAAATAAAAATATATATTTTTTTGTGTTTGTGAATTGTGTGCGCAGTAGCCGCACGTGCATCAACAAAGAAGTGCCAAGCGTGCGCCTGTGTCCCATAAATAAAGGGCCCGCTGGATTGACCGCTACAGAGTGCTGTAACCCTCAAAGGGCACTCGAAACAAATTAAAAAAATATATTTTTTTGTGGTTGTGAATTGTGTGTGCAGTAGCCGCACGTGTATCAACAAAGTAGTGCCAAGCGTCCGCCTTTGTCCCATAAATAAAGGGCCGGCTGGATTGACCGCTAAAGGGTGCTGTAACCCCCAAAGGGCACTCCAAACAAAATAAAAAAATATATTTTTTTGTGTTTGTGAATTGTGTGCGCAGGAGCCGCACGTGCATCACCAAAGTAGTGCCAAGCGTGCGCCTGTGTCCCATAAATAAAGGGCCGGCTGGATTGACCACTAAAGGGTGCTGTAACCCCCAAAGGGCACGCCAAACAAAATAAAAATATATATTTTTTCGTGTTTGTGAATTGTGTGCGCAGTAGCCGCACGTGCATCAACAAAGTAGTGCCAAGCGTGCGCCTGTGTCCCATAAATGAAGGGCCGGCTGGATTGACTGCTAAAGGGTGCTCTAACCCCCAAAGGGCACTCCAAACAAAATAAAAATATATATTTTTTGTGTTTGTGAATTGTGTGCGCAGTAGCCGCACGTGCATCAACAAAGTAGTGCCAAGCGTGTGCCTGTGTCCCATAAATAAAGGGTCGGCTGGATTGACCGCTAAAGGGTGCTGTAACCCCCAAAGGGCACTCCAAACAAAATAAAAAATATATATTTTTTTGTGTTTGTGAATTGTGTGCGCAGTAGCCGCACGTGCATCAACAAAGTAGTGCCAAGCATGCGACTGTATCCCATAAATAAAGGGCCGGCTGGATTGACCACTAAAGGGTGCTGTAACCCCCAAAGGGCACTCCAAACAAAATAAAAATATATATTTTTTTGTGTTTGTGAATTGTGTGCGCAGGAGCCGCACGTGCATCAACGAAGTAGTGCCATGCATGCACCTGTGTCCCATAAATAAAGGGCCAGCTGAATTGACAGCTAAAGAGTGCTGTAACCCCCAAAGGGAACTCCAAACAAAATAAAAAAAAATATTTTTTTGTGTTTGTGAATTGTGTGTGCAGTAGCCGCACGTGCATCAACAAAGTAGTGCCAAGCGTGCGCCTGTGTCCCATAAATAAAGGGCCGGCTGGATTGACCACTAAAGGGTGCTGTAACCCCCAAAGGGCACTCCAAACAAAATTAAAAAATATATTTTTTGTGTTTGTGAATTGTGTGCGCAGTAGCCGCACGTGCATCAACAAAGTAGTGCCAAGCGTGCGCCTTTGTCCCAAAAATAAAGGGCCGGCTGAATTGACTGTTAAATGGTGCTGTAACCCCCAAAGGGCACTCCAAACAAAATAAAAAAGTATATTTTTTTGTGTTTGTGAATTGTGTGCGCAGTAGCCGCACGTGCATCAACAAAGTAGTGCTAAGCATGTGCCTGTGTCCCATAAATAAAGGGCCAGCTGGATTGACTGCTAAAGGGTGCTGTAACCCCCAAAGGACACTCCAAACAAAATAAAAAAATATATTTTTTTGTGTTTGTGAATTGTGTGCACAGTAGCCACACGTGCATCAACAAAGAAGTGCCAAGCGTGCGCCTGTGTCCCATAAATAAAGGGCCGGCTGGATTGACTGCTAAAGGGTGCTGTAACCCCCAAAGGGCACTCCAAACAAAATAAAAAAATATATTTTTTTGTGTTTGTGAATTGTGTGCGCAGTAGCCGCACGTGCATCAACAAAGTAGTGCCAAGCGTGCGGCTGTGTCCCATAAATAAAGGGCCGGCTGGATTGACCGCTAAAGGGTGCTGTAACCCCCAAAGGGCACTCCAAACAAAATTAAAAAATATATTTTTTTTTTGTATTTGTGAATTGTGTGCGCAGTAGCCGCACGTGCATCAACAAAGTAGTGCCAAGCATGTGCCTGTGTCCCATAAATAAAGGGCCAGCTGGATTGACTGCTAAAGGGTGCTGTAACCCCCAAAGGGCACTTCAAACAAAATAAAAAAATATATTTTTTTGTGTTTGTGAATTGTGTGCACAGTAGCCACACGTGCATCAACAAAGAAGTGCCAAGTGTGCGCCTGTGTCCCATAAATAAAGGGCCAGCTGGATTGACCACTAAAGGGTGCTGTAACCCCCAAAGGGCACTCCAAACAAAATTAAAAAAAATATTTTTTGTGTTTGTGAATTGTGTGCGCAGTAGCCGCACGTGCATCAACAAAGTAGTGCCAAGCGTGCGCCTTTGTCCCAAAAATAAAGGGCCGGCTGAATTGACTGCTAAATGGTGCTGTAACCCCCAAAGGGCACTCCAAACAAAATAAAAAAGTATATTTTTTTGTGTTTGTGAATTGTGTGCGCAGTAGCCGCACGTGCATCAACAAAGTAGTGCTAAGCATGTGCCTGTGTCCCATAAATAAAGGGCCAGCTGGATTGACTGCTAAAGGGTGCTGTAACCCCCAAAGGACACTCCAAACAAAATAAAAAAATATATTTTTTTGTGTTTGTGAATTGTGTGCACAGTAGCCACACGTCCATCAACAAAGAAGTGCCAAGCGTGCGCCTGTGTCCCATAAATAAAGGGCCGGCTGGATTGACTGCTAAAGGGTGCTGTAACCCCCAAAGGGCACTCCAAACAAAATAAAAAAATATATTTTTTTGTGTTTGTGAATTGTGTGCGCAGTAGCCGCACGTGCATCAACAAAGTAGTGCCAAGCGTGCGCCTGTGTCCCATAAATAAAGGGCCGGCTGGATTGACCGCTAAAGGGTGCTGTAACCCCCAAAGGGCACTCCAAACAAAATTAAAAAATATATTTTTTTGTATTTGTGAATTGTGTGCGCAGTAGCCGCACGTGCATCAACAAAGTAGTGCCAAGCATGTGCCTGTGTCCCATAAATAAAGGGCCAGCTGGATTGACTGCTAAAGGGTGCTGTAACCCCCAAAGGGCACTCCAAACAAAATAAAAAAATATATTTTTTTGTGTTTGTGAATTGTGTGCACAGTAGCCACACGTGCATCAACAAAGAAGTGCCAAGCGTGCGCCTGTGTCCCATAAATAAAGGGCCGGCTGGATTGACCACTAAAGGGTGCTGTAACCCCCAAAGGGCACGCCAAACAAAATTAAAATATATATTTTTTTGTGTTTGTGAATTGTGTGCGCAGTAGCCGCACGTGCATCAACAAAGAAGTGCCAAGCGTGCGCCTGTGTCCCATAAATAAAGGGCCAGCTGGATTGACCGCTACAGAGTGCTGTAACCCTCAAAGGGCACTCGAAACAAATTAAAAAAATATATTTTTTTGTGGTTGTGAATTGTGTGTGCAGTAGCCGCACGTGTATCAACAAAGTAGTGCCAAGCGTCCGCCTTTGTCCCATAAATAAAGGGCCGGCGGGATTGACCGCTAAAGGGTGCTGTAACCCCCAAAGGGCACTCCAAACAAAATAAAAAAAAATATTTTTTTGTGTTTGTGAATTGTGTGCGCAGGAGCCGCACGTGCATCACCAAAGTAGTGCCAAGCGTGCGCCTGTGTCCCATAAATAAAGGGCCGGCTGGATTGACCACTAAAGGGTGCTGTAACCCCCAAAGGGCACGCCAAACAAAATAAAAATATATATTTTTTCGTGTTTGTGAATTGTGTGCGCAGTAGCCGCACGTGCATCAACAAAGTAGTGCCAAGCGTGCGCCTGTGTCCCATAAATGAAGGGCCGGCTGGATTGACTGCTAAAGGGTGCTCTAACCCCCAAAGGGCACTCCAAACAAAATAAAAATATATATTTTTTGTGTTTGTGAATTGTGTGCGCAGTAGCCGCACGTGCATCAACAAAGTAGTGCCAAGCGTGTGCCTGTGTCCCATAAATAAAGGGTCAGCTGGATTGACCGCTAAAGGGTGCTGTAACCCCCAAAGGGCACTCCAAACAAAATAAAAAATATATATTTTTTTGTGTTTGTGAATTGTGTGCGCAGTAGCCGCACGTGCATCAACAAAGTAGTGCCAAGCATGCGACTGTATCCCATAAATAAAGGGCCGGCTGGATTGACCACTAAAGGGTGCTGTAACCCCCAAAGGGCACTCCAAACAAAATAAAAATATATATTTTTTTGTGTTTGTGAATTGTGTGCGCAGGAGCCGCACGTGCATCAACAAAGTAGTGCCATGCATGCACCTGTGTCCCATAAATAAAGGGCCAGCTGAATTGACAGCTAAAGAGTGCTGTAACCCCCAAAGGGAACTCCAAACAAAATAAAAAAATATATTTTTTTGTGTTTGTGAATTGTGTGTGCAGTAGCCGCACGTGCATCAACAAAGTAGTGCCAAGCGTGCGCCTGTGTCCCATAAATAAAGGGCCGGCTGGATTGACCACTAAAGGGTGCTGTAACCCCCAAAGGGCACTCCAAACAAAATTAAAAAATATATTTTTTGTGTTTGTGAATTGTGTGCGCAGTAGCCGCACGTGCATCAACAAAGTAGTGCCAAGCGTGCGCCTTTGTCCCAAAAATAAAGGGCCGGCTGAATTGACTGCTAAATGGTGCTGTAACCCCCAAAGGGCACTCCAAACAAAATAAAAAAGTATATTTTTTTGTGTTTGTGAATTGTGTGCGCAGTAGCCGCACGTGCATCAACAAAGTAGTGCTAAGCATGTGCCTGTGTCCCATAAATAAAGGGCCAGCTGGATTGACTGCTAAAGGGTGCTGTAACCCCCAAAGGACACTCCAAACAAAATAAAAATATATATTTTTTTGTGTTTGTGAATTGTGTGCACAGTAGCCACACGTGCATCAACAAAGAAGTGCCAAGCGTGCGCCTGTGTCCCATAAATAAAGGGCCGGCTGGATTGACTGCTAAAGGGTGCTGTAACCCCCAAAGGGCACTCCAAACAAAATAAAAAAATATATTTTTTTGTGTTTGTGAATTGTGTGCGCAGTAGCCGCACGTGCATCAACAAAGTAGTGCCAAGCGTGCGCCTGTGTCCCATAAATAAAGGGCCGGCTGGATTGACCGCTAAAGGGTGCTGTAACCCCCAAAGGGCACTCCAAACAAAATTAAAAAATATATTTTTTTGTATTTGTGAATTGTGTGCGCAGTAGCCGCAATTGCATCAACAAAGTAGTGCCAAGCATGTGCCTGTGTCCCATAAATAAAGGGCCAGCTGGATTGACTGCTAAAGGGTGCTGTAACCCCCAAAGGGCACTCCAAACAAAATAAAAAAATATATTTTTTTGTGTTTGTGAATTGTGTGCACAGTAGCCACACGTGCATCAACAAAGAAGTGCCAAGCGTGCGCCTGTGTCCCATAAATAAAGGGCCGGCTGGATTGACCACTAAAGGGTGCTGTAACCCCCAAAGGGCACGCCAAACAAAATTAAAATATATATTTTTTTGTGTTTGTGAATTATGTGCACAGTAGCCACACGTGCATCAACAAAGTAGTGCCAAGCGTGCGCCTGTGTCCCATAAATAAAGGGCCGGCTGGATTGACCGCTAAAGAGTGCTGTAACCCCCAAAGGGCACTCCAAACAAAATAAAAAATATATATTTTTTTGTGTTTGTGAATTGTGTGCACAGTAGCCGCATGTGCATCAACAAAGTAGTGCCAAGCGTGCACCTGTGTCCCATAAATAAAGGGCCGGCTGGATTGACTGCTAAAGGGTGCTGTAACCCCCAAAGGGCACTCCAAACAAAATAAAAATATATATTTTTTTGTGTTTGTGAATTGTGTGCGCAGTAGCTGCACGTGCATCAACAAAGTAGTGCCAAGCGTGCACCTGTGTCCCATAAATAAAGGGCCGGCTGCATTGAATGCTAAAGGGTGCTGTAACCCCCAAAGGGCACTCCAAACAAAAAAAAAATATATATTTTTTTGTGTTTGAGAATTGTGTGCGCAGTAGCCGCACGTGCATCAACAAAGTAGTGCCAAGCGTGTGCCTGTGTCCCATAAATAACGGGCCGGCTGGATTGACCACTAAAGGGTGTTGTAACCCCCAAAGGGCACTCCAAACAAATTAAAAATATATATTTTTTTGTGTTTGTGAATTGTGCGCGCAGTAGCCGCACGTGCATCAACAAATTTGTGCCAAGCGTGCGCCTGTGTCCCATAAATAAAGGGCCGGCTGGATTGATCGCTAAAGGGTGCTGTAACCCCCAAAGGGCACTCCAAACAAAATTAAAAAATATTTTTTTTTCTGTTTGTGAATAGTGTGCGCAGTAGCCGCACGTGCATCAACAAAGTAGTGCCAAGCGTGCGCCTGTGTCCCATAAATACAGGGCCGGCTGGATTGACCGCTAAAGGGTGCTGTAACCCCCAAAGGGCACTCCAAACAAAATAAAAAAATATATTTTTTTGTGTTTGTGAATTGTGTGCGCAGTAGCTGCACGTGCATCAACAAAGTAGTGGCAAGCGTGCGCCTGTGTCCCATAAATAATGGGCCGGCTGGATTGACCACTAAAGGGTGCTGTAACCCCCAAAGGGCACTCCAAACAAAATTAAAAAATATATTTTTTTGTGTTTGTGAATTGTGTGCGCAGTAGCCGCACGTGCATCAACAAAGTAGTGGCAAGCATGCGCCTGTGTCCCATAAATAAAGGGCCAGCTGGATTGACTGCTAAAGGGTGCTGTAACCCCCAAAGGGCACTTCAAACAAAATAAAAATATATATTTTTTTGTGTTTGTGAATTGTGTGCGCAGTAGCCGCACGTGCATCAACAAAGTAGTGCCAAGCGTGTGCCTGTGTCCCATAAATAAAGGGCCGGCTGGATTGTCTGCTAAAGGGTGCTGTAACCCCCAAAGGGAACTCCAAACAAAATAAAAAAATATATTTTTTTGTGTTTGTGAATTGTGTGTGCAGTAGCCGCACGTGCATCAACAAAGTAGTGCCAAGCGTGCGCCTGTGTCCCATAAATAAAGGGCCGGCTGGATTGACCACTAAAGGGTGCTGTAACCCCCAAAGGGCACTCCAAACAAAATTAAAAAAAATATTTTTTGTGTTTGTGAATTGTGTGCGCAGTAGCCGCACGTGCATCAACAAAGTAGTGCCAAGCGTGCGCCTTTGTCCCAAAAATAAAGGGCCGGCTGAATTGACTGCTAAATGGTGCTGTAACCCCCAAAGGGCACTCCAAACAAAATAAAAAAGTATATTTTTTTGTGTTTGTGAATTGTGTGCGCAGTAGCCGCACGTGCATCAACAAAGTAGTGCTAAGCATGTGCCTGTGTCCCATAAATAAAGGGCCAGCTGGATTGACTGCTAAAGGGTGCTGTAACCCCCAAAGGACACTCCAAACAAAATAAAAAAATATATTTTTTTGTGTTTGTGAATTGTGTGCACAGTAGCCACACGTGCATCAACAAAGAAGTGCGAAGCGTGCGCCTGTGTCCCATAAATAAAGGGCCGGCTGGATTGACTGCTAAAGGGTGCTGTAACCCCCAAAGGGCACTCCAAACAAAATAAAAAAATATATTTTTTTGTGTTTGTGAATTGTGTGCGCAGTAGCCGCACGTGCATCAACAAAGTAGTGCCAAGCGTGCGCCTGTGTCCCATAAATAAAGGGCCGGCTGGATTGACTGCTAAAGGGTGCTGTAACCCCCAAAGGGCACTCCAAACAAAATTAAAAAATATATTTTTTTGTATTTGTGAATTGTGTGCGCAGTAGCCGCAATTGCATCAACAAAGTAGTGCCAAGCATGTGCCTGTGTCCCATAAATAAAGGGCCAGCTGGATTGACTGCTAAAGGGTGCTGTAACCCCCAAAGGGCACTCCAAACAAAATAAAAAAATATATTTTTTTGTGTTTGTGAATTGTGTGCACAGTAGCCACACGTGCATCAACAAAGAAGTGCCAAGCGTGCGCCTGTGTCCCATAAATAAAGGGCCGGCTGGATTGACCACTAAAGGGTGCTGTAACCCCCAAAGGGCACGCCAAACAAAATTAAAATATATATTTTTTTGTGTTTGTGAATTATGTGCACAGTAGCCACACGTGCATCAACAAAGTAGTGCCAAGCGTGCGCCTGTGTCCCATAATTAAAGGGCCGGCTGGAGTGACCACTAAAGAGTGCTGTAACCCCCAAAGGGCACTCCAAACAAAATAAAAAATATATTTTTTTTTGTGTTTGTGAATTGTGTGCACAGTAGCCGCATGTGCATCAACAAAGTAGTGCCAAGCGTGCACCTGTGTCCCATAAATAAAGGGCCGGCTGGATTGACTGCTAAAGGGTGCTGTAACCCCCAAAGGGCACTCCAAACAAAATAAAAATATATATTTTTTTGTGTTTGTGAATTGTGTGCGCAGTAGCTGCACGTGCATCAACAAAGTAGTGCCAAGCGTGCACCTGTGTCCCATAAATAAAGGGCCGGCTGCATTGACTGCTAAAGGGTGCTGTAACCCCCAAAGGGCACTCCAAACAAAAAAAAAATATATATTTTTTTGTGTTTGAGAATTGTGTGCGCAGTAGCCGCACGTGCATCAACAAAGTAGTGCCAAGCATGTGCCTGTGTCCCATAAATAAAGGGCCGGCTGGATTGACCACTAAAGGGTGTTTTAACCCCCAAAGGGCACTCCAAACAAATTAAAAATATATATTTTTTTGTGTTTGTGAATTGTGCGCGCAGTAGCCGCACGTGCATCAACAAATTTGTGCCAAGCGTGCGCCTGTGTCCCATAAATAAAGGGCCGGCTGGATTGATCGCTAAAGGGTGCTGTAACCCCCAAAGGGCACTCCAAACAAAATTAAAAAATATTTTTTTTTCTGTTTGTGAATAGTGTGCGCAGTAGCCGCACGTGCATCAACAAAGTAGTGCCAAGCGTGCGCCTGTGTCCCATAAATACAGGGCCGGCTGGATTGACCGCTAAAGGGTGCTGTAACCCCCAAAGGGCACTCCAAACAAAATAAAAAAATATATTTTTTTGTGTTTGTGAATTGTGTGCGCAGTAGCTGCACGTGCATCAACAAAGTAGTGGCAAGCGTGCGCCTGTGTCCCATAAATAATGGGCCGGCTGGATTGACCACTAAAGGGTGCTGTAACCCCCAAAGGGCACTCCAAACAAAATTAAAAAATATATTTTTTTGTGTTTGTGAATTGTGTGCGCAGTAGCCGCACGTGCATCAACAAAGTAGTGGCAAGCATGCGCCTGTGTCCCATAAATAAAGGGCCAGCTGGATTGACCGCTAACGGGTGCTGTAACCCCCAAAGGGCACTTCAAACAAAATAAAAATATATATTTTTTTGTGTTTGTGAATTGTGTGCGCAGTAGCCGCACGTGCATCAACAAAGTAGTGCCAAGCGTGTGCCTGTGTCCCATAAATAAAGGGCCGGCTGGATTGTCTGCTAAAGGGTGCTGTAACCCCCAAAGGGCACTCCAAACAAAATTAAAATATATATTTTTTTGTGTTTGTGAATTATGTGCGCAGTAGCCGCACGTGCATCAACAAAGTAGTGCCAAGCGTGCACCTGTGTCCCATAAATAAAGGGCCGGCTGGATTGACTGCTAAAGGGTGCTGTAACCCCCAAAGGGCACTCCAATCAAAATAAAAATATATATTTTTTTGTGTTTGTGAATTGTGTGCGCAGTAGCCGCACGTGCATCAACAAAGTAGTGCCAAGCGTGCGCCTGTGTCCCATAAATGAAGGGCCGGCTGGATTGTCTGCTAAAGGGTGCTGTAACCCCCAAAGGGCACTCCACACAAAATAAAAAAATATATTTTTTGTGTTTGTGAATTGTGTGCGCAGTAGCCGCACGTGCATCAACAAAGTAGTGCCAAGCGTGCGCCTGTGTCCCATAAATGAAAGGCTGGCTGGATTGACTGCTAAAGGGTGCTGTAACCCCCAAAGGGCACTCCAAACAAAATAAAAAAATATATTTTTTGTGTTTGTGAATTGTGTGCGCAGTAGCCGCACGTGCATCAACAAAGTAGTGCCAAGCGTGTGCCTGTGTCCCATAAATAAAGGGCCGGCTGGATTGACCGCTAAAGGGTGTTGTAACCCCCAAAGGGCACTTGAAACAAATTAAAAATATATATTTTTTTGTGTTTGTGAATTGTGCGCGCAGTAGCCGCACGTGCATCAACAAAGTAGTGCCAAGCGTGCGCCTGTGTCCCATAAATAAAGGGCCGGCTGCATTGACCGCTAAAGGGTGCTGTAACCCCCAAAGGGCACTCCAAACAAAATAAAAATATATATTTTTTTGTGTTTGAGAATTGTGTGCGCAGTAGCCGCACGTGCATCAACAAAGTAGTGCCAAGCATGTGCCTGTGTCCCATAAATAAAGGGCCGGCTGGATTGACCACTAAAGGGTGTTGTAACCCCCAAAGGGCACTCCAAACAAATTAAAAATATATATTTTTTTGTGTTTGTGAATTGTGCGCGCAGTAGCCGCACGTGCATCAACAAATTTGTGCCAAGCGTGCGCCTGTGTCCCATAAATAAAGGGCCGGCTGGATTGATCGCTAAAGGGTGCTGTAACCCCCAAAGGGCACTCCAAACAAAATTAAAAAATTTTTTTTGTGTTTGTGAATTGTGTGCGCAGTAGCCGCACGTGCATCAACAAAGTAGTGCCAAGCGTGCGCCTGTGTCCCATAAATAAAGGGCCGGCTGGATTGACCGCTAAAGGGTGCTGTAACCCCCAAAGGGCACTCCAAACAAAATAAAAAATATTTTTTTTTGTGTTTGTGAATTGTGTGCACAGTAGCTGCACGTGCATCAACAAAGTAGTGGCAAACGTGCGCCTGTGTCCCATAAATAAAGGGCCAGCTGGATTGACCACTAACGGGTGCTGTAACCCCCAAAGGGCACTTCAAACAAAATAAAAATATATATTTTTTTGTGTTTGTGAATTGTGTGCGCTGTAGCCGCACGTGCATCAACAAAGTAGTGCCAAGCGTGTGCCTGTGCCCCATAAATAAAGGGCCGGCTAGATTGTCTGCTAAAGGGTGCTGTAACCCCCAAAGGGCACTCCAAACAAAATAAAAAAATATATTTTTTTGTGTTTGTGAATTGTGTGCGCAGTAGCCGCATGTGCATCAACAAAGTAGTGCCAAGCGTGCGCCTTTGTCCCAAAAATAAAGGGCCGGCTGGATTGAACGCTAAAGGGTGCTGTAACCCCCAAAGGGCACTCCAAACAAAATAAAAAAATATATTTTTTTGTGTTTGTGAATTGTGTGCGCAGGAGCCGCACGTGCATCACCAAAGTAGTGCCAAGCGTGCGCCTGTGTCCCATAAATAAAGGGCCGGCTAGATTGACCACTAAAGGGTGCTGTAACCCCCAAAGGGCACGACAAACAAAATAAAAATATATATTTTTTTGTGTTTGTGAATTGTGTGCGCAGTAGCCGCACGTGCATCAACAAAGTAGTGCCAAGCATGCGACTGTATCCCATAAATAAAGGGCCGGCTGGATTGGCCACTAAAGGGTGCTGTAACCCCCAAAGGGCACTCCAAACAAAATAAAAAAATATATTTTTTTGTGTTTGTGAATTGTGTGCGCAGTAGCCGCACGTGCATCAACAAAGTATTGCCAAGCATGCACCTGTGTCCCATAAATAAAGGGCCAGCTGAATTGACAGCTAAAGGGTGCTGTAACCCCCAAAGGGCACTCCAAACAAAATAAAAAAGTATATTTTTTTGTGTTTGTGAATTGTGTGCGCAGTAGCTGCACGTGCATCAACAAAGTAGTGGCAAGCGTGCGCCTGTGTCCCATAAATAAAGGGCCGGCTGGATTGACTGCTAAAGGGTGCTGTAACCCCCAAAGGGCACTCCAAACAAATTAAAAAATTATTTTTTTTTGTGTTTGTGAATTGTGTGCGCAGTTGCCGCATGTGCATCAACAAAGTAGTGCCAAGTGTGCGCCTGTGTCCCAAAAATAAAGGGCCGGCTGAATTGACTGCTAAAGGGTGCTGTAACCCCCAAAGGGCACTCCAAACAAAATAAAAAAGTATATTTTTTTGTGTTTGTGAATTGTGTGCGCAGTAGCCGCACGTGCATCAACAAAGTAGTGGCAAGCGTGCGCCTGTGTCCCATAAATAAAGGGCCGGCTGGATTGACTGCTAAAGGGTGCTGTAACCCCCAAAGGGCACTCCAAACAAAATAAAAAAATATATTTTTTTGTGTTTGTGAATTGTGTGCGCAGTAGCCGCACGTGCATCAATAAAGTAGTGCCAAGCATGTGCCTGTGTCCCATAAATAAAGGGCCAGCTGGATTGACTGCTAAAGGGTGCTGTAACCCCCAAAGGGCACTCCTAACAAAATAAAAAAATATATTTTTTTGTGTTTGTGAATTGTGTGCACAGTAGCCACACGTGCATCAAAAAAGAAGTGCCAAGCGTGCGCCTGTGTCCCATAAATAAAGGGCCGGCTAGATTGACCACTAAAGGGTGCTGTAACCCCCAAAGGGCACGACAAACAAAATAAAAATATATATTTTTTTGTGTTTGTGAATTGTGTGCGCAGTAGCCGCACGTGCATCAACAAAGTAGTGCCAAGCATGCGACTGTATCCCATAAATAAAGGGCCGGCTGGATTGACCACTAAAGGGTGCTGTAACCCCCAAAGGGCACTCCAAACAAAATAAAAATAGATATTTTTTTGTGTTTGTGAATTGTGTGCGCAGTAGCCGCACGTGCATCAACAAAGTAGTGCCAAGCATGCACCTGTGTCCCATAAATAAAGGGCCAGCTGAATTGACAGCTAAAGGGTGCTGTAACCCCCAAAGGGCACTCCAAACAAAATAAAAAAGTATATTTTTTTGTGTTTGTGAATTGTGTGCGCAGTAGCCGCACGTGCATCAACAAAGTAGTGGCAAGCGTGCGCCTGTGTCCCATAAATAAAGGGCCGGCTGGATTGACTGCTAAAGGGTGCTGTAACCCCCAAAGGGCACTCCAAACAAATTAAAAAATTATTTTTTTTTGTGTTTGTGAATTGTGTGCGCAGTTGCCGCACGTGCATCAACAAAGTAGTGCCAAGTGTGCGCCTGTGTCCCAAAAATAAAGGGCCGGCTGAATTGACTGCTAAAGGGTGCTGTAACCCCCAAAGGGCACTCCAAACAAAATAAAAAAGTATATTTTTTTGTGTTTGTGAATTGTGTGCGCAGTAGCCGCACATGCATCAACAAAGTAGTGGCAAGCGTGCGCCTGTGTCCCATAAATAAAGGGCCGGCTGGATTGACTGCTAAAGGGTGCTGTAACCCCCAAAGGGCACTCCAAACAAAATAAAAAAATATATTTTTTTGTGTTTGTGAATTGTGTGCGCAGTAGCCGCACGTGCATCAACAAAGTAGTGCCAAGCGTGCGCCTGTGTCCCATAAATAAAGGGCCGGCTGGATTGACAGCTAAAGGGTGCTGTAACCCCCAAAGGGCACTCCAAACAAAATTAAAAAATATATTTTTTTGTATTTGTGAATTGTGTGCGCAGTAGCTGCACGTGCATCAACAAAGTAGTGCCAAGCGTGCGCCTGTATCCCATAAATAAAGGGCCGGCTGGATTGACCACTAGAGAGTGCTGTAACCCCCAAAGGGCACTCCAAACAAATTAAAAAATTTTTTTTTTTTGTGTTTGTGAATTGTGTGCGCAGTTGCCGCACGTGCATCAACAAAGTAGTGCCAAGTGTGCGCCTGTGTCCCAAAAATAAAAGGCCGGCTGAATTGACTGCTAAAGGGTGCTGTAACCCCCAAAGGGCACTCCAAACAAAATAAAAAAGTATATTTTTTTGTGTTTGTGAATTGTGTGCGCAGTAGCCGCACGTGCATCAACAAAGTAGTGGCAAGCGTGCGCCTGTGTCCCATAAATAAAGGGCCAGCTGGATTGACTGCTAAAGGGTGCTGTAACCCCCAAAGGGCACTCCAAACAAAATAAAAAATTATTTTTTTTTGTGTTTGTGAATTGTGTGCGCAGTTGCCGCACGTGCATCAACAAAGTAGTGCCAAGTGTGCGCCTGTGTCCCAAAAATAAAGAGCCAGCTGAATTGACTGCTAAAGGGTGCTGTAACCCCCAAAGGGCACTCCAAACAAAATAAAAAAATATATTTTTGTGTGTTTGTGAATTGTGTGCGCAGTTGCCGCACGTGCATCAACAAAGTAGTGCCAAGCATGCACCTGTGTCCCATAAATAAAGGGCCAGCTGAATTGACAGCTAAAGAGTGCTGTAACCCCCAAAGGGAACTCCAAACAAAATAAAAAAATATATTTTTTTGTGTTTGTGAATTGTGTGTGCAGTAGCCGCACGTGCATCAACAAAGTAGTGCCAAGCGTGCGCCTGTGTCCCATAAATAAAGGGCCGGCTGGATTGACCACTAAAGGGTGCTGTAACCCCCAAAGGGCACTCCAAACAAAATTAAAAAAAATATTTTTTGTGTTTGTGAATTGTGTGCGCAGTAGCCGCACATGCATCAACAAAGAAGTGCCAAGCGTGCGCCTGTGTCCCATAAATAAAGGGCCAGCTGGATTGACCACTAGAGAGTGCTGTAACCCCCAAAGGGCACTCCAAACAAATTAAATTTTTTTTTTTTTTTGTGTTTGTGAATTGTGTGCGCAGTTGCCGCACGTGCATCAACAAAGTAGTGCCAAGCATGTGCCTGTGTCCCATAAATAAAGGGCCAGCTGGATTGACTGCTAAAGGGTGCTGTAACCCCCAAAGGGCACTCCAAACAAAATAAAAAAGTATATTTTTTTGTGTTTGTGATTGTGTGCGCAGTAGCCGCACGTGCATCAACAAAGTAGTGCTAAGCATGTGCCTGTGTCCCATAAATAAAGGGCCAGCTGGATTGACTGCTAAAGGGTGCTGTAAACCCCAAAGGGCACTCCAAACAAAATAAAAAAATATATTTTTTTGTGTTTGTGAATTGTGTGCACAGTAGCCACACGTGCATCAACAAAGAAGTGCCAAGCGTGCGCCTGTGTCCCATAAATAAAGGGCCGGCTGGATTGACTGCTAAAGGGTGCTGTAACCCCCAAAGGGCACTCCAAACAAAATAAAAAAATATATTTTTTTGTGTTTGTGAATTGTGTGCGCAGTAGCAGCACGTGCATCAACAAAGTAGTGCCAAGCGTGCGCCTGTGTCCCATAAATAAAGGGCCGGCTGGATTGACCGCTAAAGGGTGCTGTAACCCCCAAAGGGCACTCCAAACAAAATTAAAAAATATATTTTTTTGTATTTGTGAATTGTGTGCGCAGTAGCCGCACGTGCATCAACAAAGTAGTGCCAAGCATGTGCCTGTGTCCCATAAATAAAGGGCCAGCTGGATTGACTGCTAAAGGGTGCTGTAACCCCCAAAGGGCACTCCAAACAAAATAAAAAAATATATTTTTTTGTGTTTGTGAATTGTGTGCACAGTAGCCGCATGTGCATCAACAAAGTAGTGCCAAGCGTGCACCTGTGTCCCATAAATAAAGGGCCGGCTGGATTGACCGCTAAAGGGTGCTGTAACCCCCAAAGGGCACTCCAAACAAAATAAAAATATATATTTTTTTGTGTTTGTGAATTGTGTGCGCAGTAGCTGCACGTGCATCAACAAAGTAGTGCCAAGCGTGCGCCTGTGTCCCATAAAGAAAGGGCCGGCTGCATTGACCGCTAAAGGGTGCTGTAACCCCCAAAGGGCACTCCAAACAAAAAAAAAATATATATTTTTTTGTGTTTGAGAATTGTGTGCGCAGTAGCCGCACGCGTATCAACATAGTAGTGCCAAGCGTGTGCCTGTGTCCCATAAATAAAGGGCTGGCTGGATTGACCGCTAAAGGGTGTTGTAACCCCCAAAGGGCACTGCAAACAAATTAAAAATATATATTTTTTTGTGTTTGTGAATTGTGCGCGCAGTAGCCGCACGTGCATCAACAAATTTGTGCCAAGCGTGCGCCTGTGTCCCATAAATAAAGGGCCGGCTGGATTGATCGCTAAAGGGTGCTGTAACCCCCAAAGGGCACTCCAAACAAAATAAAAAAATATATTTTTTTGTGTTTGTGAATTGTGTGCGCAGTAGCTGCACGTGCATCAACAAAGTAGTGGCAAGCGTGCGCCTGTGTCCCATAAATAATGGGCCGGCTGGATTGACCACTAAAGGGTGCTGTAACCCCCAAAGGGCACTCCAAACAAAATTAAAAAATATATTTTTTTCTGTTTGTGAATAGTGTGCGCAGTAGCCGCACGTGCATCAACAAAGTAGTGCCAAGCGTGCGCCTGTGTCCCATAAATAAAGGGCCGGCTGGATTGACCGCTAAAGGGTGCTGTAACCCCCAAAGGGCACTTCAAACAAAATAAAAAAATATATTTTTTTGTGTTTGTGAATTGTGTGCGCAGTAGCTGCACGTGCATCAACAAAGTAGTGGCAAGCGTGCGCCTGTGTCCCATAAATAAAGGGCCGGCTGGATTGACCACTAAAGGGTGCTGTAACCCCCAAAGGGCACTCCAAACAAAATTAAAAAATATTTTTTTTTCTGTTTGTGAATAGTGTGCGCAGTAGCCGCACGTGCATCAACAAAGTAGTGCCAAGCGTGCGCCTGTGTCCCATAAATAAAGGGCCGGCTGGATTGACCGCTAAAGGGTGCTGTAACCCCCAAAGGGCACTCCAAACAAAATTAAAAAATATATTTTTTTGTGTTTGTGAATTGTGTGCGCAGTAGCCGCACGTGCATCAACAAAGTAGTGGCAAGCATGCGCCTGTGTCCCATAAATAAAGGGCCAGCTGGATTGACCGCTAATGGGTGCTGAAACCCCCAAAGGGCACTTCAAACAAAATAAAAATATATATTTTTTTGTGTTTGTGAATTGTGTGCGCAGTAGCCGCACGTGCATCAACAAAGTAGTGCTAAGCGTGTGCCTGTGTCCCATAAATAAAGGGCCAGCTGGATTGTCTGCTAAAGGGTGCTGTAACCCCCAAAGGGCACTCCAAACAAAATAAAAAATATATTTTTTTGTGTTTGTGAATTATGTGCGCAGTAGCCGCACGTGCATCAACAAAGTAGTGCCAAGCGTGCACCTGTGTCCCATAAATAAAGGGCCGGCTGGATTGACTGCTAAAGGGTGCTGTAACCCCCAAAGGGCACTCCAAACAAAATAAAAATATATTTTTTTTTGTGTTTGTGAATTGTGTGCGCAGTAGCCGCACGTGCATCAACAAAGTAGTGCCAAGCGTGCGCCTGTGTCCCATAAATGAAGGGCCGGCTGGATTGTCTGCTAAAGGGTGCTGTAACCCCCAAAGGGCACTCCACACAAAATAAAAAAATATATTTTTTGTGTTTGTGAATTGTGTGCGCAGTAGCCGCACGTGCATCAACAAAGTAGTGCCAAGCGTGCGCCTGTGTCCCATAAATGAAAGGCTGGCTGGATTGACTGCAAAAGGGTGCTGTAACCCCCAAAGGGCACTCCAAACAAAATAAAAAAATATATTTTTTGTGTTTGTGAATTGTGTGCGCAGTAGCCGTATGTGCATCAACAAAGTAGTGCCAAGCGTGTGCCTGTGTCCCATAAATAAAGGGCCGGCTGGATTGACCGCTAAAGGGTGCTGTAACCCCCAAAGGGCACTCAAAATAAAAATATATATTTTTTTGTGTTTGAGAATTGTGTGCGCAGTAGCCGCACGTGCATCAACAAAGTAGTGCCAAGCGTGTGCCTGTGTCCCATAAATAAAGGGCCAGCTGGATTGACCGCTAAAGGGTGTTGTAACCCCCAAAGGGCACTCGAAACAAATTAAAAATATATATTTTTTTGTGTTTGTGAATTGTGCGCGCAGTAGCCGCACGTGCATCAACAAAGTAGTGCCAAGCGTGCGCCTGTGTCCCATAAATGAAAGGCTGGCTGGATTGACTGCAAAAGGGTGCTGTAACCCCCAAAGGGCACTCCAAACAAAATTAAAAAATATATTTTTTTGTATTTGTGAATTGTGTGCACAGTAGCTGCACGTGCATCAACAAAGTAGTGCCAAGCGTGCGCCTGTATCCCATAAATAAAGGGCCGGCTGGATTGACCACTAGAGAGTGCTGTAACCCCCAAAGGGCACTCCAAACAAATTAAAAAATTGTTTTTTTTTGTGTTTGTGAATTGTGTGCGCAGTTGCCGCACGTGCATCAACAAAGTAGTGCCAAGTGTGCGCCTGTGTCCCAAAAATAAAGGGCCGGCTGAATTGACTGCTAAAGGGTGCTGTAACCCCCAAAGGGCACTCCAAACAAAATAAAAATATATATTTTTTTGTGTTTGTGAATTGTGTGCGCAGTAGCCGCACGTGCATCAACAAAGTAGTGCTAAGCGTGTGCCTGTGTCCCATAAATAAAGGGCCAGCTGGATTGTCTGCTAAAGGGTGCTGTAACCCCCAAAGGGCACTCCAAACAAAATAAAAAAATATATTTTTTTGTGTTTGTGAATTATGTGCGCAGTAGCCGCACGTGCATCAACAAAGTAGTGCCAAGCGTGCACCTGTGTCCCATAAATAAAGGGCCGGCTGGATTGACTGCTAAAGGGTGCTGTAACCCCCAAAGGGCACTCCAAACAAAATAAAAATATATATTTTTTTGTGTTTGTGAATTGTGTGCGCAGTAGCCGCACGTGCATCAACAAAGTAGTGCCAAGCGTGCGCCTGTGTCCCATAAATGAAGGGCCGGCTGGATTGTCTGCTAAAGGGTGCTGTAACCCCCAAAGGGCACTCCACACAAAATAAAAAAATATATTTTTTGTGTTTGTGAATTGTGTGCGCAGTAGCCGCACGTGCATCAACAAAGTAGTGCCAAGCGTGCGCCTGTGTCCCATAAATGAAAGGCTGGCTGGATTGACTGCAAAAGGGTGCTGTAACCCCCAAAGGGCACTCCAAACAAAATAAAAAAATATATTTTTTGTGTTTGTGAATTGTGTGCGCAGTAGCCGTATGTGCATCAACAAAGTAGTGCCAAGCGTGTGCCTGTGTCCCATAAATAAAGGGCCGGCTGGATTGACCGCTAAAGGGTGCTGTAACCCCCAAAGGGCACTCAAAATAAAAATATATATTTTTTTGTGTTTGAGAATTGTGTGCGCAGTAGCCGCACGTGCATCAACAAAGTAGTGCCAAGCGTGTGCCTGTGTCCCATAAATAAAGGGCCAGCTGGATTGACCGCTAAAGGGTGTTGTAACCCCCAAAGGGCACTCGAAACAAATTAAAAATATATATTTTTTTGTGTTTGTGAATTGTGCGCGCAGTAGCCGCACGTGCATCAACAAAGTAGTGCCAAGCGTGCGCCTGTGTCCCATAAATGAAAGGCTGGCTGGATTGACTGCAAAAGGGTGCTGTAACCCCCAAAGGGCACTCCAAACAAAATTAAAAAATATATTTTTTTGTATTTGTGAATTGTGTGCACAGTAGCTGCACGTGCATCAACAAAGTAGTGCCAAGCGTGCGCCTGTATCCCATAAATAAAGGGCCGGCTGGATTGACCACTAGAGAGTGCTGTAACCCCCAAAGGGCACTCCAAACAAATTAAAAAATTGTTTTTTTTTGTGTTTGTGAATTGTGTGCGCAGTTGCCGCACGTGCATCAACAAAGTAGTGCCAAGTGTGCGCCTGTGTCCCAAAAATAAAGGGCCGGCTGAATTGACTGCTAAAGGGTGCTGTAACCCCCAAAGGGCACTCCAAACAAAATAAAAAAGTATATTTTTTTGTGTTTGTGAATTGTGTGCGCAGTAGCCGCACGTGCATCAACAAAGTAGTGGCAAGCGTGCGCCTGTGTCCCATAAATAAAGGGCCAGCTGGATTGACTGCTAAAGGGTGCTGTAAAACCCCCAAAGGGCACTCCAAACAAAATAAAAAATTATTTTTTTTTGTGTTTGTGAATTGTGTGCGCAGTTGCCGCACGTGCATCAACAAAGTAGTGCCAAGTGTGCGCCTGTGTCCCAAAAATAAAGGGCCAGCTGAATTGACTGCTAAAGGGTGCTGTAACCCCCAAAGGGCACTCCAAACAAAATAAAAAAATATATTTTTGTGTGTTTGTGAATTGTGTGCGCAGTAGCCGCACGTGCATCAACAAAGTAGTGCCAAGCATGCACCTGTGTCCCATAAATAAAGGGCCAGCTGAATTGACAGCTAAAGAGTGCTGTAACCCCCAAAGGGAACTCCAAACAAAATAAAAAAATATATTTTTTTGTGTTTGTGAATTGTGTGTGCAGTAGCCGCACGTGCATCAACAAAGTAGTGCCAAGCGTGCGCCTGTGTCCCATAAATAAAGGGCCGGCTGGATTGACCACTAAAGGGTGCTGTAACCCCCAAAGGGCACTCCAAACAAAATATAAAAAAATATTTTTTGTGTTTGTGAATTGTGTGCGCAGTAGCCGCACGTGCATCAACAAAGAAGTGCCAAGCGTGCGCCTGTGTCCCATAAATAAAGGGCCAGCTGGATTGACCACTAGAGAGTGCTGTAACCCCCAAAGGGCACTCCAAACAAATTAAAAAAAATTTTTTTTTTGTGTTTGTGAATTGTGTGCGCAGTTGCCGCACGTGCATCAACAAAGTAGTGCCAAGCATGTGCCTGTGTCCCATAAATAAAGGGCCAGCTGGATTGACTGCTAAAGGGTGCTGTAACCCCCAAAGGGCACTCCAAACAAAATAAAAAAGTATATTTTTTTGTGTTTGTGAATTGTGTGCGCAGTAGCCGCACGTGCATCAACAAAGTAGTGCTAAGCATGTGCCTGTGTCCCATAAATAAAAGGCCAGCTGGATTGACTGCTAAAGGGTGCTGTAAACCCCAAAGGGCACTCCAAACAAAATAAAAAAATATATTTTTTTGTGTTTGTGAATTGTGTGCACAGTAGCCACACGTGCATCAACAAAGAAGTGCCAAGCGTGCGCCTGTGTCCCATAAATAAAGGGCCGGCTGGATTGACTGCTAAAGGGTGCTGTAACCCCCAAAGGGCACTCCAAACAAAATAAAAAAATATATTTTTTTGTGTTTGTGAATTGTGTGCGCAGTAGCCGCACGTGCATCAACAAAGTAGTGCCAAGCGTGCGCCTGTGTCCCATAAATAAAGGGCCGGCTGGATTGACCGCTAAAGGCTGCTGTAACCCCCAAAGGGCACTACAAACAAAATTAAAAAATATATTTTTTTGTATTTGTGAATTGTGTGCGCAGTAGCCGCACGTGCATCAACAAAGTAGTGCCAAGCATGTGCCTGTGTCGCATAAATAAAGGGCCAGCTGGATTGACTGCTAAAGGGTGCTGTAACCCCCAAAGGGCACTCCAAACAAAATAAAAAAATATATTTTTTTGTGTTTGTGAATTGTGTGCACAGTAGCCGCATGTGCATCAACAAAGTAGTGCCAAGCGTGCACCTGTGTCCCATAAATAAAGGGCCGGCTGGATTGACCGCTAAAGGGTGCTGTAACCCCCAAAGGGCACTCCAAACAAAATAAAAATATATATTTTTTTGTGTTTGTGAATTGTGTGCGCAGTAGCTGCACGTGCATCAACAAAGTAGTGCCAAGCGTGCGCCTGTGTCCCATAAATAAAGGGCCGGCTGCATTGACCGCTAAAGGGTGCTGTAACCCCCAAAGGGCACTCCAAACAAAAAAAAAATATATATTTTTTTGTGTTTGAGAATTGTGTGTGCAGTAGCCGCACGTGTATCAACATAGTAGTGCCAAGCGTGTGCCTGTGTCCCATAAATAAAGGGCCGGCTGGATTGACCGCTAAAGGGTGTTGTAACCCCCAAAGGGCACTGCAAACAAATTAAAAATATATATTTTTTTGTGTTTGTGAATTGTTCGCGCAGTAGCCGCACGTGCATCAACAAATTTGTGCCAAGCGTGCGCCTGTGTCCCATAAATAAAGGGCCGGCTGGATTGATCGCTAAAGGGTGCTGTAACCCCCAAAGGGCACTCCAAACAAAATTAAAAAATATATTTTTTTCTGTTTGTGAATAGTGTGCGCAGTAGCCGCAAGTGCATCAACAAAGTAGTGCCAAGCGTGCGCCTGTGTCCCATAAATAAAGGGCCGGCTGGATTGACTGCTAAAGGGTGCTGTAACCCCCAAAGGGCACTCCAAACAAAATAAAAAAATATATTTTTTTGTGTTTGTGAATTGTGTGCGCAGTAGCTGCACGTGCATCAACAAAGTAGTGGCAAGCGTGCGCCTGTGTCCCATAAATAATGGGCCGGCTGGATTGACCACTAAAGGGTGCTGTAACCCCCAAAGGGCACTCCAAACAAAATTAAAAAATATATTTTTTTGTGTTTGTGAATTGTGTGCGCAGTAGCCGCACGTGCATCAACAAAGTAGTGGCAAGCATGCGCCTGTGTCCCATAAATAAAGGGCCAGCTGGATTGACCGCTAATGGGTGCTGTAACCCCCAAAGGGCACTTCAAACAAAATAAAAATATATATTTTTTTGTGTTTGTGAATTGTGTGCGCAGTAGCCGCACGTGCATCAACAAAGTAGTGCCAAGCGTGTGCCTGTGTCCCATAAATAAAGGGCCGGCTGGATTGTCTGCTAAAGGGTGCTGTAACCCCCAAAGGGCACTCCAAACAAAATTAAAATATATATTTTTTTGTGTTTGTGAATTATGTGCGCAGTAGCCGCACGTGCATCAACAAAGTAGTGCCAAGCGTGCACCTGTGTCCCATAAATAAAGGGCCGGCTGGATTGACTGCTAAAGGGTGCTGTAACCCCCAAAGGGCACTCCAAACAAAATAAAAATATATATTTTTTTGTGTTTGTGAATTGTGTGCGCAGTAGCCGCACGTGCATCAACAAAGTAGTGCCAAGCGTGTGCCTGTGTCCCATAAATGAAGGGCCGGCTGGATTGTCTGCTAAAGGGTGCTGTAACCCCCAAAGGGCACTCCACACAAAATAAAAAAATATATTTTTTGTGTTTGTGAATTGTGTGCGCAGTAGCCAAACGTGCATCAACAAAGTAGTGCCAAGCGTGCGCCTGTGTCCCATAAATGAAAGGCTGGCTGGATTGACTGCAAAAGGGTGCTGTAACCCCCAAAGGGCACTCCAAACAAAATAAAAAAATATATTTTTTGTGTTTGTGAATTGTGTGCGCAGTAGCCGCACGTGCATCAACAAAGTAGTGCCAAGCGTGTGCCTGTGTCCCATAAATAAAGGGCCGGCTGGATTGACCGCTAAAGGGTGCTGTAACCCCCAAAGGGCACTCCAAACCAAAATAAAAATATATATTTTTTTGTGTTTGAGAATTGTGTGCGCAGTAGCCGCACGTGCATCAACAAAGTAGTGCCAAGCATGTGCCTGTGTCCCATAAATAAAGGGCCAGCTGGATTGACCGCTAAAGGGTGTTGTAACCCCCAAAGGGCACTCAAAACAAATTAAAAATATATTTTTTTTTGTGTTTGTGAATTGTGCGCGCAGTAGCCGCACGTGCATCAACAAAGTAGTGCCAAGCGTGCGCCTGTGTCCCATAAATAAAGGGCCAGCTGCATTGACCGCTAAAGGGTGCTGTAACCCCCAAAGGGCACTCCAAACAAAATAAAAATATATATTTTTTTGTGTTTGAGAATTGTGTGCGCAGTAGCCGCACGTGCATCAACAAAGTAGTGCCAAGCATGTGCCTGTGTCCCATAAATAAAGGGCCGGCTGGATTGACCACTAAAGGGTGTTGTAACCCCCAAAGGGCACTCCAAACAAATTAAAAATATATATTTTTTTGTGTTTGTGAATTGTGCGCGCAGTAGCCGCACGTGCATCAACAATTTTGTGCCAAGCGTGCGCCTGTGTCCCATAAATAAAGGGCCGGCTGGATTGATTGCTAAAGGGTGCTGTAACCCCCAAAGGGCACTCCAAACAAAATAAAAAAATATTTTTTTTGTGTTTGTGAATTGTGTGCGCAGTAGCCGCACGTGCATCAACAAAGTAGTGCCAAGCGTGTGCCTGTGTCCCATAAATAAAGGGCCAGCTGGATTGACCGCTAAAGGGTGCTGTGACCCCAAAGGGCACTCCAAACAAAATTAAAATATATATTTTTTTGTGTTTGTGAATTATGTGCGCAGTAGCCGCACGTGCATCAACAAAGTAGTGGCAAGCGTGCACCTGTGTCCCATAAATAAAGGGCCGGCTGGATTGACTGCTAAAAGGTGCTGTAACCCCCAAAGGGCACTCCAAACAAAATAAAAATATATATTTTTTTGTGTTTGAGAATTGTGTGCGCAGTAGCCGCACGTGCATCAACAAAGTAGTGCCAAGCATGTGCCTGTGTCCCATAAATAAAGGGCCAGCTGGATTGACCGCTAAAGGGTGTTGTAACCCCCAAAGGGCACTCGAAACAAATTAAAAATATATATTTTTTTGTGTTTGTGAATTGTGCGCGCAGTAGCCGCACGTGCATCAACAAAGTAGTGCCAAGCGTGCGCCTGTGTCCCATAAATAAAGGGCCAGCTGCATTGACCGCTAAAGGGTGCTGTAACCCCCAAAGGGCACTCCAAACAAAATAAAAATATATATTTTTTTGTGTTTGAGAATTGTGTGCGCAGTAGCCGCACGTGCATCAACAAAGTAGTGCCAAGCATGTGCCTGTGTCCCATAAATAAAGGGCCGGCTGGATTGACCACTAAAGGGTGTTGTAACCCCCAAAGGGCACTCCAAACAAATTAAAAATATATATTTTTTTGTGTTTGTGAATTGTGCGCGCAGTAGCCGCACGTGCATCAACAATTTTGTGCCAAGCGTGCGCCTGTGTCCCATAAATAAAGGGCCGGCTGGATTGATTGCTAAAGGGTGCTGTAACCCCCAAAGGGCACTCCAAACAAAATAAAAAAATATTTTTTTTGTGTTTGTGAATTGTGTGCGCAGTAGCCGCACGTGCATCAACAAAGTAGTGCCAAGCGTGTGCCTGTGTCCCATAAATAAAGGGCCAGCTGGATTGACCGCTAAAGGGTGCTGTGACCCCAAAGGGCACTCCAAACAAAATTAAAATATATATTTTTTTGTGTTTGTGAATTATGTGCGCAGTAGCCGCACGTGCATCAACAAAGTAGTGGCAAGCGTGCACCTGTGTCCCATAAATAAAGGGCCGGCTGGATTGACTGCTAAAAGGTGCTGTAACCCCCAAAGGGCACTCCAAACAAAATAAAAATATATATTTTTTTGTGTTTGTGAATTGTGTGCGCAGTAGCCGCACGTGCATCAACAAAGAAGTGCCAAGCGTGCGCCTGTGTCCCATAAATAAAGGGCCAGCTGGATTGACCGCTACAGAGTGCTGTAACCCCCAAAGGGCACTCGAAACAAATTAAAAATATATATTTTTTTGTGTTTGTGAATTGTGTGCGCAGTAGCCGCACGTGCATCAACAAAGAAGTGCCAAGCGTGCGCCTGTGTCCCATAAATAAAGGGCCAGCTGGATTGACCGCTACAGAGTGCTGTAACCCCCAAAGTGCACTCGAAACAAATTAAAAAAATATATTTTTTTGTGTTTGTGAATTGTGTGCGCAGTAGCCGCACGTGCATCAACAAAGTAGTGCCAAGCGTGCGCCTTTGTCCCATAAATAAAGGGCCGGCTGGATTGACCGCTAAAGGGTGCTGTATCCCCCAAAGGGCACTCCAAACAAAATAAAAAAATATATTTTTTTGTGTTTGTGAATTGTGTGCGCAGGAGCCGCACGTGCATCACCAAAGTAGTGCCAAGCGTGCGCCTGTGTCCCATAAATAAAGGGCCGGCTAGATTGACCACTAAAGGGTGCTGTAACCCCCAAAGGGCACGCCAAACAAAATAAAAATATATATTTTTTTGTGTTTGTGAATTGTGTGCGCAGTAGCCGCACGTGCATCAACAAAGTAGTGCCAAGCGTGCGCCTGTGTCCCATAAATGAAGGGCCGGCTGGATTGACTGCTAAAGGGTGCTGTAACCCCCAAAGGGCACTCCAAACAAAATAAAAAAATATATTTTTTGTGTTTGTGAATTGTGTGCGCAGTAGCCGCACGTGCATCAACAAAGTAGTGCCAAGCGTGTGCCTGTGTCCCATAAATAAAGGGCCGGCTGGATTGACCGCTAAAGGGTGCTGTAACCCCCAAAGGGCACTCCAAACAAAATAAAAAATATATATTTTTTTGTGTTTGTGAATTGTGTGCGCAGTAGCCGCACGTGCATCAACAAAGTAGTGCCAAGCATGCGACTGTATCCCATAAATAAAGGGCCGGCTGGATTGACCACTAAAGGGTGCTGTAACCCCCAAAGGGCACTCCAAACAAAATAAAAATATATATTTTTTTGTGTTTGTGAATTGTGTGCGCAGTAGCCGCACGTGCATCAACAAAGTAGTGGCAAGCATGCGCCTGTGTCCCATAAATAATGGGCCGGCTGGATTGACCACTAAAGGCTGCTGTAACCCCCAAAGGGCACTCCAAACAAAATTAAAAAATATATTTTTTTGTGTTTGTGAATTGTGTGCGCAGTAGCCGCACGTGCATCAACAAAGTAGTGGCAAGCATGCGCCTGTGTCCCATAAATAAAGGGCCAGCTGGATTGACCGCTAATGGGTGCTGTAACCCCCAAAGGGCACTCCAAACAAAATAAAAATATATATTTTTTTGTGTTTGTGAATTGTGTGCGCAGTAGCCGCACGTGCATCAACAAAGTAGTGCCAAGCGTGTGCCTGTGTCCCATAAATAAAGGGCCGGCTGGATTGACCGCTAAAGGGTGCTGTAACCCCCAAAGGGCACTCCAAACAAAATAAAAAATATATATTTTTTTGTGTTTGTGAATTGTGTGCGCAGTAGCCGCACGTGCATCAACAAAGTAGTGCCAAGCATGCGACTGTATCCCATAAATAAAGGGCCGGCTGGATTGACCACTAAAGGGTGCTGTAACCCCCAAAGGGCACTCCAAACAAAATAAAAATATATATTTTTTTGTGTTTGTGAATTGTGTGCGCAGTAGCCGCACGTGCATCAACAAAGTAGTGGCAAGCATGCGCCTGTGTCCCATAAATAATGGGCCGGCTGGATTGACCACTAAAGGCTGCTGTAACCCCCAAAGGGCACTCCAAACAAAATTAAAAAATATATTTTTTTGTGTTTGTGAATTGTGTGCGCAGTAGCCGCACGTGCATCAACAAAGTAGTGGCAAGCATGCGCCTGTGTCCCATAAATAAAGGGCCAGCTGGATTGACCGCTAATGGGTGCTGTAACCCCCAAAGGGCACTCCAAACAAAATAAAAATATATATTTTTTTGTGTTTGTGAATTGTGTGCGCAGTAGCCGCACGTGCATCAACAAAGTAGTGCCAAGCGTGTGCCTGTGTCCCATAAATAAAGGGCCGGCTGGATTGTCTGCTAAAGGGTGCTGTAACCCCCAAAGGGCACTCCAAACAAAATTAAAATATATATTTTTTTGTGTTTGTGAATTATGTGCGCAGTAGCCGCACGTGCATCAACAAAGTAGTGCCAAGCGTGCACCTGTGTCCCATAAATAAAGGGCCGGCTGGATTGACTGCTAAAGGGTGCTGTAACCCCCAAAGGGCACTCCAAACAAAATAAAAATATATATTTTTTTGTGTTTGTGAATTGTGTGCGCAGTAGCCGCACGTGCATCAACAAAGTAGTGCCAAGCGTGTGCCTGTGTCCCATAAATGAAGGGCCGGCTGGATTGTCTGCTAAAGGGTGCTGTAACCCCCAAAGGGCACTCCACACAAAATAAAAAAATATATTTTTTGTGTTTGTGAATTGTGTGCGCAGTAGCCGCACGTGCATCAACAAAGTAGTGCCAAGCGTGCGCCTGTGTCCCATAAATGAAAGGCTGGCTGGATTGACTGCAAAAGGGTGCTGTAACCCCCAAAGGGCACTCCAAACAAAATAAATAAATATATTTTTTGTGTTTGTGAATTGTGCGCGCAGTAGCCGCACGTGCATCAACAAAGTAGTGCCAAGCGTGCGCCTGTGTCCCATAAATAAAGGGCCAGCTGCATTGACCGCTAAAGGGTGCTGTAACCCCCAAAGGGCACTCCAAACAAAATAAAAATATATATTTTTTTGTGTTTGAGAATTGTGTGCGCAGTAGCCGCACGTGCATCAACAAAGTAGTGCCAAGCATGTGCCTGTGTCCCATAAATAAAGGGCCGGCTGGATTGACCACTAAAGGGTGTTGTAACCCCCAAAGGGCACTCCAAACAAATTAAAAATATATATTTTTTTGTGTTTGTGAATTGTGCGCGCAGTAGCCGCACGTGCATCAACAATTTTGTGCCAAGCGTGCGCCTGTGTCCCATAAATAAAGGGCCGGCTGGATTGATTGCTAAAGGGTGCTGTAACCCCCAAAGGGCACTCCAAACAAAATAAAAAAATATTTTTTTTGTGTTTGTGAATTGTGTGCGCAGTAGCCGCACGTGCATCAACAAAGTAGTGCCAAGCGTGTGCCTGTGTCCCATAAATAAAGGGCCAGCTGGATTGACCGCTAAAGGGTGCTGTGACCCCAAAGGGCACTCCAAACAAAATTAAAATATATATTTTTTTGTGTTTGTGAATTATGTGCGCAGTAGCCGCACGTGCATCAACAAAGTAGTGGCAAGCGTGCACCTGTGTCCCATAAATAAAGGGCCGGCTGGATTGACTGCTAAAAGGTGCTGTAACCCCCAAAGGGCACTCCAAACAAAATAAAAATATATATTTTTTTGTGTTTGAGAATTGTGTGCGCAGTAGCCGCACGTGCATCAACAAAGTAGTGCCAAGCATGTGCCTGTGTCCCATAAATAAAGGGCCAGCTGGATTGACCGCTAAAGGGTGTTGTAACCCCCAAAGGGCACTCGAAACAAATTAAAAATATATATTTTTTTGTGTTTGTGAATTGTGCGCGCAGTAGCCGCACGTGCATCAACAAAGTAGTGCCAAGCGTGCGCCTGTGTCCCATAAATAAAGGGCCAGCTGCATTGACCGCTAAAGGGTGCTGTAACCCCCAAAGGGCACTCCAAACAAAATAAAAATATATATTTTTTTGTGTTTGAGAATTGTGTGCGCAGTAGCCGCACGTGCATCAACAAAGTAGTGCCAAGCATGTGCCTGTGTCCCATAAATAAAGGGCCGGCTGGATTGACCACTAAAGGGTGTTGTAACCCCCAAAGGGCACTCCAAACAAATTAAAAATATATATTTTTTTGTGTTTGTGAATTGTGCGCGCAGTAGCCGCACGTGCATCAACAATTTTGTGCCAAGCGTGCGCCTGTGTCCCATAAATAAAGGGCCGGCTGGATTGATTGCTAAAGGGTGCTGTAACCCCCAAAGGGCACTCCAAACAAAATAAAAAAATATTTTTTTTGTGTTTGTGAATTGTGTGCGCAGTAGCCGCACGTGCATCAACAAAGTAGTGCCAAGCGTGTGCCTGTGTCCCATAAATAAAGGGCCAGCTGGATTGACCGCTAAAGGGTGCTGTGACCCCAAAGGGCACTCCAAACAAAATTAAAATATATATTTTTTTGTGTTTGTGAATTATGTGCGCAGTAGCCGCACGTGCATCAACAAAGTAGTGGCAAGCGTGCACCTGTGTCCCATAAATAAAGGGCCGGCTGGATTGACTGCTAAAAGGTGCTGTAACCCCCAAAGGGCACTCCAAACAAAATAAAAATATATATTTTTTTGTGTTTGTGAATTGTGTGCGCAGTAGCCGCACGTGCATCAACAAAGAAGTGCCAAGCGTGCGCCTGTGTCCCATAAATAAAGGGCCAGCTGGATTGACCGCTACAGAGTGCTGTAACCCCCAAAGGGCACTCGAAACAAATTAAAAATATATATTTTTTTGTGTTTGTGAATTGTGTGCGCAGTAGCCGCACGTGCATCAACAAAGAAGTGCCAAGCGTGCGCCTGTGTCCCATAAATAAAGGGCCAGCTGGATTGACCGCTACAGAGTGCTGTAACCCCCAAAGTGCACTCGAAACAAATTAAAAAAATATATTTTTTTGTGTTTGTGAATTGTGTGCGCAGTAGCCGCACGTGCATCAACAAAGTAGTGCCAAGCGTGCGCCTTTGTCCCATAAATAAAGGGCCGGCTGGATTGACCGCTAAAGGGTGCTGTATCCCCCAAAGGGCACTCCAAACAAAATAAAAAAATATATTTTTTTGTGTTTGTGAATTGTGTGCGCAGGAGCCGCACGTGCATCACCAAAGTAGTGCCAAGCGTGCGCCTGTGTCCCATAAATAAAGGGCCGGCTAGATTGACCACTAAAGGGTGCTGTAACCCCCAAAGGGCACGCCAAACAAAATAAAAATATATATTTTTTTGTGTTTGTGAATTGTGTGCGCAGTAGCCGCACGTGCATCAACAAAGTAGTGCCAAGCGTGCGCCTGTGTCCCATAAATGAAGGGCCGGCTGGATTGACTGCTAAAGGGTGCTGTAACCCCCAAAGGGCACTCCAAACAAAATAAAAAAATATATTTTTTGTGTTTGTGAATTGTGTGCGCAGTAGCCGCACGTGCATCAACAAAGTAGTGCCAAGCGTGTGCCTGTGTCCCATAAATAAAGGGCCGGCTGGATTGACCGCTAAAGGGTGCTGTAACCCCCAAAGGGCACTCCAAACAAAATAAAAAATATATATTTTTTTGTGTTTGTGAATTGTGTGCGCAGTAGCCGCACGTGCATCAACAAAGTAGTGCCAAGCATGCGACTGTATCCCATAAATAAAGGGCCGGCTGGATTGACCACTAAAGGGTGCTGTAACCCCCAAAGGGCACTCCAAACAAAATAAAAATATATATTTTTTTGTGTTTGTGAATTGTGTGCGCAGTAGCCGCACGTGCATCAACAAAGTAGTGGCAAGCATGCGCCTGTGTCCCATAAATAATGGGCCGGCTGGATTGACCACTAAAGGCTGCTGTAACCCCCAAAGGGCACTCCAAACAAAATTAAAAAATATATTTTTTTGTGTTTGTGAATTGTGTGCGCAGTAGCCGCACGTGCATCAACAAAGTAGTGGCAAGCATGCGCCTGTGTCCCATAAATAAAGGGCCAGCTGGATTGACCGCTAATGGGTGCTGTAACCCCCAAAGGGCACTCCAAACAAAATAAAAATATATATTTTTTTGTGTTTGTGAATTGTGTGCGCAGTAGCCGCACGTGCATCAACAAAGTAGTGCCAAGCGTGTGCCTGTGTCCCATAAATAAAGGGCCGGCTGGATTGACCGCTAAAGGGTGCTGTAACCCCCAAAGGGCACTCCAAACAAAATAAAAAATATATATTTTTTTGTGTTTGTGAATTGTGTGCGCAGTAGCCGCACGTGCATCAACAAAGTAGTGCCAAGCATGCGACTGTATCCCATAAATAAAGGGCCGGCTGGATTGACCACTAAAGGGTGCTGTAACCCCCAAAGGGCACTCCAAACAAAATAAAAATATATATTTTTTTGTGTTTGTGAATTGTGTGCGCAGTAGCCGCACGTGCATCAACAAAGTAGTGGCAAGCATGCGCCTGTGTCCCATAAATAATGGGCCGGCTGGATTGACCACTAAAGGCTGCTGTAACCCCCAAAGGGCACTCCAAACAAAATTAAAAAATATATTTTTTTGTGTTTGTGAATTGTGTGCGCAGTAGCCGCACGTGCATCAACAAAGTAGTGGCAAGCATGCGCCTGTGTCCCATAAATAAAGGGCCAGCTGGATTGACCGCTAATGGGTGCTGTAACCCCCAAAGGGCACTCCAAACAAAATAAAAATATATATTTTTTTGTGTTTGTGAATTGTGTGCGCAGTAGCCGCACGTGCATCAACAAAGTAGTGCCAAGCGTGTGCCTGTGTCCCATAAATAAAGGGCCGGCTGGATTGTCTGCTAAAGGGTGCTGTAACCCCCAAAGGGCACTCCAAACAAAATTAAAATATATATTTTTTTGTGTTTGTGAATTATGTGCGCAGTAGCCGCACGTGCATCAACAAAGTAGTGCCAAGCGTGCACCTGTGTCCCATAAATAAAGGGCCGGCTGGATTGACTGCTAAAGGGTGCTGTAACCCCCAAAGGGCACTCCAAACAAAATAAAAATATATATTTTTTTGTGTTTGTGAATTGTGTGCGCAGTAGCCGCACGTGCATCAACAAAGTAGTGCCAAGCGTGTGCCTGTGTCCCATAAATGAAGGGCCGGCTGGATTGTCTGCTAAAGGGTGCTGTAACCCCCAAAGGGCACTCCACACAAAATAAAAAAATATATTTTTTGTGTTTGTGAATTGTGTGCGCAGTAGCCGCACGTGCATCAACAAAGTAGTGCCAAGCGTGCGCCTGTGTCCCATAAATGAAAGGCTGGCTGGATTGACTGCAAAAGGGTGCTGTAACCCCCAAAGGGCACTCCAAACAAAATAAATAAATATATTTTTTGTGTTTGTGAATTGTGTGCGCAGTAGCCGCACGTGCATCAACAAAGTAGTGCCAAGCGTGTGCCTGTGTCCCATAAATAAAGGGCCGGCTGGATTGACCGCTAAAGGGTGCTGTAACCCCCAAAGGGCACTCCAAACAAAATAAAAATATATATTTTTTTGTGTTTGAGAATTGTGTGCGCAGTAGCCGCACGTGCATCAACAAAGTAGTGCCAAGCATGTGCCTGTGTCCCATAAATAAAGGGCCAGCTGGATTGACCGCTAAAGGGTGTTGTAACCCCCAAAGGGCACTCGAAACAAATTAAAAATATATATTTTTTTGTGTTTGTGAATTGTGCGCGCAGTAGCCGCACGTGCATCAACAAAGTAGTGCCAAGCGTGCGCCTGTGTCCCATAAATAAAGGGCCGGCTGCATTGACCGCTAAAGGGTGCTGTAACCCCCAAAGGGCACTCCAAACAAAATAAAAATATATATTTTTTTGTGTTTGAGAATTGTGTGCGCAGTAGCCGCACGTGCATCAACAAAGTAGTGCCAAGCATGTGCCTGTGTCCCATAAATAAAGGGCCGGCTGGATTGACCGCTAAAGGGTGTTGTAACCCCCAAAGGGCACTCCAAACAAATTAAAAATATATATTTTTTTGTGTTTGTGAATTGTGCGCGCAGTAGCCGCACGTGCATCAACAATTTTGTGCCAAGCGTGCGCCTGTGTCCCATAAATAAAGGGCTGGCTGGATTGATTGCTAAAGGGTGCTGTAACCCCCAAAGGGCACTCCAAACAAAATTAAAAAATATATTTTTTTGTGTTTGTGAATTGTGTGCGCAGTAGCCGCACGTGCATCAACAAAGTAGTGCCAAGCGTGCGCCTGTGTCCCATAAATAAAGGGCCGGCTGGATTGACCGCTAAAGGGTGCTGTAACCCCCAAAGGGCACTCCAAACAAAATAAAAAAATATATTTTTTTGTGTTTGTGAATTGTGTGCACAGTAGCTGCACGTGCATCAACAAAGTAGTGGCAAGCGTGCGCCTGTGTCCCATAAATAATGGGCCAGCTGGATTGACCGCTAAAGGGTGCTGTAACCCCCAAAGGGCACTCCAAACAAAATAAAAAATATATTTTTTTGTGTTTGTGAATTGTGTGCGCAGTAGCCGCACGTGCATCAACAAAATAGTGGCAAGCATGCGCCTGTGTCCCATAAATAAAGGGCCAGCTGGATTGACCACTAACGGGTGCTGTAACCCCCAAAGGGCACTTCAAACAAAATAAAAATATATATTTTTTTGTGTTTGTGAATTGTGTGCGCAGTAGCCGCACGTGCATCAACAAAGTAGTGCCAAGAGTGTGCCTGTGCCCCATAAATAAAGGGCCGGCTAGATTGTCTGCTAAAGGGTGCTGTAACCCCCAAAGGGCACTCCAAACAAAATAAAAAAATATTTTTTTTGTGTTTGTGAATTGTGTGCGCAGTAGCCGCACGTGCATCAACAAAGTAGTGCCAAGCGTGTGCCTGTGTCCCATAAATAAAGGGCCAGCTGGATTGACCGCTAAAGGGTGCTGTGACCCCAAAGGGCACTCCAAACAAAATTAAAATATATATTTTTTTGTGTTTGTGAATTATGTGCGCAGTAGCCGCACGTGCATCAACAAAGTAGTGGCAAGCGTGCACCTGTGTCCCATAAATAAAGGGCCGGCTGGATTGACTGCTAAAAGGTGCTGTAACCCCCAAAGGGCACTCCAAACAAAATAAAAATATATATTTTTTTGTGTTTGTGAATTGTGTGCGCAGTAGCCGCACGTGCATCAACAAAGAAGTGCCAAGCGTGCGCCTGTGTCCCATAAATAAAGGGCCAGCTGGATTGACCGCTACAGAGTGCTGTAACCCCCAAAGGGCACTCAAAACAAATTAAAAATATATATTTTTTTGTGTTTGTGAATTGTGTGCGCAGTAGCCGCACGTGCATCAACAAAGAAGTGCCAAGCGTGCGCCTGTGTCCCATAAATAAAGGGCCAGCTGGATTGACCGCTACAGAGTGCTGTAACCCCCAAAGGGCACTCGAAACAAATTAAAAAAATATATTTTTTTGTGTTTGTGAATTGTGTGCGCAGTAGCCGCACGTGCATCAACAAAGTAGTGCCAAGCGTGCGCCTTTGTCCCATAAATAAAGGGCCGGCTGGATTGACCGCTAAAGGGTGCTGTATCCCCCAAAGGGCACTCCAAACAAAATAAAAAAATATATTTTTTTGTGTTTGTGAATTGTGTGCGCAGGAGCCGCACGTGCATCACCAAAGTAGTGCCAAGCGTGCGCCTGTGTCCCATAAATAAAGGGCCGGCTAGATTGACCACTAAAGGGTGCTGTAACCCCCAAAGGGCACGCCAAACAAAATAAAAATATATATTTTTTTGTGTTTGTGAATTGTGTGCGCAGTAGCCGCACGTGCATCAACAAAGTAGTGCCAAGCGTGCGCCTGTGTCCCATAAATGAAGGGCCGGCTGGATTGACTGCTAAAGGGTGCTGTAACCCCCAAAGGGCACTCCAAACAAAATAAAAAAATATATTTTTTGTGTTTGTGAATTGTGTGCGCAGTAGCCGCACGTGCATCAACAAAGTAGTGCCAAGCGTGTGCCTGTGTCCCATAAATAAAGGGCCGGCTGGATTGACCGCTAAAGGGTGCTGTAACCCCCAAAGGGCACTCCAAACAAAATAAAAAATATATATTTTTTTGTGTTTGTGAATTGTGTGCGCAGTAGCCGCACGTGCATCAACAAAGTAGTGCCAAGCATGCGACTGTATCCCATAAATAAAGGGCCGGCTGGATTGACCACTAAAGGGTGCTGTAACCCCCAAAGGGCACTCCAAACAAAATAAAAATATATATTTTTTTGTGTTTGTGAATTGTGTGCGCAGTAGCCGCACGTGCATCAACAAAGTAGTGCCAAGCATGCACCTGTGTCCCATAAATAAAGGGCCAGCTGAATTGACAGCTAAAGGGTGCTGTAACCCCCAAAGGGCACTCCAAACAAAATAAAAAAGTATATTTTTTTGTGTTTGTGAATTGTGTGCGCAGTAGCCGCACGTGCATCAACAAAGTAGTGGCAAGCGTGCGCCTGTGTCCCATAAATAAAGGGCCGGCTGGATTGACTGCTAAAGGGTGCTGGAACCCCCAAAGGGCACTCCAAACAAATTAAAAAATTATTTTTTTTTGTGTTTGTGAATTGTGTGCGCAGTTGCCGCACGTGCATCAACAAAGTAGTGCCAAGTGTGCGCCTGTGTCCCAAAAATAAAGGGCCGGCTGAATTGACTGCTAAAGGGTGCTGTAACCCCCAAAGGGCACTCCAAACAAAATAAAAAAGTATATTTTTTTGTGTTTGTGAATTGTGTGCGCAGTAGCCGCACGTGCATCAACAAAGTAGTGGCAAGCGTGCGCCTGTGTCCCATAAACAAAGGGCCGGATGGATTGACTGCTAAAGGGTGCTGTAACCCCCAAAGGGCACTCCAAACAAAATAAAAAAATATATTTTTTTGTGTTTGTGAATTGTGTGCGCAGTAGCCGCACGTGCATCAACAAAGTAGTGCCAAGCGTGCGCCTGTGTCCCATAAATAAAGGGCCGGCTGGATTGACCGCTAAAGGGTGCTGTAACCCCCAAAGGGCACTCCAAACAAAATTAAAAATATTTTTTTTTTGTATTTGTGAATTGTGTGCGCAGTAGTCGCACGTGCATCAACAAAGTAGTGCCAAGCATGTGCCTGTGTCCCATAAATAAAGGGCCAGCTGGATTGACTGCTAAAGGGTGCTGTAGCCCCCAAAGGGCACTCCAAACAAAATAAAAAAATATATTTTTTTGTGTTTGTGAATTGTGTGCACAGTAGAAACACGTGCATCAAAAAAGAAGTGCCAAGCGTGCGCCTGTGTCCCATAAATGAAGGGCCGGCTGGATTGTCTGCTAAAGGGTGCTGTAACCCCCAAAGGGCACTCCACACAAAATAAAAAAATATATTTTTTGTGTTTGTGAATTGTGTGCGCAGTAGCCGCACGTGCATCAACAAAGTAGTGCCAAGCGTGCGCCTGTGTCCCATAAATGAAAGGCTGGCTGGATTGACTGCAAAAGGGTGCTGTAACACCCAAAGGGCACTCCAAACAAAATAAAAAAATATATTTTTTGTGTTTGTGAATTGTGTGCGCAGTAGCCGCACGTGCATCAACAAAGTAGTGCCAAGCGTGTGCCTGTGTCCCATAAATAAAGGGCCGGCTGGATTGACCGCTAAAGGGTGCTGTAACCCCCAAAGGGCACTCCAAACAAAATAAAAATATATATTTTTTTGTGTTTGAGAATTGTGTGCGCAGTAGCCGCACGTGCATCAACAAAGTAGTGCCAAGCGTGTGCCTGTGTCCCATAAATAAAGGGCCAGCTGGATTGACCGCTAAAGGGTGTTGTAACCCCCAAAGGGCACTCGAAACAAATTAAAAATATATATTTTTTTGTGTTTGTGAATTGTGCGCGCAGTAGCCGCACGTGCATCAACAAAGTAGTGCCAAGCGTGCGCCTGTGTCCCATAAATAAAGGGCCGGCTGCATTGACCGCTAAAGGGTGCTGTAACCCCCAAAGGGCACTCCAAACAAAATAAAAATATATTTTTTTTTGTGTTTGAGAATTGTGTGCGCAGTAGCCGCACGTGCATCAACAAAGTAGTGCCAAGCATGTGCCTGTGTCCCATAAATAAAGGGCCGGCTGGATTGACCGCTAAAGGGTGTTGTAACCCCCAAAGGGCACTCCAAACAAATTAAAAATATATATTTTTTTGTGTTTGTGAATTGTGCGCGCAGTAGCCGCACGTGCATCAACAAATTTGTGCCAAGCGTGCGCCTGTGTCCCATAAATAAAGGGCCGGCTGGATTGATTGCTAAAGGGTGCTGTAACCCCCAAAGGGCACTCCAAACAAAATTAAAAAATATATTTTTTTGTGTTTGTGAATTGTGTGCGCAGTAGCCGCACGTGCATCAACAAAGTAGTGCCAAGCGTGCGCCTGTGTCCCATAAATAAAGGGCCGGCTGGATTGACCGCTAAAGGGTGCTGTAACCCCCAAAGGGCACTCCAAACAAAATAAAAAAATATATTTTTTTGTGTTTGTGAATTGTGTGCACAGTAGCTGCACGTGCATCAACAAAGTAGTGGCAAGCGTGCGCCTGTGTCCCATAAATAATGGGCCAGCTGGATTGACCGCTAAAGGGTGCTGTAACCCCCAAAGGGCACTCCAAACAAAATAAAAAATATATTTTTTTGTGTTTGTGAATTGCGTGCGCAGTAGCCGCACGTGCATCAACAAAGTAGTGGCAAGCATGCGCCTGTGTCCCGTAAATAAAGGGCCAGCTGGATTGACCACTAACGGGTGCTGTAACCCCCAAAGGGCACTTCAAACAAAATAAAAATATATATTTTTTTGTGTTTGTGAATTGTGTGCGCAGTAGCCGCACGTGCATCAACAAAGAAGTGCCAAGCGTGTGCCTGTGCCCCATAAATAAAGGGCCGGCTAGATTGTCTGCTAAAGGGTGCTGTAACTCCCAAAGGGCACTCCAAACAAAATAAAAAAATATATTTTTTTGTGTTTGTGAATTGTGTGCGCAGTAGCCACACGTGCATCAACAAAGTAGTGCCAAGCGTGTGCCTGTGTCCCATAAATAAAGGGCCAGCTGGATTGACCGCTAAAGGGTGCTGTGACCCCAAAGGGCACTCCAAACAAAATTAAAATATATATTTTTTTGTGTTTGTGAATTATGTGCGCAGTAGCCGCACGTGCATCAACAAAGTAGTGGCAAGCGTGCACCTGTGTCCCATAAATAAAGGGCCGGCTGGATTGACTGCTAAAAGGTGCTGTAACCCCCAAAGGGCACTCCAAACAAAATAAAAATATATATTTTTTTGTGTTTGTGAATTGTGTGCGCAGTAGCCGCACGTGCATCAACAAAGAAGTGCCAAGCGTGCGCCTGTGTCCCATAAATAAAGGGCCAGCTGGATTGACCGCTACAGAGTGCTGTAACCCCCAAAGGGCACTCGAAACAAATTAAAAATATATATTTTTTTGTGTTTGTGAATTGTGTGCGCAGTAGCCGCACGTGCATCAACAAAGAAGTGCCAAGCGTGCGCCTGTGTCCCATAAATAAAGGGCCAGCAGGATTGACCGCTACAGAGTGCTGTAACCCCCAAAGGGCACTCGAAACAAATTAAAAAAATATATTTTTTTGTGTTTGTGAATTGTGTGCGCAGTAGCCGCACGTGCATCAACAAAGTAGTGCCAAGCGTGCGCCTTTGTCCCATAAATAAAGGGCCGGCTGGATTGACCGCTAAAGGGTGCTGTATCCCCCAAAGGGCACTCCAAACAAAATAAAAAAATATATTTTTTTGTGTTTGTGAATTGTGTGCGCAGGAGCCGCACGTGCATCACCAAAGTAGTGCCAAGCGTGCGCCTGTGTCCCATAAATAAAGGGCCAGCTAGATTGACCACTAAAGGGTGCTGTAACCCCCAAAGGGCACGCCAAACAAAATAAAAATATATATTTTTTTGTGTTTGTGAATTGTGTGCGCAGTAGCCGCACGTGTATCAACAAAGTAGTGCCAAGCGTGCGCCTGTGTCCCATAAATGAAGGGCCGGCTGGATTGACTGCTAAAGGGTGCTGTAACCCCCAAAGGGCACTCCAAACAAAATAAAAAAATATATTTTTTGTGTTTGTGAATTGTGTGCGCAGTAGCCGCACGTGCATCAACAAAGTAGTGCCAAGCGTGTGCCTGTGTCCCATAAATAAAGGGCCGGCTGGATTGACCGCTAAAGGGTGCTGTAACCCCCAAAGGGCACTCCAAACAAAATAAAAAATATATATTTTTTTGTGTTTGTGAATTGTGTGCGCAGTAGCCGCACGTGCATCAACAAAGTAGTGCCAAGCATGCGACTGTATCCCATAAATAAAGGGCCGGCTGGATTGACCACTAAAGGGTGCTGTAACCCCCAAAGGGCACTCCAAACAAAATAAAAATATATATTTTTTTGTGTTTGTGAATTGTGTGCGCAGTAGCCGCACGTGCATCAACAAAGTAGTGCCAAGCATGCACCTGTGTCCCATAAATAAAGGGCCAGCTGAATTGACAGCTAAAGGGTGCTGTAACCCCCAAAGGGCACTCCAAACAAAATAAAAAAGTATATTTTTTTGTGTTTGTGAATTGTGTGCGCAGTAGCCGCACGTGCATCAACAAAGTAGTGGCAAGCGTGCGCCTGTGTCCCATAAATAAAGGGCCGGCTGGATTGACTGCTAAAGGGTGCTGGAACCCCCAAAGGGCACTCCAAACAAATTAAAAAATTATTTTTTTTTGTGTTTGTGAATTGTGTGCGCAGTTGCCGCACGTGCATCAACAAAGTAGTGCCAAGTGTGCGCCTGTGTCCCAAAAATAAAGGGCCGGCTGAATTGACTGCTAAAGGGTGCTGTAACCCCCAAAGGGCACTCCAAACAAAATAAAAAAGTATATTTTTTTGTGTTTGTGAATTGTGTGCGCAGTAGCCGCACGTGCATCAACAAAGTAGTGGCAAGCGTGCGCCTGTGTCCCATAAATAAAGGGCCGGATGGATTGACTGCTAAAGGGTGCTGTAACCCCCAAAGGGCACTCCAAACAAAATAAAAAAATATATTTTTTTGTGTTTGTGAATTGTGTGCGCAGTAGCCGCATGTGCATCAACAAAGTAGTGCCAAGCGTGCGCCTGTGTCCCATAAATAAAGGGCCGGCTGGATTGACCGCTAAAGGGTGCTGTAACCCCCAAAGGGCACTCCAAACAAAATTAAAAAATATTTTTTTTTTGTATTTGTGAATTGTGTGCGCAGTAGTCGCACGTGCATCAACAAAGTAGTGCCAAGCATGTGCCTGTGTCCCATAAATAAAGGGCCAGCTGGATTGACTGCTAAAGGGTGCTGTAGCCCCCAAAGGGCACTCCAAACAAAATAAAAAAATATATTTTTTTGTGTTTGTGAATTGTGTGCACAGTAGAAACACGTGCATCAAAAAAGAAGTGCCAAGCGTGCGCCTGTGTCCCATAAATAAAGGGCCGGCTGGATTGACTGCTAAAGGGTGCTGTAACCCCCAAAGGGCACTCCAAACAAAATAAAAAAATATATTTTTTTGTGTTTGTGAATTGTGTGCGCAGTAGCCGCACGTGCATCAACAAAGTAGTGCCAAGCGTGCGCCTGTGTCCCATAAATAAAGGGCCAGCTGGATTGACCGCTAAAGGGTGCTGTAACCCCCAAAGGGCACTCCAAACAAAATTAAAAAATATATTTTTTTGTATTTGTGAATTGTGTGCGCAGTAGCTGCACGTGCATCAACAAAGTAGTGCCAAGCGTGCGCCTGTGTCCCATAAATAAAGGGCCAGCTGGATTGACCACTAGAGAGTGCTGTAACCCCCAAATGGCACTCCAAACAAATTAAAAAATTATTTTTTTGTATTTGTGAATTGTGTGCGCAGTTGCCGCACGTGCATCAACAAAGTAGTGCCAAGTGTGCGCCTGTGTCCCAAAAATAAAGGGCCGGCTGAATTGACTGCTAAAGGGTGCTGTAACCCCCAAAGGGCACTCCAAACAAAATAAAAAAGTATATTTTTTTGTGTTTGTGAATTGTGTGCGCAGTAGCCGCACGTGCATCAACAAAGTAGTGGCAAGCGTGCGCCTGTGTCCCATAAATAAAGGGCCAGCTGGATTGACTGCTAAAGGGTGCTGTAACCCCCAAAGGGCACTCCAAACAAAATAAAAAATTATTTTTTTGTGTGTTTGTGAATTGTGTGCGCAGTTGCCGCACGTGCATCAACAAAGTAGTGCCAAGTGTGCGCCTGTGTCCCAAAAATAAAGGGCCAGCTGAATTGACTGCTAAAGGGTGCTGTAACCCCCAAAGGGCACTCCAAACAAAATAAAAAAGTATATTTTTTTGTGTTTGTGAATTGTGTGCGCAGTAGCCGCACGTGCATCAACAAAGTAGTGGCAAGCGTGCGTCTGTGTCCCATAAATAAAGGGCTGGCTGGATTGACTGCTAAAGGGTGCTGTAGCCCCCAAAGGGCACTCCAAACAAAATAAAAATATATATTTTTTTGTGTTTGTGAATTGTGTGCGCAGTAGCCGCACGTGCATCAACAAAGTAGTGCCAAGCGTGCGCCTGTGTCCCATAAATAAAGGGCCGGCTGGATTGACCGCTAAAGGGTGCCATAACCCCCAAAGGGCACTCCAAACAAAATTAAAAAATATATTTTTTTGTATTTGTGAATTGTGTGCGCAGTAGCCGCACGTGCATCAACAAAGTAGTGCCAAGCATGTGCCTGTGTCCCATAAATAAAGGGCCAGCTGCATTGACTGCTAAAGGGTGCTGTAACCCCCAAAGGGCACTCCAAACAAAATAAAAAAATATATTTTTTTGTGTTTGTGAATTGTGTGCACAGTAGCCACACGTGCATCAACAAAGAAGTGCCAAGCGTGCGCCTGTGTCCCATAAATAAAGGGCCGGCTGGATTGACTGCTAAAGGGTGCTGTAACCCCCAAAGGGCACTCCAAACAAAATAAAAAAATATATTTTTGTGTGTTTGTGAATTGTGTGCGCAGTAGCCGCACGTGCATCAACAAAGTAGTGGCAAGCGTGCGCCTGTGTCCCATAAATAAAGGGCCAGCTGGATTGACTGCTAAAGGGTGCTGTAACCCCCAAAGGGCACTCCAAACAAAATAAAAAATTATTTTTTTTTGTGTTTGTGAATTGTGTGCGCAGTTGCCACACGTGCATCAACAAAGTAGTGCCAAGTGTGCGCCTGTGTCCCAAAAATAAAGGGCCAGCTGAATTGACTGCTAAAGGGTGCTGTAACCCCCAAAGGGCACTCCAAACAAAATAAAAAAGTATATTTTTTTGTGTTTGTGAATTGTGTGCGCAGTAGCCGCACGTGCATCAACAAAGTAGTGGCAAGCGTGCGTCTGTGTCCCATAAATAAAGGGCTGGCTGGATTGACTGCTAAAGGGTGCTGTAACCCCCAAAGGGCACTCCAAACAAAATAAAAATATATATTTTTTTGTGTTTGTGAATTGTGTGCGCAGTAGCCGCATGTGCATCAACAAAGTAGTGCCAAGCGTGCGCCTGTGTCCCATAAATAAAGGGCCGGCTGGATTGACCGCTAAAGGGTGCCATAACCCCCAAAGGGCACTCCAAACAAAATTAAAAAATATATTTTTTTGTATTTGTGAATTGTGTGCGCAGTAGCCGCACGTGCATCAACAAAGTAGTGCCAAGCATGTGCCTGTGTCCCATAAATAAAGGGCCAGCTGGATTGACTGCTAAAGGGTGCTGTAACCCCCAAAGGGCACTCCAAACAAAATAAAAAAATATATTTTTTTGTGTTTGTGAATTGTGTGCACAGTAGCCACACGTGCATCAACAAAGAAGTGCCAAGCGTGCGCCTGTGTCCCATAAATAAAGGGCCGGCTGGATTGACTGCTAAAGGGTGCTGTAACCCCCAAAGGGCACTCCAAACAAAATAAAAAAATATATTTTTGTGTGTTTGTGAATTGTGTGCGCAGTAGCCGCACGTGCATCAACAAAGTAGTGCCAAGCGTGCGCCTGTGTCCCATAAATAAAGGGCCGGCTGGATTGACCGCTAAAGGGTGCTGTAACCCCCAAAGGGCACTCCAAACAAAATAAAAAAATATATTTTTGTGTGTTTGTGAATTGTGTGCGCAGTAGCCGCACGTGCATCAACAAAGTAGTGCCAAGCGTGCGCCTGTGTCCCATAAATAAAGGGCCGGCTGGATTGACCGCTAAAGGGTGCTGTAACCCCCAAAGGGCACTCCAAACAAAATTAAAAAATATATTTTTTTGTATTTGTGAATTGTGTGCGCAGTAGTCGCACGTGCATCAACAAAGTAGTGCCAAGCATGTGCCTGTGTCCCATAAATAAAGGGCCAGCTGGATTGACTGCTAAAGGGTGCTGTAGCCCCCAAAGGGCACTCCAAACAAAATAAAAATATATATTTTTTTGTGTTTGTGAATTGTGTGCACAGTAGAAACACGTGCATCAAAAAAGAAGTGCCAAGCGTGCGCCTGTGTCCCATAAATAAAGGGCCGGCTGGATTGACTGCTAAAGGGTGCTGTAACCCCCAAAGGGCACTCCAAACAAAATAAAAAAAAATATTTTTTTGTGTTTGTGAATTGTGTGCGCAGTAGCCGCACGTGCATCAACAAAGTAGTGCCAAGCGTGCGCCTGTGTCCCATAAATAAAGGGCCAGCTGGATTGACCGCTAAAGGGTGCTGTAACCCCCAAAGGGCACTCCAAACAAAATTAAAAAATATATTTTTTTGTATTTGTGAATTGTGTGCGCAGTAGCTGCACGTGCATCAACAAAGTAGTGCCAAGCGTGCGCCTGTGTCCCATAAATAAAGGGCCGGCTGGATTGACTACTAGAGAGTGCTGTAACCCCCAAAGGGCACTCCAAACAAATTAAAAAATTATTTTTTTGTATTTGTGAATTGTGTGCGCAGTTGCCGCACGTGCATCAACAAAGTAGTGCCAAGTGTGCGCCTGTGTCCCATAAATAAAGGGCCAGCTGGATTGACCGCTAAAGGGTGCTGTGACCCCAAAGGGCACTCCAAACAAAATTAAAATATATATTTTTTTGTGTTTGTGAATTATGTGCGCAGTAGCCGCACGTGCATCAACAAAGTAGTGGCAAGCGTGCACCTGTGTCCCATAAATAAAGGGCCGGCTGGATTGACTGCTAAAAGGTGCTGTAACCCCCAAAGGGCACTCCAAACAAAATAAAAATATATATTTTTTTGTGTTTGTGAATTGTGTGCGCAGTAGCCGCACGTGCATCAACAAAGAAGTGCCAAGCGTGCGCCTGTGTCCCATAAATAAAGGGCCAGCTGGATTGACCGCTACAGAGTGCTGTAACCCCCAAAGGGCACTCGAAACAAATTAAAAATATATATTTTTTTGTGTTTGTGAATTGTGTGCGCAGTAGCCGCACGTGCATCAACAAAGAAGTGCCAAGCGTGCGCCTGTGTCCCATAAATAAAGGGCCAGCTGGATTGACCGCTACAGAGTGCTGTAACCCCCAAAGGGCACTCGAAACAAATTAAAAAAATATATTTTTTTGTGTTTGTGAATTGTGTGCGCAGTAGCCGCACGTGCATCAACAAAGTAGTGCCAAGCGTGCGCCTTTGTCCCATAAATAAAGGGCCGGCTGGATTGACCGCTAAAGGGTGCTGTATCCCCCAAAGGGCACTCCAAACAAAATAAAAAAATATATTTTTTTGTGTTTGTGAATTGTGTGCGCAGGAGCCGCACGTGCATCACCAAAGTAGTGCCAAGCGTGCGCCTGTGTCCCATAAATAAAGGGCCAGCTAGATTGACCACTAAAGGGTGCTGTAACCCCCAAAGGGCACGCCAAACAAAATAAAAATATATATTTTTTTGTGTTTGTGAATTGTGTGCGCAGTAGCCGCACGTGTATCAACAAAGTAGTGCCAAGCGTGCGCCTGTGTCCCATAAATGAAGGGCCGGCTGGATTGACTGCTAAAGGGTGCTGTAACCCCCAAAGGGCACTCCAAACAAAATAAAAAAATATATTTTTTGTGTTTGTGAATTGTGTGCGCAGTAGCCGCACGTGCATCAACAAAGTAGTGCCAAGCGTGTGCCTGTGTCCCATAAATAAAGGGCCGGCTGGATTGACCGCTAAAGGGTGCTGTAACCCCCAAAGGGCACTCCAAACAAAATAAAAAATATATATTTTTTTGTGTTTGTGAATTGTGTGCGCAGTAGCCGCACGTGCATCAACAAAGTAGTGCCAAGCATGCGACTGTATCCCATAAATAAAGGGCCGGCTGGATTGACCACTAAAGGGTGCTGTAACCCCCAAAGGGCACTCCAAACAAAATAAAAATATATATTTTTTTGTGTTTGTGAATTGTGTGCGCAGTAGCCGCACGTGCATCAACAAAGTAGTGCCAAGCATGCACCTGTGTCCCATAAATAAAGGGCCAGCTGAATTGACAGCTAAAGGGTGCTGTAACCCCCAAAGGGCACTCCAAACAAAATAAAAAAGTATATTTTTTTGTGTTTGTGAATTGTGTGCGCAGTAGCCGCACGTGCATCAACAAAGTAGTGGCAAGCGTGCGCCTGTGTCCCATAAATAAAGGGCCGGCTGGATTGACTGCTAAAGGGTGCTGGAACCCCCAAAGGGCACTCCAAACAAATTAAAAAATTATTTTTTTTTGTGTTTGTGAATTGTGTGCGCAGTTGCCGCACGTGCATCAACAAAGTAGTGCCAAGTGTGCGCCTGTGTCCCAAAAATAAAGGGCCGGCTGAATTGACTGCTAAAGGGTGCTGTAACCCCCAAAGGGCACTCCAAACAAAATAAAAAAGTATATTTTTTTGTGTTTGTGAATTGTGTGCGCAGTAGCCGCACGTGCATCAACAAAGTAGTGGCAAGCGTGCGCCTGTGTCCCATAAATAAAGGGCCGGATGGATTGACTGCTAAAGGGTGCTGTAACCCCCAAAGGGCACTCCAAACAAAATAAAAAAATATATTTTTTTGTGTTTGTGAATTGTGTGCGCAGTAGCCGCATGTGCATCAACAAAGTAGTGCCAAGCGTGCGCCTGTGTCCCATAAATAAAGGGCCGGCTGGATTGACCGCTAAAGGGTGCTGTAACCCCCAAAGGGCACTCCAAACAAAATTAAAAAATATTTTTTTTTTGTATTTGTGAATTGTGTGCGCAGTAGTCGCACGTGCATCAACAAAGTAGTGCCAAGCATGTGCCTGTGTCCCATAAATAAAGGGCCAGCTGGATTGACTGCTAAAGGGTGCTGTAGCCCCCAAAGGGCACTCCAAACAAAATAAAAAAATATATTTTTTTGTGTTTGTGAATTGTGTGCACAGTAGAAACACGTGCATCAAAAAAGAAGTGCCAAGCGTGCGCCTGTGTCCCATAAATAAAGGGCCGGCTGGATTGACTGCTAAAGGGTGCTGTAACCCCCAAAGGGCACTCCAAACAAAATAAAAAAATATATTTTTTTGTGTTTGTGAATTGTGTGCGCAGTAGCCGCACGTGCATCAACAAAGTAGTGCCAAGCGTGCGCCTGTGTCCCATAAATAAAGGGCCAGCTGGATTGACCGCTAAAGGGTGCTGTAACCCCCAAAGGGCACTCCAAACAAAATTAAAAAATATATTTTTTTGTATTTGTGAATTGTGTGCGCAGTAGCTGCACGTGCATCAACAAAGTAGTGCCAAGCGTGCGCCTGTGTCCCATAAATAAAGGGCCAGCTGGATTGACCACTAGAGAGTGCTGTAACCCCCAAATGGCACTCCAAACAAATTAAAAAATTATTTTTTTGTATTTGTGAATTGTGTGCGCAGTTGCCGCACGTGCATCAACAAAGTAGTGCCAAGTGTGCGCCTGTGTCCCAAAAATAAAGGGCCGGCTGAATTGACTGCTAAAGGGTGCTGTAACCCCCAAAGGGCACTCCAAACAAAATAAAAAAGTATATTTTTTTGTGTTTGTGAATTGTGTGCGCAGTAGCCGCACGTGCATCAACAAAGTAGTGGCAAGCGTGCGCCTGTGTCCCATAAATAAAGGGCCAGCTGGATTGACTGCTAAAGGGTGCTGTAACCCCCAAAGGGCACTCCAAACAAAATAAAAAATTATTTTTTTGTGTGTTTGTGAATTGTGTGCGCAGTTGCCGCACGTGCATCAACAAAGTAGTGCCAAGTGTGCGCCTGTGTCCCAAAAATAAAGGGCCAGCTGAATTGACTGCTAAAGGGTGCTGTAACCCCCAAAGGGCACTCCAAACAAAATAAAAAAGTATATTTTTTTGTGTTTGTGAATTGTGTGCGCAGTAGCCGCACGTGCATCAACAAAGTAGTGGCAAGCGTGCGTCTGTGTCCCATAAATAAAGGGCTGGCTGGATTGACTGCTAAAGGGTGCTGTAGCCCCCAAAGGGCACTCCAAACAAAATAAAAATATATATTTTTTTGTGTTTGTGAATTGTGTGCGCAGTAGCCGCACGTGCATCAACAAAGTAGTGCCAAGCGTGCGCCTGTGTCCCATAAATAAAGGGCCGGCTGGATTGACCGCTAAAGGGTGCCATAACCCCCAAAGGGCACTCCAAACAAAATAAAAAAATATATTTTTTTGTATTTGTGAATTGTGTGCGCAGTAGCCGCACGTGCATCAACAAAGTAGTGCCAAGCATGTGCCTGTGTCCCATAAATAAAGGGCCAGCTGCATTGACTGCTAAAGGGTGCTGTAACCCCCAAAGGGCACTCCAAACAAAATAAAAAAATATATTTTTTTGTGTTTGTGAATTGTGTGCACAGTAGCCACACGTGCATCAACAAAGAAGTGCCAAGCGTGCGCCTGTGTCCCATAAATAAAGGGCCGGCTGGATTGACTGCTAAAGGGTGCTGTAACCCCCAAAGGGCACTCCAAACAAAATAAAAAAATATATTTTTGTGTGTTTGTGAATTGTGTGCGCAGTAGCCGCACGTGCATCAACAAAGTAGTGGCAAGCGTGCGCCTGTGTCCCATAAATAAAGGGCCAGCTGGATTGACTGCTAAAGGGTGCTGTAACCCCCAAAGGGCACTCCAAACAAAATAAAAAATTATTTTTTTTTGTGTTTGTGAATTGTGTGCGCAGTTGCCACACGTGCATCAACAAAGTAGTGCCAAGTGTGCGCCTGTGTCCCAAAAATAAAGGGCCAGCTGAATTGACTGCTAAAGGGTGCTGTAACCCCCAAAGGGCACTCCAAACAAAATAAAAAAGTATATTTTTTTGTGTTTGTGAATTGTGTGCGCAGTAGCCGCACGTGCATCAACAAAGTAGTGGCAAGCGTGCGTCTGTGTCCCATAAATAAAGGGCTGGCTGGATTGACTGCTAAAGGGTGCTGTAACCCCCAAAGGGCACTCCAAACAAAATAAAAATATATATTTTTTTGTGTTTGTGAATTGTGTGCGCAGTAGCCGCATGTGCATCAACAAAGTAGTGCCAAGCGTGCGCCTGTGTCCCATAAATAAAGGGCCGGCTGGATTGACCGCTAAAGGGTGCCATAACCCCCAAAGGGCACTCCAAACAAAATTAAAAAATATATTTTTTTGTATTTGTGAATTGTGTGCGCAGTAGCCGCACGTGCATCAACAAAGTAGTGCCAAGCATGTGCCTGTGTCCCATAAATAAAGGGCCAGCTGGATTGACTGCTAAAGGGTGCTGTAACCCCCAAAGGGCACTCCAAACAAAATAAAAAAATATATTTTTTTGTGTTTGTGAATTGTGTGCACAGTAGCCACACGTGCATCAACAAAGAAGTGCCAAGCGTGCGCCTGTGTCCCATAAATAAAGGGCCGGCTGGATTGACTGCTAAAGGGTGCTGTAACCCCCAAAGGGCACTCCAAACAAAATAAAAAAATATATTTTTGTGTGTTTGTGAATTGTGTGCGCAGTAGCCGCACGTGCATCAACAAAGTAGTGCCAAGCGTGCGCCTGTGTCCCATAAATAAAGGGCCGGCTGGATTGACCGCTAAAGGGTGCTGTAACCCCCAAAGGGCACTCCAAACAAAATAAAAAAATATATTTTTGTGTGTTTGTGAATTGTGTGCGCAGTAGCCGCACGTGCATCAACAAAGTAGTGCCAAGCGTGCGCCTGTGTCCCATAAATAAAGGGCCGGCTGGATTGACCGCTAAAGGGTGCTGTAACCCCCAAAGGGCACTCCAAACAAAATTAAAAAATATATTTTTTTGTATTTGTGAATTGTGTGCGCAGTAGTCGCACGTGCATCAACAAAGTAGTGCCAAGCATGTGCCTGTGTCCCATAAATAAAGGGCCAGCTGGATTGACTGCTAAAGGGTGCTGTAGCCCCCAAAGGGCACTCCAAACAAAATAAAAATATATATTTTTTTGTGTTTGTGAATTGTGTGCACAGTAGAAACACGTGCATCAAAAAAGAAGTGCCAAGCGTGCGCCTGTGTCCCATAAATAAAGGGCCGGCTGGATTGACTGCTAAAGGGTGCTGTAACCCCCAAAGGGCACTCCAAACAAAATAAAAAAAAATATTTTTTTGTGTTTGTGAATTGTGTGCGCAGTAGCCGCACGTGCATCAACAAAGTAGTGCCAAGCGTGCGCCTGTGTCCCATAAATAAAGGGCCAGCTGGATTGACCGCTAAAGGGTGCTGTAACCCCCAAAGGGCACTCCAAACAAAATTAAAAAATATATTTTTTTGTATTTGTGAATTGTGTGCGCAGTAGCTGCACGTGCATCAACAAAGTAGTGCCAAGCGTGCGCCTGTGTCCCATAAATAAAGGGCCGGCTGGATTGACTACTAGAGAGTGCTGTAACCCCCAAAGGGCACTCCAAACAAATTAAAAAATTATTTTTTTGTATTTGTGAATTGTGTGCGCAGTTGCCGCACGTGCATCAACAAAGTAGTGCCAAGTGTGCGCCTGTGTCCCAAAAATAAAGGGCCGGCTGAATTGACTGCTAAAGGGTGCTGTAACCCCCAAAGGGCACTCCAAACAAAATAAAAAAGTATATTTTTTTGTGTTTGTGAATTGTGTGCGCAGTAGCCGCACGTGCATCAACAAAGTAGTGGCAAGCGTGCGCCTGTGTCCCATAAATAAAGGGCCAGCTGGATTGACTGCTAAAGGGTGCTGTAACCCCCAAAGGGCACTCCAAACAAAATAAAAAATTATTTTTTTTTGTGTTTGTGAATTGTGTGCGCAGTTGCCGCACGTGCATCAACAAAGTAGTGCCAAGTGTGCGCCTGTGTCCCAAAAATAAAGGGCCAGCTGAATTGACTGCTAAAGGGTGCTGTAACCCCCAAAGGGCACTCCAAACAAAATAAAAAAGTATATTTTTTTGTGTTTGTGAATTGTGTGCGCAGTAGCCGCACGTGCATCAACAAAGTAGTGGCAAGCGTGCGTCTGTGTCCCATAAATAAAGGGCTGGCTGGATTGACTGCTAAAGGGTGCTGTAGCCCCCAAAGGGCACTCCAAACAAAATAAAAATATATATTTTTTTGTGTTTGTGAATTGTGTGCGCAGTAGCCGCACGTGCATCAACAAAGTAGTGCCAAGCGTGCGCCTGTGTCCCATAAATAAAGGGCCGGCTGGATTGACCGCTAAAGGGTGCCATAACCCCCAAAGGGCACTCCAAACAAAATTAAAAAATATATTTTTTTGTATTTGTGAATTGTGTGCGCAGTAGCCGCACGTGCATCAACATAGTAGTGCCAAGCATGTGCCTGTGTCCCATAAATAAAGGGCCAGCTGCATTGACTGCTAAAGGGTGCTGTAACCCCCAAAGGGCACTCCAAACAAAATAAAAAAATATATTTTTTTGTGTTTGTGAATTGTGTGCACAGTAGCCACACGTGCATCAACAAAGAAGTGCCAAGCGTGCGCCTGTGTCCCATAAATAAAGGGCCGGCTGGATTGACTGCTAAAGGGTGCTGTAACCCCCAAAGAGCACTCCAAACAAAATAAAAAAATATATTTTTGTGTGTTTGTGAATTGTGTGCGCAGTAGCCGCACGTGCATCAACAAAGTAGTGGCAAGCGTGCGCCTGTGTCCCATAAATAAAGGGCCAGCTGGATTGACTGCTAAAGGGTGCTGTAACCCCCAAAGGGCACTCCAAACAAAATAAAAAAATATTTTTTTTTGTGTTTGTGAATTGTGTGAACAGTTGCCGCACGTGCATCAACAAAGTAGTGCCAAGTGTGCGCCTGTGTCCCAAAAATAAAGGGCCAGCTGAATTGACTGCTAAAGGGTGCTGTAACCCCCAAAGGGCACTCCAAACAAAATAAAAAAGTATATTTTTTTGTGTTTGTGAATTGTGTGCGCAGTAGCCGCACGTGCATCAACAAAGTAGTGGCAAGCGTGCGTCTGTGTCCCATAAATAAAGGGCTGGCTGGATTGACTGCTAAAGGGTGCTGTAACCCCCAAAGGGCACTCCAAACAAAATAAAAATATATTTTTTTTTGTGTTTGTGAATTGTGTGCGCAGTAGCCGCACGTGCATCAACAAAGTAGTGCCAAGCGTGCGCCTGTGTCCCATAAATAAAGGGCCGGCTGGATTGACCGCTAAAGGGTGCCATAACCCCCAAAGGGCACTCCAAACAAAATTAAAAAATATATTTTTTTGTATTTGTGAATTGTGTGCGCAGTAGCCGCACGTGCATCAACAAAGTAGTGCCAAGCATGTGCCTGTGTCCCATAAATAAAGGGCCAGCTGGATTGACTGCTAAAGGGTGCTGTAACCCCCAAAGGGCACTCCAAACAAAATAAAAAAATATATTTTTTTGTGTTTGTGAATTGTGTGCACAGTAGCCACACGTGCATCAACAAAGAAGTGCCAAGCGTGCGCCTGTGTCCCATAAATAAAGGGCCGGCTGGATTGACTGCTAAAGGGTGCTGTAACCCCCAAAGGGCACTCCAAACAAAATAAAAAAATATATTTTTGTGTGTTTGTGAATTGTGTGCACAGTAGCCGCACGTGCATCAACAAAGTAGTGCCAAGCGTGCGCCTGTGTCCCATAAATAAAGGGCCAGCTGGATTGACCGCTAAAGGGTGCTGTAACCCCCAAAGGGCACTCCAAACAAAATAAAAAAATATATTTTTGTGTGTTTGTGAATTGTGTGCGCAGTAGCCGCACGTGCATCAACAAAGTAGTGCCAAGCATGCGCCTGTGTCCCATAAATAAAGGGCCGGCTGGATTGACCGCTAAAGGGTGCTGTAACCCCCAAAGGGCACTCCAAACAAAATTAAAAAATATATTTTTTTGTATTTGTGAATTGTGTGCGCAGTAGCCGCACGTGCATCAACAAAGTAGTGCCAAGCATGTGCCTGTGTCCCATAAATAAAGGGCCAGCTGGATTGACTGCTAAAGGGTGCTGTAACCCCCAAAGGGCACTCCAAACAAAATAAAAAAATTTATTTTTTTGTGTTTGTGAATTGTGTGCACAGTAGCCACACGTGCATCAACAAAGAAGTGCCAAGCGTGCGCCTGTGTCCCATGAATAAAGGGCCGGCTGGATTGACCGCTAAAGAGTGCTGTAACCCCCAAAGGGCACTCCAAACAAAATAAAAAATATATATTTTTTTGTGTTTGTGAATTGTGTGCGCAGTAGCTGCACGTGCATCAACAAAGTAGAGCCAAGCGTGCGCCTGTGTCCCATAAATAAAGGTCCGGCTGGATTGACCGCTAAAGGGTGCTGTAACCCCCAAAGGGCACTCCAAACAAAATAAAAAAATAAATTTTTTTGTGTTTGTGAATTGTGTGCGCAGTAGCCGCACGTGCATCAACAAAGTAGTGCCAAGCGTGCACCTGTGTCCCATAAATAAAGGGCTGGCTGGATTGACCGCTAAAGGGTGCTGTAACCCGCAAAGGGCACTCCAAACAAAATAAATAAATATTTTTTTTGTGTTTGTGAATTGTGTGCACAGTAGCAGCATGTGCATCAACAAAGTAGTGCCAAGCGTGTGCCTGTGTCCCATAAATAAAGGGACGGCTGGATTGACCGCTAAAGGGTGCTGTAACCCCCAAAGGGCACTCCAAACAAAATAAAAATATATATTTTTTTGTGTTTGTGAATTGTGTGCGCAGTAGCCGCACGTGCATCAACAAAGTAGTGCCAAGCGTGTGCCTGTGTCCCATAAATAAAGGGCCGGCTGGATTGACCGCTAAAGGGTGCTGTGACCCCCAAAGGGCACTCCAAACAAATTTAAAATATATATTTTTTTGTGTTTGTGATTTATGTGCGCAGTAGCCGCACGTGCATCAACAAAGTAGTGGCAAGCGTGCACCTGTGTCCCATAAATAAAGGGCCGGCTGGATTGACTGCTAAAGGGTGCTGTAACCCCCAAAGTGCACTCCAAACAAAATAAAAATATATATTTTTTTGTGTTTGTGAATTGTGTGCGCAGTAGCCGCACGTGCATCAACAAAGAAGTGCCAAGCGTGCGCCTGTGTCCCATTAATAAAGGGCCAGCTGGATTGACCGCTACAGAGTGCTGTAACCCCCAAAGGGCACTCGAAACAAATTAAAAAAATATATTTATTTTGTGTTTGTGAATTGTGTGCGCAGTAGCCGCACGTGCATCAACAAAGTAGTGCCAAGCGTGCGCCTTTGTCCCATAAATAAAGGGCCGGCTGAATTGTCCGCTAAAGGGTGCTGTAACCCCCAAAGGGCACTCCAAACAAAATAAAAAAATATATTTTTTTGTGTTTGTGAATTGTGTGCGCAGGAGCCGCACGTGCATCACCAAAGTAGTGCCAAGCGTGCGCCTGTGTCCCATAAATAAAGGGCCGGCTGCATTGACCACTAAAGGGTGATGTAACCCCCAAAGGGCACGCCAAACAAAATAAAAATATATATTTTTTTGTGTTTGTGAATTGTGTGCGCAGTAGCCGCACGTGCATCAACAAAGTAGTGCCAAGCGTGCGCCTGTGTCCCATAAATCAAGGGCCGACTGGATTGACTGCTAAAGGGTGCTGTAACCCCCAAAGGGCACTCCAAACAAAATAAAAAAATATATTTTTTGTGTTTGTGAATTGTGTGCGCAGTAGCCGCACGTGCATCAACAAAGTAGTGCCAAGCGTGTGCCTGTGTCCCATAAATAAAGGGCCGGCTGGATTGACCGCTAAAGGGTGCTGTAACCCCCAAAGGGCACTCCAAACAAAATTAAAAAAAATATTTTTGTGTTTGTGAATTGTGTGCGCAGTAGCCGCACGTGCATCAACAAAGAAGTGCCAAGCGTGCGCCTGTGTCCCATAAATAAAGGGCCAGCTGGATTGACCACTAGAGAGTGCTGTAACCCCCAAAGGGCACTCCAAACAAATTAAAAAATTATTTTTTTTTGTGTTTGTGAATTGTGTGCGCAGTTGCCGCTCATGCATCAACAAAGTAGTGCCAAGCGTGCGCCTGTGTCCCAAAAATAAAGGGCCGGCTCGATTGACCGATAAATGGTGCTGTAACCCCCAAAGGGCACTCCAAACAAAATAAAAAAGTATATTTTTTTGTGTTTGTGAATTGTGTGCGCAGTAGCCGCACGTGCATCAACAAAGTAGTGGCAAGCATGCGCCTGTGTCCCATAAATAAAGGGCCGGCTGGATTGACTGCTAAAGGGTGCTGTAACCCCCAAAGGGCACTCCAAACAAAATAAAAAAATATATTTTTTTGTGTTTGTGAATTGTGTGCGCATTAGCCGCACGTGCATCAACAAAGTAGTGCCAAGCATGCGCCTGTGTCCCATAAATAAAGGGCCGGCTGGATTGACCGCTAAAGGGTGCTGTAACCCAAAAAGGGCACTCCAAACAAAATTAAAAAATATATTTTTTTGTATTTGTGAATTGTGTGCGCAGTAGCCGCACGTGCATCAACAAAGTAGTGCCAAGCATGTGCCTGTGTCCCATAAATAAAGGGCCAGCTGGATTGACCGCTAAAGGGTGCTGTAACCCCCAAAGGGCACTCCAAACAAAATAAAAAAATATATTTTTTTGTGGTTGTGAATTGTGTGCACAGTAGCCACACGTGCATCAACAAAGAAGTGCCAAGCGTGCGCCTGTGTCCCATAAATAAAGGGCCAGCTGGATTGACTGCTAAAGGGTGCTGTAACCCCCAAAGGGCACTCCAAACAAAATAAAAAAATATATTTTTTTGTGTTTGTGAATTGTGTGCGCAGTAGCCGCACGTGCATCAACAAAGTAGTGCCAAGCGTGCGCCTGTGTCCCATAAATAAAGGGCCGGCTGGATTGACCGCTAAAGGGTGCTGTAACCCCCAAAGGGCACTCCAAACAAAATTAAAAAATATATTTTTTTGTATTTGTGAATTGTGTGCGCAGTAGCCGCACGTGCATCAACAAAGTAGTGCCAAGCATGTGCCTGTGTCCCATAGATAAAGGGCCAGCTGGATTGACTGCTAAAGGGTGCTGTAACCCCCAAAGGGCACTCCAAACAAAATAAAAAAATATATTTTTTTGTGTTTGTGAATTGTGTGCACAGTAGCCACACGTGCATCAACAAAGAAGTGCCAAGCGTGCGCCTGTGTCCCATAAATAAAGGGCCGGCTGGATTGACTGCTAAAGAGTGCTGTAACCCCCAAAGGGCACTCCAAACAAAATAAAAAAAATATATTTTTTTGTGTTTGTGAATTGTGTGCGCAGTAGCTGCACGTGCATCAACAAAGTAGTGCCAAGCGTGCGCCTGTGTCCCATAAATAAAGGTCCGGCTGGATTGACCGCTAAAGGGTGCTGTAACCCCCAAAGGGCACTCCAAACAAAATAAAAAAATAATTTTTTTTGTGTTTGTGAATTGTGTGCGCAGTAGCCGCACGTGCATCAACAAAGTAGTGCCAAGCGTGCACCTGTGTCCCATAAATAAAGGGCCGGCTGGATTGACCGCTAAAGGGTGCTGTAACCCCCAAAGGGCACTCCAAACAAAATAAAAAAATATTTTTTTTTGTGTTTGTGAATTGTGTGCGCAGTAGCCGCACGTGCATCAACAAAGTAGTGCCAAGCGTGCGCCTGTGTCCCATAAACAAAAGGGCCGGCTGGATTGACAGCTAAAGGGTGCTGTAACCCCCAAAGGGCACTTCAAACAAAATAAAAAAATATATTTTTTTGTGTTTGTGAATTGTGTGCGCAGTAGCCGCACGTGCATCAACAAAGTAGTGCCAAGCGTGCACCTGTGTCCCATAAATAAAGGGCCAGCTGAATTGACAGCTAAAGGGTGCTTTAACCCCCAAAGGCCACTCCAAACAAAATAAAAAAATATATTTTTTTGTGTTTGTGAATTGTGTGTGCAGTAGCCGCACGTGCATCAACAAAGTAGTGCCAAGCGTGCGCCTGTGTCCCATAAATAAAGGGCCGGCTGGATTGACCGCTAAAGGGTGCTGTAACCCCCAAAGGGCACTCCAAACAAAATTAAAAAAAATATTTTTTTGTGTTTGTGAATTGTGTGCGCAGTAGCCGCACGTGCATCAACAAAGAAGTGCCAAGCGTGTGCCTGTATCCCATAAATAAAGGGCCAGCTGGATTGACCACTAGAGAGTGCTGTAAACCCCAAAGGGCACTCCAAACAAATTAAAAAATTATTTTTTTTTGTGTTTGTGAATTGTGTGCGCAGTTGCCGCACGTGCATCAACAAAGTAGTGCCAAGCGTGCGCCTGTGTCCAAAAAATAAAGGGCCGGCTGAATTGACTGCTAAAGGGTGCTGTAACCCCTAAAGGGCACTCCAAACAAAATAAAAAAGTATATTTTTTTGTGTTTGTGAATTGTGTGCGCAGTAGCCGAACGTGCATCAACAAAGTAGTGGCAAGCGTGCGCCTGTGTCCCATAAATAAAGGGCCGGCTGGATTGACTGCTAAAGGGTGCTGTAACCCCCAAAGGGCACTCCAAACAAAATAAAAAAATAAATTTTTTTGTGTTTGTGAATTGTGTGCGCAGTAGCCGCACGTGCATCAACAAAGTAGTGCCAAGCATGCGCCTGTGTCCCATAAATAAAGGGCCAGCTGGATTGACCGCTAAAGGGTGCTGTAACCCCCAAAGGGCACTCCAAACAAAATTAAAAAATATATTTTTTTGTATTTGTGAATTGTGTGCGCAGTAGCCGCACGTGCATCAACAAAGAAGTGCCAAGCGTGCGCCTGTGTCCCATAAATAAAGGGCCGGCTGGATTGACCGCTAAAGAGTGCTGTAACCCCCAAAGGGCACTCCAAACAAAATAAAAAATATATATTTTTTTGTGTTTGTGAATTGTGTGCGCAGTAGCTGCAAGTGCATCAACAAAGTATTGCCAAGCGTGCGCCTGTGTCCCATAAATAAAGATCCGGCTGGATTGACCGCTAAAGGGTGCTGTGACCCCCAAAGTGCACTCCAAACAAAATAAAAATATATATTTTTTTGTGTTTGTGAATTGTGTGCGCAGTAGCCGCACGTGCATCAACAAAGAAGTGCCAAGCGTGCGCCTGTGTCCCATAAATAAAGGGCCAGCTGGATTGACCGCTACAGAGTGCTGTAACCCCCAAAGGGCACTCGAAACAAATTAAAAAAATATATTTTTTTGTGTTTGTGAATTGTGTGCGCAGTAGCTGCACGTGCATCAACAAAGTAGTGCCAAGCGTGCGCCTTTGTCCCATAAATAAAGGGCCGGCTGGATTGACCGCTAAAGGGTGCTGTAACCCCCAAAGGGCACTCCAAACAAAATAAAAAATATATTTTTTTGTGTTTGTGAATTGTGTGCGCAGGAGCCGCACGTGCATCACCAAAGTAGTGCCAAGCGTGCGCCTGTGTCCCATAAATAAAGGGCCGGCTGGATTGACCACTAAAGGGTGATGTAACCCCCAAAGGGCACGCCAAACAAAATAAAAATATATATTTTTTTGTGTTTGTGAATTGTGTGCGCAGTAGCCGCACGTGCATCAACAAAGTAGTGCCAAGCGTGCGCCTGTGTCCCATAAATGAAGGGCCAGCTGGATTGACTGCTAAAGGGTGCTGTAACCCCCAAAGGGCACTCCAAACAAAATAAAAAAATATATTTTTTGTGTTTGTGAATTGTGTGCGCAGTAGCCGCACGTGCATCAACAAAGTAGTGCCAAGCGTGTGCCTGTGTCCCATAAATAAAGGGCCGGCTGGATTGACCGCTAAAGGGTGCTGTAACCCCCATAGGGCACTCCAAACAAAATAAAAAATATATATTTTTTTGTGTTTGTGAATTGTGTGCGCAGTAGCCGCACGTGCATCAACAAAGTAGTGCCAAGCATGCGACTGTATCCCATAAATAAAGGGCCGGCTGGATTGACCACTAAAGGGTGCTGTAACCCCTAAAGGGCACTCCAAACAAAATAAAAATATATATTTTTTTGTGTTTGTGAATTGTGTGCGCAGTAGCCGCACGTGCATCAACAAAGTAGTGCCAAGCATGCACCTGTGTCCCATAAATAAAGGGCCAGCTGAATTGACAGCTAAAGGGTGCTGTAACCCCCAAAGGGCACTCCAAACAAAATAAAAAAATATATTTTTTTGTGTTTGTGAATTGTGTGCGCAGTAGCTGCACGTGCATCAACAAAGTAGTGCCAAGCGTGCGCCTGTGTCCCATAAATAAAGGGCCGGCTGGATTGACCGCTAAAGGGTGCTGTAACCCCCAAAGGGCACTTCAAACAAAATTAAAAAAAATATTTTTGTGTTTGTGAATTGTGTGCGCAGTAGCTGCACGTGCATCAACAAAGAAGTGCCAAGCGTGCGCCTGTGTCCCATAAATAAAGGGCCAGCTGGATTGACCACTAGAGAGTGCTGTAACCCCCAAAGGGCACTCCAAACAAATTAAAAAATTATTTTTTTTTGTGTTTGTGAATTGTGTGCGCAGTTACCGCTCATGCATCAACAAAGTAGTGCCAAGTGTGCGCCTGTGTCCCAAAAATAAAGGGCCGGCTGGATTGACTGCTAAAGCGTGCTGTAACCCCCAAAGGGCACTCCAAACAAAATAAAAAAATATATTTTTTTGTGTTTGTGAATTGTGTGCGCAGTAGCCGCACGTGCATCAACAAAGTAGTGCCAAGCGTGCGCCTGTGTCCCATAAATAAAGGGCCGGCTGGATTGACCGCTAAAGGGTGCTGTAACCCCCGAAGGGCACTCCAAACAAAATTAAAAAATATATTTTTTTGTATTTGTGAATTGTCTGCGCAGTAGCCGCACTTGCATCAACAAAATAGTGCCAAGCATGTGCCTGTGTCCCATAAATAAAGGGCCAGCTGGATTGACTGCTAAAGGGTGCTGTAACCCCCAAAGGGCACTCCAAACAAAATAAAAAAATATATTTTTTTGTGTTTGTGAATTGTGTGCGCAGTAGCCGCACGTGCATCAACAAAGTAGTGCCAAGCGTGCGCCTGTGTCCCATAAATAAAGGGCCGGCTGGATTGACCGCTAAAGGGTGCTGTAACCCCCAAAGGGCACTCCAAACAAAATTAAAAAATATATTTTTTTGTATTTGTGAATTGTGTGCGCAGTAGCCGCACGTGCATCAACAAAGTAGTGCCAAGCATGTGCCTGTGTCCCATAAATAAAGGGCCAGCTGGATTGACTGCTAAAGGGTGCTGTAACCCCCAAAGGGCACTCCAAACAAAATAAAAAAATATATTTTTTTGTGTTTGTGAATTGTGTGCGCAGTAGCCGCACGTGCATCAACAAAGTAGTGGCAAGCATGCGCCTGTGTCCCATAAATAAAGGGCCGGCTGGATTGACTGCTAAAGGGTGCTGTAACCCCCAAAGGGCACTCCAAACAAAATAAAAAAATATATTTTTTTGTGTTTGTGAATTGTGTGCGCATTAGCCGCACGTTCATCAACAAAGTAGTGCCAAGCGTGCGCCTGTGTCCCATAAATAAAGGGCCGGCTGGATTGACCGCTAAAGGGTGCTGTAACCCCCAAAGGGCACTCCAAACAAAATTAAAAAATATATTTTTTTGTATTTGTTAATTGTGTGCGCAGTAGCCGCACGTGCATCAACAAAGTAGTGCCAAGCATGTGCCTGTGTCCCATAAATAAAGGGCCAGCTGGATTGACCGCTAAAGGGTGCTGTAACCCCCAAAGGGCACTCCAAACAAAATAAAAAAATATATTTTTTTGTGGTTGTGAATTGTGTGCACAGTAGCCACACGTGCATCAACAAAGAAGTGCCAAGCGTGCGCCTGTGTCCCATAAATAAAGGGCCAGCTGGATTGACTGCTGAAGGGTGCTGTAACCCCCAAAGGGCACTCCAAACAAAATAAAAAAATATATTTTTTTGTGTTTGTGAATTGTGTGCGCAGTAGCCGCACGTGCATCAACAAAGTAGTGCCAAGCGTGCGCCTGTGTCCCATAAATAAAGGGCCGGCTGGATTGACTGCTAAAGGGTGCTGTAACCCCCAAAGGGCACTCCAAACAAAATTAAAAAATATATTTTTTTGTATTTGTGAATTGTGTGCGCAGTAGCCGCACGTGCATCAACAAAGTAGTGCCAAGCATGTGCCTGTGTCCCATAAATAAAGGGCCAGCTGGATTGACTGCTAAAGGGTGCTGTAACCCCCAAAGGGCACTCCAAACAAAATAAAAAAATATATTTTTTTGTGTTTGTGAATTGTGTGCACAGTAGCAACACGTGCATCAACAAAGAAGTGCCAAGCGTGCGCCTGTGTCCCATAAATAAAGGGCCGGCTGGATTGACTGCTAAAGAGTGCTTTAACCCCCAAAGGGCACTCCAAACAAAATAAAAAAAATATATTTTTTTGTGTTTGTGAATTGTGTGCGCAGTAGCTGCACGTGCATCAACAAAGTAGTGCCAAGCGTGCGCCTGTGTCCCATAAATAAAGGTCCGGCTGGATTGACCGTTAAAGGGTGCTGTAACCCCCAAAGGGCACTCCAAACAAAATAAAAAAATATTTTTTTTTGTGTTTGTGAATTGTGTGCGCAGTAGCCGCACGTGCATCAACAAAGTAGTGCCAAGCGTGCACCTGTGTCCCATAAATAAAGGGCCGGCTGGATTGACCGCTAAAGGGTGCTGTAACCCCCAAAGGGCACTCCAAACAAAATAAAAAAATATATTTTTTTGTGTTTGTGAATTGTGTGCGCAGTAGCCGCACGTGCATCAACAAAGAAGTGCCAAGCGTGTGCCTGTGTCCCATAAATAAAGGGCCAGCTGGATTGACCACTAGAGAGTGCTGTAAACCCCAAAGGGCACTCCAAACAAATTAAAAAATTATTTTTTTTTGTGTTTGTGAATTGTGTGCGCAGTTGCCGCACGTGCATCAACAAAGTAGTGCCAAGCGTGCGCCTGTGTCCAAAAAATAAAGGGCCGGCTGAATTGACTGCTAAAGGGTGCTGTAACCCCCAAAGGGCACTCCAAACAAAATAAAAAAGTATATTTTTTTGTGTTTGTGAATTGTGTGGGCAGTAGCCGAACGTGCATCAACAAAATAGTGGCAAGCGTGCGCCTGTGTCCCATAAATAAAGGGCCGGCTGGATTGACTGCTAAAGGGTGCTGTAACCCCCAAAGGGCACTCCAAACAAAATAAAAAAATAAATTTTTTTGTGTTTGTGAATTGTGTGCGCAGTAGCCGCACGTGCATCAACAAAGTAGTGCCAAGCATGCGCCTGTGTCCCATAAATAAAGGGCCAGCTGGATTGACCGCTAAAGGGTGCTGTAACCCCCAAAGGGCACTCCAAACAAAATTAAAAAATATATTTTTTTGTATTTGTGAATTGTGTGCGCAGTAGCCGCACGTGCATCAACAAAGAAGTGCCAAGCGTGCGTCTGTGTCCCATAAATAAAGGGCCGGCTGGATTGACCGCTAAAGAGTGCTGTAACCCCCAAAGGGCACTCCAAACAAAATAAAAAATATATATTTTTTTGTGTTTGTGAATTGTGTGCGCAGTAGCTGCAAGTGCATCAACAAAGTATTGCCAAGCGTGCGCCTGTGTCCCATAAATAAAGATCCAGCTGGATTGACCGCTAAAGGGTGCTGTGACCCCCAAAGTGCACTCCAAACAAAATAAAAATATATATTTTTTTGTGTTTGTGAATTGTGTGCGCAGTAGCCGCACGTGCATCAACAAAGAAGTGCCAAGCGTGCGCCTGTGTCCCATAAATAAAGGGCCAGCTGGATTGACTGCTACAGAGTGCTGTAACCCCCAAAGGGCACTCGAAACAAATTAAAAAAATATATTTTTTTGTGTTTGTGAATTGTGTGCGCAGTAGCTGCACGTGCATCAACAAAGTAGTGCCAAGCGTGCGCCTTTGTCCCATAAATAAAGGGCCGGCTGGATTGACCGCTAAAGGGTGCTGTAACCCCCAAAGGGCACTCCAAACAAAATAAAAATATATATTTTTTTGTGTTTGTGAATTGTGTGCGCAGTAGCCGCACGTGCATCAACAAAGTAGTGCCAAGTGTGCGCCTGTGTCCCATAAATGTAGGGCCGGCTGGATTGACTGCTAAAGGGTGCTGTAACCCCCAAAGGGCACTCCAAACAAAATAAAAAAATATATTTTTTGTGTTTGTGAATTGTGTGCGCAGTAGCCGCACGTGCATCAACAAAGTAGTGCCAAGCGTGTGCCTGTGTCCCATAAATAAAGGGCCGGCTGGATTGACTGCTAAAGGGTGCTGTAACCCCCATAGGGCACTCCAAACAAAATAAAAAATATATTTTTTTTTGTGTTTGTGAATTGTGTGCGCAGTAGCCGCAAGTGCATCAACAAAGTAGTGCCAAGCATGCGACTGTATCCCATAAATAAAGGGCCGGCTGGATTGACCACTAAAGGGTGCTGTAACCCCTAAAGGGCACTCCAAACAAAATAAAAATATATATTTTTTTGTGTTTGTGAATTGTGTGCGCAGTAGCCGCACGTGCATCAACAAAGTAGTGCCAAGCATGCACCTGTGTCCCATAAATAAAGGGCCAGCTGAATTGACAGCTAAAGGGTGCTGTAACCCCCAAAGGGCACTCCAAACAAAATAAAAAAATATATTTTTTTGTGTTTGTGAATTGTGTGTGCAGTAGCCGCACGTGCATCAACAAAGTAGTGCCAAGCGTGCGCCTGTGTCCCATAAATAAAGGGCCGGCTGGATTGACCGCTAAAGGGTGCTGTAACCCCCAAAGGGCACTTCAAACAAAATTAAAAAAAATATTTTTGTGTTTGTGAATTGTGTGCGCAGTAGCCGCACGTGCATCAACAAAGAAGTGCCAAGCGTGCGCCTGTGTCCCATAAATAAAGGGCCAGCTGGATTGACCACTAGAGAGTGCTGTAACCCCCAAAGGGCACTCCAAACAAAATTAAAAAATTATTTTTTTTTGTGTTTGTGAATTGTGTGCGCAGTAGCCGCACGTGCATCAACAAAGTAGTGCCAAGCGTGTGCCTGTGTCCCATAAATAAAGGGCCGGCTGGATTGACTGCTAAAGGGTGCTGTAACCCCCATAGGGCACTCCAAACAAAATAAAAAATATATTTTTTTTTGTGTTTGTGAATTGTGTGCGCAGTAGCCGCAAGTGCATCAACAAAGTAGTGCCAAGCATGCGACTGTATCCCATAAATAAAGGGCCGGCTGGATTGACCACTAAAGGGTGCTGTAACCCCTAAAGGGCACTCCAAACAAAATAAAAATATATATTTTTTTGTGTTTGTGAATTGTGTGCGCAGTAGCCGCACGTGCATCAACAAAGTAGTGCCAAGCATGCACCTGTGTCCCATAAATAAAGGGCCAGCTGAATTGACAGCTAAAGGGTGCTGTAACCCCCAAAGGGCACTCCAAACAAAATAAAAAAATATATTTTTTTGTGTTTGTGAATTGTGTGTGCAGTAGCCGCACGTGCATCAACAAAGTAGTGCCAAGCGTGCGCCTGTGTCCCATAAATAAAGGGCCGGCTGGATTGACCGCTAAAGGGTGCTGTAACCCCCAAAGGGCACTTCAAACAAAATTAAAAAAAATATTTTTGTGTTTGTGAATTGTGTGCGCAGTAGCCGCACGTGCATCAACAAAGAAGTGCCAAGCGTGCGCCTGTGTCCCATAAATAAAGGGCCAGCTGGATTGACCACTAGAGAGTGCTGTAACCCCCAAAGGGCACTCCAAACAAAATTAAAAAATTATTTTTTTTTGTGTTTGTGAATTGTGTGCGCAGTTACCGCTCATGCATCAACAAAGTAGTGCCAAGCGTGCGCCTGTGTCCCAAAAATAAAGGGCTGGCTGGATTGACTGCTAAAGCGTGCTGTAACCCCCAAAGGGCACTCCAAACAAAATAAAAAAATATATTTTTTTGTGTTTGTGAATTGTGTGCGCAGTAGCCGCACGTGCATCAACAAAGTAGTGCCAAGCATGTGCCTGTGTCCCATAAATAAAGGGCCAGCTGGATTGACTGCTAAAGGGTGCTGTAACCCCCAAAGGGCACTCCAAACAAAATAAAAAAATATATTTTTTTGTGTTTGTGAATTGTGTGTGCAGTAGCCGCACGTGCATCAACAAAGTAGTGCCAAGCGTGCGCCTGTGTCCCATAAATAAAGGGCCGGCTGGATTGACCGCTAAAGGGTGCTGTAACCCCCAAAGGGCACTCCAAACAAAATTAAAAAATATATTTTTTTGTATTTGTGAATTGTGTGCGCAGTAGCCGCACGTGCATCAACAAAGTAGTGCCAAGCATGTGCCTGTGTCCCATAAATAAAGGTCCAGCTGGATTGACTGCTAAAGGGTGCTGTAACCCCCAAAGGGCACTCCAAACAAAAAAAAAATATATATTTTTTTGTGTTTGTGAATTGTGTGCACAGTAGCCACACATGCATCAACAAAGAAGTGCCAAGCGTGCGCCTGTGTCCCATAAATAAAGGGCCGGCTGGATTGACTGCTAAAGAGTGCTGTAACCCCCAAAGGGCACTCCAAACAAAATAAAAAATATATATTTTTTTGTGTTTGTGAATTGTGTGCGCAGTAGCCGCACGTGCATCAACAAAGTAGTGCCAAGTGTGCGCCTGTGTCCCATAAATAAAGGTCCGGCTGGATTGACCGCTAAAGGGTGCTGTAACCCCCAAAGGGCACTCCAAACAAAATAAAAATATATATTTTTTTGTGTTTGTGAATTGTGTGCGCAGTAGCCGAGCGTGCATCAACAAAGTAGTGCCAAGCGTGCGCCTGTGTCCCATAAATAAAGGGCCGGCTGGATTGACCGCTAAAGGGTGCTGTAACCTCCAAAGGGCACTCCAAACAAAATAAATAAATATTTTTTTTGTGTTTGTGAATTGTGTGCACAGTAGCCGCATGTGCATCAACAAAGTAGTGCCAAGCGTGCACCTGTGTCCCATAAATAAAGGGCCAGCTGGATTGACCGCTAAAGGGTGCTGTAACCCCCAAAGGGCACTCCAAACAAAATAAAAATATATATTTTTTTGTGTTTGTGAATTGTGTGCGCAGTAGCCGAGCGTGCATCAACAAAGTAGTGCCAAGCGTGCGCCTGTGTCCCATAAATAAAGGGCCGGCTGGATTGACCGCTAAAGGGTGCTGTAACCCCCAAAGGGCACTCCAAACAAAATAAAAAAATATATTTTTTTGTGTTTGTGAATTGTGTGCGCAGTAGCCGCACATGCATCAACAAAGTAGTGCCAAGCGTGCGCCTGTGTCCCATAAACAAAAGGGCCGGCTGGATTGACCGCTAAAGGGTGCTGTAACCCCCAAAGGGCACTTCAAACAAAATAAAAAAATATATTTTTTTGTGTTTGTGAATTGTGTGCGCAGTAGCCGCACGTGCATCAACAAAGTAGTGCCAAGCATGCACCTGTGTCCCATAAATAAAGGGCCAGCTGAATTGACAGCTAAAGGGTGCTGTAACCCCCAAAGGGCACTCCAAACAAAATAAAAATATATATTTTTTTGTGTTTGTGAATTGTGTGTGCAGTAGCCGCACGTGCATCAACAAAGTAGTGCCAAGCGTGCGCCTGTGTCCCATAAATAAAGGGCCAGCTGGATTGACCGCTAAAGGGTGCTGTAACCCCCAAAGGGCACTCCAAACAAAATTAAAAAAAATATTTTTTTGTGTTTGTGAATTGTGTGCGCAGTAGCCGCACGTGCATCAACAAAGAAGTGCCAAGCGTGCGCCTGTGTCCCATAAATAAAGGGCCAGCTTGATTGACCACTAGAGAGTGCTGTAACCCCCAAAGGGCACTCCAAACAAATTAAAAAATTATTTTTTTTTGTGTTTGTGAATTGTGTGCGCAGTTGCCGCACGTGCATCAACAAAGTAGTGCCAAGTGTGCGCCTGTGTCCAAAAAATAAAGGGCCGGCTGAATTGACTGCTAAAGGGTGCTGTAACCCCCAAAGGGCACTCCAAACAAAATAAAAAAGTATATTTTTTTGTGTTTGTGAATTGTGTGCGCAGTAGCCGAACGTGCATCAACAAAGTAGTGGGAAGCGTGCGCCTGTGTCCCAATAAATAAAGGGCCGGCTGGATTGACTGCTAAAGGGTGCTGTAACCCCCAAAGGGCACTCCAAACAAAATAAAAAAATATATTTTTTTGTATTTGTGAATTGTGTGCGCAGTAGCCGCACGTGCATCAACAAAGTAGTGCCAAGCATGCGCCTGTGTCCCATAAATAAAGGGCCGGCTGGTTTGACCGCTAAAGAGTGCTGTAACCCCCAAAGGGCACTCCAAACAAAATAAAAAATATATATTTTTTTGTGTTTGTAAATTGTGTGCGCAGTAGCCGCACGTGCATCAACAAAGTATTGCCAAGCGTGCGCCTGTGTCCCATAAATAAATATCCGGCTGGATTGACCGCTAAAGGGTGCTGTGACCCCCAAAGGGCACTCCAAACAAAATTAAAATATATATTTTTTTGAGTTTGTGAATTATGTGCGCAGTAGCCGCACGTGCATCAACAAAGTAGTGGCAAGCGTGCACCTGTGTCCCATAAATAAAGGGCCGGCTGGATTGACTGTTAAAGGGTGCTGTAACCCCCAAAAGGCACTCCAAACAAAATAAAAAAATATATTTTTTTGTGTTTGTGAATTGTGTGCGCAGTAGCCGCACGTGCATCAACAAAGAAGTGCCAAGCGTGCGCCTGTGTCCCATAAATAAAGGGCCAGCTGGATTGACCGCTACAGAGTGTTGTAACCCCCAAAGGGCACTCGAAACAAATTAAAAAAATATATTTTTTTGTGTTTGTGAATTGTGTGCGCAGTAGCCGCACGTGCATCAACAAAGTAGTGCCAAGCGTGCGCCTTTGTCCCATAAATAAAGGGCCGGCTGGATTGACCGCTAAAGGGTGCTGTAACCCCCAAAGGGCACTCCAAACAATATAAAAAAATATATTTTTTTGTGTTTGTGAATTGTGTGCGCAGGAGCCACACGTGCATCACCAAAGTAGTGCCAAGCGTGCGCCTGTGTCCCATAAATAAAGGGCCGGCTGGATTGACCACTAAAGGGTGATGTAACCCCCAAAGGGCACGCCAAACAAAATAAAAATATATATTTTTTTGTGTTTGTGAATTGTGTGCGCAGTAGCCGCACGTGCATCAACAAAGTAGTGCCAAGCGTGCGCCTGTGTCCCATAAATGAAGGGCCGGCTGGATTGACTGCTAAAGGGTGCTGTAACCCCCAAAGGGCACTCCAAACAAAATAAAAATATATATTTTTTGTGTTTGTGAATTGTGTGCGCAGTAGCCGCACGTACATCAACAAAGTAGTGCCAAGCGTGTGCCTGTGTCCCATAAATAAAGGGCCGGCTGGATTGACAACTAAAGGGTGCTGTAACCCCTAAAGGGCACTCTAAACAAAATTAAAATATATATTTTTTTGTGTTTGTGAATTGTGTGCGCAGTAGCCGCACGTGCATCAACAAAGTAGTGCCAAGCATGCACCTGTGTCCCATAAATAAAGGGCCAGCTGAATTGACAGCTAAAGGGTGCTGTAACCCCCAAAGGGCACTCCAAACAAAATAAAAAAATATATTTTTTTGTGTTTGTGAATTGTGTGCACAGTAGCCACACGTGCATCAACAAAGAAGTGCCAAGCGTGCGCCTGTGTCCCATAAATAAAGGGCCAGCTGGATTGACTGCTAAAGGGTGCTGTAACCCCCAAAGGGCACTCCAAACAAAATAAAAAAATATATTTTTTTGTGTTTGTGAATTGTGTGCGCAGTAGCCGCACGTGCATCAACAAAGTAGTGCCAAGCGTGCGCCTGTGTCCCATAAATAAAGGGCCGGCTGGATTGACCGCTAAAGGGTGCTGTAACCCCCAAAGGGCACTCCAAACAAAATTAAAAAATATATTTTTTTGTATTTGTGAATTGTGTGCGCAGTAGCCGCACGTGCATCAACAAAGTAGTGCCAAGCATGTGCCTGTGTCCCATAAATAAAGGGCCAGCTGGATTGACTGCTAAAGGGTGCTGTAACCCCCAAAGGGCACTCCAAACAAAATAAAAAAATATATTTTTTTGTGTTTGTGAATTGTGTGCACAGTAGCCACACGTGCATCAACAAAGAAGTGCCAAGCGTGCGCCTGTGTCCCATAAATAAAGGGCCGGCTGGATTGACTGCTAAAGAGTGCTGTAACCCCCAAAGGGCACTCCAAACAAAATAAAAAATATATATTTTTTTGTGTTTGTGAATTGTGTGCGCAGTAGCTGCACGTGCATCAACAATGTAGTGCCAAGCGTGCGCCTGTGTCCCATAAATAAAGGTCCGGCTGGATTGACCGCTAAAGGGTGCTGTAACCCCCAAAGGGCACTCCAAACAAAATAAAAAAATAATTTTTTTTGTGTTTGTGAATTGTGTGCGCAGTAGCCGCACGTGCATCAACAAAGTAGTGCCAAGCGTGCACCTGTGTCCCATAAATAAAGGGCCAGCTGAATTGACAGCTAAAGGGTGCTGTAACCCCCAAAGGGCACTCCAAACAAAATAAAAAAATATATTTTTTTGTGTTTGTGAATTGTGTGTGCAGTAGCCGCACGTGCATCAACAAAGTAGTGCCAAGCGTGCGCCTGTGTCCCATAAATAAAGGGCCGGCTGGATTGACCACTAAAGGGTGCTGTAACCCCCAAAGGGCACTCCAAACAAAATTAAAAAATATATTTTTTTGTATTTGTGAATTGTGTGCGCAGTAGCCGCACGTGCATCAACAAAGTAGTGCCAAGCATGTGCCTGTGTCCCATAAATAAAGGTCCAGCTGGATTGACTGCTAAAGGGTGCTGTAACCCCCAAAGGGCACTCCAAACAAAATAAAAAAATATATTTTTTTGTGTTTGTGAATTGTGTGCACAGTAGCCACACGTGCATCAACAAAGAAGTGCCAAGCGTGCGCCTGTGTCCCATAAATAAAGGGCCGGCTGGATTGACTGCTAAAGAGTGCTGTAACCCCCAAAGGGCACTCCAAACAAAATAAAAAATATATATTTTTTTGTGTTTGTGAATTGTGTGCGCAGTAGCCGCACGTGCATCAACAAAGTAGTGCCAAGTGTGCGCCTGTGTCCCATAAATAAAGGTCCGGCTGGATTGACCGCTAAAGGGTGCTGTAACCCCCAAAGGGCACTCCAAACAAAATAAAAAAATAATTTTTTTTGTGTTTGTGAATTGTGTGCGCAGTAGCCGCACGTGCATCAACAAAGTAGTGCCAAGCGTGCACCTGTGTCCCATAAATAAAGGGCCAGCTGGATTGACCGCTAAAGGGTGCTGTAACCTCCAAAGGGCACTCCAAACAAAATAAATAAATATTTTTTTTGTGTTTGTGAATTGTGTGCACAGTAGCCGCATGTGCATCAACAAAGTAGTGCCAAGCGTGCACCTGTGTCCCATAAATAAAGGGCCGGCTGGATTGACCGCTAAAGGGTGCTGTAACCCCCAAAGGGCACTCCAAACAAAATAAAAATATATATTTTTTTGTGTTTGTGAATTGTGTGCGCAGTAGCCGAGCGTGCATCAACAAAGTAGTGCCAAGCGTGCGCCTGTGTCCCATAAATAAAGGGCCGGCTGGATTGACCGCTAAAGGGTGCTGTAACCCCCAAAGGGCACTCCAAACAAAATAAAAAAATATATTTTTTTGTGTTTGTGAATTGTGTGCGCAGTAGCCGCACGTGCATCAACAAAGTAGTGCCAAGCGTGCGCCTGTGTCCCATAAATAAAGAGCCGGCTGGATTGACCGCTAAAGGGTGCTGTAACCCCCAAAGGGCACTCCAAACAAAATTAAAAAATATATTTTTTTGTATTTGTGAATTGTGTGCGCAGTAGCCGCACGTGCATCAACAAAGTAGTGCCAAGCATGTGCCTGTGTCCCATAAATAAAGGTCCAGCTGGATTGACTGCTAAAGGGTGCTGTAACCCCCAAAGGGCACTCCAAACAAAATAAAAAAATATATTTTTTTGTTTGTGAATTGTGTGCACAGTAGCCACACGTGCATCAACAAAGAAGTGCCAAGCGTGCGCCTGTGTCCCATAAATAAAGGGCCGGCTGGATTGACTGCTAAAGAGTGCTGTAACCCCCAAAGGGCACTCCAAACAAAATAAAAAATATATATTTTTTTGTGTTTGTGAATTGTGTGCGCAGTAGCCGCACGTGCATCAACAAAGTAGTGCCAAGTGTGCGCCTGTGTCCCATAAATAAAGGTCCGGCTGGATTGACCGCTAAAGGGTGCTGTAACCCCCAAAGGGCACTCCAAACAAAATAAAAAAATATTTTTTTTTGTGTTTGTGAATTGTGTGCGCAGTAGCCGCACGTGCATCAACAAAGTAGTGCCAAGCGTGCACCTGTGTCCCATAAATAAAGGGCCAGCTGGATTGACCGCTAAAGGGTGCTGTAACCTCCAAAGGGCACTCCAAACAAAATAAATAAATATTTTTTTTGTGTTTGTGAATTGTGTGCGCAGTAGCCGCACGTGCATCAACAAAGTAGTGCCAAGCGTGCGCCTGTGTCCCATAAACAAAAGGGCCGGCTGGATTGTCCGCTAAAGGGTGCTGTAACCCCCAAAGGGCACTTCAAACACAATAAAAAAATATATTTTTTTGTGTTTGTGAATTGTGTGCGCAGTAGCCGCACGTGCATCAACAAAGTAGTGCCAAGCATGCACCTGTGTCCCATAAATAAAGGGCCAGCTGAATTGACAGCTAAAGGGTGCTGTAACCCCCAAAGGGCACTCCAAACAAAATAAAAAAATATATTTTTTTGTGTTTGTGAATTGTGTGTGCAGTAGCCGCACGTGCATCAACAAAGTAGTGCCAAGCGTGCGCCTGTGTCCCATAAATAAAGGGCCGGCTGGATTGACCGCTAAAGGGTGCTGTAACCCCCTAAGGGCACTCCAAACAAAATTAAAAAAAATATTTTTTTGTGTTTGTGAATTGTGTGCGCAGTAGCCGCACGTGCATCAACAAAGAAGTGCCAAGCGTGCGCCTGTGTCCCATAAATAAAGGGCCAGCTTGATTGACCACTAGAGAGTGCTGTAACCCCCAAAGGGCACTCCAAACAAATTAAAAAATTATTTTTTTTTGTGTTTGTGAATTGTGTGCGCAGTTGCCGCACGTGCATCAACAAAGTAGTGCCAAGTGTGCGCCTGTGTCCAAAAAATAAAGGGCCGGCTGAATTGACTGCTAAAGGGTGCTGTAACCCCCAAAGGGCACTCCAAACAAAATAAAAAAGTATATTTTTTTGTGTTTGTGAATTGTGTGCGCAGTAGCCGAACGTGCATCAACAAAGTAGTGGGAAGCGTGCGCCTGTGTCCCATAAATAAAGGGCCGGCTGGATTGACTGCTAAAGGGTGCTGTAACCCCCAAAGGGCACTCCAAACAAAATTAAAAAATATATTTTTTTGTATTTGTGAATTGTGTGCGCAGTAGCCGCACGTGCATCAACAAAGTAGTGCCAAGCATGCGCCTGTGTCCCATAAATAAAGGGCCGGCTGGTTTGACCGCTAAAGAGTGCTGTAACCCCCAAAGGGCACTCCAAACAAAATAAAAAATATATATTTTTTTGTGTTTGTAAATTGTGTGCGCAGTAGCCGCACGTGCATCAACAAAGTATTGCCAAGCGTGCGCCTGTGTCCCATAAATAAATATCCGGCTGGATTGACCGCTAAAGGGTGCTGTGACCCCCAAAGGGCACTCCAAACAAAATTAAAATATATATTTTTTTGAGTTTGTGAATTATGTGCGCAGTAGCCGCACGTGCATCAACAAAGTAGTGGCAAGCGTGCACCTGTGTCCCATAAATAAAGGGCCGGCTGGATTGACTGTTAAAGGGTGCTGTAACCCCCAAAGGGCACTCCAAACAAAATAAAAAAATATATTTTTTTGTGTTTGTGAATTGTGTGCGCAGTAGCCGCACGTGCATCAACAAAGAAGTGCCAAGCGTGCGCCTGTGTCCCATAAATAAAGGGCCAGCTGGATTGACCGCTACAGAGTGTTGTAACCCCCAAAGGGCACTCGAAACAAATTAAAAAAATATATTTTTTTGTGTTTGTGAATTGTGTGCGCAGTAGCCGCACGTGCATCAACAAAGTAGTGCCAAGCGTGCGCCTTTGTCCCATAAATAAAGGGCCGGCTGGATTGACCGCTAAAGGGTGCTGTAACCCCCAAAGGGCACTCCAAACAATATAAAAAAATATATTTTTTTTGTGTTTGTGAATTGTGTGTGCTGGAGCCGCACGTGCATCACCAAAGTAGTGCCAAGCGTGCGCCTGTGTCCCATAAATAAAGGGCCGGCTGGATTGACCACTAAAGGGTGATGTAACCCCCAAAGGGCACGCCAAACAAAATAAAAATATATATTTTTTTGTGTTTGTGAATTGTGTGCGCAGTAGCCGCACGTGCATCAACAAAGTAGTGCCAAGCGTGCGCCTGTGTCCCATAAATGAAGGGCCGGCTGGATTGACTGCTAAAGGGTGCTGTAACCCCCAAAGGGCACTCCAAACAAAATAAAAAAATATATTTTTTGTGTTTGTGAATTGTGTGCGCAGTAGCCGCACGTACATCAACAAAGTAGTGCCAAGCGTGTGCCTGTGTCCCATAAATAAAGGGCCGGCTGGATTGACAACTAAAGGGTGCTGTAACCCCTAAAGGGCACTCTAAACAAAATTAAAATATATATTTTTTTGTGTTTGTGAATTGTGTGCGCAGTAGCCGCACGTGCATCAACAAAGTAGTGCCAAGCATGCACCTGTGTCCCATAAATAAAGGGCCAGCTGAATTGACAGCTAAAGGGTGCTGTAACCCCCAAAGGGCACTCCAAACAAAATAAAAAAATATATTTTTTTGTGTTTGTGAATTGTGTGCACAGTAGCCACACGTGCATCAACAAAGAAGTGCCAAGCGTGCGCCTGTGTCCCATAAATAAAGGGCCAGCTGGATTGAATGCTAAAGGGTGCTGTAACCCCCAAAGGGCACTCCAAACAAAATAAAAAAATATATTTTTTTGTGTTTGTGAATTGTGTGCGCAGTAGCCGCACGTGCATCAACAAAGTAGTGCCAAGCGTGCGCCTGTGTCCCATAAATAAAGGGCCGGCTGGATTGACCGCTAAAGGGTGCTGTAACCCCCAAAGGGCACTCCAAACAAAATTAAAAAATATATTTTTTTGTATTTGTGAATTGTGTGCGCAGTAGCCGCACGTGCATCAACAAAGTAGTGCCAAGCATGTGCCTGTGTCCCATAAATAAAGGGCCAGCTGGATTGACTGCTAAAGGGTGCTGTAACCCCCAAAGGGCACTCCAAACAAAATAAAAAAATATATTTTTTTGTGTTTGTGAATTGTGTGCACAGTAGCCACACGTGCATCAACAAAGAAGTGCCAAGCGTGCGCCTGTGTCCCATAAATAAAGGTCCGGCTGGATTGACCGCTAAAGGGTGCTGTAACCCCCAAAGGGCACTCCAAACAAAATAAAAAAATATTTTTTTTTGTGTTTGTGAATTGTGTGCGCAGTAGCCGCACGTGCATCAACAAAGTAGTGCCAAGCGTGCACCTGTGTCCCATAAATAAAGGGCCAGCTGAATTGACAGCTAAAGGGTGCTGTAACCCCCAAAGGGCAGTCCAAACAAAATAAAAAAATATATTTTTTTGTGTTTGTGAATTGTGTGTGCAGTAGCCGCACGTGCATCAACAAAGTAGTGCCAAGCGTGCGCCTGTGTCCCATAAATAAAGGGCCGGCTGGATTGACCGCTAAAGGGTGCTGTAACCCCCAAAGGGCACTCCAAACAAAATTAAAAAATATATTTTTTTGTATTTGTGAATTGTGTGCGCAGTAGCCGCACGTGCATCAACAAAGTAGTGCCAAGCATGTGCCTGTGTCCCATAAATAAAGGGCCAGCTGGTATCACTGCTAAAGGGTGCTGTAACCCCCAAAGGGCACTCCAAACAAAATAAAAAAATATATTTTTTTGTGTTTGTGAATTGTGTGCACAGTAGCCACACGTGCATCAACAAAGAAGTGCCAAGCGTGCGCCTGTGTCCCATAAATAAAGGTCCGGCTGGATTGACCGCTAAAGGGTGCTGTAACCCCCAAAGGGCACTCCAAACAAAATAAAAAAATATATTTTTTTGTGTTTGTGAATTGTGTGCGCAGTAGCCGCACGTGCATCAACAAAGTAGTGCCAAGCGTGCACCTGTGTCCCATAAATAAAGGGCCAGCTGAATTGACAGCTAAAGGGTGCTGTAACCCCCAAAGGGCAGTCCAAACAAAATAAAAAAATATATTTTTTTGTGTTTGTGAATTGTGTGTGCAGTAGCCGCACGTGCATCAACAAAGTAGTGCCAAGCGTGCGCCTGTGTCCCATAAATAAAGGGCCGGCTGGATTGACCGCTAAAGGGTGCTGTAACCCCCAAAGGGCACTCCAAACAAAATTAAAAAATATATTTTTTTGTATTTGTGAATTGTGTGCGCAGTAGCCGCACGTGCATCAACAAAGTAGTGCCAAGCATGTGCCTGTGTCCCATAAATAAAGGTCCAGCTGGATTGACTGCTAAAGGGTGCTGTAACCCCCAAAGGGCACTCCAAACAAAATAAAAAAATATATTTTTTTGTGTTTGTGAATTGTGTGCACAGTAGCCACACGTGCATCAACAAAGAAGTGCCAAGCGTGCGCCTGTGTCCCATAAATAAAGGGCCGGCTGGATTGACTGCTAAAGAGTGCTGTAACCCCCAAAGGGCACTCCAAACAAAATAAAAAATATATATTTTTTTGTGTTTGTGAATTGTGTGCGCAGTAGCCGCACGTGCATCAACAAAGTAGTGCCAAGTGTGCGCCTGTGTCCCATAAATAAAGGTCCGGCTGGATTGACCGCTAAAGGGTGCTGTAACCCCCAAAGGGCACTCCAAACAAAATAAAAAAATAATTTTTTTTGTGTTTGTGAATTGTGTGCGCAGTAGCCGCACGTGCATCAACAAAGTAGTGCCAAGCGTGCACCTGTGTCCCATAAATAAAGGGCCAGCTGGATTGACCGCTAAAGGGTGCTGTAACCTCCAAAGGGCACTCCAAACAAAATAAATAAATATTTTTTTTGTGTTTGTGAATTGTGTGCACAGTAGCCGCATGTGCATCAACAAAGTAGTGCCAAGCGTGCACCTGTGTCCCATAAATAAAGGGCCGGCTGGATTGACCACTAAAGGGTGCTGTAACCCCCAAAGGGCACTCCAAACAAAATAAAAATATATATTTTTTTGTGTTTGTGAATTGTGTGCGCAGTAGCCGCACGTGCATCAACAAAGAAGTGCCAAGCGTGCGCCTGTGTCCCATAAATAAAAGGCCAGCTGGATTGACCGCTACAGAGTGTTGTAACCCCCAAAGGGCACTCGAAACAAATTAAAAAAATATATTTTTTTGTGTTTGTGAATTGTGTGCGCAGTAGCCGCACGTGCATCAACAAAGTAGTGCCAAGCGTGCGCCTTTGTCCCATAAATAAAGGGCCGGCTGGATTGACCACTAAAGGGTGCTGTAACCCCCAAAGGGCACTCCAAACAATATAAAAAAATATATTTTTTTGTGTTTGTGAATTGTGTGCGCAGGAGCCGCACGTGCATCACCAAAGTAGTGCCAAGCGTGCGCCTGTGTCCCATAAATAAAGGGCCGGCTGGATTGACCACTAAAGGGTGATGTAACCCCCAAAGGGCACGCCAAACAAAATAAAAATATATATTTTTTTGTGTTTGTGAATTGTGTGCGCAGTAGCCGCACGTGCATCAACAAAGTAGTGCCAAGCGTGCGCCTGTGTCCCATAAATGAAGGGCCGGCTGGATTGACTGCTAAAGGGTGCTGTAACCCCCAAAGGGCACTCCAAACAAAATAAAAAAATATATTTTTTGTGTTTGTGAATTGTGTGCGCAGTAGCCGCACGTACATCAACAAAGTAGTGCCAAGCGTGTGCCTGTGTCCCATAAATAAAGGGCCGGCTGGATTGACAACTAAAGGGTGCTGTAACCCCTAAAGGGCACTCTAAACAAAATTAAAATATATATTTTTTTGTGTTTGTGAATTGTGTGCGCAGTAGCCGCACGTGCATCAACAAAGTAGTGCCAAGCATGCACCTGTGTCCCATAAATAAAGGGCCAGCTGAATTGACAGCTAAAGGGTGCTGTAACCCCCAAAGGGCACTCCAAACAAAATAAAAAAATATATTTTTTTGTGTTTGTGAATTGTGTGCACAGTAGCCACACGTGCATCAACAAAGAAGTGCCAAGCGTGCGCCTGTGTCCCATAAATAAAGGGTCAGCTGGATTGACTGCAAAAGGGTGCTGTAACCCCCAAAGGGCACTCCAAACAAAATAAAAAAATATATTTTTTTGTGTTTGTGAATTGTGTGCGCAGTAGCCGCACGTGCATCAACAAAGTAGTGCCAAGCGTGCGCCTGTGTCCCATAAATAAAGGGCCGGCTGGATTGACCGCTAAAGGGTGCTGTAACCCCCAAAGGGCACTCCAAACAAAATTAAAAAATATATTTTTTTGTATTTGTGAATTGTGTGCGCAGTAGCCGCACGTGCATCAACAAAGTAGTGCCAAGCATGTGCCTGTGTCCCATAAATAAAGGGCCAGCTGGATTGACTGCTAAAGGGTGCTGTAACCCCCAAAGGGCACTCCAAACAAAATAAAAAAATATATTTTTTTGTGTTTGTGAATTGTGTGCACAGTAGCCACACGTGCATCAACAAAGAAGTGCCAAGCGTACGCCTGTGTCCCATAAATAAAGGGCCGGCTGGATTGACTGCTAAAGAGTGCTGTAACCCCCAAAGGGCACTCCAAACAAAATAAAAAATATATATTTTTTTGTGTTTGTGAATTGTGTGCGCAGTAGCTGCACGTGCATCAACAAAGTAGTGCCAAGCGTGCGCCTGTGTCCCATAAATAAAGGTCCGGCTGGATTGACCGCTAAAGGGTGCTGTAACCCCCAAAGGGCACTCCAAACAAAATAAAAAAATAATTTTTTTTGTGTTTGTGAATTGTGTGCGCAGTAGCCGCACGTGCATCAACAAAGTAGTGCCAAGCGTGCACCTGTGTCCCATAAATAAAGGGCCAGCTGAATTGACAGCTAAAGGGTGCTGTAACCCCCAAAGGGCACTCCAAACAAAATAAAAAAATATATTTTTTTGTGTTTGTGAATTGTGTGTGCAGTAGCCGCACGTGCATCAACAAAGTAGTGCCAAGCGTGCGCCTGTGTCCCATAAATAAAGGGCCAGCTGGATTGACAGCTAAAGGGTGCTGTAATCCCCAAAGGGCACTCCAAACAAAATTAAAAAAAATATTTTTTTGTGTTTGTGAATTGTGTGCGCAGTAGCCGCACGTGCATCAACAAAGAAGTGCCAAGCGTGCGCCTGTGTCCCATAAATAAAGGGCCAGCTAGATTGACCACTAGAGAGTGCTGTAACCCCCAAAGGGCACTCCAAACAAATTAAAAAATTATTTTTTATTGTGTTTGTGAATTGTGTGCGCAGTTGCCGCACGTGCATCAACAAAGTAGTGCCAAGTGTGCGCCTGTGTCCAAAAAATAAAGGGCCGGCTGAATTGACTGCTAAAGGGTGCTGTAACCCCCAAAGGGCACTCCAAACAAAATAAAAAAGTATATTTTTTTGTGTTTGTGAATTGTGTGCGCAGTAGCCGAACGTGCATCAACAAAGTAGTGGGAAGCATGCGCCTGTGTCCCATAAATAAAGGGCCGGCTGGATTGACTGCTAAAGGGTGCTGTAACCCCCAAAGGGCACTCCAAACAAAATAAAAAAATATATTTTTTTGTGTTTGTGAATTGTGTGCACAGTAGCCACACGTGCATCAACAAAGAAGTGCCAAGCGTGCGCCTGTGTCCCATAAATAAAGGGTCAGCTGGATTGACTGCAAAAGGGTGCTGTAACCCCCAAAGGGCACTCCAAACAAAATAAAAAAATATATTTTTTTGTGTTTGTGAATTGTGTGCGCAGTAGCCGCACGTGCATCAACAAAGTAGTGCCAAGCGTGCGCCTGTGTCCCATAAATAAAGGGCCGGCTGGATTGACCGCTAAAGGGTGCTGTAACCCCCAAAGGGCACTCCAAACAAAATTAAAAAATATATTTTTTTGTATTTGTGAATTGTGTGCGCAGTAGCCGCACGTGCATCAACAAAGTAGTGCCAAGCATGTGCCTGTGTCCCATAAATAAAGGGCCAGCTGGATTGACTGCTAAAGGGTGCTGTAACCCCCAAAGGGCACTCCAAACAAAATAAAAAAATATATTTTTTTGTGTTTGTGAATTGTGTGCACAGTAGCCACACGTGCATCAACAAAGAAGTGCCAAGCGTGCGCCTGTGTCCCATAAATAAAGGGCCGGCTGGATTGACTGCTAAAGAGTGCTGTAACCCCCAAAGGGCACTCCAAACAAAATAAAAAATATATATTTTTTTGTGTTTGTGAATTGTGTGCGCAGTAGCTGCACGTGCATCAACAAAGTAGTGCCAAGCGTGCGCCTGTGTCCCATAAATAAAGGTCCGGCTGGATTGACCGCTAAAGGGTGCTGTAACCCCCAAAGGGCACTCCAAACAAAATAAAAAAATAATTTTTTTTGTGTTTGTGAATTGTGTGCGCAGTAGCCGCACGTGCATCAACAAAGTAGTGCCAAGCGTGCACCTGTGTCCCATAAATAAAGGGCCAGCTGAATTGACAGCTAAAGGGTGCTGTAACCCCCAAAGGGCACTCCAAACAAAATAAAAAAATATATTTTTTTGTGTTTGTGAATTGTGTGTGCAGTAGCCGCACGTGCATCAACAAAGTAGTGCCAAGCGTGCGCCTGTGTCCCATAAATAAAGGGCCAGCTGGATTGACCGCTAAAGGGTGCTGTAATCCCCAAAGGGCACTCCAAACAAAATTAAAAAAAATATTTTTTTGTGTTTGTGAATTGTGTGCGCAGTAGCCGCACGTGCATCAACAAAGAAGTGCCAAGCGTGCGCCTGTGTCCCATAAATAAAGGGCCAGCTAGATTGACCACTAGAGAGTGCTGTAACCCCCAAAGGGCACTCCAAACAAATTAAAAAATTATTTTTTATTGTGTTTGTGAATTGTGTGCGCAGTTGCCGCACGTGCATCAACAAAGTAGTGCCAAGTGTGCGCCTGTGTCCAAAAAATAAAGGGCCGGCTGAATTGACTGCTAAAGGGTGCTGTAACCCCCAAAGGGCACTCCAAACAAAATAAAAAAGTATATTTTTTTGTGTTTGTGAATTGTGTGCGCAGTAGCCGAACGTGCATCAACAAAGTAGTGGGAAGCATGCGCCTGTGTCCCATAAATAAAGGGCCGGCTGGATTGACTGCTAAAGGGTGCTGTAACCCCCAAAGGGCACTCCAAACAAAATAAAAAAATATATTTTTTTGTGTTTGTGAATTGTGTGCACAGTAGCCACACGTGCATCAACAAAGAAGTGCCAAGCGTGCGCCTGTGTCCCATAAATAAAGGGCCGGCTGGATTGACTGCTAAAGAGTGCTGTAACCCCCAAAGGGCACTCCAAACAAAATAAAAAATATATATTTTTTTGTGTTTGTGAATTGTGTGCGCAGTAGCTGCACGTGCATCAACAAAGTAGTGCCAAGCGTGCGCCTGTGTCCCATAAATAAAGGTCCGGCTGGATTGACCGCTAAAGGGTGCTGTAACCCCCAAAGGGCACTCCAAACAAAATAAAAAAATAATTTTTTTTGTGTTTGTGAATTGTGTGCGCAGTAGCCGCACGTGCATCAACAAAGTAGTGCCAAGCGTGCACCTGTGTCCCATAAATAAAGGGCCGGCTGGATTGACCGCTAAAGGGTGCTGTAACCCCCAAAGGGCACTCCAAACAAAATAAAAAAATATATTTTTTTGTGTTTGTGAATTGTGTGCGCAGTAGCCGCACGTGCATCAACAAAGTAGTGCCAAGCGTGCGCCTGTGTCCCATAAACAAAAGGTCCGGCTGGATTGACCGCTAAAGGGTGCTGTAACCCCCAAAGGGCACTTCAAACAAAATAAAAAAATATATTTTTTTGTGTTTGTGAATTGTGTGCGCAGTAGCCGCACGTGCATCAACAAAGTAGTGCCAAGCGTGCACCTGTGTCCCATAAATAAAGGGCCAGCTGGATTGACCGCTACAGAGTGTTCTAACCCCCAAAGGGCACTCGAAACAAATTAAAAAAATATATTTTTTTGTGTTTGTGAATTGTGTGCGCAGGAGCCGCACGTGCATCACCAAAGTAGTGCCAAGCGTGCGCCTGTGTCCCATAAATAAAGGGCCGGCTGGATTGACCACTAAAGGGTGATGTAACCCCCAAAGGGCACGCCAAACAAAATAAAAATATATATTTTTTTGTGTTTGTGAATTGTGTGCGCAGTAGCCGCACGTGCATCAACAAAGTAGTGCCAAGCGTGCGCCTGTGTTCCATAAATGAAGGGCCGGCTGGATTGACTGCTAAAGGGTGCTGTAAACCCCAAAGGGCACTCCAAACAAAATAAAAAAATATATTTTTTGTGTTTGTGAATTGTGTGCGCAGTAGCCGCACGTGCATCAACAAAGTAGTGCCAAGCGTGTGCCTGTGTCCCATAAATAAAGGGCCGGCTGGATTGACAACTAAAGGGTGCTGTAACCCCTAAAGGGCACTCTAAACAAAATTAAAATATATATTTTTTTGTGTTTGTGAATTGTGTGCGCAGTAGCCGCACGTGCATCAACAAAGTAGTGCCAAGCATGCACCTGTGTCCCATAAATAAAGGGCCAGCTGAATTGACAGCTAAAGGGTGCTGTAACCCCCAAAGGGCACTCCAAACAAAATAAAAAAATATATTTTTTTGTGTTTGTGAATTGTGTGCACAGTAGCCACACGTGCATCAACAAAGAAGTGCCAAGCGTGCGCCTGTGTCCCATAAATAAAGGGCCAGCTGGATTGACTGCTAAAGGGTGCTGTAACCCCCAAAGGGCACTCCAAACAAAATAAAAAAATATATTTTTTTGTGTTTGTGAATTGTGTGCGCAGTAGCCGCACGTGCATCAACAAAGTAGTGCCAAGCGTGCGCCTGTGTCCCATAAATAAAGGGCCGGCTGGATTGACCGCTAAAGGGTGCTGTAACCCCCAAAGGGCACTCCAAACAAAATTAAAAAATATATTTTTTTGTATTTGTGAATTGTGTGCGCAGTAGCCGCACGTGCATCAACAAAGTAGTGCCAAGCATGTGCCTGTGTCCCATAAATAAAGGGCCAGCTGGATTGACTGCTAAAGGGTGCTGTAACCCCCAAAGGGCACTCCAAACAAAATAAAAAAATATATTTTTTTGTGTTTGTGAATTGTGTGCACAGTAGCCACACGTGCATCAACAAAGAAGTGCCAAGCGTGCGCCTGTGTCCCATAAATAAAGGGCCGGCTGGATTGACTGCTAAAGAGTGCTGTAACCCCCAAAGGGCACTCCAAACAAAATAAAAAATATATATTTTTTTGTGTTTGTGAATTGTGTGCGCAGTAGCTGCACGTGCATCAACAAAGTAGTGCCAAGCGTGCGCCTGTGTATCATAAATAAAGGTCCGGCTGGATTGACCGCTAAAGGGTGCTGTAACCCCCAAAGGGCACTCCAAACAAAATAAAAAAATAATTTTTTTTGTGTTTGTGAATTGTGTGCGCAGTAGCCGCACGTGCATCAACAAAGTAGTGCCAAGCGTGCACCTGTGTCCCATAAATAAAGGGCCGGCTGGATTGACCGCTAAAGGGTGCTGTAACCCCCAAAGGGCACTCCAAACAAAATTAAAAAATATATTTTTTTGTATTTGTGAATTGTGTGCGCAGTAGCCGCACGTGCATCAACAAAGTAGTGCCAAGCATGTGCCTGTGTCCCATAAATAAAGGGCCAGCTGGATTGACCACTAGAGAGTGCTGTAACCCCCAAAGGGCACTCCAAACAAATTAAAAAATTATTTTTTATTGTGTTTGTGAATTGTGTGCGCAGTTGCCGCACGTGCATCAACAAAGTAGTGCCAAGTGTGCGCCTGTGTCCAAAAAATAAAGGGCCGGCTGAATTGACTGCTAAAGGGTGCTGTAACCCCCAAAGGGCACTCCAAACAAAATAAAAAAGTATATTTTTTTGTGTTTGTGAATTGTGTGCGCAGTAGCCGAACGTGCATCAACAAAGTAGTGGGAAGCGTGCGCCTGTGTCCCATAAATAAAGGGCCGGCTGGATTGACTGCTAAAGGGTGCTGTAACCCCCAAAGGGCACTCCAAACAAAATAAAAAAATATATTTTTTTGTGTTTGTGAATTGTGTGCACAGTAGCCACACGTGCATCAACAAAGAAGTGCCAAGCGTGCGCCTGTGTCCCATAAATAAAGGGCCGGCTGGATTGACTGCTAAAGAGTGCTGTAACCCCCAAAGGGCACTCCAAACAAAATAAAAAATATAGATTTTTTTGTGTTTGTGAATTGTGTGCGCAGTAGCTGCACGTGCATCAACAAAGTAGTGCCAAGCGTGCGCCTGTGTCCCATAAATAAAGGTCCGGCTGGATTGACCGCTAAAGGGTGCTGTAACCCCCAAAGGGCACTCCAAACAAAATAAAAAAATAATTTTTTTTGTGTTTGTGAATTGTGTGCGCAGTAGCCGCACGTGCATCAACAAAGTAGTGCCAAGCGTGCACCTGTGTCCCATAAATAAAGGGCCGGCTGGATTGACCGCTAAAGGGTGCTGTAACCCCCAAAGGGCACTCCAAACAAAATAAAAAAATATATTTTTTTGTGTTTGTGAATTGTGTGCGCAGTAGCCGCACGTGCATCAACAAAGTAGTGCCAAGCGTGCGCCTGTGTCCCATAAACAAAAGGTCCGGCTGGATTGACCGCTAAAGGGTGCTGTAACCCCCAAAGGGCACTTCAAACAAAATAAAAAAATATATTTTTTTGTGTTTGTGAATTGTGTGCGCAGTAGCCGCACGTGCATCAACAAAGTAGTGCCAAGCGTGCACCTGTGTCCCATAAATAAAGGGCCAGCTGGATTGACCGCTACAGAGTGTTCTAACCCCCAAAGGGCACTCGAAACAAATTAAAAAAATATATTTTTTTGTGTTTGTGAATTGTGTGCGCAGGAGCCGCACGTGCATCACCAAAGTAGTGCCAAGCGTGCGCCTGTGTCCCATAAATAAAGGGCCGGCTGGATTGACCACTAAAGGGTGATGTAACCCCCAAAGGGCACGCCAAACAAAATAAAAATATATATTTTTTTGTGTTTGTGAATTGTGTGCGCAGTAGCCGCACGTGCATCAACAAAGTAGTGCCAAGCGTGCGCCTGTGTTCCATAAATGAAGGGCCGGCTGGATTGACTGCTAAAGGGTGCTGTAAACCCCAAAGGGCACTCCAAACAAAATAAAAAAATATATTTTTTGTGTTTGTGAATTGTGTGCGCAGTAGCCGCACGTGCATCAACAAAGTAGTGCCAAGCGTGTGCCTGTGTCCCATAAATAAAGGGCCGGCTGGATTGACAACTAAAGGGTGCTGTAACCCCTAAAGGGCACTCTAAACAAAATTAAAATATATATTTTTTTGTGTTTGTGAATTGTGTGCGCAGTAGCCGCACGTGCATCAACAAAGTAGTGCCAAGCATGCACCTGTGTCCCATAAATAAAGGGCCAGCTGAATTGACAGCTAAAGGGTGCTGTAACCCCCAAAGGGCACTCCAAACAAAATAAAAAAATATATTTTTTTGTGTTTGTGAATTGTGTGCACAGTAGCCACACGTGCATCAACAAAGAAGTGCCAAGCGTGCGCCTGTGTCCCATAAATAAAGGGCCAGCTGGATTGACTGCTAAAGGGTGCTGTAACCCCCAAAGGGCACTCCAAACAAAATAAAAAAATATATTTTTTTGTGTTTGTGAATTGTGTGCGCAGTAGCCGCACGTGCATCAACAAAGTAGTGCCAAGCGTGCGCCTGTGTCCCATAAATAAAGGGCCGGCTGGATTGACCGCTAAAGGGTGCTGTAACCCCCAAAGGGCACTCCAAACAAAATTAAAAAATATATTTTTTTGTATTTGTGAATTGTGTGCGCAGTAGCCGCACGTGCATCAACAAAGTAGTGCCAAGCATGTGCCTGTGTCCCATAAATAAAGGGCCAGCTGGATTGACTGCTAAAGGGTGCTGTAACCCCCAAAGGGCACTCCAAACAAAATAAAAAAATATATTTTTTTGTGTTTGTGAATTGTGTGCACAGTAGCCACACGTGCATCAACAAAGAAGTGCCAAGCGTGCGCCTGTGTCCCATAAATATAGGGCCGGCTGGATTGACTGCTAAAGAGTGCTGTAACCCCCAAAGGGCACTCCAAACAAAATAAAAAATATATATTTTTTTGTGTTTGTGAATTGTGTGCGCAGTAGCTGCACGTGCATCAACAAAGTAGTGCCAAGCGTGCGCCTGTGTCCCATAAATAAAGGTCCGGCAAGATTGACCGCTAAAGGGTGCTGTAACCCCCAAAGGGCACTCCAAACAAAATAAAAAAATAATTTTTTTTGTGTTTGTGAATTGTGTGCGCAGTAGCCGCACGTGCATCAACAAAGTAGTGCCAAGCGTGCACCTGTGTCCCATAAATAAAGGGCCGGCTGGATTGACCGCTAAAGGGTGCTGTAACCCCCAAAGGGCACTCCAAACAAAATTAAAAAATATATTTTTTTGTATTTGTGAATTGTGTGCGCAGTAGCCGCACGTGCATCAACAAAGTAGTGCCAAGCATGTGCCTGTGTCCCATAAATAAAGGGCCAGCTGGATTGACCACTAGAGAGTGCTGTAACCCCCAAAGGGCACTCCAAACAAATTAAAAAATTATTTTTTATTGTGTTTGTGAATTGTGTGCGCAGTTGCCGCACGTGCATCAACAAAGTAGTGCCAAGTGTGCGCCTGTGTCCAAAAAATAAAGGGCCGGCTGAATTGACTGCTAAAGGGTGCTGTAACCCCCAAAGGGCACTCCAAACAAAATAAAAAAGTATATTTTTTTGTGTTTGTGAATTGTGTGCGCAGTAGCCGAACGTGCATCAACAAAGTAGTGGGAAGCGTGCGCCTGTGTCCCATAAATAAAGGGCCGGCTGGATTGACTGCTAAAGGGTGCTGTAACCCCCAAAGGGCACTCCAAACAAAATAAAAAAATATATTTTTTTGTGTTTGTGAATTGTGTGCACAGTAGCCACACGTGCATCAACAAAGAAGTGCCAAGCGTGCGCCTGTGTCCCATAAATAAAGGGCCGGCTGGATTGACTGCTAAAGAGTGCTGTAACCCCCAAAGGGCACTCCAAACAAAATAAAAAATATATATTTTTTTGTGTTTGTGAATTGTGTGCGCAGTAGCTGCACGTGCATCAACAAAGTAGTGCCAAGCGTGCGCCTGTGTCCCATAAATAAAGGTCCGGCTGGATTGACCGCTAAAGGGTGCTGTAACCCCCAAAGGGCACTCCAAACAAAATAAAAAAATAATTTTTTTTGTGTTTGTGAATTGTGTGCGCAGTAGCCGCACGTGCATCAACAAAGTAGTGCCAAGCGTGCACCTGTGTCCCATAAATAAAGGGCCGGCTGGATTGACCGCTAAAGGGTGCTGTAACCCCCAAAGGGCACTCCAAACAAAATAAAAAAATATATTTTTTTGTGTTTGTGAATTGTGTGCGCAGTAGCCGCACGTGCATCAACAAAGTAGTGCCAAGCGTGCGCCTGTGTCCCATAAACAAAAGGTCCGGCTGGATTGACCGCTAAAGGGTGCTGTAACCCCCAAAGGGCACTTCAAACAAAATAAAAAAATATATTTTTTTGTGTTTGTGAATTGTGTGCGCAGTAGCCGCACGTGCATCAACAAAGTAGTGCCAAGCGTGCACCTGTGTCCCATAAATAAAGGGCCAGCTGGATTGACCGCTACAGAGTGTTCTAACCCCCAAAGGGCACTCGAAACAAATTAAAAAAATATATTTTTTTGTGTTTGTGAATTGTGTGCGCAGGAGCCGCACGTGCATCACCAAAGTAGTGCCAAGCGTGCGCCTGTGTCCCATAAATAAAGGGCCGGCTGGATTGACCACTAAAGGGTGATGTAACCCCCAAAGGGCACGCCAAACAAAATAAAAATATATATTTTTTTGTGTTTGTGAATTGTGTGCGCAGTAGCCGCACGTGCATCAACAAAGTAGTGCCAAGCGTGCGCCTGTGTTCCATAAATGAAGGGCCGGCTGGATTGACTGCTAAAGGGTGCTGTAAACCCCAAAGGGCACTCCAAACAAAATAAAAAAATATATTTTTTGTGTTTGTGAATTGTGTGCGCAGTAGCCGCACGTGCATCAACAAAGTAGTGCCAAGCGTGTGCCTGTGTCCCATAAATAAAGGGCCGGCTGGATTGACAACTAAAGGGTGCTGTAACCCCTAAAGGGCACTCTAAACAAAATTAAAATATATATTTTTTTGTGTTTGTGAATTGTGTGCGCAGTAGCCGCACGTGCATCAACAAAGTAGTGCCAAGCATGCACCTGTGTCCCATAAATAAAGGGCCAGCTGAATTGACAGCTAAAGGGTGCTGTAACCCCCAAAGGGCACTCCAAACAAAATAAAAAAATATATTTTTTTGTGTTTGTGAATTGTGTGCACAGTAGCCACACGTGCATCAACAAAGAAGTGCCAAGCGTGCGCCTGTGTCCCATAAATAAAGGGCCAGCTGGATTGACTGCTAAAGGGTGCTGTAACCCCCAAAGGGCACTCCAAACAAAATAAAAAAATATATTTTTTTGTGTTTGTGAATTGTGTGCGCAGTAGCCGCACGTGCATCAACAAAGTAGTGCCAAGCGTGCGCCTGTGTCCCATAAATAAAGGGCCGGCTGGATTGACCGCTAAAGGGTGCTGTAACCCCCAAAGGGCACTCCAAACAAAATTAAAAAATATATTTTTTTGTATTTGTGAATTGTGTGCGCAGTAGCCGCACGTGCATCAACAAAGTAGTGCCAAGCATGTGCCTGTGTCCCATAAATAAAGGGCCAGCTGGATTGACTGCTAAAGGGTGCTGTAACCCCCAAAGGGCACTCCAAACAAAATAAAAAAATATATTTTTTTGTGTTTGTGAATTGTGTGCACAGTAGCCACACGTGCATCAACAAAGAAGTGCCAAGCGTGCGCCTGTGTCCCATAAATAAAGGGCCGGCTGGATTGACTGCTAAAGAGTGCTGTAACCCCCAAAGGGCACTCCAAACAAAATAAAAAATATATATTTTTTTGTGTTTGTGAATTGTGTGCGCAGTAGCTGCACGTGCATCAACAAAGTAGTGCCAAGCGTGCGCCTGTGTATCATAAATAAAGGTCCGGCTGGATTGACCGCTAAAGGGTGCTGTAACCCCCAAAGGGCACTCCAAACAAAATAAAAAAATAATTTTTTTTGTGTTTGTGAATTGTGTGCGCAGTAGCCGCACGTGCATCAACAAAGTAGTGCCAAGCGTGCACCTGTGTCCCATAAATAAAGGGCCGGCTGGATTGACCGCTAAAGGGTGCTGTAACCCCCAAAGGGCACTCCAAACAAAATTAAAAAATATATTTTTTTGTATTTGTGAATTGTGTGCGCAGTAGCCGCACGTGCATCAACAAAGTAGTGCCAAGCATGTGCCTGTGTCCCATAAATAAAGGGCCAGCTGGATTGACCACTAGAGAGTGCTGTAACCCCCAAAGGGCACTCCAAACAAATTAAAAAATTATTTTTTATTGTGTTTGTGAATTGTGTGCGCAGTTGCCGCACGTGCATCAACAAAGTAGTGCCAAGTGTGCGCCTGTGTCCAAAAAATAAAGGGCCGGCTGAATTGACTGCTAAAGGGTGCTGTAACCCCCAAAGGGCACTCCAAACAAAATAAAAAAGTATATTTTTTTGTGTTTGTGAATTGTGTGCGCAGTAGCCGAACGTGCATCAACAAAGTAGTGGGAAGCGTGCGCCTGTGTCCCATAAATAAAGGGCCGGCTGGATTGACTGCTAAAGGGTGCTGTAACCCCCAAAGGGCACTCCAAACAAAATAAAAAAATATATTTTTTTGTGTTTGTGAATTGTGTGCACAGTAGCCACACGTGCATCAACAAAGAAGTGCCAAGCGTGCGCCTGTGTCCCATAAATAAAGGGCCGGCTGGATTGACTGCTAAAGAGTGCTGTAACCCCCAAAGGGCACTCCAAACAAAATAAAAAATATAGATTTTTTTGTGTTTGTGAATTGTGTGCGCAGTAGCTGCACGTGCATCAACAAAGTAGTGCCAAGCGTGCGCCTGTGTCCCATAAATAAAGGTCCGGCTGGATTGACCGCTAAAGGGTGCTGTAACCCCCAAAGGGCACTCCAAACAAAATAAAAAAATAATTTTTTTTGTGTTTGTGAATTGTGTGCGCAGTAGCCGCACGTGCATCAACAAAGTAGTGCCAAGCGTGCACCTGTGTCCCATAAATAAAGGGCCGGCTGGATTGACCGCTAAAGGGTGCTGTAACCCCCAAAGGGCACTCCAAACAAAATAAAAAAATATATTTTTTTGTGTTTGTGAATTGTGTGCGCAGTAGCCGCACGTGCATCAACAAAGTAGTGCCAAGCGTGCGCCTGTGTCCCATAAACAAAAGGTCCGGCTGGATTGACCGCTAAAGGGTGCTGTAACCCCCAAAGGGCACTTCAAACAAAATAAAAAAATATATTTTTTTGTGTTTGTGAATTGTGTGCGCAGTAGCCGCACGTGCATCAACAAAGTAGTGCCAAGCGTGCACCTGTGTCCCATAAATAAAGGGCCAGCTGGATTGACCGCTACAGAGTGTTCTAACCCCCAAAGGGCACTCGAAACAAATTAAAAAAATATATTTTTTTGTGTTTGTGAATTGTGTGCGCAGGAGCCGCACGTGCATCACCAAAGTAGTGCCAAGCGTGCGCCTGTGTCCCATAAATAAAGGGCCGGCTGGATTGACCACTAAAGGGTGATGTAACCCCCAAAGGGCACGCCAAACAAAATAAAAATATATATTTTTTTGTGTTTGTGAATTGTGTGCGCAGTAGCCGCACGTGCATCAACAAAGTAGTGCCAAGCGTGCGCCTGTGTTCCATAAATGAAGGGCCGGCTGGATTGACTGCTAAAGGGTGCTGTAAACCCCAAAGGGCACTCCAAACAAAATAAAAAAATATATTTTTTGTGTTTGTGAATTGTGTGCGCAGTAGCCGCACGTGCATCAACAAAGTAGTGCCAAGCGTGTGCCTGTGTCCCATAAATAAAGGGCCGGCTGGATTGACAACTAAAGGGTGCTGTAACCCCTAAAGGGCACTCTAAACAAAATTAAAATATATATTTTTTTGTGTTTGTGAATTGTGTGCGCAGTAGCCGCACGTGCATCAACAAAGTAGTGCCAAGCATGCACCTGTGTCCCATAAATAAAGGGCCAGCTGAATTGACAGCTAAAGGGTGCTGTAACCCCCAAAGGGCACTCCAAACAAAATAAAAAAATATATTTTTTTGTGTTTGTGAATTGTGTGCACAGTAGCCACACGTGCATCAACAAAGAAGTGCCAAGCGTGCGCCTGTGTCCCATAAATAAAGGGCCAGCTGGATTGACTGCTAAAGGGTGCTGTAACCCCCAAAGGGCACTCCAAACAAAATAAAAAAATATATTTTTTTGTGTTTGTGAATTGTGTGCGCAGTAGCCGCACGTGCATCAACAAAGTAGTGCCAAGCGTGCGCCTGTGTCCCATAAATAAAGGGCCGGCTGGATTGACCGCTAAAGGGTGCTGTAACCCCCAAAGGGCACTCCAAACAAAATTAAAAAATATATTTTTTTGTATTTGTGAATTGTGTGCGCAGTAGCCGCACGTGCATCAACAAAGTAGTGCCAAGCATGTGCCTGTGTCCCATAAATAAAGGGCCAGCTGGATTGACTGCTAAAGGGTGCTGTAACCCCCAAAGGGCACTCCAAACAAAATAAAAAAATATATTTTTTTGTGTTTGTGAATTGTGTGCACAGTAGCCACACGTGCATCAACAAAGAAGTGCCAAGCGTGCGCCTGTGTCCCATAAATATAGGGCCGGCTGGATTGACTGCTAAAGAGTGCTGTAACCCCCAAAGGGCACTCCAAACAAAATAAAAAATATATATTTTTTTGTGTTTGTGAATTGTGTGCGCAGTAGCTGCACGTGCATCAACAAAGTAGTGCCAAGCGTGCGCCTGTGTCCCATAAATAAAGGTCCGGCAAGATTGACCGCTAAAGGGTGCTGTAACCCCCAAAGGGCACTCCAAACAAAATAAAAAAATAATTTTTTTTGTGTTTGTGAATTGTGTGCGCAGTAGCCGCACGTGCATCAACAAAGTAGTGCCAAGCGTGCACCTGTGTCCCATAAATAAAGGGCCGGCTGGATTGACCGCTAAAGGGTGCTGTAACCCCCAAAGGGCACTCCAAACAAAATTAAAAAATATATTTTTTTGTATTTGTGAATTGTGTGCGCAGTAGCCGCACGTGCATCAACAAAGTAGTGCCAAGCATGTGCCTGTGTCCCATAAATAAAGGGCCAGCTGGATTGACCACTAGAGAGTGCTGTAACCCCCAAAGGGCACTCCAAACAAATTAAAAAATTATTTTTTATTGTGTTTGTGAATTGTGTGCGCAGTTGCCGCACGTGCATCAACAAAGTAGTGCCAAGTGTGCGCCTGTGTCCAAAAAATAAAGGGCCGGCTGAATTGACTGCTAAAGGGTGCTGTAACCCCCAAAGGGCACTCCAAACAAAATAAAAAAGTATATTTTTTTGTGTTTGTGAATTGTGTGCGCAGTAGCCGAACGTGCATCAACAAAGTAGTGGGAAGCGTGCGCCTGTGTCCCATAAATAAAGGGCCGGCTGGATTGACTGCTAAAGGGTGCTGTAACCCCCAAAGGGCACTCCAAACAAAATAAAAAAATATATTTTTTTGTGTTTGTGAATTGTGTGCACAGTAGCCACACGTGCATCAACAAAGAAGTGCCAAGCGTGCGCCTGTGTCCCATAAATAAAGGGCCGGCTGGATTGACTGCTAAAGGGTGCTGTAACCCCCAAAGGGCACTCCAAACAAAATAAAAAATATATATTTTTTTGTGTTTGTGAATTGTGTGCGCAGTAGCTGCACGTGCATCAACAAAGTAGTGCCAAGCGTGCGCCTGTGTCCCATAAATAAAGGTCCGGCTGGATTGACCGCTAAAGGGTGCTGTAACCCCCAAAGGGCACTCCAAACAAAATAAAAAAATAATTTTTTTTGTGTTTGTGAATTGTGTGCGCAGTAGCCGCACGTGCATCAACAAAGTAGTGCCAAGCGTGCACCTGTGTCCCATAAATAAAGGGCCGGCTGGATTGACCGCTAAAGGGTGCTGTAACCCCCAAAGGGCACTCCAAACAAAATAAAAAAATATATTTTTTTGTGTTTGTGAATTGTGTGCGCAGTAGCCGCACGTGCATCAACAAAGTAGTGCCAAGCGTGCGCCTGTGTCCCATAAACAAAAGGTCCGGCTGGATTGACCGCTAAAGGGTGCTGTAACCCCCAAAGGGCACTTCAAACAAAATAAAAAAATATATTTTTTTGTGTTTGTGAATTGTGTGCGCAGTAGCCGCACGTGCATCAACAAAGTAGTGCCAAGCGTGCACCTGTGTCCCATAAATAAAGGGCCAGCTGGATTGACCGCTACAGAGTGTTCTAACCCCCAAAGGGCACTCGAAACAAATTAAAAAAATATATTTTTTTGTGTTTGTGAATTGTGTGCGCAGGAGCCGCACGTGCATCACCAAAGTAGTGCCAAGCGTGCGCCTGTGTCCCATAAATAAAGGGCCGGCTGGATTGACCACTAAAGGGTGATGTAACCCCCAAAGGGCACGCCAAACAAAATAAAAATATATATTTTTTTGTGTTTGTGAATTGTGTGCGCAGTAGCCGCACGTGCATCAACAAAGTAGTGCCAAGCGTGCGCCTGTGTTCCATAAATGAAGGGCCGGCTGGATTGACTGCTAAAGGGTGCTGTAAACCCCAAAGGGCACTCCAAACAAAATAAAAAAATATATTTTTTGTGTTTGTGAATTGTGTGCGCAGTAGCCGCACGTGCATCAACAAAGTAGTGCCAAGCGTGTGCCTGTGTCCCATAAATAAAGGGCCGGCTGGATTGACAACTAAAGGGTGCTGTAACCCCTAAAGGGCACTCTAAACAAAATTAAAATATATATTTTTTTGTGTTTGTGAATTGTGTGCGCAGTAGCCGCACGTGCATCAACAAAGTAGTGCCAAGCATGCACCTGTGTCCCATAAATAAAGGGCCAGCTGAATTGACAGCTAAAGGGTGCTGTAACCCCCAAAGGGCACTCCAAACAAAATAAAAAAATATATTTTTTTGTGTTTGTGAATTGTGTGCACAGTAGCCACACGTGCATCAACAAAGAAGTGCCAAGCGTGCGCCTGTGTCCCATAAATAAAGGGCCAGCTGGATTGACTGCTAAAGGGTGCTGTAACCCCCAAAGGGCACTCCAAACAAAATAAAAAAATATATTTTTTTGTGTTTGTGAATTGTGTGCGCAGTAGCCGCACGTGCATCAACAAAGTAGTGCCAAGCGTGCGCCTGTGTCCCATAAATAAAGGGCCGGCTGGATTGACCGCTAAAGGGTGCTGTAACCCCCAAAGGGCACTCCAAACAAAATTAAAAAATATATTTTTTTGTATTTGTGAATTGTGTGCGCAGTAGCCGCACGTGCATCAACAAAGTAGTGCCAAGCATGTGCCTGTGTCCCATAAATAAAGGGCCAGCTGGATTGACTGCTAAAGGGTGCTGTAACCCCCAAAGGGCACTCCAAACAAAATAAAAAAATATATTTTTTTGTGTTTGTGAATTGTGTGCACAGTAGCCACACGTGCATCAACAAAGAAGTGCCAAGCGTGCGCCTGTGTCCCATAAATAAAGGGCCGGCTGGATTGACTGCTAAAGAGTGCTGTAACCCCCAAAGGGCACTCCAAACAAAATAAAAAATATATATTTTTTTGTGTTTGTGAATTGTGTGCGCAGTAGCTGCACGTGCATCAACAAAGTAGTGCCAAGCGTGCGCCTGTGTCCCATAAATAAAGGTCCGGCTGGATTGACCGCTAAAGGGTGCTGTAACCCCCAAAGGGCACTCCAAACAAAATAAAAAAATAATTTTTTTTGTGTTTGTGAATTGTGTGCGCAGTAGCCGCACGTGCATCAACAAAGTAGTGCCAAGCGTGCACCTGTGTCCCATAAATAAAGGGCCGGCTGGATTGACCGCTAAAGGGTGCTGTAACCCCCAAAGGGCACTCCAAACAAAATAAAAAAATATATTTTTTTGTGTTTGTGAATTGTGTGCACAGTAGCCACACGTGCATCAACAAAGAAGTGCCAAGCGTGCGCCTGTGTCCCATAAATAAAGGGCCGGCTGGATTGACTGCTAAAGAGTGCTGTAACCCCCAAAGGGCACTCCAAACAAAATAAAAAAAATATATTTTTTTGTGTTTGTGAATTGTGTGCGCAGTAGCTGCACGTGCATCAACAAAGTAGTGCCAAGCGTGCGCCTGTGTCCCATAAATAAAGGTCCGGCTGGATTGACCGCTAAAGGGTGCTGTAACCCCCAAAGGGCACTCCAAACAAAATAAAAAAATAATTTTTTGTGTGTTTGTGAATTGTGTGCGCAGTAGCCGCACGTGCATCAACAAAGTAGTGCCAAGCGTGCACCTGTGTCCCATAAATAAAGGGCCGGCTGGATTGACCGCTAAAGGGTGCTGTAACCCCCAAAGGGCACTCCAAACAAAATAAAAAAATATATTTTTTTGTGTTTGTGAATTGTGTGCGCAGTAGCCGCACGTGCATCAACAAAGTAGTGCCAAGCGTGCGCCTGTGTCCCATAAACAAAAGGTCCGGCTGGATTGACCGCTAAAGGGTGCTGTAACCCCCAAAGGGCACTTCAAACAAAATAAAAAAATATATTTTTTTGTGTTTGTGAATTGTGTGCGCAGTAGCCGCACGTGCATCAACAAAGTAGTGCCAAGCGTGCACCTGTGTCCCATAAATAAAGAGCCAGCTGAATTGACAGCTAAAGGGTGCTGTAACCCCCAAAGGGCACTCCAAACAAAATAAAAAATATATATATTTTTTTGTGTTTGTGAATTGTGTGCGCAGTAGCCGCACGTGCATCAACAAAGAAGTGCCAAGCGTGCGCCTGTGTCCCATAAATAAAGGGCCAGCTGGATTGACCACTAGAGAGTGCTGTAACCCCCAAAGGGCACTCCAAACAAATAAAAAATTTTTTTTTTTTTGTGTTTGTGAATTGTGTGCGCAGTTGCCGCACGTGCATCAACAAAGTAGTGCCAAGCGTGCGCCTGTGTCCAAAAAATAAAGGGCCGGCTGAATTGACTGCTAAAGGGTGCTGTAACCCCCAAAGGGCACTCCAAACAAAATAAAAAAGTATATTTTTTTGTGTTTGTGAATTGTGTGCGCAGTAGCCGAACGTGCATCAACAAAGTAGTGGCAAGCGTGCGCCTGTGTCCCATAAATAAAGGGCCGGCTGGATTGACTGCTAAAGGGTGCTGTAACCCCCAAAGGGCACTCCAAACAAAATAAAAAAATAATTTTTTTTGTGTTTGTGAATTGTGTGCGCAGTAGCCGCACGTGCATCAACAATGTAGTGCCAAGCATGCGCCTGTGTCCCATAAATAAAGGGCCAGCTGGATTGACCGCTATAGGGTTCTGTAACCCCCAAAGGGCACTCCAAACAAAATTAAAAAATAAATTTTTTTGTGTTTGTGAATTGTGTGCGCAGTAGCCGCACGTGCATCAACAAAGTAGTGCCAAGCGTGCGCCTGTGGCCCATAAACAAAAGGGCCGGCTGGATTGACCGCTAAAGGGTGCTGTAACCCCCAAAGGGCACTTCAAACAAAATAAAAAAATATATTTTTTTGTGTTTGTGAATTGTGTGTGCAGTAGCCGCACGTGCATCAACAAAGTAGTGCCAAGCGTGCGCCTGTGTCCCATAAATAAAGGGCCGGCTGGATTGACCGCTAAAGGGTGCTGTAACCCCCAAAGGGCACTCCAAACAAAATTAAAAACAATATTTTTTTGTATTTGTGAATTGTGTGCGCAGTAGCCGCACGTGCATCAACAAAGAAGTGCCAAGCGTGCGCCTGTGTCCCATAAATAAAGGGCCAGCTGGATTGACCACTAGAGAGTGCTGTAACCCCCAAAGGGCACTCCAAACAAATTAAAAAATTATTTTTTTTTGTGTTTGTGAATTGTGTGCGCAGTTGCCGCACGTGCATCAACAAAGTAGTGCCAAGCGTGCGCCTGTGTCCAAAAAATAAAGGGCCGGCTGAATTGACTGCTAAAGGGTGCTGTAACCCCCAAAGGGCACTACAAACAAAATAAAAAAGTATATTTTTTTGTGTTTGTGAATTGTGTGCGCAGTAGCCGAACGTGCATCAACAAAGTAGTGGGAAGCGTGCGCCTGTGTCCCATAAATAAAGGGCCGGCTGGATTGACTGCTAAAGGGTGCTGTAACCCCCAAAGGGCACTCCAAACAAAATAAAAAAATATATTTTTTTGTGTTTGTGAATTGTGTGCGCAGTAGCCGCACGTGCATCAACAAAGTAGTGCCAAGCATGCGCCTGTGTCCCATAAATAAAGGGCCAGCTGGATTGACCGCTAAAGGGTGCTGTAACCCCCAAAGGGCACTCCAAAAAAAATTAAAAAATATATTTTTTTGTATTTGTGAATTGTGTGCGTAGTAGCCGCACGTGCATCAACAAAGAAGTGCCAAGCGTGCGCCTGTGTCCCATAAATAAAGGGCCGGCTGGTTTGACCGCTAAAGAGTGCTGTAAACCCCAAAGGGCACTCCAAACAAAATAGAAAATATATATTTTTTTGTGTTTGTGAATTGTGTGCGCAGTAGCCGCACGTGCATCAACAAAGTATTGCCAAGCGTGCGCCTGTGTCCCATAAATAAAGATCCGGCTGGATTGACCGCTAAAGGGTGCTGTGACCCCCAAAGGGCACTCCAAACAAAATTAAAATATATATTTTTTTGTGTTTGTGAATTATATGCGCAGTAGCCGCACGTGCATCAACAAAGTAGTGGCAAGCGTGCACCTGTGTCCCATAAATAAAGGGCCGGCTGGATTGACTGCTAAAGGGTGCTGTAACCCCCAAAGGGCACTCCAAACAAAATAAAAAAATATATTTTTTTGTGTTTGTGAATTGTGTGCGCAGTAGCCGCACGTGCATCAACAAAGAAGTGCCAAGAGTGCGCCTGTGTCCCATAAATAAAGGGCCAGCTGGATTGACCGCTACAGAGTGTTGTAACCCCCAAAGGGCACTCGAAACAAATTAAAAAAATATATTTTTTTGTGTTTGTGAATTGTGTGCGCAGTAGCCGCACGTGCATCAACAAAGTAGTGCCAAGCGTGCGCCTTTGTCCCATAAATAAAGGGCCGGCTGGATTGACCGCTAAAGGGTGCTGTAACCCCCAAAGGGCACTCCAAACAAAATAAAAAAATATATTTTTTTGTGTTTGTGAATTGTGTGCGCAGGAGCCGCACGTGCATCACCAAAGTAGTGCCAAGCGTGCGCCTGTGTCCCATAAATAAAGGGCCGGCTGGATTGACCACTAAAGGGTGATGTAACCCCCAAAGGGCACGCCAAACAAAATAAAAATATATTTTATTTTGTGTTTGTGAATTGTGTGCGCAGTAGCCGCACGTGCATCAACATAGTAGTGCCAAGCGTGCGCCTGTGTCCCATAAATGAAGGGCCGGCTGGATTGACTGCTAAAGGGTGCTGTAACCCCCAAAGGGCACTCCAAACAAAATAAAAAAATATATTTTTTGTGTTTGTGAATTGTGTGCGCAGTAGCCGCACGTGCATCAACAAAGTAGTGCCAAGCGTGTGCCTGTGTCCCATAAATAAAGGGCCGGCTGGATTGACCACTAAAGGGTGCTGTAACCCCTAAAGGGCACTCCAAACAAAATTAAAATATATATTTTTTTGTGTTTGTGAATTGTGTGCGCAGTAGCCGCACGTGCATCAACAAAGTAGTGCCAAGCATGCACCTGTGTCCCATAAATAAAGGGCCAGCTGAATTGACAGCTAAAGGGTGCTGTAACCCCCAAAGGGCACTCCAAACAAAATAAAAAAATATATTTTTTTGTGTTTGTGAATTGTGTGCACAGTAGCCACACGTGCATCAACAAAGAAGTGCCAAGCGTGCGCCTGTGTCCCATAAATAAAGGGCCAGCTGGATTGACTGCTAAAGGGTGCTGTAACCCCCAAAGGACACTCCAAACAAAATAAAAAAATATATTTTTTTGTGTTTGTGAATTGTGTGCGCAGTAGCCGCACGTGCATCAACAAAGTAGTGCCAAGCGTGCGCCTGTGTCCCATAAATAAAGGGCCGGCTGGATTGACCGCTAAAGGGTGCTGTAACCCCCAAAGGGCACTCCAAACAAAATTTAAAAATATATTATTTTTTGTATTTGTGAATTGTGTGCGCAGTAGCCGCACGTGCATCAACAAAGTAGTGCCAAGCATGTGCCTGTGTCCCATAAATAAAGGGCCAGCTGGATTGACTGCTAAAGGGTGCTGTAACCCCCAAAGGGCACTCCAAACAAAATAAAAAAATATATTTTTTTGTGTTTGTGAATTGTGTGCACAGTAGCCACACGTGCATCAACAAAGAAGTGCCAAGCGTGCGCCTGTGTCCCATAAATAAAGGGCCGGCTGGATTGACTGCTAAAGAGTGCTGTAACCCCCAAAGGGCACTCCAAACAAAATAAAAAATATATATTTTTTTGTGTTTGTGAATTGTGTGCGCAGTAGCTGCACGTGCATCAACAAATTAGTGCCAAGCGTGCGCCTGTGTCCCATAAATAAAGGTCCGGCTGGATTGACCGCTAAAGGGTGCTGTAACCCCCAAAGGGCACTCCAAACAAAATTAAAATATATATTTTTTTGTGTTTGTGAATTATGTGCGCAGTAGCCGCACGTGCATCAACAAAGTAGTGGCAAGCGTGCACCTGTGTCCCATAAATAAAGGGCCGGCTGGATTGACTGCTAAAGGGTGCTGTAACCCCCAAAGGGCACTCCAAACAAAATAAAAAAATATATTTTTTTGTGTTTGTGAATTGTGTGCGCAGTAGCCGCACGTGCATCAACAAAGAAGTGCCAAGCGTGCGCCTGTGTCCCATAAATAAAGGGCCAGCTGGATTGACCGCTACAGAGTGTTGTAACCCCCAAAGGGCACTCGAAACAAATTAAAAAAATATATTTTTTTGTGTTTGTGAATTGTGTGCGCAGTAGCCGCACGTGCATCAACAAAGTAGTGCCAAGAGTGCGCCTTTGTCCCATAAATAAAGGGCCGGCTGGATTGACCACTAAAGGGTGCTGTAACCCCCAAAGGGCACTCCAAACAAAATTAAAAAATATATTTTTTTGTGTTTGTGAATTGTGTGCGCAGGAGCCGCACGTGCATCACCAAAGTAGTGCCAAGCGTGCGCCTGTGTCCCATAAATAAAGGGCCGGCTGGATTGACCACTAAAGGGTGATGTAACCCCCAAAGGGCACGCCAAACAAAATAAAAATATATATTTTTTTGTGTTTGTGAATTGTGTGCGCAGTAGCCGCACGTGCATCAACAAAGTAGTGCCAAGCGTGCGCCTGTGTCCCATAAATGAAGGGCCGGCTGGATTGACTGCTAAAGGGTGCTGTAACCCCCAAAGGGCACTCCAAACAAAATAAAAAAATATATTTTTTGTGTTTGTGAATTGTGTGCGCAGTAGCCGCACGTGCATCAACAAAGTAGTGCCAAGCGTGTGCCTGTATCCCATAAATAAAGGGCCGGCTGGATTGACCACTAAAGGGTGCTGTAACCCCTAAAGGGCACTCCAAACAAAATTAAAATATATATTTTTTTGTGTTTGTGAATTGTGTGCGCAGTAGCCGCACGTGCATCAACAAAGTAGTGCCAAGCATGCACCTGTGTCCCATAAATAAAGGGCCAGCTGAATTGACAGCTAAAGGGTGCTGTAACCCCCAAAGGGCACTCCAAACAAAATAAAAAAATATATTTTTTTGTGTTTGTGAATTGTGTGCACAGTAGCCACACGTGCATCAACAAAGAAGTGCCAAGCGTGCGCCTGTGTCCCATAAATAAAGGGCCAGCTGGATTGACTACTAAAGGGTGTTGTAACCCCCAAAGGGCACTCCAAACAAAATAAAAAAATATATTTTTTTGTGTTTGTGAATTGTGTGCGCAGTAGCCGCACGTGCATCAACAAAGTAGTGCCAAGCATGCGCCTGTGTCCCATAAATAAAGGGCCGGCTGGATTGACCGCTAAAGGGTGCTGTAACCCCCAAAGGGCACTCCAAACAAAATTAAAAAATATATTATTTTTTGTATTTGTGAATTGTGTGCGCAGTAGCCGCACGTGCATCAACAAAGTAGTGCCAAACATGTGCCTGTGTCCCATAAATAAAGGGACAGCTGGATTGACCGCTAAAGGGTGCTGTAACCCCCAAAGGGCACTCCAAACAAAATTAAAAAATATATTATTTTTTGTATTTGTGAATTGTGTGCACAGTAGCCACACGTGCATCAACAAAGAAGTGCCAAGCGTGCGCCTGTGTCCCATAAATAAAGGGCCGGCTGGATTGACTGCTAAAGAGTGCTGTAACCCCCAAAGGGCACTCCAAACAAAATAAAAAATATATATTTTTTTGTGTTTGTGAATTGTGTGCGCAGTAGCTGCACGTGCATCAACAAAGTAGTGCCAAGCGTGCGCCTGTGTCCCATAAATAAAGGTCCGGCTGGATTGACCGCTAAAGGGTGCTGTAACCCCCAAAGGGCACTCCAAACAAAATAAAAAAATATATTTTTTTGTGTTTGTGTATTGTGTGTGCAGTAGCCGCACGTGCATCAACAAAGTAGTGCCAAGCGTGCGCCTGTGTCCCATAAATAAAGGGCCGGCTGGATTGACCGCTAAAGGGTGCTGTAACCCCCAAAGGGCACTCCAAACAAAATTAAAAAAAATATTTTTTTGTGTTTGTGAATTGTGTGCGCAGTAGCCGCACGTGCATCAACAAAGAAGTGCCAAGCGTGCACCTGTGTCCCATAAATAAAGGGCCAGCTGGATTGACAACTAGAGAGTGCTGTAACCCCCAAAGGGCACTCCAAACAAATTAAAAAATTATTTTTTTGTGTGTTTGTGAATTGTGTGCGCAGTTGCCGCACGTGCATCAACAAAGTAGTGCCAAGCATGCGCCTGTGTCCAAAAAATAAAGGGCCGGCTGAATTGACTGCTAAAGGGTGCTGTAACCCCCAAAGGGCACTCCAAACAAAATAAAAAAGTATATTTTTTTGTGTTTGTGAATTGTGTGCGCAGTAGCCGAACGTGCATCAACAAAGTAGTGGAAAGCGTGCGCCTGTGTCCCATAAATAAAGGGCCAGCTGGATTTACTGCTAAAGGGTGCTGTAACCCCCAAAGGGCACTCCAAACAAAATAAAAAAATACATTTTTTTGTGTTTGTGAATTGTGTGCGCAGTAGCCGCACGTGCATCAACAAAGTAGTGCCAAGCATGCGCCTGTGTCCCATAAATAAAGGGCCAGCTGGATTGACCGCTAAAGGGTGCTGTAACCCCCAAAGGGCACTCCAAACAAAATTAAAAATTATATTTTTTTGTATTTGTGAATTGTGTGCGCAGTAGCCGCACATGCATCAACAAAGAAGTGCCAAGCGTGCGCCTGTGTCCCATAAATAAAGGGCCGGCTGGATTGACCGCTAAAGAGTGCTGTAACCCCCAAAGGGCACTCCAAACAAAATAAAAAATATATATTTTTTTGTGTTTGTGAATTGTGTGCGCCGTAGCTGCACGTGCATCAACAAAGTATTGCCAAGCGTGCGCCTGTGTCCCATAAATAAAGATCCGGCTGGATTGACCGCTAAAGGGTGCTGTGACCCCCAAAGTGCACTCCAAACAAAATAAAAATATATATTTTTTTGTGTTTGTGAATTGTGTGCGCAGTAGCCGCACGTGCATCAACAAAGAAGTGCCAAGCGTGCGCCTGTGTCCCATAAATAAAGGGCCAGCTGGATTGACCGCTACAGAGTGCTGTAACCCCCAAAGGGCACTCGAAACAAATTAAAAAAATATATTTTTTTGTGTTTGTGAATTGTGTGCGCAGTAGCCGCACGTGCATCAACAAAGTAGTGCCAAGCGTGCGCCTTTGTCCCATAAATAAAGGGCCGGCTGGATTGACCGCTAAAGGGTGCTGTAACCCCCAAAGGGCACTCCAAACAAAATAAAAAAATATATTTTTTTGTGTTTGTGAATTGTGTGCGCAGGAGCCGCACGTGCATCACCAAAGTAGTGCCAAGCGTGCGCCTGTGTCCCATAAATAAAGGGCCGGCTGGATTGACCACTAAAGGGTGATGTAACCCCCAAAGGGCACGCCAAACAAAATAAAAATATATATTTTTTTGTGTTTGTGAATTGTGTGTGCAGTAGCCGCACGTGCATCAACAAAGTAGTGCCAAGCGTGTGCCTGTGTCCCATAAATAAAGGGCCGGCTGGATTGACCACTAAAGGGTGCTGTAACCCCTAAAGGGCACTCCAAACAAAATTAAAATATATATTTTTTTGTGTTTGTGAATTGTGTGCGCAGTAGCCGCACGTGCATCAACAAAGTAGTGCCAAGCATGCACCTGTGTCCCATAAATAAAGGGCCAGCTGAATTGACAGCTAAAGGGTGCTGTAACCCCCAAAGGGCACTCCAAACAAAATAA